>CM054180.1:14148750-14890000 GCA_028829895.1 Sinotaia quadrata | reverse complement strand
ACTTACTGATTGAAAGAGAATGGACTTGAAATATTTCGTGCATTTTGCTAGTGATATATTGTCACGTGTCCGGTTATATTTAACGATCAGACTCCCAAGTATCAATATTGGGCTTCGTGGTGACAGTGATAGACTACTCTTTACAGGTTCATCACAACTGTAAAGCTATTTAAAACAAGGGGCTAAAACCACACATATTTTCAGGATTTTATTTGTAAAATTCCTTAATAAATCAAGAACCTAAATAGCACAACCACAAATATTGGCGCGAGTGTTCATCTCTATGAGGTCAGTATAGTCGCCAAATTTCATATTATGGAAATGCAGAAATCTAAACTGAGTCAAAATGCACTCAGAGTCATCTGGAATTCATCTTGCTGGATGATGATGATGATGATGATGATGATGATGATGATGATGATGATGATGATGATGATGGTGGTGGTGGTGGTGGTGGTGGTGGTAGTAGTGATACTTAGCTTTTAATCTTTTCTCTCTTCTAAAAGAAATTCTAAGTGTTTCACAACAGTTGCTCTATAGACAGACTACTAACAAAACAAAAACCTAAACGAGTTCCCATGCAAAATGAAAATATATAACAAAACATGACTACATTGACAATAAAGAAACATAAGCGGAATGAATTTACAAGTCTATAGTTTAAACAAGGACAGGAAGGAGATAGTGCTGCTCCTGCTGACGAAGAATGTCTTGGGAGTCCTCTTGGAAATAGCCATGACCCCTTTGTATCTCAGCTCAAAAGACGAAAAATGTCTTGGGAGTCCTCTTGGAAATAGCCATGACCCCTTTGTATCTCAGCTCAAAAGACGAAAAATTCCATGTAGATAGAGACCAAGGGAGCGTTGCATGGTTGACGTAGTTTGTTTCCAGAACGTTGGTGATGATGACGATGATGATGATGACGGCGTCAGTTAAAACATCATTCAAAAAAAAAATGACGCATAACATCAAGTGGAGTTTCACGTGCTCATGAATTCTTTAAATATTTATCTTATTACAACCCGGTTAAACTGGTTCTGTTTGAACACACTTGCCGCTTGAATGGGCCACCGAGATGGGTCATTAAGTGGACTCGCTTGTCAGAAGTAGAATGCTAAAATAACCCAGCTCACACATAAATACAGTTAGAATTTGCAAATGCCTTACGATCGAAATGCGTGCTATTTTTAGAAATATGAATCCGTGTGCCCATCTGTGTATCAACACGTTTTACCCGTCAAAGTCTCGCGCTGGTTTAGTCTGGTAGACACCTAACACTACATTACGATTTAGTTAAGCCAGCAACCGATACTTCCGGTTCCACAGACACTGGGATATACGAATAAATTGCACTCTTTCCTCTTGACTTCGATATTTGAAATTGCTAGAGTAGACCCGACAGACTTGTGCCACGTTTCACCTTTCAGGGGAGAGCACTAGCATGGTCTACATTGGAACGAGTGAGAGTTGTTACTCACTTTTTAGTCCAGCACCGTTGCGGACAGAGCCACCATGTAATTTAGTATCTGCCAGTTGCAAATTAGCCATTTCCGTTGGCGTCTGCATCATGACAAGAGGTACAAGGTCTAAGGTTCAAGAGGTTTATAACTATATGTTAGTACGTTTCATGGCTGAGCAGGCGCGAAATCAGTATATCTTTACTTTCTCCACTCCATCCGTTTGCCCTCGCTCTGTGAACCGGTTGAGTTTTCATTGCAGTGTATTTTTAGTTTCCGAGACTCAACTCACTCCAACAACGTTTGTTTCGTTGTCGTTCTCACTGCGCATGTCTGAAATACCCACCACCACCACACACTTCCATCTTCGTCTCCTTGTCTGTATGTCTCTTATTTTTTATCTGTTTATATACTCCTCCCACCTCTCAATATTCCATGTATATCAACACATTTGGCCATTTTATTAATGCGGAGAGCATCAGCGTGAAGTCCTTGTGGTTTTTTCCTGAGTTAATGTACTACGATTAGACTTTGTATGTATATGAATCATTTCAGCCAAGAGATCCACTGTTTATTTAATAATCGAATTTAGAATAGCTGACGTGTGTGTGTGTGTGTGTGTGTGTGTGTGTGTGTGTGTGTGTTTATGTTTGATTTAATCATATTATTTTTGTCAATTTTGAGTTTAATATTATTAGTAAGCGCATGGGACTGTGATTAATATTTACAATACTTTATTACCTATCATTTTGCATTTTATATCAATTTTCTGCTTTGCTATAATTAATAGGCGGGCATACTTTATAAGAATTTATTATTAATATTTACAATGTCGTTGTTTGTTTTTGAAGTGTCATTATCAAAGATTACAAAATTTCCAATTTAAGTATATATATATATATTTTCCATTTACCATTTCTCCTTTGATTATCACTAAATGTCTAGTTGTTGTTTTTTTATTCATCTACAGAACTTTCTTTATTCTTTATTTTAGTCCCATCATTTCTTTCTTAATATATATATATATACCATGTATTATCCCTTTCCTCTTCTCTCCGTCTATCTCTCCCACTTTCTCTTTATTCATCTTTAACCCCCTCTCCCATTTATCTCTCTCTGTGTCTCTGTGTCTCTCTCTCTTTCCTGTATTCATCTTTGTTTGTGTGCTCCCTTTCTCTAACTTCTTTTCTACTCATTTCATTTTTTAAATAAATAACATACTCTTCTTTATACACACACACACACACACACACACACACACACACACACTCATTACAATTTCAGTTATAGTACAAAACTATTTACTGTCAAAACATGTTCATTGCATAATAAATAGCCTTTGTAAGTCCTAGATGGATCTTTTATGGGCCTCTCTGTCTGACTGTAAGACCTCTATGGCTTTTTTTGTGTGGGCCCCTGTTGCTGACGGGTTAACAGCGTTCAAAACTACGCTACAGGTTTTGAAAACTGCTTTTGTCAAAAAATGAAAACGTTTAATGTGGTGAGTTTTTCAACGCATCACACCGTCCTTCCATATACGTCATGTAAACTCATTTCATGTCACCAATGGTACAATGGATTGTCCAGCTAAGCATTAAAACGTTCCTTTTAAGGAGAAGTAGTTTTTGTTCATCGTAACACAGTCTATTGTGTCTGTCCCACTACCCAAAATCCTTTGTAGTTCGGATGGGCAAAATTGCAACTAAAAGAAAACTTGAGTTAATAATGGCATGTTCCTTGTGACATTCAATTATTTGCTTACGTGTTTCAGTTCGCCATGGGCCCGTCCTCCTGGAGCGCGCTGTCTCTCGATTGATAGACAGAGACCGCGGTTATTGACAAGGAAGTTCTCGACCACATCAAGAATAGAACAACAAGAATAGCGCTTTCACTCCTGTCGTTGTTTCAACTCTGCAATGTGTATTTCTCTTTGTAAATATATTTATTTATTAAATATTGCCACTCTGTGCGTGGTATTAATTTCTTTTATAATATCTTTAGTATTCTTAGTTATGAAAAAAACAACCCATTATCTTCGCACCAGACTGACTTTATTCAAAATTTTAAGTTTGTCACTTTCCATCGAGATTAACCCAGTGAATCTTTCTGCGATATGACGAAATCTCTTTCCGTCTTAACTGATGCTATTGTCACTGGTGAAGATTACGGTCTGTAAATCGAGCATTTTATCGGTCAGATTTTAAAATTCAGAGTTTAACATTCAGTCCATTTGAATTTTTGGATTGTGTGGTAAGCATATAATATGTTTGCATAGTTTCATATGACCTATATTAGCGAGATTTAAATTATGACAATCATTAGTAGTGTAGAATTATTACTAGGTCAGCAGAAACGTCACACTTTTCTCCGTATCAACATCAGCGGTCCAGAAAACTGTAAATTTCTCCAAAAACAGGACAGAAAAATATACAATTATATCATTGTCAGCGGGCCAGAAAACTGTAAATTTCTCCAACAACAGGACAGAAAAATGTTCAATTATTTCATTGTCAGCGGGCTAGAAAACTAAATTTTTCCAACAACAGCAGGACAGAAAAATATACAATTATTTCATTGTCAGCGGACCAGAAAACTATAAATTTCTTAAACATCAGCAGGACAGAAAAAATGTGTAATTATTTCATTGTCCAGTAGGCCAGAAAACTGTAAATTTCTCCAACATCAGCAGGACAGAAAACTGTAAAACTGTAAATTTCTCCAAAATCAGAAGTTATACTTTTCCAGTACCTATACCAAAAAGCATGTAACATTTTCCCAGTGTCTTCTAAACAGAAAGTTTTTTCTTGCAATGAAACAATTTCCAGAGTCAGGATCATTAAAGCACAAAGTATAAACACATTATTGTTGTAGATTTGCAGTAGGGTGGCTCCAATTGCCAGACAATGAGACAGAATGACACATATTTTCTTATCTGAGCAGTATATGTTAACTGCGGTCATCAAGGACTATTTTGAGTAGTCTGCTACTATAAAGAAAAGCGTATGAATAACGATTAATTAACCATCACACACATCACTCATACACATATGTGTTTTCATTGTATTTGCAATGAGTTAAATGAAAGAGTTTCTATATTACGTCATATTTAAGGGTTAATGTTGAATGTGTGCTAATAAAATTTTATTTCATAATGTAGTAATATCTCTTCAATGATATCTTTAAGTTTATCTTTTTTATTTTCTTGTTTGTTTAGGAATACGAGAGGGAGTCTACCCGAGTAGAACTTCCTAAAGGTACGTAACTCTCGATCACCTTAACTATTAAAAAAAAACGAAGATATGTGAGAATATGATTCAAAAGTTTAATCATCGATTTGGCTTGTTGCTGGTAATGGATCACTCACTTACCAGTCAAATTGGGATTGCTTGGCAAGGAACATATTGAAATATATTAATTATTAATTAGATGACCAGTTGTGGGAAGCTTTGAGACTTGAACTTCGCTTAGTGATGAATCATTATTAAATGCTGGCCAGAAGGCTAAAATTGTGACAAGACAGGCACAAAAAAATGAAGCCCCTGTTAGAGACTTTTATTTCATGAATTAGTTTTATTAGTCTTCAGTTACAGTGTGTTAATGCTTTGGAAACAGTGTGTTTAATGGTCAGTGTTGTTTTAGAAACTATGCCTAATGGTCAGTATTGATGGAAACTGTGCTTAATGGTCAATGTTGATGGAAACTGTGTGTAATGGTCAGTGTTGATGGAAACTGTGTGTTGTTAATTGTGATCCAGGGAACAAAATAAGTGAGTGGATTCACAGTTTGAGAAGAAGAAAAAATGTTTGTAACCTATCTAGATCATCTTTCAGCATTGTTATGGCAACTGGGAAAAACGTTCACATGTACTTTTAGTGTTGTTCACAGAGGCGGGAAGCTGGCTAAGTCAAGCAGATGACAAGAAGTGTTTGGTCAAGTGTTGTATGATGGGGAATTTTCCCATATATTTTATATAAATTTTCTTTGTTGCATTTAAATTGAAGCTATTTGTAATTTGAGTGACGTGTTGTACTGCGTCATATTGGCTTAGAAGTGACGTCCTGAAGAATGAGTTGTGCATGGTGGTAGAGTTACTGGACCAGTATTTGATGTTTGCGTCAGATAGGTGATCGAGTGTTTGTTGTTTAAATGTGTGTGATCAATGGCCGATAAGCGTAGCGAGAGATTAATTTGCGGTGTATTTGTGTTTCAGGGTATACAATGGGAAGCATTGTTAACTAGGTCAGCACGTGCTGTTAGAAAGCCATAATCATATTAGCACTAAGTAATTGGCCAGTTCGAAAGCGTGTCTAACAGACGCAGGTGTGATTTCAAGGGTGATAAAAGGGTGATACTAAATTTTGCCAGCACTCATTTCTGCAATTGTCTCTGGGTGAGCAATTGGAAATCGGGTCCTCCTCTAGTAGGTCATATATTCAGAACAAAACCCTTGGCTAAATAAGGTAAAGCATCTTTGTATTGTATGAATGGTTAGGTTTTATTATGATGTTTATGCTATGTTTCATTTTGAAACTTGTTAACATTTCTTTCTTTCAGAGACTTATGCCAAAGTTAGTATTTATTAATAGAGCAATTGACTGGACACTTAGACTCTGCAATTGTTTGTGTTTCAGGGTTTTTGACTGCCTTGCTTTGTGGATGTTTCCCTTTTGCTGTCTTGCTTTTTTGGCTGTGTTTTATTTGGGCTTGGGCTGTTTTGTTCCCCATGATGTTATGGACTGTGCAGAATCTACCATACTGTTTACGTCACTCCAGTGCATAAGCTAAGTGTTGCTCCCGAACTGACTACAGTGTAGTGAACTTGCCTAGACAACTCTGTTACTTATTTTTCTAAATCTGGTTAACTTTTCTTTTAAATTTCTTGTTATTATTTTTAAACGTGCATTTGTTAGTGAAGTAATTTCTTTGTTTTCATAGTCTGAAGTGATAATCTAATGATTATGTTTTGTCATCTGTTCGTCTATTTATAATCGTCATATACATCTATTCATAAACATTGATTCTCAGTGAAATCTGAGTGGGGGCCGGAGCCAAACTTGGCAGCATACCAGTGTATCGGCGTAACAGTTGCAGATATACATATCTAACCAGTGACCCATACTCTGCATCGGCACATGTAGATGTCTTGTATCATAACTAATTACACATATTTGATATAATTCAATATTACAAGGTCACCCCAGGGTACAGCGGCGACATCAAGTTACCTCAGATACACGTAGTAGAATGTAATTGATTACTGATCTTTCTTTCAGCAGTAAAGTAGTGGGTAAAGGGCGACCAATCTATTTTATCATAAAGTTAGCGTAGAGAGTGGCCGTTCTTACTTAAGAGCCTTGATTAGTACTGACCATAAAGCTGGAATGCAGAGAAGAATCACTATAAAGTAAACGGTGCCTAATTTCCCATTTACAATTCTAGGCGCCAATCAGTTACGTGACTGAAAGCCATCTAATCAGAGGGAATGGTGTATAAAATAAGTCGCATAAAATAAATTATGCTACTCAACGTAACGGCATTATTAAATTTAAAATACACTATCAATATGAAGCATTAAATCACTTTCCTGAATGTGTGTGTGTGTGTGTCAAAGAGAGAGAGTTTTGTGTGAGTGAGAGAGGGAGTGAGTGTGCCTAAGAGTGTATGAGAGTGTGTGTAAGGGTGTGTGTGTATACGTGCGCGCGCGTATGCTAGAGTGAATTAAAATGCGTGAGCGTGCAATCGCACTGGTAACAGTATTATTAGTCTCGTCTGCGTGTTTGTCTGCATTTTCCCTTTTCCTTCTTGAAGAATTATCATTTGATTAACATTCACGTCATTATGTTAATGACGCTAATTCAAATAAACCAAGTGTGCTTGGGACTGATGGAGCGGGCTAGAGGCTGCTTGCTGGGGAAAGTGGAGACCGGTAATTCCAATTCAAAGTGTCGGTAACAATCTAACAGCCTCGCTGTGTCAAGACTGCGGCTAACTCGGCGTCAGCACACGAATAAGCAGAAAACATTGATTTCCTAAAATTATTCACATATAGAATTGTCAAATCACAAGAGTTAAAAGTCACAAATAAAATCGTGATAAAGCAGATACGCAACAGCATGTTCGGTGCTCACGGGACCAACAGAGGCCTGGTTCTGGGTCATTGCTCACGATAAATAATTTACAGTTACGTGACATGACAATGTCTGATACTCACGGCACCCACAGAGGCCTGGTTCTGAGTCATTGCTCACGATAAATAATTTACAGTTACGTGACATGACAATGTCCGATACCACGATCGAGAGTTGTATGCCTTTAAATGCGTTCATTAAAATATCAACATTACTGTTCACGGGGAGGGGGGAAAATAGATATTGCAATGTTCTCTAACGATTTACTTGGATAACCAATTTACGAGGCAAACAAATCTGAAACTTTCGATAGTGACAATTTTGCTCATGGATAATACTTGGTGTTTTTTTAAAGTTAAGTACGAAATAAATATTATAAATGTATGTACTCTTCATGACAGCTAAGAATATACACATGAATTCGTGACGTAATCTCTTTCTAAGAAAGGACAAAACCGAGCATTCAAGCGTGTTGGCTCTTGTACTTTGTGAAAACCAGCCCGGTCATATCAACTGATCGCGTCTCCATGCCGACAAAGAAACTGAAAAATAAATAAATACAATCTTTCAAGTCAGTCAAGTCATCCGCGTCCTCCTTATTCAAGTCACGACACAGAGTAAATATACTTTACAACAGCAAAAAACATTTCATTATCGTCAATGGCGATTTTCTGGTAAAATTACGAATTTTCCTATAAACATTAGTGAGTAGACACATCAAAAAACGGAAGGAGTCACGTGCTGAAAGGTTAGCCTTTGGGTAATTTGTACTAGCTGTCGTCGTGGTTTTCAGTTTATTTCTCTGACTAATCTTTTCATCTCTTAACTGCTTCACCTTTGCTCTTTGCGAGGTGTCGTTTTTCTTCCCCCCCCCCCCCCCCCCCCCCGAACAATTTTTCCTTGTTATTCAATTTCTCTATGGGCTCTAGGCTCTGGACTTAACCAGTTTCAATCGGGAGATGTGTAGCCGTAAGGTGTAATCGCTAACATCAATGTGGATGACACGGGTTCGAGTCGAAACCGGTCGAAAGCGGCATTAGGAGTTTTATATTTGTTTTTAAACATACACTCACTCCCCGATTGTAAATCCTTAGAGATTTCAATTAGTATAACGCGCTATTACAATCTCCAAATTTGTTCATTTATTTTTCTAAAACTTAACAGAAACTTTTCATCTACATGGCATTATACTCACCCTGGACAAGCACAATGTAAACTTAAAAAAGGAATGCTAGTAAATCACGTCCGAATCTAATTATAATTGCTTAGTTTACCTTCTAAAGTGTTTTAATTTAATGTAAATTGCAGATACATCGAAGTCTTCTGTAGGCAATAAGTTCTTAAATCTCTCTCTCTCTCTCTCTCTCTCTCTCTCTCTCTCTCTCTCTCTCTCTCTCTCTCTCTCTCTCTCTCTCTCTCTTTGTTTCCTGGTGAAAAAAGTATAATCCGCTTCGAAAATCTTGAAAACTAATTTTTGGTGTGTGTGTGCTGTTCTCAACGTCTGGCTTTTGTTGGTTCCTTCAGTATAACTATATATCCGTTTCTTCTCTTCAATTATTTCGACTGCATTCTAATACCGTCAACGCCTCGCCGAGACCCTACTTTTGTTCCATTTCCGCTACTAACAGACAGGCGTCAAGCCTCGTTAGTGCTTTCAATACACTTGACTGAAAGCCTTGGGGGCACCTGCTTGCCACCTGTCGTGTTTCGGCACCTGCTGTCATGCATGCATTGAGTAGTACAGCGGCAGTGACAGCGCGATCGAGGAAAAAAGTATAGAACGCTGACTTGGCAGGTCGGCAAAGCAAGGGCGACCACTCGGAGGATCAGTTTCGGGTCGATTCACTAACTGGTTCTCTCTGGACAGACATGAGTAAGTTCTCAAGCAACCGGTAAGCGTTAATTTCAAGATTGTTCCAGTCCAGGAACTACTAACGTTTATCTAAGGCATTCCAACATCAGTGTGCACCGTTTTACGGACAGAAATGGACATGCCAATATATTTCTTTGGCTTTGTGGTGCGAGCTATTTTTAGCAGGGCCTAAAAGCATACTAATAAATAACAAACAAAAATGCAACCTGTAACATAAATCGAATCCTAATTAATAGGCACACAGGAAGAAAAGTCAAAAAGAAAATAAGAAAATAAATAAATGAGAAATACTCTTTATTTTACCAAAGAAGGCAAAGTTTTCCGCGCCCCCTCCCCCCCCCCATTACCCCCGTGTATGTGACACAACAAAAGTTCTCAAATAACTTTAAGCACAGAAAAGGATAAAGTTGCCCGCTGTGTTCTGTTACGACTGAATCACTTTAGATTAAATAAATAATACTTTCCCTTTAATCTTGAACTTACCACGACAAACAAAATAAAATATAGCAATGAGACATGTGAAGTATGTACGTCACCTACAAAATAATTTCCATTATTAATTTTGCACATTATTACGTCACCCTATAAAATAATTTCCATTATTAATTTTGCACATTATTACAATTATAGATATTTTATTTGATAATTGCAACATGTACAAAACCATTTATGTACTCAAATGTAATACAAGTTGAAATATATGCTGCATTTTCTCTTCTATCTGTAAAGTTTCCCACTTTTTCTGCTGACAAAAATATTACTGAATTTGTTACGGCGCCCTCTTTCTATTAATTATTATCAATATTTATCTTTAATAATTAATAATCACATGAATACAGGTGGGCGGGTCACATGTATATACTAGCCCTACTTAAACGACCCTAATCTCCATCTGTCGGATCTTTCTGGCATTTTCAGAATTTTATTGAAATACACACAAAGTAAATAATTATTCTTCTGTCGCACAAGTATTCTACTGATGGGAACTTCTTGCTTAAGTAATAGGTTTTGATCCGTCTTTAAAATTACTTAAGCCCCCACCCGCCCTCTACCCCAAATAATTAATTAATCACGGTGCAAGAAGCATTTATTAAATATAACAATATGGACATAAATGAGAAATACAGTTAGTCACGACGAACAATAGAACCAAATATTATCTAACGAAATGTTCAAAGAAAGTCACGTTCCCTATAGAGTATAGAGTTTATAGAGTATAGAGTAAATTCAGTCTTATAACTACTTATTTTCATCATACCATGCGCGTTCTGGAAAGAGGAAAAGGTACCTAATAACACTGACCTGATCGTTTCTGCTCGCGCGGCGTGACGTCACTGGTAAAGTATTGACAATTGTCCCACATTGAAGCCTCTGGTCGTCGTATAACCCTTACTCTTAACCCACCCTAACATTACCATTACTCTTAACACACCCTAATATAACCCTTACTCTTAACCCAGCCTAACATAACCCTTACTCTTAACCCACCCTAATATAACCCTTACTCTTAACCTACCCTAACATAACCCTTACTCTTTGTCACAAAACGGGAGGCTCGTTACAAGCCGACCCGAGCTGAAGTTAGAGATGCAAGGGGTGAAGTCTATTTTTGGCCTACTCCGGTGCACCTCCAAGAAAAGCCCGTGACGTGTGCCAGTACTACGTCGCGTCAAGTTGTTACATAGACACACATGACATACGCCATTGATGTTTGGGTGGGGCCCAATTTATTAATGTCATGCCAAGGAACGTTTTATTGGCGGTGTGTGTTGTGAGTGTGTATCATAAATGTGAATAAATGGACGAACAGACGAACGGTGCAAAACAATAGTACAAATTCTTTCGTCCCTCTCAAAAACTATGAATAACAAGAGAGTTGAAAGATGTTTAAATCAGGTTATTTATTTCCCGATTTAAAAGGGGGCACTACTCTTTCGCACAGTGATTGATTCAACTTTCCAATGTCATACACTCTGTGGGAAATAAGGGGAGATGAAAATGATGAAATTCAAAATATAAAATAAAGATTAATTACACAATTCTTATGCGGCAAATGGGGCCGCTTTAACAATAGTTCACATGTAAAATAAGCATTACTTTTAACATTAGAGTTCTTATTTTACAAACGATATAATAGTGTTCATTTTCTTAAGAGTCCTAGACTTAAGTATGTGCGCGTTAGCCGTGCTAATGATTACTCACTATTAATGTCAGAGTTCCAAGGAGATGACGTAATCTCACACGTCACTTATAAGCGGCACTTCAAAGTGAAGAATCACGACGCAATTGAGGCGTCGCATTACAGGTGAAGATTCTGCAGAATCTAGGCACCACTTTCAGATTATCACTGGGGAGAAATCTGAAATTTAGCTGACTGTTGTCAGCCTCGATAATTATCGTTGTACCGGTTGTCGTGGAAACGGACACCCCAACGACGTTTAGCATTATCGGGTGGAGTCGTCCAGTGGGATGTGTCGTCGCATTACATTGAGTGTAGAAATCCGGATATCTGTAAGAAAATCTCGGTGCTAGCCTCTCAATTAGCGGGATAGACTGCCAAACGAACTCAGACAGGGGGAAGACAAAATTGGTCCCTCGTGTCGTTAACTGCATACAACCAGCGTCGCATGCATCGGGTTTTCTTTGACAGCGAACTTTCCACTTTGCCAAAAGTTATACTGAGTAATTTTGCCTCGTTACTCAATATATGGCATCAGACGGATGGAAAACGGATGGAAAGAGATTATTGCAGCTTTCCTTTATGAAATCTCTGTACATGAGATAATTCATACGTGAAGTTAGACTGGCTTCAGACGAATCGACGTTTTCAACATTGAGAGTAAAATCTTCATTTTGTCCCTTATATAGCTTTCACTGAAGGTTTCCAAAACTTCCAGAAGCTATGTCCTGTGACATGATTTTTGCCTTGGATATATAGTGGTAATCGAGATGCACGCTTTTCTGTGGTCAATTCTAATGCGCACTGGCCATTTCACTCGTCAACAACATGTGACGGTATTGCGCAGTTGTCCCAATTTATTTAATATACATATTCTTCATAAACTAATATATATATTCAATATGATAATTAACACACACTGCGTCACGAACGTCTGTCTACTAAAGAGATCTTAGGTGACCGTTACTGGAAGTTACATGCTACATACGAAAAATAACAAAACTCGGATTACTTCAATTAGTTTTGTTAGCGGTTTTTTAAAATGAAATAAAATATAATTTCGGTCCCTCATTTCCTGTGACAACCCCCTTCTTAAAATTGATTGGAGCTCACAGAGTGGAAATCAAATAGGAACAAAAAAAAAATTTTATTTCACACGATAGTCCCCACAGGAATTATATGCGCATCTGTGGAGAGACTATCCTCTCTCTTGTTTATATCGCGGTTATGGCATGCCGGGATAATGCATCGGCACCCGAATTTTCTCGGCCCGCGATGTGTTCGACAACGAAGCTATACTCCTGTAGCAGGAGTGTCCATCTAGTTAGCCTAGCGTTATCGTACATGCTAGTGCGCAGATATGTAAGCGGCTTATGATCGCACTGCAGGATGAATGGTTTAGAGTACAGATAAGCACTAAATTTCTTGAGTGCCCATACGATTGCTAAGCACTCTTTTTCAATCGTAGAGTACCGTGTCTCACGATCTAACAGTTTCTTAGAAGCGTATGCTACCGGTAGGTATTCGTCATCTGTCTCTTGGAGAAGTATGGCACCGAGGCCTTCGTCTGATGCGTCGGTCCTGACAATAAATCTCTTGTCAAAGTCTGGTAACTGTAGGACGGGTTTACTGGTCAAGATGCCCTTCACTTTTTCGAGGGCGGTGCTACACTCTGCCGTCCATCGTATTTTCGTGGGTTGTTTGTTTCCAGTTAAGTCCGTCAGTGGTTTAAGAAGCGTACTGAAGTTTGGGACAAATTTTCGGTAGTACCCCACTAGCCCCAAAACTGCCCTGACCTGTTTCTTTGTAGTCGGTAAGGTCATGTCACGAATGGCTGCAGTTAAGTCTAGATTAGGGCCTATTTGTCCGTCACTTATGATATGGCCAAGAAATTCAATCTCTCGAAAGCCCGCGCGTACTTTGGTGGGTTTCACGGTCAATTTATGGCGCTCGAGAATATCAAGTAGACCACCCACTGAGGATAAATGTTGGTCCCATGTTCCTGTTGCTACCAGTATGTCATCAAAGAAATTCAATGCGTCAACGCTCTCTAACGGTAATTTTCGCATGAAGCGCGCGAATGTTGCGGGTGCGTTCGCTAGTCCGAACGGTAGTCGGCAAAACTGAAATAAGCCTAGCGGGGTTGGAAAGGCTGTTTTTGGTCTGTCGTCAATAGCAACTGACAGTTGCCAGTACCCTTTGCACATGTCAAACTTCGAAAAGTAATGTGCCTTGGTTAGTTTTGCGAATAATTCGTCCTGATTTGGAATAGGTTCCGCATCGAATTCAGTTATCTCATTTAACTGTCTGTAGTCCACACAAAAACGAAGCGTACCGTCTTTCTTTTTAACTAAGACGACCGGTGATGAATATGGGGAGATTGACTGTTCAATCACGCCCTGTACTTGCATTTCACGCACCTGTTCTGCTATGTACTTTGTGCTCTCATATTTCTGTGGGTACTGTTTTAAGCGTATCGGTTTGTCACTTAAAAGTTTGATGCGGTGTTCAACCAAATCTGAGTGGCCCGGTTGGTCGGTGAATATGCGCGCGTGTCTGTGTAAGAGCTTTGACATTGCGTCGCGCTGTTCGACAGTTAAGTTTGAGTCAATCTCGACTTGATCGACTGTAACTGCGAAGTTAGGCTGGGTTTCGGCGGACATCATGTCTGTTCTGAAATTGGAGTCTTCCAATTGTATCAGTGCGACATTCACGCTTTGTATCTGTTCGTCGCTGCGTTCATAGTAACGCTTGAGCATATTTATGTGATAGGTTTTCTGCTTATTTCCTATCTGTATGCTGTAGTCGTTCTGCTTCACACGCTTAATAACGCGATAGGGTCCACGCCAGTGCATTTGCATGCGGTTGTTATGCGTGGGCCGCAAGAGTAACACGAGCTGGCCTGGTTCGAGGTCACGTTCCACAGCAGTACGGTCAAAATTTCGCTTGTATCGGGGTTGTTTTTCGCGAATGTTTTCCTGTGCTAAGTGACATGTCTCGGTCAGACGTTGACGTAGTTCGGCTACGTACGTGTGAACATCTTTACCATCGGTCACAGTGTCTCCCTTGACCCATGTTTCTTTTATTAGCTTAAGGGGACCACGAGGTTGCCTTCCGTATAGTAGTTGGAACGGTGAGTAGCCCGTACTCTCTTGTGGGAGTTCGCGATACGCGAAGAGTAATGGTGCTAGAAAACGCGGCCACTGGTCGGGTTGTTCCGAGGCCATTTTAATTAACATTTTCTTTATCGTACCGTTGAAACGTTCAACAGCACCATTAGACTGAGCGTGATATGGTGATGAGAACAACTGTTTACACGCTAGTAGACGCATTGTTTCAGCCATCATTGCTGAGGTGAATTGAGTGCCCTGGTCACTCAATATTTCTCGAGGTACACCAGTACGAGAAAATACGTCTATTAAAGCGTCTGCGACTTCGATCGCTGTGATGCCCTTTAATGCGACTGCTTCTGGATATCGTGTTGCAAAATCCACGATTGTTAGGATATAGCGATATCCTCCTTCGGCCGCGGGAATGATTGGGCCAATAATGTCTACTGCGACTTTTAGGAATGGTTCCTCTACTGTTGGTACTATCTCGAGGGGAACTCGACTGACACGCCCTCGGTCGATATGTTGTTGACACTGCGTACATGTACGAACGTACGAGCGAACATCCCTACTCAGGCCTGGCCAAAAAAAGTCCTCACGAACTCGCTGCTCAGTGCGCCGTGCGCCCTGATGTCCGGACATGATTGAGTCGTGTGCAAAGCTAAGAATCAGCTGTCTGAGTGGTGTAGGGGTAAATAGACACGTGGTGCTTCTAGTATCATTTTCCTTATAGTCGGTGCGCCGAAACGCTAGTCCGTCCTTCAGGAAATACGTCATGGTTGCGTACTTGCTGGACGTAATAGTGTTTTTCCGTGCCAGCTGTAGCATTGAGGACAAACTTTTGTCCTCCTGCTGCAGGTGACTGAGTTGACTTGGGGTCAACTGCGGAAATGTATTCTCGACTATCTTTAGAGCTGGGGGTCCTTGTTTACTACGTTCCCGTTGTGCTCTAGTGGTTACGGGGAGAACAGGATAGATGCCCTCAGTGTGTGTGTCACACTGCCCGGGCGATAGTATGAATCCGAACTGCATGTCTCTTATTACTGCGGCGGTGACTGTACCGGAAAATACGGATGACGTAACATGTACAGTGGCTCTTGGACATGTACTAAGGTGTCCCATAACACATCGAATGCGGACACTACCTCTTAGATACTGTTCAGGGCGTACAAGTTTAGCATTTATGCAGCTTATGGACGCGCCTGTATCGACCAGTATTTTGACTCTTTTTCCGTTTACTGTAGCCTGTTGGGTCTTTAGAGTTGCACCTGTTTCAGTGCATACCTTTACATCACGTGGACTGGGACAGTTCTGAGAACTATGCCCCTTCCCTTTGCAAGTGTAACATGTCATAGGTGGGGAGTCACGTGTGTGACGTCGTACGTCTTGTGACTTAGTATATGTCCGCTGTACCGGTTCGGGTTTTTCCGATTTCGTCATTGGTCGGTTCGGTTTCGGTGTATACTTCTGCCGATTTGTAGGAGGAGGGCGTGGTGCGCTCCTCGTAATTACCGGATCAGGGTAATCATTATACGTGTCTGCTAACCTCAACATATCACTGAAGTTAGCCGGGGGGTTTCGCTGCAAATATGTCGTCATTGCAGGCGGAGCAATATGGAGAAATTGATCTCTTAATATCAAATCAAATAGGCCCTCATACGTCTTCCGGATGTCTGTCAAATCAATCCATCTATCAAGATAATGGCGTAACCGGGTACCGAAGGCTTGCATGGTGTCATTTGCTTTAGGTATGGCTCTCCTAAACATTTTTCGAAAGCCTTCTGCTGTACATTGAAAAGTACGCATCAAACCCGTTTTGAGATCTGCATAAGTAATAGCGGGATCGCGCGTTAGATCAGTAAATGCGCGCGAGCTTTCACCTTGGAGTATTTGACCGAGTTGTTGTTTCTTTTCAATGTCAGTGTAATTAAAGTTGGCAATGAAACTGTCAAAGCGTGTCAAAAACTCGTCAATCGTCTCGACTTCAGGGTTAAAGAAAGCTAGCCGTGTACGGGGTTTATTTAATTCGGCCTGTTGCTTAGCAGTCCCATCTAACAACTTCTCTCTAGCTGTTACCTCTTGCTTAGCTAATTCAAGCTGTTCCTGATGTGCTCTAGCTTTTAACTTAAGCTTTTTCTCTTCTACTTCCTGCCTTTTATCTTCTAAATCCCTAGCTGACTGAATCTTTAACAACTCTATTTCTCTCATATCTTGGATTTCTTTCTCTTTAAAATCTCTCGCCTCTTTCGCTCTTCTTTCCTCTAGCTCTCTCAGGTCTTTCATCTCTAGCTGTTTAGCTAACTGTCTCTTATCTTCTAGCTCTCTCAGGTCTTTCATCTCTAGCTGTTTAGCTAACTGTCTCTTATCTTCTAGCTCTATAGCCTCTTTCGATCTTTTTTCCTCTAACTCTCTCAAAGTTTGCATCTCTAGATCCTTAGCTACCTGTCTCTTTTCTTCTAGCTCATTTTTCTTATCCTCTAGCTCTCTCGCCTCTTTCGCCTCATTTTCTTTCACAACATACCATTTAGCTATCTCCTCATCCACGTATTTCTTTAACTCGGCTTTTTCATACCCGAATTCTCTGCCCATAGCCATGAGTTCTTTCTTTATGTTTACTAGCTCGGCCATTTTTAAAATTGCTAGTTATCACGAGTATGGATAAAGTGACTTAGAATATTCGCGGGATTTTGACCACTGTAGGTCACAAGTGGTGCAATGGTGTGCGTATGAACACCAGCCACCGCGTGATTAGGATTATTACAAACACGAGTAAAAGAAATCCTAATCGGAAATTTGCAAAGTTAGCAAAATTAGCAAAACAACAGTTGCTAATGTAGCGTACAAAATATCGATCTATGTACGTCTAAACACGAGTCGGTACGCGTTAACGATAATAGCGTAAAGATAATAAAACTTATTTCAACACAATAATAAGTCTTATCAAATTCCAGTTCACCTAAGTCTCAATAGCAAAGCCCTAACATGCAATAACAATGCATAATGGTGATGAGATAGAAAAGCAGGAAAGAGATGACACTTTCTTACAACAACACAATTTACCTTGTCAGATCACGGTCAGTGGTCACCAGATGTCACAAAACGGGAGGCTCGTTACAAGCCGACCCGAGCTGAAGTTAGAGATGCAAGGGGTGAAGTCTATTTTTGGCCTACTCCGGTGCACCTCCAAGAAAAGCCCGTGACGTGTGCCAGTACTACGTCGCGTCAAGTTGTTACATAGACACACATGACATACGCCATTGATGTTTGGGTGGGGCCCAATTTATTAATGTCATGCCAAGGAACGTTTTATTGGCGGTGTGTGTTGTGAGTGTGTATCATAAATGTGAATAAATGGACGAACAGACGAACGGTGCAAAACAATAGTACAAATTCTTTCGTCCCTCTCAAAAACTATGAATAACAAGAGAGTTGAAAGATGTTTAAATCAGGTTATTTATTTCCCGATTTAAAAGGGGGCACTACTCTTTCGCACAGTGATTGATTCAACTTTCCAATGTCATACACTCTGTGGGAAATAAGGGGAGATGAAAATGATGAAATTCAAAATATAAAATAAAGATTAATTACACAATTCTTATGCGGCAAATGGGGCCGCTTTAACAATAGTTCACATGTAAAATAAGCATTACTTTTAACATTAGAGTTCTTATTTTACAAACGATATAATAGTGTTCATTTTCTTAAGAGTCCTAGACTTAAGTATGTGCGCGTTAGCCGTGCTAATGATTACTCACTATTAATGTCAGAGTTCCAAGGAGATGACGTAATCTCACACGTCACTTATAAGCGGCACTTCAAAGTGAAGAATCACGACGCAATTGAGGCGTCGCATTACAGGTGAAGATTCTGCAGAATCTAGGCACCACTTTCAGATTATCACTGGGGAGAAATCTGAAATTTAGC
The DNA here is from genome assembly GCA_028829895.1 of Sinotaia quadrata. Lineage (NCBI taxonomy): Eukaryota > Metazoa > Mollusca > Gastropoda > Architaenioglossa > Viviparidae > Sinotaia > Sinotaia quadrata. The sequence goes on along the minus strand of CM054180.1, from coordinate 14,871,329 downwards.
TGACTGTTGTCAGCCTCGATAATTATCGTTGTACCGGTTGTCGTGGAAACGGACACCCCAACGACGTTTAGCATTATCGGGTGGAGTCGTCCAGTGGGATGTGTCGTCGCATTACATTGAGTGTAGAAATCCGGATATCTGTAAGAAAATCTCGGTGCTAGCCTCTCAATTAGCGGGATAGACTGCCAAACGAACTCAGACAGGGGGAAGACAAAATTGGTCCCTCGTGTCGTTAACTGCATACAACCAGCGTCGCATGCATCGGGTTTTCTTTGACAGCGAACTTTCCACTTTGCCAAAAGTTATACTGAGTAATTTTGCCTCGTTACTCAATATATGGCATCAGACGGATGGAAAACGGATGGAAAGAGATTATTGCAGCTTTCCTTTATGAAATCTCTGTACATGAGATAATTCATACGTGAAGTTAGACTGGCTTCAGACGAATCGACGTTTTCAACATTGAGAGTAAAATCTTCATTTTGTCCCTTATATAGCTTTCACTGAAGGTTTCCAAAACTTCCAGAAGCTATGTCCTGTGACATGATTTTTGCCTTGGATATATAGTGGTAATCGAGATGCACGCTTTTCTGTGGTCAATTCTAATGCGCACTGGCCATTTCACTCGTCAACAACATGTGACGGTATTGCGCAGTTGTCCCAATTTATTTAATATACATATTCTTCATAAACTAATATATATATTCAATATGATAATTAACACACACTGCGTCACGAACGTCTGTCTACTAAAGAGATCTTAGGTGACCGTTACTGGAAGTTACATGCTACATACGAAAAATAACAAAACTCGGATTACTTCAATTAGTTTTGTTAGCGGTTTTTTAAAATGAAATAAAATATAATTTCGGTCCCTCATTTCCTGTGACACTCTTAATCCAGCCTAAATGCAGTTTTTCTCATTTCTCCACCTAGACATAATTTTGCTTAACCCAGCTTGCTTAACTGTATGACATTCACTATTTCGGCCGTCTGTGTTTTATGTACTTTTATAATACTGTTTCTTAAATGTGTTGAAATTTTGCTGTTAACCTTTTTCTATTGAGTGCAGATATGGTTGCAACTTCTTACAACAACAAAAATTAAAGGTATGCGGTATGGTATATACGATTCCTTAATAATCTGACAAGGTGCTGTCAAATGGCTGAGTTAACGATTCTCAGACATGTGTATCATTATCAAATGACGCACGAAAATCCCACTAAGATGGGATTAGGGACATAATGTATTTCCCGGCAGATGGTAAAGTATGAATCATGTAGGAGTTATCCTTTCGTGACTTCTTAAAGGAAGATTGATTCACTGTTAAACGAACGTGCGGCTGACATAAGCGAGGAATAAAGATGTTAATATGGTTCAAAGGACTAATAATAATTTTTGCCAGTAAATTATAAACTAACTGCTAAACTGACCACGTGACACACGAGTCAAATTTTCGTTTCCTTGCTCTGTGATGCGCACTTGTGACTTTAGAGTGTCCTTGTTTGTTTTTTCTCTGATTTTTGCAATGACTAAGGCAGTCAAAAATTGCTAAAAGAATGGAATTTATTCAAATTATGAACATTCGTGGACTCAGAATATCAAATCACGAAATATTTCTATTAAAATGAAATCTTCCACTCCCAAGAACAACTTAAAAGTGAGTGTTTTCTTCAGTTTTTTTCCAATAATCTATTCTTCCATCTTCCATCCTGTGTCAGTAACGAAATTTGTCAATATGTCCGTTATATATACACATACACACATATATAATTTTATCTGCGCAGCCTTTAAGCAGCTTTCTATTGAATTATTCTCTCAAGAAAGAACGTTAGAAAGGACCTTTTAAGTAAATAATAATTATGTAGAGATTTATTTTCTTTATACTAAATAGTGAAATTGTGTAATTTGCTCCTCAATATCTTTGAATTTTGAAACGGAATGCTATTTGTTTTCTAAAGCAAGCCTAAGTGTAGAAATGATCACTGTAATATTTTCTTGTGTGATAAACTGGATGACTGTGAAAATAGATAATGTGTCATCTAATGTGTCATTAAATAGATGACAATAAAATGATTTTATGAACAGATCAATGAATCAAAGATTGCGCGAATAGATTGATGACTTTGGTGAACACATGGATGACTGGGTGAAAATAGAAAAATTACTGCATGAATAGATATATCATGTGCGAACACATGGATGACTACGCAAAAATATGGTAATGACTGCACGAATAAATAGATGAATGTGTGAACAGACGTGGACTGCACGAATACATGGAAGACTGTGTCAATAGATGGCTATCTGCATGAATACAATTTTTAAAAGTCTTCCGCGATGAGTCTGTTAATGGCATCACGGCGCTGGAAATATTCAGCTGGCCAATCGAGCCTACGTGCCTCAGAATATTTTAACCGTTACACTTTCGAATATGACAACTGTGCAAGAGCTCAAGGACAACTGTGCAAGAGCTCAAGGACAACTCGCTCGTGCATCCGAATTCGATCTGAATATTTCTCTTAGTGAGAATTTACACAGACGACTCATGATAACTGAAAATAACGAACCAATTGGCATTTCACGAACAGGAAGTCAGTTTCGCAATACCCATCACCAGCATTAATAGTTCCCCACCCCCGTCTCCCTCCTCCACTTCTTCCAAACCATCCCTCACAATAATGTCCTGTGTCGAGTTGTGCTACCTTGAATCGACAAGACTCCGTTAAAAAGTCTGCTACATGTTTCTTGAAATATAAAAATAGTAATTATTTCCGTCATGCTGTTAGATCGGAGCCAATCACATTTTAAATACCTAGACAAGTCGGCCTGTCGGAGATGTCAATGAAAGGAAATTGTATTTTAGCTGAGAAGAGGGTGGGGTTGGGTGGGTGAAAGTCTAACAGGGAAGAGAGGACGGAAACAGGGAAAGGAACCAAGTACCGTTAGTAATAACATTTATCAGCATCCTGGAGTGCGGTAAATAACTTGTACACTCGTATCAGCATTCCGGGAGTGCAATAAATAACTTGTATTCTCTTATCATCATTATGGAGTGTGATATATAATGAAGAGAATTCATTAAGACATAACCTTTATTGACACTAATGAACAGCATTCGTTAAGACTTAACCTTTATTGACACTAATGAGGAGAATTCATTAAGAAGACACTGCCTATATTAACATTGCTGAACAGAATCCGTTTAAGAAGGCATAGTCGTCATGGATGGCCACTGAACAAAACTCATTAAGAACGCATTACTTTCATTCATACTACTGAACAAAATTCATTAAGGAGGCATACTTTCTTTCACACTACTGTACAAAATTCATTAAGAAGGCATACTTTCATCCACACTACTGAACAAAATTCATTAAGAAGGCATACTTTCATTCACATTACTGAACAAAATTCATTAAGAAGGCATCCATACTACTGAACAAAATTCATTAAGAAGGCATACTTTCATTCACATTACTGAACAAAATTCATTAAGAAGGCATACTTTCATTCACACTACTGAACAAAATTCATTAAGAAGGCATACTTTCATCTATACTAATGAATAAAATTCATTAAGAAGACATACTTTCATCCTTACTACTTAGAATTAAATGAGACGAAATTGATCATCTTCATTGTCACTGTCGGACGACATATGTGTGTATTCTTCGGCACCAGAAGAAGAGCTAAAACATCACGCATTGAATATGTTTGACGATTGTCGCGTACAACAACACCTCGTACAGCACGTTTCAGATGTCATCTAAAAATATCTCTGTCGAGAATAATTTCATCGCAGTCATCTGCCTAAGTGTAATGTTAATCAATGTGAAAGATTTTACATCGGTCGACCCTTTCAAAATACACTCGTGCCTCGATATTTCGCGCGTCGATATATCGCGAACCCGCATACAACGCGAACAGCTTGTGGGCCCCCATTCTCTTGTAACCGCCTAGCGTCTTCAAATTACAAGTACACAGTTAACAGCACTGTATCAAATCAAATTGTATCAAATCAACTTGTGTCAAATCAACTTGTGTCAAATCAACTTGTGTCAAATCAACTTGTATCAAATCAACTGGCTCAATCTACAAACAATCGACGTAGCCAAAGAGAAGAAATGAAACAAATGCCTATCATAAAGTTTTTTCAACAAATGAGAGTAAACTTTCATGTCCCATGCAAGAGACTGCATGCCTAATTAATGCTAAAGATCTTTATATATACGACTTTTTAAAATTTAGTCCAACAGTGCTCTGCTTACATACGCTTAAAGTACATGGCTTAAGTACATGTGGTGAAGTAGGGTGAACTATAAGTTGATCAACAGTAGCCGTCTTGCGACTTGGGTTGTTCATGTGTGACAGACATGATCCCTCGTTATAACGCGGTCGAATTGTTTGGACTCCAAGGACCACGTCATATCGAGGCAAGAAATTCCGTGAATAAATTAAAATTAAGGACTGGTTTATTCTACGAATAAATTATTTTTCTTTAAAAAAATATGATTGCATCAAATGCTCTGGTCATACGTAATCGATTTAAACTTGTGGAATTGTGGAGGCTCAATTTGACAATGAATCATTGTGCTCGCGGAGTTATTCTGCTTGTTTCGATACAACGGAGGTGGTGGTTCTTGGTTTTCTGTTTGGAGAACTAGTTGGTTAGGGGTGCAGGAACACACTATGTGTCACTAGGTTTCAGGACACACTATGACCACCTGTCACTGGTTTGTGACACTCTAACATCAACCCTGCGCGCGCGCGCAAACGCACACACACTTCATCTTCAGTTTGTACGAACTAGATGTATGTCGAGGGAGCATCTGATAAATGGCCAATCAATAAAAATGTCTGAGTCTTAGCATATATGTATAGTTATGAGCCACTTTTTATTCTTTTTATAAAAATATTTTTTAAAAATACAAGCCATCCTCATTAAGTAAATGTCAATGAATTCTGCTTATTAATCCCTGTCTTTATTAAAGGATAGTTTCATTTTATGTCTACAGAAATAGACTAATCAATAAGTAGTCTGAGACATAAAGTGAACTGTTTTATGAGAACGGCTCAAGTACAAGAAGGGGTAGTTGCCAGTAACACTCACGGAATCTGGTTTCTCAATGTAAATAGGTTACAAGGATTTTGATGCATCTACTGACAAACTGAGGATTGATCCAAATAATCGATAAGTATTTCATTTGTCGGTGCTGAGTGAAGCCTTCTTCCTGATATGAACTTTAAATTGAGTCTCAAGGAAACCTAACCGTGCATTCTTGGATCACGGATTTTGTCGTCTCGGCTTTTCCCAGACAAGGACATATTCCCTGTAATTGAACATCGTGTATTGCAGTCTCGGTTGCCCTGGACGAAGACCCGTATACACCGTTATTACTTGCAGTATTGCAGTCTCAGTTTTCCAGTATAAATATCTAACTTTAATACAGTTCAGTCATGTCTTGAGTCTCGGATTTTAAGACAAGGGCTGTATAGATAAAACATTCTGGTAGTCTCGGTTTTCCCGTCACTCAAACGCGGATTGTTAGATCGTGTTAGTGGATTGGTTTTCTAAACAATCATTATATTTGTTCAATCTTACTCTTCGCCTTTATTTCTTTTATTTTTCTCTGGACTTCTCTCTAAGAACCCAGTCGTCTGTTTCTGACTTGGACACTATGAACCTGTTCAATAATATGTCCACTTCGATTAAAGGACAGATTTGTTGCTATTTTCTTGCAGGAGTTATTTTCATGAAAAATTCTTGCAAACGTAATATATTTTAGTAATGAATATCCGAATAACTAAATCATGGAGTTCTTGTATGCTTATGTCTCTTACGGTCACAGACAACTGTGTCTACAGTTCAATGAATGCCTTTGAGTTTATTTTTGATTTTCTTGTTGTAAGCTTGAACATCCAGTAATAGGTAACTTTGTCTACAGTTAAACGTGTGTCTTGGAATTACTTTGATTTTCTTGTAAGCTTAATTCACTCTTAGACAGCTATGGCAATAGTTAAACGTGTGTCTTGGAATTACTTTGATTTTCTTGTAAGCTTAATTCACTCTTAGACAGCTATGGCAATAGTTAAACGTGTGTCTTGGAATTACTTTGATTTTCTTGTAAGCTTAATTCATTCTTAGACAGCTATGGCAATAGTTAAACGTGTGTCTTGGAATTACTTTGATTTTCTTGTAAGCTTAATTCATTCTTAGACAGCTATGGCAATAGTTAAAAGTGTGTCTTGGAATTACTTTGATTTTCTTGTAAGCTTAATTCACTCTTAGACAGCTATGGCAATAGTTAAACGTGTGTCTTGGAATTACTTTGATTTTCTTGTAAGCTTAATTCATTCTTAGACAGCTATGGCAATAGTTAAACGTGTGTCTTGGAATTACTTTGATTTTCTTGTAAGCTTAATTCACTCTTAGACAGCTATGGCAATAGTTAAACGTGTGTCTTGGAATTACTTTGATTTTCTTGTAAGCTTAATTCATTCTTAGACAGCTGTGGCAACAGTTAGACGAGTGTCTTGGAAGGTATTTTTGATTCCACAAAACTTGAAAGTTTTCAGTAGATCAACTGTGTCAGCAGATAAATTAGTTTTCTTTGAAGTTATTTTTTATTTTCTTCTAAGTTTGTACATTCAGTCCTAGGCAGATATATCCACGGTTAATTTTATTTATCCACTCGTAGAGAGCTGTGTCTAGATAAAATCAGGTTCTTGTAGTTGAGGGCGTCTGGGTCAGGACTGTTTGCAGTTTGAAGTGTGTTCTCATGCTCGCCATACGAAGACGTTCCTTCTTTGAATTGCACAATTTCAAGCCATGCTGTTGGTCAGGCTGATAGTCAGGACGAGTGTGATGGAGACAGACATGGTGATTAAAATGACGAGGATGAGTGTGATGGAGACAGACATGGTGATTAAAATGACGAGGACGAGTGTGGTGGAGATGGTGAAAGTAGTTGTGAGGTTGCTGCTGTGTAATGTCATTGAATCAGACAAGGTGAATAAAATGTGGCGAAGGTTGTGATAATAGTTGTGATGATTATAATGATAGTGAATGAGATAGAGACGGAATACGAGATCTTAAATGACATTGTGAACGCAATTGATGTGAACAAGACCTGGAAAAGTCAGTAGTGCTGACGGTGATAAGTGGATGAGATTGCGATGGTGTGTGAGTTCCATGAAGATGAAAAATAACGCGGAGAGAATGATAGTACTGATGATAGTGATGACGATGATGGTGGTGGAGATGACAGCAACAAGATAGATAGATAGATAGATAGATAGATAGTTAGGTAGATAGATAGATAGATAGATAGGTAGATAGATAGACAGACAGACAGATAGATAGATAGGTAGATAGGTAGATAGATAGATAGATAGACAGACAGACAGACAGATAGATAGACAGACAGATAGATAGACAGACAGACAGACAGATAGATAGATAGATAGATAGATAGATAGATAGATAGATAGATAGATAGATAGATAGATAGATAGATAGATAGATAGATAGATAGATAGATAGATAGTATTGGTGGTGAGTGATGTGAGTGATTGTGGTGTTGGTAGTGATAGGGTCGGCGATGATGGACATATATAGTAGTGATAACGATGATGGTAATAGAGATGGAGAAAGTGGTAGTAATAGTAACGACTATAGTAATGAGAGTTGGGGGGTTGTAAATAGTGACAGACGTAGTGATGACTTGATGGAAAAAGTTGTAATGGTGATGATGGATGGCTACAGAGAGGCGCCGGTATTGGTCACGGACATGGCGATAGCAATCGGTTTCGCAGAGTTACAATATTAGTGTTTACAATAAAAGTGATGATAAACTGGTTCATAGTAAGATTTCTGGTCGAATAAATATCACTACAAATGGTGACTTTTGTAGCACTAACCCTTCTTGGAATCTGCAACTTTAAACGAGAGAAAATCACACACATGTATGAATAGATACAGTTTTGAGCAGTTTGTATACACAGTCAGCCACAATTAACCATTTGCAGAAATTTGTGTTTAATATAATAACTGACTTAGAAAAGAAGCAGACACTCAGAGAATGTTGGATGAAACTTGTTAACAAAATAGAGCAACAGACTATTGCCGAGCAAAATTAGAAGCTTCAAAGAGGAGAGACAGTTATCATGATGATTATAAATTGTGTTTCTGGCTTTTAGTAAATATAAGTCAGTAACCAAAGGGGAGACAATTATCATTAGTATTATAAAATATGTTTCTAACTTATAGTTTAAATATCAGTAACTGAAGGAGAGATAATTGTCGTTATCATTGTCACAGTCTGATAAAAATATCATGACTTTTTGACCCACTAGTTGTTTTCAAATATCAAAATTTGAAGTTCCTTTGTTAAAGTTCTCCCATGATACACCAGTATCGAGAAGCTTCTAGCAAAGAGGTCAGGAACGTTATGTAACTTTAGGCCATTGTCTAAATTCTCGAACCAACTACATACCACGTGACCCGTCACGTGATGCGTTCTATGCATTCTGATAAATACGGTAAACGCGCTCTGTATGACCACTCCGAAATCCAGAAGCACCGACGTCGTACCGACACCTAGTACCGTCGTGTATTCGTGAGTCATAGAGGAACAGCCGACGCGATTGCTGAGATAACACTTCGACTTCTCACTAAGGTCGGTCTTTGGTTCCAATCCTTTGATTCCTCGCAAAGCCTGGTTCTGAACTCTGTGAGCTGAGTTTGATTCCAACATAGTCCCACTACCATTATTGAGGCAGCGCTGATGAGCAGGTCTGCATGTCTCGTCTACACTTACAGTTCCGTTCAGCATATTAACTGAGAGACAGTTTCCATTGTTATGCTGGGTGCATTCTTTGCTGACGAACGACAAGTGAGGTAGACTGGTTCGGACTGGATCAAGAACCCACGTGGCAACCTTCAAAAGCTAAGTTGTAGCTTTGGTGAACAAAAATCACAGAGAACATTTCTCATGGCATATTCTCGTAAACAATAAGCACTTTACTTGCTGAGTAGTTAGAATTAGACTTCGCGTTCGTATATTGATTATTGTTAAATTGTTAAAACTTATTAAATCTTATTTTAATTGTTAATCCTCTTTGTAGTACATTTTTATGCATGATAGACCTAATGTTAACTCATGGTTTGGATGGGGGCAATTGAGCTGAATGACGTAACGAATGCATATTAATTAGAGGAATTTAACGACTCCAAGCCAGCTTTTGTACGCAATTTGTCAGTTCGTAAATCTGTTGTCTGCACTACAAGACGCACTTTTAAGTTAGTCGAATGATAAGTTGGGCAACCAGTCTGTGTAGGATAGAGAGAAGGAATTAATTTAATGTATCATTTTTAAAGTCCTTAAAAATCCTACGCAGGGTCTATAAAGAAATACTGGAAACGTAACAATCATTTTAAAATGTGTTTCTAATTTCTAGTTTAAATATGTAAATAACTTAAGGACAGATCATTGTCATCATTACTGTAATGAAATGATGATGATGACCACGACTGAGAATGACCTTCACTTAGTTGAGCATGTATTCCTACAAACAGCGCTGTACGTTATTCCGCATGCACTCATGAAGACACAGGGATATATGCACGTGCTCAACGAAACAGAGAGAGTGTTGTAAGCACGTTTTAAAGCAATTTAATTTATATGCAGATTGCTTTTTTATCTTGAGGAAATGATATAATTACTTCCTATACGAATGAATTTATAAGCATCGATTTACAAACCTAATTTAGTTACAAATAGGAATGACAACCTCTTCTTTCACGCCGAGATGGTGGAATGAATAAAATCAGCGCTTGTAGGGTACACTAATATTTTTTGTTACTATGGACAGAGTAAACTTGGTTACTAAGCAATGTTTGATGGATTTTCGAGTTAAATCGAAATATTATAAGAGAGATAATTAATATTATCTTTGTGACAAACACAATACTAAGAAACAAGGCAAATTAATATTATATTTATGACATGCACTGTACTTAGAAGCAAGGCAAATTAATATTATTATTGTGACAAACACAAACACTGTACTTAGAAACAAGGCAAATTAATATTATTATTGTGAAAAACACAAACACAGTACTTAGAAACAAGGCAAATTAATGTTATTATTGTGAAAAACACACAGTACTTAGAAACAAGGCAAATTAATATTATTAACATAAATACTGTACTTAGAAACAAGGCAAATTCATATTATTATTGTGAAAAACACAAACACTGTACTTAGAAACAAGGCAAATTAATATTATTATTGTGACAAACACAAACACTGTATTTAGAAACAAGGCAAATTAATATTATTATTGTGACAAGCAGCACTTAGAAAGATGGCAAATTAATATTATTAGTGTGACAAGCAGCACTTAGAAAGATGGCAAATTAATATTATTAGTGTGACAAACAGCACTTAGAAAGATGGCAACATACAGGAACGCAATAAACACACAACTAGTCACTGATCTTTACTGTTAAGCTTTAAGACCATCGCTTGTGATTTTGAGCAATATTTTGTTTGCTAAATTTCTTCATTTGTGATTCCGAGTGAGTATCAGAACTCACTGTTTCTTCATTCGCCATATTGAACGAGTAGCATTTTATTTTATATATTTATTATTGTTTCTCTCAGTTCTGATTCCGATAAATCTTATGTCACTTGTGCTACTTTATATATTTATTATTGTTTCTCTCAGTTCTGATTCCGATAAATCTTATGTCACTTGTGCTACTTTATATATTTATTATTGTTTCTCTCAGTTCTGATTCCGATAAATCTTATGTCACTTGTGCTACTTTATATATTTATTATTGTTTCTCTCAGTTCTGATTCCGATAAATCTTATGTCACTTGTGCTACTTTATATATTTATTATTGTTTCTCTCAGTTCTGATTCCGATAAATCTTATGTCACTTGTGCTACTTTATATATTTATTATTGTTTCTCTCAGTTCTGATTCCGATAAATCTTATGTCACTTGTGCTACTTTATATATTTATTATTGTTTCTCTCAGTTCTGATTCCGATAAATCTTATGTCGCTTATGCTACTTTATTTGAGATTCTGCATGAATATCATACGTCATTGTTTCTTCAGAAACACTGTGCTTTTTCAATAATGTGATTGTGACTAACATACGTCACTAATTTCTTTTCAATTTGATTGTGCTCTATGATAAAGTCATCAATAATATGATTGTGAAAACATATCGATTACTGTATTTCATCACTAATGTGATTCTGAGAGATGACACGTCAATTCATTTCATCAGCTTTTACTCTGATTCTGAGAGATGAACACGTCAATTCATTTCATCAGCTTTTACTCTGATTCTGACAGAGTAAGTTGCATGAGACGAGGTCATATTGTCCTTAGCAATTCTTTACTGCAATCCTGCCATGCAGCCATCATCCCCGAGAGTGATGTGACGTCACTCATACCGTACTGCAGCCATTGACTGGCCTCGTATCGATCTGGAAACACGTCATAGTGATAGTTAGTACTTATGGTGGTGTTTAAAAAAAAATAATATTAGTACTTGAAAGAAGAGGAGGGAGGGGGAATCATACTGAATTCGAGAAGAATAAGCGTGGGATTTGACACGAAGCTTACAGTTAATAATAACGTACATTTTTCTTAAATACCCAAACAAAAAGCACCTATTGCTATGTACATTTTTCTTAAATACCCAAACAAAAAGCACCTATTGCTATGTAACTGAAATCCATACGGTCGGATTAACACCGTCTTTGAGGCGCGTCCTGGCAAAAGTCACGTGAGGTTCGAGCGAGGCTCTATCACCTGGCGGGCAGAGATGAAACTGAACGCATTAAGACAGAGGCAGTGTTCACATGGTCGGCAGCAAATGGTTATTTTGTAAAGACAGGATCCAGGAAAGTGTGCACTGTTCGACAACTTGGGACGAAACAAGAAAAGGAAAGGAAGAAAAGATTTGGCCGTGGCTCAGCTGCGACCACGTGATTTCAAGCACGTGCACCCAGTCAGTCCCGTCTGCCGATGATTGACGCAGGTTAGCATCCAAAGAGAAAAGGAAAAAAAAATGTTCAAGGCTGCAGCAAACGTTTCTTTAGCTCCATGATATGTTGTTCTGAAGGAAGAATTTACCGTCCACAACAGGAGGTGATCGTGGAAGGGAAAGAAAAAGAGAGAGAAATGAGAGATATCGAGAGAAAAGGAAAGAGTGAAAGGGAAGAAGATGTTTAAAGATGGATAAAAGGGGAAGGGAGGAAAGTAACAACAACAAAAAAGGAGAGAGAGAGAGAGAGAGAGAGAGAGAGAGAGAGAGAGAGAGAGAGAGAAACGGCAAAAGAGAGAGGGAAGGGTGTCAAAAGTCTAAAACTGAAGATTGAAAGGTCAAGACGACAACAACAGAGGGCATAGGCACATGAGGGAGATGAAAGAGAGGGAGGAGAAAGAAGAGAAAGAGGGAGAAGAGAGAGAGAGAGAAGCCCATTATACGGTTTGTTGGCCTCTGTGCACTTTAGATTTAACGTGAGAAAATAATTTTAAAATAAAAATTAATTAAATTTTGTTGTCGATATTTGTCTCGACTAGTGTGCAGGTTCAGAGTTTACTGAAATGGGCAAACTGTGTTCAATTTCAGTTGACTGAATTGGGCAAATTGTATTGTGGACTGAATTCAGCAAATCATATTCATTTTTAGTGGACTGAATCGGGCAAATTGTATTCATTTAGTGGACTGAATTGGGTAAATTGTATTCACTTTTAGTGGACTGAAATAGGCTAAGTTGTATTTCATTCTGGGATGACCGAAATGGACTCAGTTGTTTTTCATTTTGATTTTACTGAAATGGACAAGTAATGTTCTATTCTGAGTTTGCTAAAGTTCTTTATCAGTAAGAGAAGCACTAAAATAAAATACCAAAACTCTTTATCATGTCTGTGACACAATGCCACCCTAGTTATTGGTTGTGATTATTATTATTATTAATCCATAACTAATTACAAGTGATGAGAATCTTAATTTATGTTATTAATAATTCTCCAGCAGACGCCCACTCGTCTCTCTCACTTGGCGGATATGCAGGCGCTGTAAACGTTTATTCTCTTTCACAAAATTATAGACAAACATTCACTGTCACACAATATTTCCGTAGGTGGAAAACGTCTTACCAAAGGAGAAGGTAAATCCGTTAAAAAAAACTGCTTATTCCCTGCAAAATATAATCAGGGAACAAATGCTAAGTTTCCAGTTTATTCATCTCTAACTCCATTCTTTCTTACATTCAAATCTCAACTTACAGTTTCCTGCAACAGTATTTATTGGCCCGATACATGCGTACAGCATATTAAATACAACATAACAATTTTGTGAACGAGTTCACTAAAAACAATGTCAAGTGGTTAGCATACTACATTCAAGCATCATAGTTCACAATTTGTAAAAATAATAGTCTACTCACATAATACATCTCTACATAAAATACAAGTATAAAATATCAATAGCAAAATGCATGAAGTATTTATAGTCCATTTTCACTCAATCAGTCAGTTAACTCACCATTAAGCTAAAAGCCAAGTTGGCGATATCCAATCTAATCAAACGGGATATATAAAGTCCTAGCTTATGACAAGTGCCTTAAACATCTTTTCTTCTTTTCCATTCCTCCCTTCTCCTGTCCGAGTGAGGCGAGAGTAAAAGAAGGAATGAGAAACGTGAGTCATAATAGTGACAGATACCAAAGACACCACCATTCGTCTTTGCTATGGCATCTTCAGGTAAAAGTAAAATGTTTGTACCAAGTCTTTGCAATGCTAGAAATATTAATTTCATGATTAAGTTCCTTATACAGTTATACATTGTTTATAGATCTCTTATTACTAAGATTGCTTTATTAAGTCCTTTATTACACATTTTAGACTTTTGAATTTTCACTTTAATATTATGTCCCTTGATTAACAGACATTTTAACATTGATATTGCGCCATCTAGCGGGAGTTAGTTTTTCATTGTTATTAGATTCGTGAATTAGAGACTAGTTTGGCAGTGAACACTGCCGTATGTGAGTTTACTTAAACTTGAATGTATTTAATTATTCCTTCTTTCTTTTGATTTCTAATGATTTCTGAAGACATAAAAATGTGTTTCATTGAAAGTGAATAGCCGCTTTTAGCAGCGTCTTAGTTGAATGCATGCCCACAGGGCTGACATATCTCCCTTTTGAAGACTTTCAACACAGGAAGACATAAATCCTACCCACGTGGTTTTCGTCTTCTGACATGTTCCTTTCGTAGTAAATATCTGAACCTGAGCAAAGGGCACACCAAACAAACTAGTGGCTGACGAAATATGAGGCCAGAGTTTTATTGTCTCACTAGTCTTCGTTTCAGACACTTATTTGACTCTCTCGCGCGCACGCGTGAGTGAGAGTGTGTATATGAGCGTGTGTTTGTGTGTGTGTGTTTCAGCATATAAGTATATCCTTGTAAGAAAGATAACCTGAAGCTGCCTCGTTTTCATTAGCTGTTATCAACAAGTTGCTACGTTTTCAACCATGCGCCCCGTCATCTGACCACATCTTTTCTAAACTGTTTTCAAACTTTTGTATCGTTTTCATGCTGTTAATTTGCTTACGCGCAGCCAAAAACCGCCTTTTGTCTGACGTCATTTTCAACAAGGAATAATTTAGGTCACTAGCGTGTGTGGACTCAGTCAATCAATGAAAGCTGTACTTATTAATTTCTGGTGGAGCGCTACGTCGAGTTCAACAAATGATTCATCCTTAAATAATTCATCGCTGTATTCTGATCTTCAAAAACGGAAATCTTTGTGCTCTATCAGTTCTGTACTAACGTCTACTCTTCACCAGCATAATACTCTCTCTCTCTCTCTCTCTCTCTCTCTCTCTCTCTCTCTCTCTCTCTCTCTCTCTCTCTCTCTCTCTCTCTCTACTCGAAGACTTGTTAATGGAATATTCAATTCCCGTCTATTGCAAAATAGATTTTTTTGATTGTGTGTGTGTGTGGAGGGGAGATACATTGTAGCTACATTTATTTATATATTTGAGCAATCGGATAACTGTATGGTTAATTTATCCTCGCATGTCAAAAGAAAAAATTATTCCAAAGGCTGCTGAACAAGTCAGAGATGTAATAACTGGTTTCCATACACTCAATACCTGGACAGATAAAATAGGAACAAAGATCAGAGTGAATTGTAAATGCAGTCTCTCTCTCTCTCTTTCTCTCTCTCTCTCTGTTCCCCCTCCTCTCCTCTTCCCAAGGTCGCTGCGCAAGGAAAGTGACAGCAAGCTGCACCTACAAAGGATGGTCACGTGATTTCGCTATTTCTAGATAAAACTGCATTCAGATATCCATATGCTCTAAGTTTATTCTGGCTTTTGTGATTCTGTTCTAAGCACCTTTGTCCAAGAGGCCAGGCATTTGTGCTCTTGAGCTGCGTTTAGTAAAGTATACTAAAAGCTTGCACTATTTTGCTGCCAGAGAACGACTCATTCACACACTCACGCACGCATGCACGCACACCAGAGTCCATCCCATTTGCTATTTTTATTACATTTTACTATTTCTGTCACATCTGCACCTTAGGAAGAAAGAGAAAAATTAAAGCTGGGTACTTTTCCAAGACAACATCCAGAATATTATTAATCACTGCACAATGAAATGTAACTTCGCTCTTTTAGTGACGTCAGCAAATCAATCGTACTCTACGTCACTGGTACAAACCTCAGCGCTATCAAAACATAGCAACATTTTTATTAAAATACTTTGAAAATATCTAATCCCCTCATTTAGACATGTTTGTAAAAGTTCTGTTTGCTTTGAGTGCTTAAAGTCTAGAAGGAAGTCTATAATTACTCTATGGAAAGTCTAGAAGGAAGTCTATAATTACTCTATGGAAAGTCTAGAAGGAAGTCTATAATTACTCTATGGAAAGTCTAGAAGGAAGTCTATAATTACTCTATGGAAAGTCTAGAAGGAAGTCTATAATTACTCTATGGAAAGTCTAGAAGGAAGTCTATAATTACTCTATGGAAAGTCTAGAAGGAAGTCTATAATTACTCTATGGAAAGTCTAGAAGGAAGTCTATAATTACTCTATGGAAAGTCTAGAAGGAAGTCTTAATTACTCTATGGAAATACGCTAATCTACAAGTTACGCTTTTCGAGCTCAATTAAAACGAATTCAATCAAGATTTTTTGCTCCCAACCCCTCTTCATTACCTCGATATAAAGAACCCGGGCTGCTTTTCAGAAAGAATGAATGGAATTCCACATTTCTCCAGGATAACTTTCTCTCAAAGACGGTATGTCTTGAAAGACTGTACCTTTGGAGGTTTTGAAATGCAAATGTTTCAATATGATAATAATAGTATGAGCTCAATTTTGACCAAAGGTATATTTTCAGTTTAAATGATTGACCATACATTTTAAGACCAATGCGTATTTTAATCATTTTAATCGCGATATAGTATTATATTCTAACACACAATTCAATAGATTAGTGTCAATACAAATCACAGGATAGTTCTTATCAGAGAACAGAAGTGGAATTATTAGAGATAAGTGATAATAGTCTTATGTAACCTTGTATAGGCGAAGTCACAGTAGTCTTGTGGTGCACGTTTCGGAATAAAGTCACACGTTTATTGTTACGTCATTACTGTCAGTTCCACGTGTTTCCTTCTCACATTGTAAAACACTGACTCGCTGCTATTCTCTCGAGGCTGACCTGGACGTTCCTATGCCGTATTAACTCCCTCAAGCAGAACAACAATTGTAGCAATTTCCAGTAACTTCCTTGTACCAGAAATTGCTCAAAGTAAATACTTTGCCACCATACAGCAATGGAGCGCAGTGTATTCCGTACACTTACACACAGCGGTAGATACAGCATATCAATTTTAGGAGCGCATTCACTAGAAACAACGTCAAGAGTTTAGCTTACTCTATATGAGAATCTTAGTTACAAAATTTGTAGAAATAATAGTCTACTCACATAATACATCTCTTCATAAAACACAAGTATAACATATCAATAGCAAAATGCACGAAATATTTCTAAGTCCTCTCAATCAGTCAGTTAATTCACCATTAAGCTAAAGGCCGCCTTTCATGACGGGGCTTTTTGCCACCACCACTACCACCACTACCACCACCCACCACCCCAAATTCAAGTGATTTTAGACAATAGAATGTTCTACAGTGGGTAAACTTTTGATCTCAGCTCATTCGCTGGTCTCGTTCTTGTAAATCTGAACCATTGGATAATAAAAACTACTTATCTAGTTAGAGCTGGTTTCGATTGCATCAGCAATTTTTAGCATACTCTCAACTGGAGTTGTTTATTCCAACTCTGACACTTATAAAAATATCATCATAAGGATGCCTACGGCAGGGTCACTTTGACAATTTGAAAATTTATATAACAATTAAGTCTACAGATAGAGTTAGGCAAATTTACTCTGCCACACTTTGACTATACATTTTAAGATCAACATGTATTTTCAGTTTACACTGGCTTTGACTATATATATTATGACAAAGTGACTGTTAAAATTGAAATGGCATCGACTATACAGTGTAAGATCAATCTGTATTTTCAGTTTACCTTGGTTTTGACTGTATATATTATGACCAAATTGAAATGGCTTTGACCATACAGTTTAAGACCAACGTACATTTTCAATTTAAACCATTCTAAGCAATTGCCGTGTCAGCAGGATTTTATTTGAATTTTTGTTTCTGTATTTTGTTTTAAACTGACAGGAGAGATTAAGTATTAAGGTCTTAAATAGATTTATGTCTCTTGGAATCATCCTTTATAATATTAAACTGTGCTAGTTGGAGTATATACATGTTGCTTCTTTTGAAATGCATGATCACTAATTGCAA
Source organism: Sinotaia quadrata (assembly GCA_028829895.1). Lineage (NCBI taxonomy): Eukaryota > Metazoa > Mollusca > Gastropoda > Architaenioglossa > Viviparidae > Sinotaia > Sinotaia quadrata. The sequence goes on along the minus strand of CM054180.1, from coordinate 14,853,392 downwards.
TACGTATGTGTTGTTTGTTTTGACAATGCATGATCACTAATTGCAATACGTATGTGTTGTTTGTTTTGACAATGCATGATCACTAATTGCAATACGTATGTGTTGTTTGTTTTGACAATGCAATGTTCACTGTACAAATTGCAGTACATATTTGTTGTTTATTTTGAAAATACATATTCAGTGTACGAATTGCAGTTCATATCTGTTGTTTATTTTCACTGCTAGATTTGAAGCGACTATGAACACTAAATGAAGTTACGACGGAGAAACTGTACACAAGATGGCTGGCTACTTGTTAGTAACGTACAAGTTTTTGTTGACAGCATAGACTAGAGGTAAGCACAGCTGTTCGTTAATTGTCACACTGGGCCATGATCTTTGTTAGTTATGCTTCACTACAGCATGATCCCTACAAAAGAGTTCACTAGTAAAAAAACCAGGGAAAATGTACTCGTAAAATCATGAATGCTACATTAAATTAATTATGATGTTAGTTTCCATGTATGTTCTCAAATGGCGCGAGCAAATCAAAGTATTCCCTTACCATATTCAGACGGGCAGTAAATGTGTTTAGTCATGTAGATAACTGGAATCCAGGAAGATTATTATAGACTTTTCTGAGAAATGTTTTTCTCGCAGGCAATTATTTTTTCACGTGGTTTTCATGTAGGCGAATTGTGTCTTCTTTGTTCATACCGAGGAACCTATTTGCTTGCAAATTAACTTAAGCTCTCAGAGAGAACTTGCACGTATGTGGATATTGAAATGATTTCCTTTTCTTCTGAAATCATACGTACTCTACATTCCACTGAAGTAAAGCTCTATTCAACTGCATACCAACTTCTTGTTGGGAATCATTTTGGCTTTTTAGTAGTGCATATGATTTACGTTGAGGTGTTTTAATTTAATTTTCCTTTCTGACTTGAGTTTCTGTTGATAAATCAGTAGCTTTGACTGTAGTATTTATTTCACAAAACAAAATCTGCAAGAAGCAAAATCAAGTCGTGTTTGACAGCTTCGTTGGCTAATTCCGTCGTTTCTGAAGCTGTTATTATATATTGTATCCGGTTTTGATAGATTCTACCCGGTTTGTATATATTGTATGCGGTTTGTATATATTGTATCCGGTTTTGATATATTGTATCCGGTTTGTATATATTGTATCCGGTTTTGATATACTGTATCCGGTTTGTATATATTGTATCCGGTTTTGATATATTCTATCCAGTTTGTATATATTGTATCCGGTTTGTATATATTGTATCCGGTTTGTATATATTGTATCCGGTTTTGATATATTGTATCCGGTTTGTATATATTGTATCCGGTAAATGTAAACCTAGGGTCTGTATATATTGTATCCGGTTTGTATATATTGTATCCGGCAAATGTAAACCTAGGGTCTGTATATATTGTATCCGGTTTGTATATATTGTATCCGGCAAATGTAAACCTAGGGTCTGTATATATTGTATCCGGTTTGTATATATTGTATCCGGCAAATGTAAACCTAGGGTCTGGATGAAGTGGTATACCATGGACGCATGTTTTGTGCGCCAGTCAATAACCCGGTGGTCGTTGAGTCGTGAAGAATATATCTTGTCAGGCTATTAACGGTATGATGTTAACTACTGTTTGTCTGCAATCACTGGCCTTAATCTCATGTTAACAATTATTTCTCTGCACACATTTGTCTTACATCGATTACACACCGTGTTGCTGTAAAGCAGTCTGTTTACACACGTTTGTCTTGCTCTGATAAAACGCTTTATTATTATTGAACAATCAGTCTGCATTAATTTGTCTTGCTCTGATAAAAAGCTCTTTTGTTATAGAACAATCAGTCTGCATGCCTTTGTCTTGCTCTGATAAAAAGCTCTGTTGTTATAGAACAATCAGTCTGCATGCCTTTGTCTTGCTCTGATAAAAAGCTCTATTGTTATAGAACAATCAGTCTGCTCGCATTTGTCTGGATCTCATAGTACAGCATGCTGCTAGCGATTATCTATTTTCAAGCACTTGCCTAGTTTTCTTAATACATCATGTATCGTCAGCAATCACTTGTTTTGACCGCTGAGTACAGAATGATGTTAACGATTGTCTCTGTCTGCAAGCATTTGCCTGAACCTGAAAATGTATTGAGCTGTTTATGACTGCTTTCGGCAGATACTTAATAAAACATGTCTGACAATAAAATCTGCAAACATTTATCTCAATCTTTTAAGACGTACGACTTTTAATGATTAAAATCTGCAAATAATGTCTAATAGAGTTCTTGATACTGATAAAGGTCTGCAATAAAGTCCGTTATAAACTCACTATACATCTCTATCATTGTTTTCGGACGCTGCAAATCTACTACAATCTTCCACCTTTCTTAAAAATATATATGTTTCTATTTTCATTTACGAGAATCTATTTGTATTCTTTTATTTTCTTATGACACATATTAATAAGATTTTTAAGTAGTACGGTTGTGTAGTGTTGTTGTTATTTTCTTATGACACATATTAGTAAGATTTTTAAGTAGTACGGTGGTGTACTGTTGTTGTTATTTTCTTATGACACATATTAATAAGATTTTTAAGTAGTAGGGTTGTGTACTGTTGTTGTTATTTTCTTATGACACATATTAATAAGATTTTTAAATAGTAGGGTTGTGTACTGTTGTTGTTATTTTCTTATGACACATATTAGTAAGATTTTTAAGTAGTACGGTGGTGTACTGTTGTTGTTATTTTCTTATGACACATATTAATAAGATTTTTAAGTAGTAGGGTTGTGTACTGTTGTTGTTATTTTCTTATGACACATATTAATAAGATTTTTAAGTAGTAGGGTTGTGTACTGTTGTTGTTATTTTCTTATGACACATATTAGTAAGATTTTTAAGTAGTAGGGTTGTGCACTGTTGTTGTTATTTTCTTATGACACATATTAGTAAGATTTTTAAGTAGTAGGGTTGTGTACTGTTGTTGTTATTTTCTTATGACACATATTAGTAAGATTTTTAAAGTAGGGTTGTGTACTGTTGTTGTTATTTTCTTATGACACATATTAGTAAGATTTTTAAAGTAGGGTTGTGTACTGTTGTTGTTATTTTCTTATGACACATATTAGTAAGATTTTTAAGCAGTAGGGTTGTGTACTGTTGTTGTTGTTCCGCTCACACTCACCCCAAAAGCCGCAAGAGACCTTTCATCTGCACGATGTTCTCAGTCTTGGTCTGCTTCTGGGGGATCCCCACAGCCTCGCGGTGCGTCTGAGGTGGAGGGCAGGAGGGCTGGCGGAAGGGGGTGAAACAGGTCACACCTATTTGGCGCACACCCTCAATCACCCTCCGTCGGTGGCGGGGAGGCCGAAGCCGCCTTCGGGTTGTGCACTGAAATAGACCACTAAATGACTAAACTGATAGCATCAAATTTCACGGATGGACTAGAGTCACTAGACTGACCTGAATGTCTCTGTATACACACAGGATGACATCTCTACCGTGACTATACACGTTTTTAGATCTTCTTTCTCACAAATTATATGGAAGCATTACTAAAACAAAGGAACAATAAAATTTTATTACCGTTTATATACAAATTTAAATGTGCTGACATTCATTATTCCCCTTGTATAGATTAGGAATTATTCGGTTATCAAAATGCTCCTCCTCGTCCCCATCCCCACGGCCGTGCACAAAACAAGCATGATACCCATTGAAGAAGTCCATACAATCGGTGATTTATAACAGCTCTTCGAAGATTTAACAAAAATGATATCTGTTAAGTCCGGACTCACGAATATGTCTACTTCGTTTCGAAAGGGACTTAATTCGACTTGAGTGACGTCTGAGTACGTTGCATTCGCCAGACTAAAAAAGGAATTGTCGCCCCTAATTGAACGGAATTACTTCTGTCATAGCGGCTAAATTGGACTGGGGCTAAAACAAAATGATTGTATTACTATTATTATTAAAAATCACGAGTCAGCGAATTTTGTCTGTCTATACCGAGTTTCACGACTCTATTTAGGATGACGTCAACGATTTCTGCATCTTGAAAATGAAATATACTTGGCATTTCACCAAACGGGTGACCAGTCTGTTCAGTTCTTCATCAAATGATATACGGAAGGAGACGGATTTCCCCAGGACAGCTCCCCTCTCCCCAGTTCCACACACATACGCACGCACACACACACACGCACGCAGGCACTCACGCACGCACGCACACACACACACACACACACACACACACACATACACAAACACACCATCTGGAAACTAAATTCGGAATTGAGCGTTTGAATAAAGGTTGGAGGAAAAGTGAGAGAGTTTTGTGGTTGTGAGATTATGGTACATAAAGGTTGGAGGAAAAGTGAGAGAGTTTTATGGTTGTGAGATTATGGTACATAAAGGTTGGAGGAAAAGTGAGAGAGTTTTGTGGTTGTGAGATTATGGTACATAAAGGTTGGAGGAAAAGTGAGAGAGTTTTGTGGTTGTGAGATTATGGTACATAAAGGTTGGAGGAAAAGTGAGAGAGTTTTGTGGTCGTGAGATTATGGTACATAAAGGTTGGAGGAAAAGTGAGAGAGTTTTGTGGTTGTGAGATTAGGGTACATAGTTTCGCTTATAGGTGATTCAAATCGGGCCTGTGTCCATGGGATTTTTCTTTATCCTCTCCCGGCCGACACTTACCCTTTTAAGTGATAGCAATGTGTTTCTAGTTGTTTTCTCTTCTGGCGGTCTATAACAAACTCACCCCTCAACTGCATAAAATACATGTAGTACGCTTCAAATATTAGTGTTCAAGTTGTCATGCTTCACCGATTTGAGACTGTCTATGCAGGTGCGGGATTTACACGCTCTAACTAGTCTAACACAATCAAAAATCTTTCTCGTTCGACCTTGACCGCGTACGCCAACTCTACTACCCCCATAATGGATGATCATAACGAGGCTTTACTATTTTAGTGACTTAAAATAATTAAATTTAATCACAGTTGAATTTATATTTAAGTAATGACGTCATCTTGTAGCACTGCCAAATTTCCTTCTCTCTGCTCACGGTGTCTCGCTTTTGTCTCTTTATTTCTCTCCTCTGTATCTCTTTCTTTCGCCTCATCCTTTCTTTCCTCTCCACCTCCCCCCTCCCCCTTCTCTCTAGCTCATTGCTTGCTCTAAGTGTACGGCATCTCTTTGTGAATTATGGAAAAATCGGATGTTTAACGATTTTCATAGTTTTGGGTTTTTCGTTTCTTGTTTGGTTTTTTTTTTATTGCGAGTTGTTTGACTGACTTTCTTTCTTACTTTCTTTCTTTCTTTCTTTCTTTCTTTCTTTCTTTCTTTCTTTCTTTCTTTCTTTCTTTCTAGTGTTCTTACTTACTTATTTTTAATTTTATTTCTGTTCTTTCTTCCTTTCTTTTTTTTTAAGCTGGGTAAGCAGCTCTACCTTTCTTTCTTCTAGCTCTATCGATATTTTGATAATGGCTGTTCATTCTCAAAAGTTTCTTTCATTCTTTCTTACACTCAGTTACTTTTAAAATTATTATTTTAAGACAAATACTTATCATTTTCATTTTTTAATTCTCGTATTTTCTTTAGTTTATACATTTTACGTGTTTTTTTTAAAAACTCATTTCAGTTTTTTTCCTTAGTTCGCTTCTTTCAGGTCCTTTGTCTGTCTTTGAATCTGTTTCAATGTCACTGTCAGTCTGGTTCTTTTTATCCCTCCAGCTTTTTCTTCTCCTTCTCAGTTTGTATCTCCGTCAGCAGTTGGTATTTGTTAATCTCAAATCAATAACCTGCCCACAAAGAACATGTCAAAGCGAACTGCCGAGCGTGACTTGATTGCTTGTTACAAGGGGAAGAACTCTGTCCTGCACAAAACGTTGGAAACTGAACACACGGCACTGCATCTCTACTCTTGTATTTACTGATTCTCGTTTTTGCTCTCGTTTATTAAAAAAAATAAAAAAGTATTTAAACAATCCGATTGTCCATTGTTGTCAAGAAACATGATGTCATGTGTACCTGAGGTAGGTAAACACGTAGGGTGTTTATGGTGGATAAACATGTAAAGTTCAACGCTGGTAGGTTAGTGTATGCTCGGTGAATTTACGTGCCAGTAATAAACTGTTTTAAAGGATGGGAATGTGAAATACGTAACTGAACAAAAAGGCCATGTTGTCATAAGTCTACTGATAGGCAGAGATACTGTGCTTTGTTTAAAGTTTAACGCTGATTTCAGCAGGGATTGTTTAAAAATTAACCATATGCTTTATGATCAATTTCTGTAGATATGCAAAGTGATCTGTTAATAAATACGCATATATGTATGTATATATATTTGTTATATTATGTATAAGGGGATATTTCTTCTAAAAGCACACTTTATGGCCTGTACCACTCGATCTGTTGTAAAGTACACTTTGCAACTATACCAAATGATCTGTTTTAAGTTGCATCCAATAGAGGAAATTCGTGATCTGTTATAATTGCATTGATTAGTACATCAATTGATTTATTATAAAGTGCATTCATTAATACACTAAGTGCGATTATAAAATACATTCACTAGCTACGTCAAGTGATCTGCTATAAAGTACAGTCATTAACACTTTACACATGAACCCTCATGTAGTTTGAATTACTACGTCCACAGAGCTCTGTCAACACTTTACATAAGAACCCTGGTGTAGCTTTGACTTACTACGTCCATATAGCTCTGTCAATACTTTACACAAGAACACTCATCTACTCATCTACCTACACATCCTCCTCTCTTTATTTATCTAAAACTACATCTGGAAGGTGATTTCATCGAGAGACAGAAAAATCAATATCGAGAGAAGAGGAAAATGTACTAACAGTGATGGAGACCAGGCAAGAATATTGTGCTGATTGCGGACACTGAGAGTGACATTATCATGTTCTAGTTTTCTGACACGTGTGCTTGCTGCAATTTGCAATTTTTCCTCCTACAGGTTTTTATTCTCTCTCTCTCTCTCTCTCTCTCTCTCTCTCTCTCTCTCTCTCTCTCTCTCTCTCTCTCTCTCTCTCTCTCTCTCTCTCTCTCACACAATAGCTGTTGCTGCCATGATACACGTAAGAGAAGAATGTAACGTTCAGTTATGTTGTAGCAATTCGTAATTACATTGTAATTTAATGGAATGGGTGGATTGGTTCGGGTAGTTTTTCCTAAGCGGCTGGATAGGTGGATGGAGTGAAGGATGGATGATTAAGTATATAAATGAATAAATACTTGCACGGTCTTTAACAACACGTGGGACATGACGTTTAACTGGTCAGGACATGACGTTTAACTGGTCAGGACATGACGTTTAACTGATCAGGACATGACATTTAACTGATCAGGACACAAGGAGAGTATAAATGAAAGAAAATAACAAAACAGAATTGGTGCTACGGGGCTTTAAGAATAGATGGATGGATGGATGGATGGATGGATAGACAGACAGACAGACAGATAGATAGATAGATAGATAGATAGATAGATAGATAGATAGATAGATAGATAGATAGATAGATAGATAGATAGATAGATAGATAGATAGATAGATAGATAGATAGATAGATAGATAGATAGATAGTGTATGAGGCATTATTTAGTAAGTGTAATAATCATCATGCCATATTTAGGTTCAGAACAGTGTTGAATATCAACTTTTGATTTATAGAAATGCTAGTGCTTTTTTTTTAAATTGTAAAAGTTTTCCTAAGTGAGTTTTTTTTAAAAATCATTTTCTGAGAATAGTTTTGATTAGTCACCAGTGAGTTAAACTATTTAATTACTAAGCATTGTAAAAGAACAAATATTAAATAAATTTGTATTAATACAAGAAACGTTGTTTTAATCATATTTTATTTATTTTGAAAGGTAAATCTTAAAACAAAATATTTTCTTTGTAATTTCAGATGATCTTAACCATGGAGAACATGTTCATTGTATTTACTCACTCACGTGCTCTATACATTTAACTGTAAAAGTAAAAAAATTAAGAATATATATCGTGCTTTATTGGAGTGGTTTATATTAAAATTGTGGCATGCTTTTCTAATTGGTGCTGAAGTTGACAACCACATACTGTAATTCAAATTCAGAAACAAGCGCTTGCTTCAGGGCACGAGGTGTCTGGTAAATTTTCAAATAAATATATAAATATTTTTTATTAAAAACCCCTAAGTGAATTGGTGTGACACGGATCATTATTGGAGCTATTAAAATTAAACGCGACACAATTGTAATGTTAAGAATTTAGTACAAATGAGAGCACACAAATTCATTACAATGACAACCTACGAGTTCTAACCAGTTACTTTTTGTGAATTAAAAGTGTTAATTGGCGCTGTAAGTTTCTTAATATTGTTAAAGTTTCATATTCGAGAGAACAGAGATGAGAAAATAATGTTTTGAACAGAACAAAAACAAGATATAATATAGTTATGTTCTTTCTTGTGGCATGAAAGCAATAATATTATTTGCCTTTAATTTAGACTCTAGTTACTGCGATTAATGTGGCCTAGACCACTTTGTTGGAGAGTTAACAAATAGATTTGCTACAGTATAAATACTAGAGTTATCACCACAGCAAGATGGCGGATGCTAAACTCTTGGTTGCACACGATTGCGCAATATTGTGTTCCATTGTTGCTCCATATTATTATAGCTCAGTCGGGGAGGGGTAGCGGGGATGGGGGATCCTGGCTAGAGATATTGGAAAAGTCAATATGTACGTGATTACCCAATCTATATGTAGTGAATACTTGATTTACTTTTATCAAATATTCACTTCATCAGGAAGACATTTCTTCCAAAACATCCAATAGTCAAGTTAACTACTACTTCTAATGCTAAATTCAGTTATAAGTCGTAATAAAGTCGTAATACATTAAACAAAATCGCAAATCTTTGTCAGCAAACCAGCTGGCAGCTTTTCTCATTTCTTCGCTGCTGTCAGAAACGTTGCCGACTACACGTTCAGTTGCTGCTCAAAAGCTGTTTTGTCTGACTTTCTGCGAACAAAATAGGTATCCTCCTTGCAACAGCCGTGCGGCGAGGTCAGTATCAGCAATTGATGCAGCATTAATTCTGGCTGCATGCAGACCGCTGCTAGCATTTGCCAATAATGATTTTTTTTTCCTTCTCTTGTTAATTTGAGCAGACTTTAAATTATGTATAGGCCTTTGTTGGCCTTTATTGGCCTTTATACTGATTGTTGGCATAATTGTTGCAATGGTCACTGTTATGCCTTTGTGGTAACGTCTGGACAGTTCTAAAAGTTTATATTTACACTGGTGTTACGTTCCACAGCAAACATTCCGCCTTAATAGTCAAACATCAGAAACAGCCAATTGAAATAAGTTTTGTGAACTGCTGAACTGATCTAACGAATTAAAACGAGTGTTTGGATAGTTCCAACCAACTGAAATGAATGTTTAGATTATTTACCAAATCAAATAAGTATTTAAACTTAATCAAACAAGTCTCACACTAAAATTTTTGACTGAAACTAATAGCCACTTAAAAATTGGTGTTTTGAGTAAACTAAGTAAAATATGTTTTGACTTAAACAATTAATTAATGAATGCTTTCCTAATTATAATCTAATAAACTCTAATCATCTGAAGTTAGTGTCGTGATTGAAGCTATCAACTGAAATTATGTTTTAATTAAATCAGACCGTTGTGATGATTTTTTTAATTTAATTAATAGAAATTAGCTTATCTGATTAGACTACAACCAATTGAAATTAATATATAAGTAAAACTAACCAATTAAAATAGTGTTTGTACTTAAGCAATTAAAAGTAATGATTAACTGAAGTAACCATTTGGAATTGTCATTTAATTGTTTTCATTTTAATAAAGAATTAGTGATTTAGCTAAAATATCATTTGCGTTTTCTCTTTCTGAACTAACCAACTGAAATTAGTACTTTGGCTCAACCAACTAACAAAAAAATAGTGTCTGAGAATAACCGTCCAATTGAGAAACATAACTCACTTGGAAATTTGAAAGAAAGGAATGCTTCAACTGTTATATTGGCCGAGTATATCCAGTTCAATTAAAACTTCAAATAAACGATTCGAAATGTTTAGTGGAGCTTGAAAACTTTTTAAAATAAATATTAACATAATATATTTACTAAAGTAATGCTGCCCCCCCCAAAAAAAAAACCAAACAACAACAACATCTACTTATCTTATTTTTTGCCTCCAGTTTTGTCTGTTTTCTGATTTCTCTCTCCCACTTCCATCCCACTCTTTGTCTTCCATCTCTCTCCCCCTTCCCTCCCCCATTTTTCTCTCCTCCCCTCTCTCTCTCTCTCTCTCTCTCTCTCTCTCTCACACACACACACACACACACACATATTACAATGTATTTTTTTTCTCAGCTAATGTCAAACAGATGCCATAACTATCCGGAGTTCCAGTCCCAGTAAAAGGGAAACAACTCACAATACTGATTGCCTTGTCTATAAGGCTCTTTTAGACGTGGTAGGTTATTAATGTTCTAGAAGGAAGTATAGACTTTCTTATTACCGCAAGCCGTCTGTTGGGTTCATATGGTCGCTTACTTCCCCATAATGGTTTAGGCTTTGTAGAGAGTAGTTTAGGTTGCCATTTTCAAATATTGGTAAATGTCTGGAATGCAATGCGATGGGATTAAAAAGATATGAATATTTGATTGTTTGGCTGATGGCTGACAGATTGCGTGATTGATTGACTGACTGAGACTTGTTTCTTGGTTAGTTAGTTAGTTGGATGATGTGACGTCATGTAGCTGGCTAAGTGATGTCATGTAGCTGATTGATTAATTGACTAATTATATGATTGCTTGGTTGAAAATTGATTCATTGATTTGAATTGCTGATGGATGATTGCACTCTTGGCTGATTGACTGATTAATTGGTTGGTTGGTTGGTTGGTTATTTGGTTGGTTGGCTGGTTGGTTGGTTGGAATTAATGAATGAATGCCGGCTGCATGATCTTACTCGAAACGTCAGCAAGCATTCCTTTGTCCCACAGATCCACACTGCCAGTACACGCTACACGTGTTAATCTCCAGACGGAAATAAAGGGCAATGGCATAAATAATTGAACAGAACATTTATACTCTCCATCAATTCACTACAAATCAGGTAATTTAGGACTATAACATTAATACTGGAACAGGACATTTATACTCTCCACCAATTCAGTACAAATCAGGTAATTTAGGGCAATGCCAAAAGCATTCGGCTGAGTATCACAAGTTCAGTGGTTGATAGAACAATAAGAAGACAAAAAAAAAAAGGAAGGAAAAGAAAACTAATACTTTTATCAAAAAGCACTGTTATTTTACTACGAGTTTCTATCAGACAGTAGCAAAATTTTTCAAAGCACAAAAAGTTAATTGTTCACTTAATAACAGCAACAAGTGATCATATACATACGGGTTTTTTTAAACTGCTTTTGCACTTTCGGATTCTAGTACTTACGGTTCAAGAGGTCACTGGAAGTGTAATGGCCTCTTTACTTTTGTGATCACATTCTATAGGCGAAACAATGAGTACATATCTTCAAGAGTGGTAGAGTGGTTAATGGTAGACTGGTTAATTGAAGACTGGTTAGGGGTAGACTGATTAATGGTAAAACTGGTACTCATAACTCTATTGTCAGTGCCAACATCTTATGAATGCCAAAATATAATGGTTCTATATTTGTGTCGACATCGTATGAAAACAAAAAGCATCGTTATATATTGCAATATCATACTAACTAATGAATACTAATAGGGTTGTTCATTATATTATGTCAACCTGTGTGAATACAAACACAATGGTTGTATAATAAATTATGTCAAGAAGTTGCGAATACGAACATAATGCAGCCACATAAAGAACAAGTGATGTAAATAACACAATGCCAACACTTTGTGAATGTTGATAAGCAAAATGATGTCGCACTCTAAAGTACCAATATTATATGAATACAAAGATAATATATGCATATGACCAGTGCTAATATTTTATCAATAGAGATAACAGAATTAGTGCATATGACACTGTACTAATATTTTATCAATACAGATAAATATATTTATATGCAACTGTACCAATAATTTTGTCCAGCCCATAACACTGAATCATTACTGATAAAAAAATAAAAAAAGCCGCATAAATAGAATAACACTGCCTTTATTTCATTAAACGCTTAACGAATACGTTCATTTATAAAGAGTCAACAAATCCCCTCATTATAAATGCAAGAAAAATGGCTGTCAATACATATGACCAACATTGCATGACAACAAGCAAAATGACTGCTTGGAACTTGTCCAGCATTTATTTTTTATTTTGAAAAAATGTATCAATAGATCGGTTGGTTACTTTTTAAGTAATTGCCAACCAAAGCAAATTACTTCACTGACCCTCTTGAAGTCATGGAGACAGTTTTGGATTAGACATCAAACTGGAAAGAGAGGGAAGTTGCCGAGGATGAATTTTTGATAATACTGTCAGCCTCGTGAAGGTGAGTGAAAACTACTTGTCACCAGTTTTAGACATTAATGAGGTTGATGAAAAGCGGAAGATTACAGGCTGTCAAACTGCTCAATGAAGAAGCGGTGAAGACGAGCCCCACCCCATCCCTCCCCTATAAAACAGTGCATGCAAAAGTAGACGAAGATAAACACGAGTTCAAAGAGATGCAGAAGTATCTATTAAACCATCACACTCTACGCACAGCTCCCCTCGGAAAGGAGCAGAAATTGCCAGTCACAAAAGATCTCTTGCGTGCCTTCGTGGTGTACTTGCAAATATTTATTGCTTGCTTGCTTGTATACATGTATTAGTTGCACGTCCGATTCTTGCGTAAAGCAAGGGGAGAGAACAAAGCAAAAATAGCCACCGTGCCTAGGATACAAAGCTCATGCCGGACGCGGAAGAACGTTTGGTCTTAGCATCATCAGGTCGCAGATTTGCTGCAGAATCTGGAGTTAGCAAGAAAGACTACAAAATTAAAACAATTGTGTGTGTGTGTGTGTGCGTGCGTGCGTGTGCATGTGCGTGCGTGCGTTTGTTTGTGTGTGCAAGGAGAAAGGATAAGAGAACAATGAAAGTAGCAAGTGAATAGAACAAATCCACTGTCGCAAAACGCCAATGTCTGTCAGCAGCAAGTGGAGAGAACTATGTCGCAAAACCCCAATGCCTGTCAGCAGCAAGTGGAGAGAACTACTGTCGCAAAACGCCAATGCCTGTCAGCAGCAAGTGGAGAGAACTAATGTCGCAAAACGCACATCTTGACAGTCGTTTGAATGTGTATAGAGTGGCAGTGCACTTATCATGCAGTTACAGAAGGGAATTCACAAGCTTTGTCAGAACCGTTAGATATTTACGACCGGAAGCGAACCTGTGCAATTAGAAATTTGCAAGTCGCAAACCTCCACTGCAATATTGGCCGTGTGGGCATTGCTATTCCAATACAGTCGATTTATTGTGCGAGTCTGAGAAGAAATCAATAATATCTGAGCTGATTATTTGAGTCAGGATATTGACGACTATTTTCTGTGCGAAGATCGAGGTTGTCACCCTGACATATATATTGTAGGAGGGGGTACATGGCTGAGATGGGGATATGAAACATTAGAACAAGTTAAAATCATCAGTATTAATGTCTTAGATGTGTCAAAGGCTGCAAAGTTGTACATTTAAATATGAACTATTGCATAGTCTTTTAATGTGCTGTTACCTATTTAAATTGTATTAATTTAATTGTATAGACTCTGTCTTTTGGTGTTTTGTTTGCCATCCTTAACAACATCTATTATTTTCTCGCTAAACACTGTGTTTATACCATTAAACACATTAGTAATTAATTGCAAATGTTGTGAGAGGTGTGGTTTAAAATTATACTTTGTGTTATTAATAATTGACTAATTGACATGACACTTAGGCTCTGCAATTGTTTGTGTTTGTAAGGAAAGCAAACATTGTTTCAATTGATGTATCTCATACTTTATTCATATAGTATTGCCACACCTTTGTGTATACTACCGCGAGAGAGAGAGAGAGAGAGAGAGAGAGAGAGAGAGAGAGAGAGAGAGAGAGAGAGTTCTTTAAATTTGTATATAGAATCTTTATACACATATAGAGACTCCTTCAGTAAAGAATAATCAACACATACACACACACACACACACACACACACACACACACACACACACACACACACACACACAGGGAGAAACAGTGAGAGAGAGAGAGAAAGAGAGAGAGAGAGAATGCTTCTTTCAAAATAGAGAAGGAAAGGCTCTGTAAAATTATATAGTCTCTTTAAATATGTAGGTCAATAGAGAGCCTGTTTAAATAAGTATACAGAGAGAGAGAGAGAGAGAGAGAGAGAGAGAGAGAGAGAGAGAGAGAGAGAGAGAGAGAGAGACTCTTTAGAGAGAGATCCTCTTTGAATCTCTTTGCTGATGCATTCAACCAGTTACGAAGAAAGTTGGAAATCGACAAAGATTTGGATTGTGTGATGCAGCCGCCAAGAGATCAGATTACATTGATAATTGTAAAGGAAACTGAGTGCTGACATGATAACAGTTTACCTGATCCCTCACAACCGAAACATTAACACTCTCCAGTGCGATGGCTGAAAAGCTTCAGGCTGTATATAATTAACTATCGCATAGCAACAGTTCTTTACTCGAAACTCTTCAGAAGGACTTTGCCAGAAATGGAAGGGGCGTGTGTGAGAGAGAGGCTTGTCTATAGGCCTATAATGTCTAATAATTATTTAAGTTCTCATATTCTGTTCCGTACTGCGGAGTCCGATGAAAGGCGTGAATCACCTCCACTTATTGAGCTCTGTTCAAGTGAATATATGTTTGTGTGAATATGTATCTGTGTGAATATGTGTTTGTGTGAAAGTGTGTACGTGCATGAGAGAGGGGGAAAAAAGGTGTGAGATGGGGAAAGGAGGGTATGGGATGAAGAAAGGAGAATATGAAAGCGATCAAGAGCGAAGGAAAAAGAAGTTGAAGGGAGATGTGAGAGAAAGAGAAAGAAAGAAAAGAGAAAGAAAAGGGAAGATGAAGTGAGGGAGAGAAATGAAAGAAAGACAAAGATGACAGAAAAGAAGGAGAAAGAAGATGAATGGATGGAGAGAAATGATAGAAAGACAAAGATGACAAAAAAGAAGGAGAAATAAGATGAACGGAGGGAGAGAAATGATAGAAAAGGCAACGAGAGAGGAAAAAACAAAGAGAAAGAAAGGAAGGGAAAGAAGGAGAAAGAAGGAAAAAAGAAAGAAAAGTGATAAGGACTGTTCACCCTACTCTCTACAATAACTACCTGTTCACTCTACTCCATGCATTGACTACCTGTTCACTCCACTCCTTACAATAACTAACGTTTTACTCCACTCCATGCAATGACTACCTGTTCACTCTCCTCCATGAAAGAAATACCTGTTCACTCAGTTCTATACGATGACTACCTGTTCTCTCTCTCCATACAAGGAATAACTGTTACTTCACTCAGCACAATGACTACCTGTTCAAAAAAATCCATACAATAACTACCTGTTGACTCCTCTCCACACAATGACTACCTGCACACTCCTCTCTCTGCAATGACTAGCTGTACGCTCCACACCATACAACAAATTCCTGTTCACTGCACTCCATACAATAACTACATGTTCACTCTACTCCATAAAATAAGACACATTCTACTCCACTCCACACAATGACTACCTGTTCAATCCAATCCATACAAAATGACTACCTGTTTAGAGTATGTTACTACTTTGCGTATCTTTTATAAACACAGCTATGTCGCGGATTTTACGTCACAACATGAAGTAACATTTACAAACACAACTATGTCATGTACTTTACGTCACAACATGAAGTAACATTTACAAACACAACTATGTCATGTACTTTACGTCACAACATGATGTAACATTTACAAGCACAACTATGTCATGTACTTTACGTCACAACATGATGTAACATTTATAAGCAAAACTATGTGATTTATTTGCGTTTCTACATGATATAACATGCAAAAACTCAACTCTCAGAGACTGTAAAGTGTAAATGTAATGTATTTATATTGCAGTGTAAAAAAAAAAAAAAGCATTATCACAAAAGTCGCTTCTAAAGTGTTTGGTAATCCTAAATCAGTAAAGATACACAATATATTATAGACAACTATAGAGGGCATATTTCTTAAAACTTCAATTTAATGTTATTCACAATTCCAATGAAATCATATTCAAACCTTCCTTTGAAATAATAAATTCAACAATAACAACAAATATTAAACAAGTGAAAATCTTTCCACTTTAAAGGGATAATAGTCCTTCCAAACATTTTTAAATAAAATTTTAAAAAGTCAAAAATTATTTCGATAAAACCTAGTCGTTTTAATGAACGATAAATGCACTTTGTAAATTAAAATTAAAATATATTTTCGTTTCTGAACTTTGCTAAACCAAGTCTTCGGAAACGCATAAGCTCGTGACGTCAAATGGGGGGCAGGAAATTCGTGACCAGCAGCATGTGTAGGGCAGGGCAAAGTTGTACACTTTCCATGAGATTTTTCGAATCTGAAACAGAAAGTGAAAGCGGTTCATCAGGATATATTGTCAGCACGAATTGTAAGTCAGTTTCAATGGTAGCAGACGATAGATTCATCTAGTCCAGCAACAATCATAATTAACCTCTGTGATCAAGCTATAAACTTTGAATGTTAGGTAAAGAGATCTGTTACTTAGAATGTAGATCTAAGTAGTTCAGCCGACCAAATAATTGCTAACTTTCGCTATATTATTTATTTTTAAAAAGCAATACATGTATTTGGATTGATAGTTTTGTCATATTCCTAGAATGTGTTTATCAGTAATTGATATTATAAAGCATGGTGATGTACAAATATTAGTATAATAATCTAATTAGAACTTCTTAAAATCTATAAATAAAGCATCAAAAACATTTAGTGTACTCTTTTAAAAGTAAATAGTGGTGAAAATAATAAAATAATCAATAGTTTTAAATTAATAAATAAATAAATTATTATGTACAACTTTAAATTAAAAAAAGTATCCTAGTGTAACTGTATGTAAATTTGTATATAAATTAAGGATTATACACAGAGAGTTATCTTCTTTTCAGTCAATAAGTGAAAAAAAATTGTTTGGTTTCAGTCCTACTATATTATCAACAAATGCAAGTTATGCTCAAGTTAATAACTATTCAATTGACTTTTGTCTGGTTTTAAAGTTCAGTAGAAATAATAAAATTAAAAGTAATATACAAAATCAATATCTCTAGTTTTATAAATCTCCCTGTCTTGAGTGCAATAAGAAATATAGAGATAACTAGCTGCCCTACTGTCCAGTGTTAAGTACTGATATACATTTACCCACCCCATCTTTCCATTTTGTAGAGTAGATAATTTTAATTTGTTGTGTAAATCAATGACAGTGCATTTTACATATTATGGGTATACTGGCTGAACTTTTTATTATTAGTAGTAAACTACTAGAAACAATTTTAATTTCAATTTACACTTAATGAATATATATAGTTTTATGCTGTAACTATTAATAATATTATTATATTAAATCTGTGCAAATACTACTTAACTTATTTAGAACTGCTAATAAAACATTTATAAAATTACTGCTTTATTGACTGGAAATTGATCTTGTGTACTTTGTTGCTTATTTTTTCAACTTGTTTATTATTTGCTACTAATAATTTAAAAAATACATAACAAAGATATATGTTTGGATTTTTAGTTTGGCCCTACTCTTAGGGTTTTAATATCTTTTTGATATGCATTCACTGAATATTTGTTTACGTGAGTGGACATTCTAAGCACTCAAATATTATAGTTCACAACTTTTTATTAATTTAATAAACACCTTGTTAATGAATTCATTGTGAGCATGCACTGGAATTTTCTAGTACATGCATAAACATTTTTAATATAACTACAAGCAAGAATTCACCCAGCTTTATGCTGCTCATATGACGTCACGCACAGCTCTATATGTAAAATGTCTTCAAGATCACGTGATTCGAGCGTTTTCTAGTAGTCGAACAAAAAAGGCACAATAGCTGGTTTCTTTTAATAGATACAGATATTTTTTAAGCGAGGTTTACTTCTTTTCGTTACACGTTTAATATAAAATGGATTGATAAGAGTAGTGAAATTCACTAAATGGCCTTACGACCCTATCCTTTTCGTATTAGTAACTACACAACAAACTTGTGCCAGTCACACGAGAATCTTTCTTCTTTTCTTAGCTATTTATTGCAGATACTGTTATTATTTCGCTCGTCTCCTATTAACATTTTCGAAGTATTCATCTTATTCTTTCTTTTTAAAAAAAAATATTTCTTTGTTTTTTAAATGTGCAAAAGGAGCCATTAACTTTTCTCTAAAAGTAGCAAATCTGCTGTCATATGTCCACACACCGGCCTTGCAAATGTAAGTGCTCACAAACAAAAACAACCAACGAAGAAAGAAAATGAGTTTCTCGGTGAAAGGTCTTTTACCTACGACCGTCACTTGGCTGTAACTCAAATCAGCTTTAATCTGCAGTGAGCACACAACCCCATATGTTGTATCACAGCAAGACGCAATCGATCGCTTGGCGCGTGCATCAAAATCTGCCAGTGCCCAGCTCAGATCTGATTTGGATCTATCGCTAAATTAAGTCGTGCCTGGAATAGATCAAATTAGGCCGGGTGCCCAAGGATAGTCATAGATTGTGCTCTCAGGGGTATGGTAGATTGCAGAAATATCAATCGTGCTCTCTGCTGGCAGTTATCAACATTTGCAAACTGTATTTATTTATCGACATATTCTTGATTCCTATTGACTTTTATGCATACGACGACGATGATGATGGTGGTGATGATGATGATGATGAGGAGGAGGATGACGACGACGATGGTGATGACGACGGTGGTGGTGGTGGTGGTGGTGGTGGAGGCGGCGAATACGATGAGGAGGAGGGTATTCAGAGGTGATGCCAAGTGTCCCTAGTTTGGTTGTTTCATAAATCAAACATGTGATCATGTAGTGCTCACAACTTAGCATGCTTGCCTCATTAGTCGGTATCTTTCAAGGTATTTTCATATATTTTTATTAATGTATTGATGACAACTTATAAAATGTTTCAGTTGAAGTGGCCGGGTATTTAATTTCAAGAAAGATTGATGAAAAGCTTCATGTATAAGATGTTCGAGTAGATAGATAGATAGATAGATAGATAGATAGATAGATAGATAGATAGATAGATAGATAGATAGATGGATGGATAGAAAGATGGATGGATGGATGGGCGGGCGGACGGACGGACGGACGGACGGACAGACAGACAGACAGACAGACAGATGGATGGATGGATGGATGGATGGATGGATGGATGGGCGGGCGGGCGGACAGACAGATAGATAGATAGATAGATAGATAGATAGATAGATAGATAGATAGATAGATAGATAGATAGATAGATAGATAGATCGTGTTGGAAAATGTGTGTTGGCGTTTAATATTTTTTTCATGATTTAATTATATTACATTTTTTATTTTTTTTATACCGGTTGAAAGTCTTTAGTCCGACACTCTTGCGGTCTGGCACGTTTAGAATCTGCCGCAATCGGTCTGAAATTTGTAAAATAGTACAATGAATTACTCACGTCAAAAATGTTTAAAATAGTACAATGAATTACTCACGCCAGAAATTTGTAAAATAGTACAATGAATTACTCACGCCAGAAATTTGTAAAATAGTACAATGAATTACTCACGTCAAAAATGTTTAAAATAGTACAATGAATTACTCACGCCAGAAATTTGTAAAATAGTACAATGAATTACTCACGCCAGAAATTTGTAAAATAGTACAATGATTTACTCACGTCAAAAATGTTTAAAATAGTACAATGAATTACTCACGTTAGAAATTTGTAAAATAGTACAATGAATTACTCACGTTAGAAATTTGTAAAATAGTACAATGAATTACTCAGGTCAGAAATTCCTTTTATTGTTTCACAAATTCCAACTATTGACACAACATCAAGACTGAATTAGTGATTTATTAAAACTATAAAAGCTTAAATGCCCCCTTATGTGCGATTAATTATATTTTAATATATATTAGTATGTCTGTTTATTGTCTGTTATTATTTACTGACAATATGCATTGATGATACCATGCGACTATATGTTAATATATATTCATTTGTCAATATATAAGATTGCTACAAATTACTGACTTTCATTTATTCATAATCTCTTGAAACTTTGTTTTGCAACAAATATTTTTTTTAATAACAACACTATATTTAAGGATTCTACCCCTTTCTCAACCACCCCGCTATAAGCTTGTAAGTGTATTTTGTTTCAAGTTTTTTTTTTTATTCTTCAATACACTTTCCAATAAATTCCGTTAGGCCTCCTATGGCATTATGATTATAATTTACCTAACACGGTAGTCTCCCGAGAGTTAACCTGGTTTGTGTTATAAAAAGGGAAAAAAAAGTCCTGTCTAATTTGTAATCAAAGACACATAAGCATGTTAATCACATTAGATCTTCATTGTGCGCATTTGACTTCTTTTTCCCCACCGTTTCTTTCCAACATATTATCGACAAAGTTGTCGACTGCTTTGTTGTAATTAAGAATTAAAACCTAATTAAAGTGACACTGGCAAATGAAACCAGTAAAATACAAGCAGAGTGAATGCCCTCTACAGGCAACGCCTCCCAGGGAAATATTTGACATTTAGAAACAAGGAAATGCCAGAAGCCAGTGTTGTTGTATTGAGCATGTTCAATCGAAATTAACGTGCAAGGCTGTCACATACTGAAAGCATCGAACACGCTTTGTCAGTTGGAATGTCATGGCGATAACAAAAGATGACATTTTTTCATGAGTCTAGGAAAAGACTGCAATAACACAAATAGCTCAGCAGAAATAGAAATAACATACTTGTGGCTATGAGGTTCAATCAGGATGCAAGGGTATCAAACAGCAGGAAGGGAGGAGGGGTGGATAGGGGCAACTCCGCGCAGGGGTTGCCAAATCAGCAGGCAGACTGTATTCCCAAAACTGTATAGAAAATTTCTAGCATCAAGTTTCTTAACTGAAATCTAATGCATGCTCTATTTATTATTCATAGTCAAGTCGTATTATAAAAGTTGATTTAGGACATTGTAATGGTCGCTCACACGAAACACCAAACAATGCAAATGTCGCAACCGATAAGAGATGCAGTTTTAGGACGTCACAGCTGCTGGCAAACGATGGGAAATAACTCACAACTTATTATTTTATGATGTGGGTATCATTTGAGAACAACCTCCTGCTGCTTAACATCGTATGTGTATGTGTATGTGTGTGTGTGTGTGTGTGTGTGTGTTTGTGCGTTGTTTATGTGTATATATGTGTATATGCGTGTTTGTGTGTATGCGTGTTATATGTGTGTTGTTTGTGTGTATGCATGCTTGTGTGTGTGCTGTTTGTGCGTGTATTTTGTGTGTATATATATGTGTGTGTTTGTGAATGATTTTAGTGTATTTGTGTGTATGTGTGGGTTTGCGTCTGAGAGAGAAAGAGAAAGAAAAATTAAAATGTGTCTCAGAGACACAAAAAATAAAATTACTCATCGTAATTAATTTTCTTTAACACGAAACTAGTTTTGATCAATTTTTGGGAAAATATATCATCGATTTACCTAGTTTTATCAATATTGGGCTCTACACACACGCACGCACGCACGCACACGCACACACACACACATAGATGGAAGAAAATTGCCCAGCTGAATGATCGTTCACACGCATAGTCCTTTCTTTGCTGGTCTTTATTGCTACATTCATGGTATGTGTATCGATATATAATATTAGTGTCACACTACACACAATCACACACTACACAGCTCCATACTACACACAGTCACACTATATTACCCGAATGATCGACGCTTATCACACAATCTCTCCGCCCGAGATGACTGACAGTACTCACGCATAAACACTGATTGACTTGACTGATAATACTCACGCATACGCACTCTGATTGACTTGACTGACAGTACTCACGCATAAGCACGGTGATTGACTTGACTGACAGTACTCACACATAAGCACGCTGATTGACTTGACTGACAGTACTCACGCATAAGCACGCTGATTGACTTGACTGACAGTACTCACACATAAGCACGCTGATTGACTTGACTGACAGTACTCACACATAAGCACGCTGATCGACTTGACTGACAAAGCACGCTGATTGACTTGACTGACAGTACTCACACATAAGCACGCTGATTGACTTGACTGACAGTACTCACGCATAAGCACGCTGATCGACTTGACTGACATTATGCCCGCACAAATACATTAACGTACATGACTTTCCGTACTCATACACACTTACTGGTCCGTTTGATTGACGCTAGTTTATATGCCACGTGCGCACATAACACTGACAGCTCGTATCAATATGCACGATATATCACACACTGACCGATATTACTTACTTAATCATGTGTACACACACAGAAAAACCACACTCATATTCAGACACACACACATACTATTATGACTTTTGTGACTGTCTTTACTTACACACACACACACACACACACACAAAAGCAAGATAGACTGCTATTTCAGGTCGTCTTCCACAAGCACACATGTACACACATAAACATATACACGCAGACACAAGTACACACAAACATATACACACGCGTGCACAGATACAAACATATAGACACGCACAAACACACAAATACCACACGTACACAAATATACGCAAACATACTCTGATCGCCAGAGGGGAGTGACATTAAACACACAGAATTTTGTTAACTATTCCTCCCCTTCCCCATCTTTCTCTTCGTCCCTTTTTCACCGAGCAGAGAAAATGTCGATTTTATCGATCGTACTCAAGCAAGTACACTGGAAACCGTCAGTTGAAAAGAAAAAAGAGAATGTGGAAAAATAAATGGAAATGTTAAAGTGCGTGCAGTATTAACTTCATTAACTTTCCAAGAGCCGGTACTTTATTTATACAGCTCTATTTCACTTTTATTGACCACTAAATTAGCAATATAAAACAAAATGACATTATTTTAGACAAACTAGGACGCAGATAATGTATCTCCCGCCTGAGTAAATGATTTAAATGTCTGACAGAACAAAACACGTGTTTAAATATGAGTGATTTAAATGTCTGACAGAACAAAACACGTGTTTAAATATGAGTGTAATATATTATTGTTCTAAATCTTACTGCTGCTATATACTTTTTAGTTACAGTCCATTGTTTAACAATAGTTTTGCCTTCTCTATCTATCGGTCTGTCAATCTCTCTGTCTATTTAGCTGTCTATCAACTTGTTTGTAAATCTATATGCCTTTCTACCTGCATTCTGCCTGAGCTGTCCACCTATCCATCCGTCTATCTGAGTCTAGCTGTCTGTCTATATTACTCTCTCTCTTTCTCTCTCTCCTTGCTTACATTCCTGCTTCTGTCTATCTATCTGTCTGTCTATCTATCTAATTATCTATCTCTCTGTCTGTTTGTCTGTCTATCTATCTCTCTATCTCTCTGTCTGTCTGTCTGTCTATCTAATTTTATCTATCTCTCTGTCTATCTCTCTATCTCTCTTTCTGTTTGTCTATCTAATTATCTATCTCTTTGTCTGTCTATCTATCTAATTATATATCTATCTGTCTCTTTGTTTGTCTATCTACCTAATTATCTATCTCTCTGTCTGTCTGTCAGTCTATCTATTTTGTTATTCACTTAGTTTAACGAGGCACTGCCCCCAAAGGGATGACCTCGATCCACAAATGGACACAACACACTGTTTTATTTTATTGCCTGTCATTTTTCTTCATCCCATCAATTTGTCTCTTATCTGACTGTATACATACAGTATATGTAAATATTGCTCTCAGCCTGCCTATTATCTATATATGTGTCTATTTATGTCTATTGTATATCTATTGATCTTCAGCCTATTCATATGTCAGGGACTGCAGGGTTTTTCTCTATTTTAAAAAATTAATAAGACGATAACAGTTTACGGCTCCACACAGATCTAAGGGAGAGCACTCGTCAGTACTCATTCATGCACGCACTAACACTGAGCAGCTTGTCGTAATAAACTGCATATTATAATTATATTTAGATGGCAAAGAAAAATGCATAAAAATATAAACGAAAGGAAATCTTGACTTAACATAGTAATACATCAAAATAAACTAGTGATTATCATCAAACAGTTTATTTACAAAATTCGTTTCTCAATTTTTGCATCATACAAAATGCTTTTCCACATTCTAAACACGGAGCAGGATGTATATGCACGTAATGAAAGCTTACACTGGATTCAGTGAAAGCTAGATGAAAAATTTGATATTGAGCATAAACCGTGTTTGGTTTCTTAAGATTATTGGCTGTGAAAAACAAGGAGACACACACACACACACACACACACACACACACACACACACACACACAGTTACTTGTAAAAGCGGAAAGCATACTTATTCAGTGTGTGTTACTGATTTGATATAGTCCTGTATGTTTTTGTTATCGTGTTTTAGCAAACTTTCTGATCAAAACAACTTAAAGCATGTGACGTCGTGTGACACGTGACGGTCAGGCATGTTCTTGTAATCGTGCTGTAGGAGGCAAAAGTACAGATGAGTCAAAACGCTAAAAGGGGTGACTTTACAGGACGACTTTCCTTCAACACGTATAGCTTACTACACCTCAGTACCAATAGTATGGAAGCCCAACTAGATCAACAATATAATGCATTCATTAAAACGGTGTTCGGACGGCCAAGCTCAAAGCACCCTTATGCCCCTTATTTATCACTTCAAAAAGACAGTTTTTAAAATACGTTTTTTAAAATACGTTTATACGTTTTAAAATACGTTTTTTACGTTTATACGTTTTAATTATACTTTTTAATCGTTGTTATACTGCAATTTTTCCGCAACAAAACTCTCTATTCATAATCAAAATTTACGAACTGAATAACTGGTGTAGGTTTATCTAGTTGTCGTTGAGTACAGGGAACGTTAAATAATGCAATCTTGTCGAGAATTGAAACCTGAAGGATGTTTTAGAGAGAATTCATGAGAGAAAGAAATCACCATAGACTAGAAAACAAACTCAAAGCAATCACAAAATTTAGAAGAAACAATTCTAGTACAAAATCACCAATCTGAAGAACGAAACAATTCTAGTACCAAAGAAATCACTGTAGCTGGAGAACAAGCAGCTCTAGCAACAAAAGCAATCACAATAGTTTTCGCACCAAAAGCAAACACCACAGAATTTAGATAGAAGAAACAATTCTAGTACCCAAGCAATCATCACAAGCAACCTGGAGAACAAATCACTTCTTGCCCCAAAGTAATCACAGTAGCCTAGAGGATAAATCAGTTCTAGCCCCAAAGAATCACAATAGCCTAGAGGATAAATCAGTTCTAGCCCCAAAGTAATCACAATAGCCTGGAGGATAAATCAGTTCTAGCCCCAAAGTAATCACAGTAGCCTAGAGGATAAATCAGTTCTAGCCCCAAAGTAATCACAATAGCCTAGAGGATAAATCAGTTCTAGCCCCAAAATAATCACAATAGCCTGGAGGATAAATCAGTTCTAGCCCCAAAGTAATCACAATAGCCTAGAGGATAAATCAGTTCTAGCCTCAAAGTAATCACAATAGCCTAGAGGATAAATCAGTTCTAGCCCCAAAGTAATCACAATAGCCTAGAGGATAAATCAGTTCTAGCCCCAAAGTAATCACAATAGCCTGGAGAATACTACAATTTTACAATCCTAAAACAATGACAGTTACCTTAGTCGAACGAACTGGACAGTCCGAACACACGAAATTAACGTCTACTGCACAGTAAGTCTAACATCCCATACTCACCATAACTGTAAGAATATGGCAAATATAACACCAATACAAATATCACAGCCCGGAAAATAAGACAACTTTATGATAAGTATCACTGCCTGGAAAATAAGACAACTTTATGATAAATATCACTGCCTGAAGAAAAAGACAACTTTATGATAAATAACACTACCTGAAAAATAAGACAACTTTATGATAAATACCACAGCCTGGAAAATAAGTTAATCCTAATAAAAAGACAAATACCACTGCCTGGAAAATAAGTTAATCCTAATAAAAAGACAAATATCACTGCCTGGAAAATAAGTTAATCCTAATAAAAAGACAAATACTACAGCCTGGAAAATAAGTTAATCCTAATAAAAAGACAAATACCACAGCCTGGAAAATAAGTTAATCCTAATAGAAAGACAAATACCACTGCCTGGTATAACACCAAGATAATCGCTATAGTCATTTCTCTGCATATATTTCTTCTGTTTTTCCTTTTTCTATCTTTGCAGAGGCGGGCGATCTTGCAGTGTCAAGCAGAGAATAATGTACAGCAAACTACTGCAGCTGGTCTTACTGGATACGTGACTGTCACGATTTCTTTGCCATTCTTGTCATACAAGCATTTTCAAAGAATGTTCTGTTTCCATAAACACACAACTTTTAACATACAGATAGCACTTCATGTGAATGATACTAAATTATAACGCAGTTAAGGCAAGCAGTTTGTATGTGCAATGTAATTCTCAGGAAATTCTTTAAATATTTTATTTTGTGAAGTCAAATCATCGAAGCGGTCTGAATTCCTATCACCATATATCAAGACAAGTGAATGGTTCTTACCACAACAGAGCAAGACAAGTGATTGGTTCTTACCACAACAGAGCAAGACAAGTGATTGGTTCTTACCACAACAGAGCAAGACAAGTGATTGGTTCTTACCACAACAGAGCAAGACAAGTGAATGGTTCTTACCACAACAGAGCAAGACAAGTGATTGGTTCTTACCACAACAGACCAAGACAAGTGATTGGTTCTTACCAATCTGTCTGAATTCCTATCACCATATATCAAGTGATTGTTTTGTTTTTTTAAGTATATAATTTCTTTTCACACATCAAACTGCAAGTTGCCTAAAAATCTTCTTATATTTTCCTGATTGGAAGACTTCTTGGAAGACAAAATATACTTGAACCGATGTTAAACTATTATTTATTACAAGGAGGATGCGTTCTATTTTAGTCGTCAAGTAAAAGAGCACTTCCGGATACAATAGAGAGGTGATGGGGCTGTAAGAGCCGGATGTGGAATTTCTTCATTAAGTACAACCGCATGTGGAGACCATTGAGTTCCACACTCCATATCCACCATTATCTGATCTTCCTCAACAACTATCAAGGGATCCGAAGAGATTCATTCTAGGAGTAACAAAACCCAAGCCGCCAGAACTGGCTCCATGTCACTGTCTACTGGATCACAGACATAAAAATAAATAAATAAGCGATTGTCTGCCCTTTCCAATACACATCACTTATGTGTAACGAAAGCAGTGGTGGGACACCACTTTTGCCAGTTCAGAAGGGAAGCGTAATGCAGAATAAATAAAACATATATCACTTGCATTCATGGCAATCGTCGACAGGAAAGCAACAGTTCATCTTTCTATGCGTACGCATTCTATCAGGTTTTGAACCCAACTCGGGGACAAAAAAAAAAATAATTGGCAAGAATCTTCCGGCGCTGTCGAAAAGGTAAGATAATCGATGGCCACTTTTCAGAAAGCTCTTTGATGGCATCTTTGCAACCACTCCAATAAGAATTGTAGAAATTCATATCTGTGTTTACAACGGCTTGAGTTCTCCGGAGAGTGATCGTTTTTCTGTGAGAAATGCTTTATTTGCTTTTTATCATGAGCTATATATATTGCTCCAGTCATGATCGTGCTAATACAAGTGTCGAGAGCGTCAGAGGCTGCTGTATTACGTTTGACATTATCAACAACAATAGAAGAATATTATGGTCGACATTATCAACAACTAGAATGATATTATGGACGGCATTGTCAACAACAATAGAAGGATATTATGAACGACTTTATTAGCAACAGATAAAATATTATGGTCGACATTATCAACAACAAATAGAATGATATTATTATCAACATTATCAACAGCAAATAGAATGATATTATGGTCGATATTATCAACAACAAATAGAATGATATTATGGTCGACATTATCAACAACAAATACATTGATATTATGATCGTCATTATCAACTACAAATAGAATGATACTATGATCGACATTATCAGCAACAAATACAGTGATATTATGGTCGACATTTTTAGCAACAAATACAATGATATTATGGTCGACATTATCGGCAACAATATAATGATATTATGGTCGACATTTTTAGCAACAAAAGAAGATTTGTTATGGTGGACATAATCAGCAACAAATGAGGTGTTGTTAAGATTGACATTATCAGCAACAAAAAGCATGCTATTAAGTTTAACATTATTAGCAACAAATAGAATGATATTATGATTGACATTATTATCACAAATAGAATTTGTTATGGTCAACATTATTAACAACAAATAGACTGATATTGTGGTCGACATTATAAGCAACAAATAGGATGATATTATAGTCGACATTATTATCAATAAATAAAATAATATTTTGGTCGACATTATTGTGACTTTTTGTGTCCGGAGGTTAATTCTCCACCACCCTGGGCCGCACATAACCTAGACTAATTCCCCCAAACACACCTTCTAGCTTGCCACAAGTATTAGAAGAAGGAAGATGACACGAGAAAAGTACTTAAAAGGTTGTAACAATGTAACTAGACAGTGAGACATGAAAGTGAGCACAGATGACACGAGAAAAGTACTTAAAAGGTTGTAACTAGGCAGTGAGACATGAAAGTGAGCACAGATGACACGAGAAAAGTACTTAAAAGGTTGTAACTAGGCAGTGAGACATGAAAGTGAGCACAGATGACACGAGAAAAGTACTTAAAAGGTTGCAACTAGACCGTGAGACATAACGAAGACAAAACATTGCTGTGATCAGGCACCCATTGGAGGCTGTGGTGCAGTGACATTATTAGCTTTTGGTGCTATAATAATAATAAAAATATAATAATAATCCTAGCTAAACACACACACACACACACACACACACACACACACACACATCACTATGTAGTGCGCAAACATGAATATATCCAAACCAAACCAGAAACAAACACTGCACATTTAGCTAAATTATGTTTTCTTCTTTAAAATAAAAAGTAAGAAATTGTTTATTATTTCAAATATAAAACAGTTTTAGGCAAAATACTCTTTTTAAAGAACCTTGAATGCACGAAAATGGTTCTCGTCCTAATGACTTTAGCTCAACGGTCGAAATAAGTGCCAGACATTATTTTCATTGCCATCGCATTTTTAGTCTGCAGCGATTTCTGAAAGAAAATTTGACAGAACGCTTTTTGGCTACGATCCAAACTGCTTGGTCATGACGTCACCGATCACAAGTGGTTCTATAGGGACCTTGAGCTCAGGTGACTAATTTCGTGCTCGTCTGATAAGAACGGTCAGTGGCGGGAACTCAAGCACTGCATCAACGTTCGGATTTCCCTAGCATTGAAATAAATCTGCCCACACGTACATTGTCCGAATGATTGTCGGAATTCATAAGCGTGCTCGATATTGGAAGCGCCTGTCTACCAGGATTCCAGACTGCGCATCAACTTCGTGAAAGGACATTATCGTTGCTGTCTGTTGACGCCACATTGTTGTATGTTTACTATCTCGGAGTGCGGGAGATCGCTTGCAAAATAAAAGTATTTGATTTATGTTTATGTTTGTGTGACGTGAATCTACAAATGTTCTCTCTCTATAGGTCATTGCCACATTTGATAGCTTTCCGCTTAAAAGTTACTAAACAAAGCTTGTGTAGTGTTCCAAAGTCTACAATGTTCTCTCTATATATAGGTCATTGCCATATCCGACAGCTTTCCGCTTAAAAGTTACTAAACAAAGCTTGTGTAGTGTTCCAAAGTCTACAATGTTCTCTCTATATATAGGTCATTGCCATATCCGACAGCTTTCCGCTTAAAAGTTACTAAACAAAGCTTGGTAGTGTTCCAAAGCTCGATCAATGCATCAACAGTTTTAGCTGTCGAGCATATAATAAATATAATGCAAAGATTACCACGAAATATTTAGGACAACATATTTTAAAACTGGTGTGGAAATTAGATGTTCAAGAAAATTACTTTCAGACTTTCATACACTGCTCGTTGCATAGCTAATTATGGTAAGCAAGTAGACCCCACAGAGCACTCCCCGACCCCCATCTTTCCCTTCTTTGCTCTCTCCCCTCTCTCCTTTTACATTATATGTGACTCAAACGGTGAGTCGTGAAGGTTTATGTAACACAGCGCCTAGAATCAGAATAAATTCATTATTATTGATATCATTAGTTCCATAAAAGTAAGGTAAACGTCACAGGTTTAATTTAAACCAAATTTCAGTTCCAACGATACATATTAAAAGAATTGTAAAAGTATGGTGGACTAAGTCTGCTATGATTCGGATGATTAAGTTTAGACATTGCTTACTTATTAAAAGTATAGCGATTAATTCTAATACGTTCTTGAGAGTGTGTTTCTCAATGGTTGTGACTGCAAATTACTGTGAGACAAATTTGTATCTTATGTAATACAAACAGTAAGTTTGGCCAAGAAAGGCGACTGTATACATGAATAAACATTTCCACACCAGTTTTAAAATATTTTGTCCTAAATATTTCGTGGTAATCTTTGCATTATATTTATTATATGTTCGACAGCTAAAACTGTTGATGCAACCTCGGTCTCGTGAAATGCAGAGTTTAAAGGTCATCAAACAAGAAATCTTAGTTACAACTCACAACAGTTAGGACAAAAGCATTTCATCAGGAATTGAAAGAAGTCAAAGGAAGTCCTCGCAATACATTCAATCAACCAATAGAAATATTTGTTACTAATTGAAGTGAGAACATTTCAACGTAACTGGAGCTGAAAGTCAAAGGAAGTCCTAGCAATACATTCAATCAATCAATCAATAGAAATCTTTGTCACTAATTGAAGTGAGAACATTTCAACGTAACTGGAGCTGAAACATATTAAGGAAGTACTTGCACAGCACTTTATAGCCTGTGTACTTTTAATTATAAATTAATATTTTAATGTGTGGCAATATAGTTTTTAATTGTATTTCTTCTCTGTGTTTCTATTTTATAAAGGAATGTGTTTGTTAGATTTTTTTTTAACGGGTAGCTCGTTTGTATATATGTTTGCTTGCTTGCTTTTATTGCAAATGGTATTAAACGTAAATTTAAACTGCAGTGAACATTTAATTTTTTTAAAATAAGGAAATCTGATAATCTTATATGCACTTATGCACAATATCAATAGGATTGCCATGCACATAAAGCATTCAGATTTGGCATCAATATTGGAACTGCAGGTGGACTGGAAAATTCGAAAATACCGTTAGTGTCATTTTCTTGTAGATCCTAATTTGATAATAACACCCTACTTCACCCACACACACACACCCGCCGGTACAGCTACTGCAAGCTGCCATGATTGTCCAGACGCTGGCAGTTACGAGCATTCAATTCATCGCTGCACCTTACTCCCTATTAATTCCTAGGCCGCCGAAGCTGTCACGAGCTGCGTCAAACAGACGTTTCATGTCTTGACAGACGTTTCATGTCGTGTCCCCGGCTTTTAATCTTCCACAGAGTTTAAAATCCGTGACTGCCCGCAATGCCTGTGGCTTGCACGTCACGTCCACTTGCTCGCCATCTTTACATTGATCTCGCAGCCCGATCGGTCACGAACATAATAAGCCGTCTCGTCAAGTTCGTGGCACCGCTCTTGTCCCCCAATCATTGAGATTAATCGTTCAGTTAGGTCGTCAGCTGAAGCAAACAGAGACCGGAAGTCGTCAGTCTATCGAGTTTCACCATCGATGCTACTGCAGGAGTACGGTAGCGGTTTCAGAAGAAGTGTGATTGCTGATTCGCACGTCTGGCAAAATTATGGGTGTTCAAATCTTCCATTAAGAATGCAAACAGTGGCACGCGAAAGTTGATATTAACCTGTATATTCAAATTATAAAGGCATTGTGTGTTTTACTTATAATTAATGTTATTCAAAATACTCCAAAACTACAAATACATTTACAAATGGATACAGGATTGCACGGATTTTTAGTATTTTTGGTATAAAACATGTTTCAACAAAAAAAAAAGTACTTTCGTAGTGTTGGCTTAATTTTGTTAATCCTCAAAGTAGCTGTCAATGCCTGCTCTGTTATCTGTGTATTGTGTTGTTCTGTGGTGTAACCTCTCAAACGAGCTGTCAGTACCTGTGTTTGGTAGCTGTCTCTGCTGAGCTGTTAGTATTGTTTTAGTAGCTCTCAGTTAAGTTGTTTGCATCTGTTTGGTGAATTTTTTTTTTTAGCTGTCAGTTGAGATGTTTTGCTAGCTCTTAGTTGCCTATATCTCGTCTCATTATCTCTTAGTGACTTATTTAAGCCTGCTTTGTGCAAGTCTACTGATCTCGAAAAGGTCACCTTCCGCTTACTTTTTAGCTTTAACTGCAGTTTAGTTAGTTCGAAATACTGACAAATTTACTTTTTTGCTTTATATTTTTCCACACTGCAGCATAGTACTAGCTATTAATATAGTTAGAGTTCGAAATACTGACAAACTTACTTTATTACTTTATATTTTCCCACATTGCAGCATAGTACTAGCTATTAATATAGTTAGTTCGAAATACTGACAAATTTACTTTTTTGCTTTATATTTTCCCACATTGCAGCATTGTATTATAATGAGTTAGTTCGAAATACTGACAAATTTACTTTATTACTTTATATTTTCCAACACTGCAGCATAGTATTATAATGAGTTAGTTCGAAATACTGACAAACTTACTTTATTACTTTATATTTTCCAACACTGCAGCATAGTACTAGCTATTAATGTAGTTAGTTCGAAATACTGACAAACTTACTTTATTATTTTTATTTTATACTTTATATTCCCCCCACACTGCAGCATAGTACTGTTAATGTGTTCAAGCACTACTGCATGAGGAAACATCCCGATTAAAACAAAGTTCAAGACAAATTATACTTTCTTGACA
Source organism: Sinotaia quadrata (assembly GCA_028829895.1). Lineage (NCBI taxonomy): Eukaryota > Metazoa > Mollusca > Gastropoda > Architaenioglossa > Viviparidae > Sinotaia > Sinotaia quadrata. Next base: position 14,820,204 of record CM054180.1, on the reverse strand, counting down.
TTTGAAAGTTTGGCAGGCGCAGGTGATGAATTTCGTCAAATAAAAATTTTCTGTAGAAAACCTTTGAGGCTGTAGTGGAGTGTAGGTCATTCATGCAGTTTCAACGTTAAGACTGCTCAGAAATATGTAATTCTTAAATTTTTACATTCCCGATTTCCCTATCCATTGACACTATATTTTCCCTACCACAACAGACTTCTATGCTACTATATTTTCCCAACAAAAGACAGAAGACTAAGCAACTATATTTTCCCTTCCATAACAGATATCATGCCACATGTATTTTCGTTTCCATAACAATAAGCCATGACGTTATAACAGAAATCCCTCCTAAGACACTTATGAGGCGCTATTTTACATTCTGTTCACGGTTTTATTATCTCGCAAATTCATTTTATTATTTATTGATTCTAGCTATTCCGGGTGGTTTGGTTTTTATATCACAAATTCAATTTAATCTGATTGGGGATTTTTGTATCACATATTCAAGCTATTATGAATGGTCAAATTTATTATATCTAGTTTATTTTATGATGTCACAAATTCAAACTATTGGTTGATTTCATAAGATCCTCTTATGATGTTTTGAATTCAAGATATTCTGTTTGATATTTTGAGATTAAAGAATTATTTCTTTTCAGTTGATTTTATGATATCACAATTTGTTCTATTGTATCAAAGAAACTAGTTCTTCTGATTGATTGTGGTCTTTTTTATGATTTCAAATTCATTTTATGTTATTACAAATTCAAGCTATTTTAATTGGTTGATTTTATTATATCATAAATTCAAGCTATTTTAATTGATTGATTTTATGATATCACAAAGTCTTTTCTGCGGCGTGCATGAATTTTATGTTATAAATCGAACCTGTAATATTAACTGAATTTGTAATAATCAACCCGTGAGGATATCTTGAATTTGTGATTTGTCATAAAATCGTGAGTAAGAAAGCCAACTAAAATTTCCCAGAATTTTTATTATTAATTTTAGAGATTTTAAAATTTGTGGTGTCCAGTTCTAGATCTAAAATTCTAGATCATCCTATTAGCGTCTCGTTAAACTGGGCAGAAACGGCACACTTGGACGGCCGGTGGTGGCACACACCACAAAAGTAAGAAATAAACTTTAAACAGAAATTAATCTGTCAATCATATGTGTCATTTGAAAATGCTTTCGCAACGCTTGCCCCCAGCAACTGGCAATTCTAGGTTGCTGTTTGTTTTTCCATTTGTGTTTTTGTGTTTTGTGTGCGTGTGTGTGACTAGAGTATATGTGCAGGTGTGTGTGTGTGTGTGTGTGTGTGTGTGTGTGTGTGTGTGTGTGTGTGTGTGTGTGTGTGTGAGTGAGTGTGTGTGTATGTGTGTGAGTGAGTGAGAGAGAGAGAGAGAGAGTACTATTCTAGAATATGATTCTATTTTCATCCACAAAGAAATGTCTTGTTTATTTTTTTTATATAAAAAAAAAATGAAGAAATTATATATAAGCACGTGTACTCACACATACATACACACAAACCACACACGCACAAGCATAAACATAAGTAAGCCTCTGGGCACCCTTAACTTGTTTTGATTATTATTTATTAATTAATAACACATAAATAATTACAAGTGATCGAGAAACTTAATTTATAGTTATTAATAATTCTCCCACAAGACAACATGTCTCTTACTTGGCATTCTTTACGTTCACTTCTTTTCCCCCACAGGAATTGTGTGGAAACTTTTCATCTTCTTGATGTTCTCAGTTTCTGTGGGGCTTTCCTCCTTACTCTGTTATTCTAGGAGGGTAGTACTGTTCTAAAAAAAAAAAAAAATGTTGTGGAAGTTTATGCCCTATCAAAGCACAACACGAAGAATGTTTTAAAAAAATCATCATTAATTCTCGAGGCCAAACACAAGCCTCAATTTCCGTGGTACTGGCTCTTGAATGGAATTCCAACTTACAGCAACATGTTTACTGATAAGTTCAACAACTAAGCTAGGTACACACTAACATGATCTGTAGAGTACAGTGGCCACTACAGTCTGAAGCTGATACAAGGTTACAAAACATCAAAAGCATCAAAAGCATACTCCCCTCTCAAAAGTCAAATTAAGGGCAGGCTAAGTTTCAGGCATATTTCATCTCTAAACTCCTTCTCTCTTACACAGATTCTCAACTTACAAATCCTGCAACAATATTCATTAGCCTGATACACACACGCATCATAAGAAATATAGCATTAGTCAAAATTCACAAGTATAATGTACAAGATAATCAAATTAGTGATTATAGAAATAATGGTTCAGTTACATAAAACATACTCCAATTCAAATCATAAATCAATAGCAGTCATGTACAAAATATTTCTATAAGTCCATTCTTTCATTATCAGTCAATTAACTTACCATAAACTAATGATGCCTTTTATGACCAGGACTTGAGTTGTCAAAATCAAAGCGATTAGAATACAGAACTTTGTTCAAGATATAACTTTTGGTCTATCCCCATTGGACGAAATTGTTATGAACAAATGTGAGACTATTAGAAAGAAAGAAAAACTATTCATCTGCTTGGAACTGGTTTGGATTACATCAGCAAGTGTTGTAGCATATTCTTTATATGAGTTGTTATTTAACTCTGATAACTTACAAAAACATCATGTGCAATACTCGTTGTCACGTTGACATTTAACAGTTTATATAACAATTAAGTTTACAAATAGGGACAGGCAAATTTACTGCGCCACAGACAAATACAATTATTTAGATATAATTATGTGTGCACTCATAATTTTATGGCTTTTGTTATGGGTATAGCCTATATTATATTTTGTCTAGTGTGCTCATGTATATATATAATATTGTTATAGTGATTGAAGTATTGTTTCTGTTGTGAATGGCATTTCTTCTGTGTGCTATTTCAATGGATCAATTGAATCGAAATTGGTCGACTTCGCGTTCAGTGGATCAAAAACTACTATTCTATTTATAGAGGTCAGCCATCAAAACTTACTCGCTCAAGACTGATACAAGGGAAATAACTGTTGTTTAGAAAATCAAAATTTGTGACGGTAAAAGGGATGTCGCTTCATCATGTGATACATTGTTTACAAATGGCAGAATGCGCAAACTAAACTTTTCTTTTTACAACATCAGAGTCACATCGACTGATGTCCATTCGAAAGTAATAAAGGGAACACGTCGGTTACTATGAAAACGCATGTGCGTGAAACTTATTTTGGCCCACTCACTAGTAAGTATATACTATTATACAGATTATATTTTGTTTCGTGTAAACAGTGAAGCGGTGCTGACTTGTGAGTAGGTCTCCTTGAGGAACAGTAACTAACGTAAAAAGTCAGATGCATAATAACAAATCAAGACTTTTAATATGTGTATAACTAAAGAATAACATAGCCATTCAAAACTTTCCTTCACCTGTGTTTACACGAAAAGTAACAGCCATTCAAATCGAATGCAATTATAATTACACTAATCTGCCTAATTTTTATAATTATACTCATAAAATACATAGGCCTATAGGAGTATAGTATTAACAATATGTGTAAGTTTTGATACAGTTACCAATATTTTTTTCATTTTAAAACTAAAAATATTTATTCTCTTTTAAAAATAGTTTTACTTAAGTCATTGATTTATTATAAATATGTATTATTAATAATTAATACTATGTTGAAGTGATAGTAATGTAAGAAATAGTTAATTTTATTATTAAAATTAAAGTGGAGATATTTATAATAATACTCTTTGAACTGTTGTTTTCAGTCAGTATAACATATCAACAGAAGGAATATAAGTTATAACTTGAAACTAGCTCAACTACCTGTTGCAATTTGCATTTATTTTCTTTTACACTGCATTAGTTCATATTCATTGTATGCTACTAGTTTTACGACTTATGCTAGGTGAAAATTACTGATAGAATGTGACAGTCAGTAACTGATCCACATAGATAATGATTACATGTTTATATAGTTTGTTTTGTTGTTTAAAAACTATTGCATAAGTTAAGGCCTATATCAATATATGACTTTCATGAAGCTGGTAGTTATAATTTTTTTCTAAAAGAAAAGAATAAATATTCTTACATATTATTAGCACTTACTAAATATTGTTACTAATCTTTTATTTGTTTTATGATATATGTGCTTAAACTATGCCTGTGCATATGAAATTGCTACCTCTACTCTTTTAGTTATTATGTTGCAACTCTTTATCTACAGGGTAATTTGTATTGTAAAGAACAGACAGCAAGTTTAGCTTCATGTCATCAACATTTTTAGTATACATATAATTATTTCTGCTCTTTAAAGCTGTTATTAATAATAACAACTTAAATTCCTGTTAATGAAGGCCACCTTTGTTGCTTGCAAAAAAATATTTCAGTTCTGAAAATATATTTATTTAGGATTTCAGGTTCCATAGATCATAGATGAAATCCTGGCATACATATTTTCATAACTCACAATTACACAATGGAGTTAGAGTAACTGTATTCTCTAATTATTCACTGATTCAGTTAATGACAATGTTTTATAATCATTTGCAGAGATTAAAGTTTAAAAATTATCATAGTTGGCTATCTTCCATATGGAAGAGAGTGTGACTAGTGATTGAGAGCAGAATAAGATTTTGCTATCTTCTAACATCTAGCCCTCCTGTAAATTGGTATAAATGCAGTCCTCCAAGAGAGAAGTGCCTGGCTGCATCATCCCATATCAGCAAATGCCTTCCTTAAGCAAGCTGAGTGGGCTTCAGTGGGCTTTCTCTGCAACCTGGTCATCTCTACACAGTTCTGCCTTGACTGCTTTGCATTGATGGAGATATGTGCATTGCAGACTTTTGCTTTGCAAACCGTGATGTTATATGTTTGCAAACAATGATGGGGTGGTTGGAACATATGCTTTGCAAGCAGTGATGGGTGGTTGGGACACATGCTTTGTAAGCTGTGATGGGGGATGCATGTTTGCAAACAGTGGTGGGAACACATGCTTTGCAAATAGTGTTGGGGACACATGCTTTCAAACAATGATGAGTATACATGCTTTACAAACAGTGGTGGGGACATGCTTTGTAAATAGTGGTGGGGACACATGCAATTAACAAAACATGTAAATTGCATTTTCAGCCTTGTACTGCTTGATGAGCTATACTTTGGAATTGCCTGCTTTCATGATGTGAAATTTTCAAATAATCTTTGATTGTTCAGTGAATTTTCACAGAATAAAGACAGGTTTAGTCTTTTGTCATGGCCATATTTGTGAATAATTAGTCCTTGACCTTTGAGGGATTTTTGTTATTGTAATTTGTATACACAAAATGAGACTTGTAAAATCAATGATTTTTTATATTTAGAAAATATTAATTGTGAAAGATATTTCAAGAAATTCCTGTTTTCAAAATTAATATAATGCTATGTTTTTTCCTTCTGAATTAATTTTAAATGGCAAAATTTTTAATTAAAATCAGTCTCTTTTACAACTGAATATAGTTGTACTTATTTTAGAATCATAGAAGGAAGTAATTGATAGTCACATTCTGTAGATTATTATGTAGTACTTATTCTGTTTATACTTTTGTTTCCTTTCCAGTTCTAATATTAGTAATACTACTACTAGAACATCTTATATCATATTGTCTTGTAAATTTGCTTGTCATTCAAAACACTCATCACTGTCAGTTGCATAATTTGTCCCATGGTGTTGGACTTTGATAAATCTCCCATGTACCTGCAAATTAAAGTAGGAAATCCATACTTTGTTTTGGATTATGTTTCTCCCCCTATTTTGTTTCTTTTCTATGAGACAGAATTTATTTATACACTTTTTGAAAATCTTCACTCACTCTTTTATTTACAAATAACATTACATCAACTTCAGTGTACATGGTGATTTTGTAATCAATATTTTGTTTAAAAAGTGGCTTTCTGTTCTTATATCATATTAAATTAGCAAAATTTTGTTAAAATTTTTGCATAAACAATGTGGGTCCTTTATTTTATTTCATAAAGATTTAGATATAAAATATCAGTATCAATTAAAGTTGTACTCATTTATTATGTTAGGAATATTTCTGTTTTGTAAATTTAATGATATATCTATTCTCTTTTTTTGACCCAGATTTTTTGTGACATTTAAATATTTATTATATAGTTAAAATATCTTTCTTTAGAGTTTGAATGTTAAAACCCTGGAGCTAGAATAATTTTTGATTATTATTAATCTATTTTAATTAATGCAGTCATGCAATATCATTTGCTTCAACCTTTTAAATTTGATTCTGCTTTTAATGGTTTTATTTAAAAAATAAGCACATTCCACATATACACAAGCATCTTTTTATTATTACAGTTGTTTATGCAGAAATCTGATTAGGTATTCATAGCTATATATAGGAATATATTAAATATATAATTTATAGCACTTTTTTCTTGCAGTCAAACTGAATCTATATATAAATATGAGTTGCTTGGTTACCAATCATAATCATCCTTATAAATATAATATTGTTGGTCAAACATAGTCTCCATGTGTGTGTGTGTGTGTGTGTGTGTGTGTGTGTGTGTGTGTGCATATATTCATGCTCTAGACTATATTAGAGTGTATTTATTGTGTCCAAGTATGTAAATGTATGTTTGCAGATGCTTGTTATCATAAACAATCAGTACATGAAAGTGCACATTTTATTTTCAAGTCTTTCTGTTTATATAATTATTTATAAGTATGTACTATGAAAGCACCTTTTAGATCAGTGTAAAATCCTCAAATTCTCATATTCAAATAATTGGCAATGAATTTTCAATTTAGTATCTCAGCATGCTGTTTTTTAGAGAAAACTGTTTGTCACTGTTTTCAGAGTTTCCTAATGGCCAGAGAAAATCCTGCCCAACAGTTCAGAAATCTGAGGTTTGTGTAGGCATGTAGTAAATTGGCTTGCATTAATAAAAGAGTTTATTATTTCATTTTCTGCTTCAGGGAGCTTTGCATGCTTTTAACTTAAAATACTATGTAGTATACCATATATTTCAAATTATACATTACAGGCATATTTAACAGCCAATACATTACAGGCATATTTAACAGCCAATACATTACAGGCATATTTAATACTTTTAATAGCCAATGCAATATAGGCATAGTACAGACAATACATTACAGACATACATAACAGACAATACTTTAAAGTAGTCATAACAGACAATGAAGGCATATATTACAGACAATACATTACAGACATATATTAGAGACAATACATTACAGACCATATATAGAGACATATATTACAGACAATACATTACAGACATATATAGTGACATATATTAGAGACAATACTTTACAGACCATATATAGAGACATATATTACAGACAATACATTACAGACATATATAGTGACATATATTAGAGACAATACATTACAGACCATATATAGAGACATATATTACAGACATATATAGTGACATATATTACAGACAATACATTACAGACATATATTAGAGACAATACATTACAGACCATATATAGAGACATATATTACAGACAATACATTACAGACATATATAGTGACATATATTACAGACAATACATTACAGACATATATTAGAGACAATACATTACAGACCATATATAGTGACATATATTAGAGACAATACATTACAGACATATATAGTGACATATATTACAGACAATACATTACAGACATATATAGTGACATATATTACAGACAATACATTACAGACCATATATAGAGACATATATTACAAACAATACATTACAGACATATATTAGAGACAATAGATTACAGACATATATAGTGACATATATTAGAGACAATACATTACAGACATATATAGTGATATATATTAGAGACAATACTTTACAGGCATTAGATAACAAATAATAAATTACTTATTTACACATATAGTTTTCTTCCTTTAAATGTTTCATATGTTTTATTATAATTTGTGATAGCAATATCCCTCACTTATATAATAATATATAATGAATATATTTACATAACAGGGCATAAGGGCCTGAACACATGCAGCTAGAGCTTTCAGTGTGTGTATGTGTGTGTGTGTGTGTGTGTGTGTGTGTGTGTGTGTGTGTGTGTGTGTGTGTGTGTGTGTGTGTGTGTGTGTGTGTGTGTGTGTGTGTGTGTGTGTTTTACATTATAAGAATATACACAGATAATTTTGGTAGCATATTATTTGACAGGAGAGACATTCAGTCTGACAATTTTAAAAAAGACTTCTGACTCATTAAAATGATTAAGATTTATAAGTGCACATGATGACACTAAATGGCAAAAGATGATAAGAAAGTATGTTATACATGTTAATTAAACTTTGTATGCCAATGTTTTCATTTTCATTTACTATAACTAAGCAACAATGCACTTTGGGATAAAATGATGCACACAAGACTTGATAGCACTGTACTTTTTGTATAAAAGCCTGTTTCTGTTTTCTTGAAGGAGACTGGCAATGGTGGCAATACAGAGACAGTTGTGATGGTAGCATAATGAAAAATGGTGATGGTGGCAATTCAGAGACAGTGTAGATGATCAAGAAGAATGGTGATGGTGACAATACAGAGACAGGGTAGCATGATATAAAAATGGTGATGGTGACAATACAGAGACAGGGTAGCATGATATAAAAATGGTGATGGTGACAATACAGATACAGGGTAGCATGATATAAAAAAAATGGTGATGGTGACAATACAGAGACAGGGTAGCATGATATAAAAAATGGTGATGGTGACAATACAGAGAAAGGGTAGCATGATAAAAAATGGTGATGGTGGCATGTCAATCTTTGGTGATGATGGTAATAATTATGGGTTTGAGGTTTTGTAGCCTTTGCCAGATAAAACCATTTCCACTATCATTGCAACATAACTTTGATCAATTACAGCTCAAGTTTACTTGTTTTCTGTGACTTTTAGCTGAATTGTTAACTTATCTGACAGTTTGAATTTTATTTTGTGAATATGTGGGTTATGAGGAGGTGGGGTTCTTTTTAATTGCTGTTTATTTAGATCTACAACTTTGACCAAGATGTATCATTCTAACATTCAGGCATGTAACATATGTGACCATGGTAATTGTGTCACTTTTACACTCAGGCATTTAAACTAACAACTGTGACATTGTACTGGCTATTCAGGCCTTTTTCATCATCATGCTTGGGCTATGCTGATAGTGATATAATTTTTTATCACTTGAAAGTTAAGTGACAAAAGATATCAAGTTGAACGCTTTCCTGTATCAGTTGCTATTCAGTTTTAACACTTGATATGGTATCTACCCCCAAGCCGCTGCGTACCTTGCTCTCAGCTCCTTCATATGTGCATTGTTAATTTTCTAGCTTGCAGCTTTGTTTATAATTGATACAACTCATTAAACACTCGTCATCATAGATTTTCAACACTTTGAAGTGATCAGTATAACTATTGATCGTCCATGAACAGATTCAGGTAGTCATAGTCTTACTGTATATTGAATATTTTCTATTATGTTCAAAAGGTGAAAGTTTCATATTTTGCTGTGGTTGTTGGTGTTGAATATGTTATAACTTTAAAGAGGTGTGGCTTCGTCCAGAAATGAGTTATCTAGTGTACAACATCTTTGTAAACAGATCATTTCATTCACTTTCTGTCAGTAGTTCAGAAAAGGACTTTTGATTTCACGAGTTAGTGGATAACATAATACACTATTCTGCATGGTGGCTGGACATTTTTTACTTGGATTTATAAAGGATGCTTCATTTTGGTAGAATTATAGATATCATACTGAAAAGCAAATCATAAACATATTTATGAGTGTGTATGTATTTGTTAATGAAAGAAAATTTAGAAGTTTTTGAAGGGTGCAACTTAAAGTAATAATTCATAGTTATCAGATTACAGATAACTTATTATATGAAGGTAATTTTTATAGTAATTTCTATGTTAATCTTGTTTTCTTGTCTCAAATATTAAAACTTAATTTTCATTTTAAATTTATTTTGTATTGTTTTCTTCTTTTAAAAAAAAATAAAAGTTCATTGATGTATTAGCATACTTGCACTTAGAACAATATGTTACCTGTTTCTTAATTTAGAATTATATATAAATTTTAATTCAGACGTATAACTTTATATCTCAAATTATATCTCTCTATTGCAGTCACTTATAATTGTTTGTTTATTTTTGTTTATTGGATATTTTATTCAGTATGAATCTTTTAAAGATATACAATCTAACTTATGTAATACAAATTATTAGGTAAACCAGAAAGTGCATAATTATATTCATATATATATATATGAGTGTGTGTGTGTGTGTGTGTGTTTGTGTGTGTGTGTGTGTGTGTGTGTGTGTGTGTGTGTGTGTGTGTGTGTGTGTGTGTGTGTGTGTGTGTGTGTGTGTGTGTGTGTGTACATTTATTTTCCTTAATTATGCTTTTTGTTATATGACTCCTCAAAAGCTTTTGTTTATTCATTTGTATGATTGAATTGTCTCATATTGACTACTGTAATTCTTTTTCTAATTTAACACTTGTATCCTCTTCTTAAGGACCTAAACAATGCACTTAGGACCATTTTTAGAGTGCTGAGAACTGATCATTTTCACTTTGTTTCTCCATTGCCTCCACTAACTACTATACACATCTGAATTAGACCTTATATCTTTTCTCTTTAACACTGTCACTGTCCGGCCCCAGTCTGAAATGCCTTTTGTGTACATTTCTTCTAGAAGCTTACACTCATCATCTGATATGCATTTTCAGCATTTGGTCATTTTATTGTGAGGATCTACCTGTTTGAAGTTAACTGCCCCTTAAACTCAGGCACCAAGAGACTGATCATATTGAACAGCTCCTCTCTCAGTTCCAGACACATTTTCTACCTGTTAGACAATCATTGTTTTTTTTTTTAATTTTGTTATTATTTCTTGCATAAAAAATGATTGTTCCTTCCTTCTTTCTTTTGCATGTTATTGCTTTGTTTAAACTCATTTGATTCATTTTCTTATAATTTTGGAGCAGTCCACAGGCATTAGAATATCAGTCTATACTTCAGTATTCACAGCTGAAATGGTAGCTATAGTTACAGGTTTAACCAAGATAAATAAAAGTATTGCAAACAGTAGTAAAATGCTAAAAGCTTTGGGTTCCATCAGCACTGGTTTTGTGGTTCCTAATCAGACGTGCATATTATTTACAAATGATTTTGTACAGTGAAATAGTGAAAATAATGTGGATACTTTCACATATTAAGGGAAAGTGTGGATTAACTAGCTAAACAGGGCATATAATCTTTAGAAACAATTTTAAAATTATATCAACTCCTAAAGAACTTTTATTATTTCATTTAGGAAAGAAATTTTAAAAATTATGAGAAATCCTCTATACTGAGGACTTAAAGAAAGAAGATTTAAATTGGACAAATGTCCAGACAATGAGTGAAAATACTGTAATGGCAATAGACAAGACTGATTAATTATTTATCTCAAACATAAAATAGAAAATGAACTACCTAAATGTGTAGAAATCTCATTTTAAATTAATAGAATAATATGAATATAGATCACATAATCAAAGAATACTAGGTGAAGAAAGATATCAATTCACAATAGTCCCAACATAAAATAACATTCACAAATATAGATCACGCTGATTTAGTAGGTGAAGAGAAAGACTTCACAGTGAAATGAAAATAAAATGGCATTCCACTTGTCATCATCAATCCACTGAAAGAATTATGACATCCATGTTTCAGAAAGAGAGAATCAAGACAAGGGGAACATCTCAGGGATCTAAGGTAGCAGACCATCCAGAATAATTACAAGTTTCCATTTTCAAAGAGGACTGGGTGAGGTCTGACAAAAGAATTGAAGGCTGGAATTTATCCTCCAAGATATGTCTGAGCACTGCTGCATTTGTAAATAGAAGCAAACACAGTGGCTAAGAATTTCTTTCCTCTAATTCTACTAGATCTTCAGCATGAAATATTTATCCTCCAGATATGTCTGAGCACTGCTGCATTTGTCAATAGAAGCAAATCCAGTAGCTAAAAATTTCTTTCCTCTAATTCTGCTAGACCTTAAGCATGAAATGATAACACTTTAAGTACATAAGCCAACCATTTTTTATTTTGCACTACAGTTCATTTGAATTAGATAGTATATATAAATTGATTCTGATGTGAGCCACTGATTTCCATTTTACCATAGGATGTATTCGTACAAAGGTTAAGTGTTTTAATGGTGGATCTGTAGATTTTACTCACAGACTCTTAGGCGTTTATGTATTGCTTTTGTTAGGGGTGATTGTGGGATATTATTAAAACAAATTTATTTTGTGTTTCAAAATATTATCTTTAGCTTTTTATTTGTAGAAGATTTTTTAAAATCAGTGTTTTTAAGTGTCAGTATTGAAAAACATCTAAAATATTTTAAGCAATAAATTATTATTATTATTATTATTTAGAACACAAAGGCTTTGTATGAAGTATTCTGTAAGCAGTAAAGTTGAACATCAATCTTAGTCAATTGTGTGCTTGAAAAACAACAAAAGATTTTTTTTAAATCATAAAGCATGAAAAGAAGATTATAAAATGTCACTGCATTCCCTCCCCTCCCCTCTCTTCATTATTACATCATTTAAATTTATAATTACTTAAAAGCTAAAGACGAGGCTAAAATCATGTAAATGCTTTCTTTCTTTATTTCTTAAAGATAAAATCTATCATAATCATGAATGAAGTGGTCTCTTACTGTTGTACAAAAATTTCATTGCTTAAAATAGATTGTCTTTGATTCAGGGCAAAAACATGTGGAGTAGTCCTTTGCTGCCTTAGAAAATTATTTAGTGCTTAACACTAAGAGAGACTGGCAATTGGAGAGGTCCCTCACTATTTCAAAAAATGTTACCACTTACAGAATATGGCTTGTTTCAGGGCATGTATTCTATAGAGTTGTACCTTACTGCTGCAGAGAAATTTCATGGCTCAACTCTAAGAGAGGCTGGCTTTGTTGCAGGGCATGTTTTCAGTGGAGTGGATTTTTCCTGCCTTAAAAAATTGGTAGTGCTCAACACTAAGAGAGGCTGGCTTTGTTGCAGGGCATGTTTTCAGTGGAAAGTTCTGTCCAGCAGCTGAAGCCAGAGTTCATCCTTCAGCAGGTGCTGGAGGCTGAAGAAGGTCAGTGGACTGTAGTGCACCTTGACACTGATGATGTCACTGATGATGGATCTGTTTCTCCACCAACCCGTACCAACTCTGACTCTAGTGATCCTGGTCTAGCTTTGCTTAAGTAAGTGATAACATACAAAGGCTTTGAATTCCAGACCAATATTTATTATCTCTGTGTGCACACACACACACACATACACACACTTTTATTTAGTTTGTAAATTATATAGGACTGGTTGTAAGACAAGCTATAGTGCTGATATCATATCCTTCATAAAATAAAGTTTCTTCTTTTCAGAAAGACTTACCTCTTGACTTATAATCAATCAGCACTGACGCAGAAAAAGATATGTCTGATCCTGATATACAGCTAAATTTACATCTGGGTGTATATCATGCTAGAGTTCTGCACTTCTTCTTGGAGTATTCACTAAAATGCTTCTTATTGCTAGATCAAAATTAATGGGTTTGTTTCTAGGGTTTGTTTTTTAAAATTATGTCAGAAGTATCTTATCAGCTGTTTTATTTTTAGTTTGCTAATTCTGTCCAACAAAGTAAGGAGCAATTCAAATGTATGATGAATGCATGAAAATCTTCATTGCTTTCTGATCAGGTAGTTTTGTGTTTTCTTCAGGCACCTTTTTGAACATCTGAAATGTTTTAATAGTCTGTCAACAGTTTGTCATATTTAATGTTGGCATCATATGATACACAGATAGTGCTTTTATCAGTCAGTAGGTCAGCAGGATAAGTGATTCGAGCATCCCCGTTTTCTTTTTAGCCACTCACTGAGCTTGTTATATAGTTTTCAGAATGATGTAAATATGTATCAAATTTTGTCAAGAGTTTTATGAAAAACTTGTAATTTTAGCTTCATTTTGGACCTTTTGAACCATTTTGGTCCTTAAGGACCCTTATGTCTGGGGGTGGGTGGGGGGATGTATGTTTCTCATTCCTAATTCAGAGCTATTTGTCTCTCTTAATAATTTTGCTCGAGTTTTATTCTTTGAAAATTTAAAGCTTTTTTCTCTTTTATTCTGTCTCTCACCTCCTTATCTTCTTCCTGTCTTCTTTTTCTCTTATTCTGCTCATTCTAGATCAGAAAAGTGCCCAAGTTGAAGCTAATTAGGATCATTTGTAAAGTACAATTGGTGAGAAAACAAAGGGTGCTTTGTTGCAGCTCAGTACAATGTAGTTGTTGGTCAGTACAATGACCAGTTAAAGGTTGCTATGAACTCTTGGCACCAACAGATGCAAAACTTAGGTTGAGCCAGGTTGGAGGTCATGATGAACCAGTTGCTCACCAGTGAGCAAACCACTCACTATGGCAGGCCAGTAAACACTACAGGGATCTAAACTCATTCTGATGGACTGAATGTCCTCAGTTGTGGACCTATACTTAATGTGATGGATCTATACTGTCTGCTGCTTATATGCCACTCCCATGATTTAGAGACATGTGAACATTCTTAATCTTATATAAGGACCCATAGTAGCCACAGTTTCATGTGTTCATTTTTTTGTTGTAGTGTTGACATGGTTTGATTATAATTATTTTTATCAAATGCATATAAGTTTGATCTATAGTTTTGAACTTCCCTGATTAATTACTATTACTTTATTAGAGTTATTAACTACTCAATGCAAGAAGTTTTCTGTGTACAGTGTGGAGAACGGGAATAATTTCTTCACCTCATGTAAATGATGTGGATAAATGACCTTCCTAAGGCAGATGACTGGACCCAGAGTTGAAAAATTTTAACAGATTTTGATGCTTTTTTGTTTCAATTTTCACAGGCATGCAACTTCAGTGAGAAAGATACACAACTATTTCAGCCAACTTGAGTAAGTATAATTCAGAGTTAATGTTTTGGAATATCACTGTAAGTTTTTCAGTAGCCATTTTAGCATCTTTATAAATTTTTGTTGCTTTATGACATTTTGTCATTTGGGATTTTTTGCTTGTAGTTTTATGTTTGGTGGTGGTGGTGGGTGTTTAGTTGTTGTTTTTTTTTTAAAGTAAAACAGTTATTAATAAATTATGAGAATTTAGCTTTTTCCTCTCTCCTGTCTTCCATTTTCGAGGCTTTCATCCTCTTACATCTGCATACATAAATACATATATAATTGTGGTTGTACGTGTCATATAATGCCCTCTTAAAAGCTCAGAATGCATTTTTTTAGTAATTGCAAGGAATTAGGGTACATTTAAATGTTATATTAAATTGTATCAGCAATGCCACTTCTTTACTTAAGACTGATATGCAGTAACTTGATTTGACCTTTAATACGAATATACTACTCATTAAAAGTATATGTAAACTTAGATGTACATTATTTGCAAAATATATTTGTTTGTTCATTTGAATTTAGCAGTTTAAAAATGTGTATAAGTGACCAGCTTTCGTCAGGATTAGTACTGTGCTCTTAATTTACAGATAGTTCCAAGCTTAGGTGAGCATCCGTATTCTGCAAAACATTTGATCATTATTTATATAAATGGAAACAGAGAATTTCCTTTTCATAAAAGAACTAACTTTCAGATGCTTGTGGAGACCTTGTGCATTCATGGAAACACATTTAATTTTTCTTCATTTATTCTTTACAGTCATGTTATAATAGTAGTGATAACAATCTTGGAATTATGGTCTTTTGAGATAAGTATGATTCTCTCAAGGCTGAATACATGCCAGACTATTAGCATTCCTATTGTCACTTGGACATAGTCCTATGTATTATTATACGATAATCTCAATTCAAAGTGCAAAATGAGCAGTGAACAATGCTGTATTTTAGCTCTGTTTTACATATTATGATTATTTTTACTGACCATATTTTACTTTATCTGGACAGGTTTAGAAAGTGCTGCATGCATTTAGCTGGTCGAAAAACTGGCTTTCAACGGATGCGTGTGGTAGGTACTTGCCATACTTGAGGTCTTGCACAGAATTGTTAATGATTTCAATTATTTCTCTGCAGTGCACATTAACTTTGCTATCACTAAGGCATTTTGGACAAATATAGGAAGAGTTAAGCCAGATCAATTATATATAGAATTAGTATGAGTTTAGCCTATTGCTATTGTGTTTCAAATAATTGCTTATTTCATTTAAAACCTGAGAGTCAGCCTGCTTAATATACTCTTCCATATTTATTAACACGAGCAGCCAATCATCAAGGTAAGCAATTATTAGCAATTATAATTAGCAAATGATTACTAATAAATTGTGAATGCTCAGCAGAATAAACAGCCCTGTTTTGTCATATATTATTAATGTTACTTACAGAGAGAATGTTATTTGTTTTGTTTTGTTTCATATATTAATATATGATATTATATGATATAAAAACATTGTTACTTACAGAGAGAATGTTATTTGTTTTGTTTTTCATTTCTTAGTTGTTTGTACAATTATTGCTTTTAAGTGGTGGAGAAGTGGAGACTTGCATTAACAATGTATGCAGTAGAAAATGGAATTTTTCTGTACGCTTATGTCTGTACATCATTTGATTACTTATTTTTTTAATTCCCATATTTCCAAGAAGAAAGTAGGAGAGAGAGATTAATAGTAACTCAAATTTTAGATATAGATAGATATATATTCAGTATATAATATTTTCATGTATTTTTTTTTTAATTTTTACAACTACAGTCCAAGACTATTGTAAAATACAAAACTGGGCTGTTTGTGTCCTGTGAATATGAACATGTGAAGGTGATTGGGGGTTATGGTTATTAATGAAAATAAAATGTTTTGTTTTAATTAAACAGGTTGAAGGATCGCATGGCATTGATGATGGTAAGTCTGCAAGCCACGTTTTCTGTTTAATCAACACACACACACATACACTTAGACATGCACGCACACACAAACACATACATCATGTCAAACTTACAAAGAGAGCAAAGATTGCTCTTTCTGTTGAACATAAACTAGACAAAAAATGTGTCTGCTCTCTAATTTGCTAATGTATGTTTTATATGGATGATAGTTTAACCAAGATTTCATTTATCTGGGTTTATTTCTCAGTTCATCATGGATAAACTACAGCTAGAGTTTTCTGTGATTTACACTTATGCATGCACACACACACACACACACACACACACACACACACACACACAAACACAGATACTTCATACTACATTATAATAATACATTTATGGTATTTCCATTCATATTCAGTGCACTCTTAATTTAACATGAAGGGGTACTTTGTCAATCCATCTTTTGTTTCACAATGAAACTCTTCCAATAGTACTATTGTGGTAGTATTGTTTTGGCAGTAGTATTTAGACATTACTATTATGGCAGTACTACTATAGCAATAGTATTATGGCAGTAGTATTGTGGTAGTAATATTATGGATTTGTGTTATGGCAATACACTGTACTATTAGCAAAATTATTATGGCAGTACTATTTTGGCAATATTGTTATGATTTGTAAAATTATTCAGTACAGTAAAATGTTTAAATGTTTTCAGTGCATCTTTTAATTTTTAGCTTATTTTGATTTTGTTTATGTCTTACATTTTTCCTTCTTTTTTTTACATTTTTTTTTAAAAGGTGGTTACAAAAGGTCACACATGGTTAATTCTGTTGCTACAGATCTTGATAACAAGGTAATACAAAAGTAGATAACCTGGTAAGACATAAGTTGATAACAAGGTAAAATATAAAATGGATAGTAATGTAAGACACATAACAAAATAAGGTGATCAATAACAAGTAAAGCATCAAGCATAAAATGGAAAATAATGTATGGTATAAGTCAATGCAGAATACAATATAAGATAAATTGACAAGCAAGGTAAGAAATTAAATGGAAATTGACGTATGGAAACGTCAATAACTATATAAGACAAATTGACAAGCAAGGTAAGAAATGAAATGGAAAATTATGTATGGAATAAGTCAATAACTATATAATACAAATTGAAAAGCAAGGTAAGAAATGAAATGGAAATTGACATCTGGAATAAGTCAGAAATTTAAGAAGTTAGAAAGCAAGGTAAGATATAAAATATAAAATGATGTATGTAATGAGTCAGATAACAATATAAGACAAGTTAGAAAGCAAGATAAGGCATAAGATGGGCCCTTGTTGAATTACTTTTCTTTTTTTAGACTAAAAAAGCTTATTTGTTCAATATATAATAAAACAATGTATCTATCAGGCTGGAACGTTTTATGTAATTGTGCCCATGCTACTTGGATATTTATTTATCCTTAGGTGAGGGACATATACAGTGCTCTAAGTGTTTAGATCTATTGTATATTGATTAAATCTTTGCCATCATTTGGTCTTCTTTGCAAACTTTATTGTATTTACAACTGCATGAGATTGAAGATTGAAACGGTACCTCGTAATCTGTCTAAAAGCACATCCAAATATACGTTATGGTGTAGAGGGATCGCTATTCATAAACACTCCTTAGTAAAGATTTTATGCAATTATGCCCACTCTAATATAACATTATTTCACAGATAAGGGATATATATTGTGCTGTTAGCATTTAGATCGTTTTGATTTATTTTAATTTATTTTATTTTTTCCATGAAAACTATTGGTGGTACAGTTTGATACAAAAATGAGTGTAATACCAAAAATCGGTAACTTTAAAGCATTGTAATCACTATCTTGAAATAGTCAGATCAAAATAATTGCATATATTTGTATGTGTATTTGTTTATATGCATTTATTATCTCAAAACAATCCATGAGAATGTTGAAGGATTTGTTTGTATGTTTATGTACAATCACTGACTTGAAACACTCAAATGAACATTAGCTAGTATGTGCATACGATTGTATGCAATGGTTAACTTGAAACACTCAAATGAACATTAGCTAGTATGGGCATATGATTGTATGCAATGGTTAACTTGAAACACTCAAATGAACATTAGCTAGTATGTGCATATGATTGTATGCAATGGTTAACTTGAAAATATCGATGAACATTAGCTAGTATGTGCATATGATTGTATGCAATTGTTAACTTGAAACAATCGATGAAAATTTATTTACTAGCATATGTATATGATTGTGTGCAATGGCTAACTTGACACTCATATGGAAAATAGTAACTAACAAAGTGCATGTGTTTGTATACAATCACAAAACAAGTCAAGTGAACAAAATAAAATTGTAAGTATTTGCATATGTAAGTACTTGTAAGTATTTGCATATGTTTTCAGTCAGTATCAAAGAATCTATGAGTAACATGAAAATGCTGTAAGATCAGTAGTTCTTCAGACTTGCTTTCCTGTTTTTCGTAGGATCTGCGAGCCTTCAAACATGCTTACCTCTGTGCCACTTTTCCAGTCTTGGCTGCACCAGCACCACCTTCTCCTTTGACTCCATCACCTGTTAATCAAGTTTCTGATCCCTACCCTGACCTTCAGGTATCTAGTCACCAAGTTAACCCATGCTCCCCGAATGATAGTGGACTTGAAGAGGCAGAAGATGTGGCCTTCATTCCATCAGAGTCACTTTGTGCCCATCTTCAGCGAGCATTCTGCTTGTCCGATGAAATGTACAGCAACTACCGGCGAATCATCAGCAAGACATATGTACGAAAATCAGCACAGAAAGTGAGTGGTGGTCATTATTAGGCAGTTATAAAAGGGTTTCTTCAAGCTTTAGCAGGTTGAAGATAAGTTTAATAAGATAGTA
Organism: Sinotaia quadrata; assembly: GCA_028829895.1. Classification (NCBI taxonomy): domain Eukaryota; kingdom Metazoa; phylum Mollusca; class Gastropoda; order Architaenioglossa; family Viviparidae; genus Sinotaia; species Sinotaia quadrata. The sequence continues at coordinate 14,800,337 of CM054180.1, read as the reverse complement.
AATCAGCACAGAAAGTGAGTGGTGGTCATTATTAGGCAGTTATAAAAGGGTTTCTTCAAGCTGTAGCAGGTTGAAGATAAGTTTAATAAGATAGTAAATGTTCATTGAAGAAACAAGCAGTAGTGCTGGTATGTATATTTTTAATTTATTTATACTTTCGGTTAATCAGGGACTATTTTTGATCTTACACAATCAGACTTGCTTAAATAAAGCTAGAGTTGCGTTTGAACCTTTTCGGATCTTTCACAATCAAACTCACTTTATTAAGTGGGGTTACTTTAATGCTATTAGACTTGCTTAGTTGAGCTTGGATTACTTTAGAACTATTTTTTATCTTACACAGTCAGACTTGCTTAATGAAGCTGGTTACTTCTGAGCTATTTTTAGTCTTTCATGATCATTTCACTTCAATAAATTAATATTTCAAAATGGCAGCTGAGCTTTAAGAATATTTTCTCATGATGATAATGCCTACATACATTATGCCCCCAGCTGACAGTGTCCAGATTGTTAAAAATGTTGCCCTCTTTGTTAATGTGCCCTGAATATCTGTTTAAGATAGAGTAACACATGGATTTAAAGACTTGTATAGCGGAGTTAACCATTTATGAATTAGAGATATTGTTTGAGAATTATGATTATGAGCAGAGGTACCAAAACAATGTATTGGCATTATTTGCACAATTCCATTGGCTGTTCCAAATGTTTGATCATGAGCAGAGGCACCAAATGTATGATCATGACCAGAGGTACCAAAACTTTGTATTAGGCGATATTCGCACCATTCCAGTGGCTGATACAACTGTATGATTGTGGGTGGAGGCCTTTCTTGGTCATTTTAATTAATATGGATATATTGGAATCTCTTATAGTCATATATAATTCAGACTTGCTTAATGAAACTGTAAATTTTGAGTGATTTTTGGCTTGTATAATAAGACTTGATTAACATAATTGCTTTGGTTAAATAATGGCTCAGGTTTTGGATCTGACTCTCACTTAGACAAGAGAGTCTGCAGAATATAGCTTCTGATGACTAAGACTAGAGGTGAAAAGGGGAGGTTAGAGACTGTCATACAAGAATAACTTTAAATAGAGATGTTTTAAGGCAAAGATTATGTGGGGAATGTTTTACTGTTAGTTTTGTTTTGATGCTGTTTTCCTTGTAGGGAACTGGGAAACACTAACTAATTTAGACACACCAGGAAACAGGGACAAGTTAAGACAAATCAGGAAACAGGGACATGTTAAGACAAATCAGGAAACAGAAACAAGTTAAGACAAATCAGGAGCAGATACAAGTTAAGACAAATCAAGAAACAGGGAATTAGTTCAGATGCACCATTCAGAGATGATATCTGTGGATTGACGGAATTTTTTTTTATGTAGTTCAGTAGATTCTAAGTATGTTTATATAATTAATTAGTTTTATAATATTCTTTGATAAAAGAGCTTTAACTTTCAGTAAATGTGTATTCAAATAACAAATGGTTAAAATGGTTAAAATAAAAAGTTAAATATATTACTCATTTGTTACAAATCACAAATAATATTTAATTATTAAAATATTTTTTATAGGGTGAGAAAGTATACATTGCCCCCAAAATTGCCTTATTTGTTATTTCGTATTTACACTGGCTGAATTTAATGGCAGCTATGATATAATTGTGTTTATTATTATTATTATTATTATTTATTTATTGAGATGGGGATGATTTGGTGGAAGGGCTGTTGTATTTTTAAGAAAAGAAAGAAAAATTCCATGCAACAATTTACATTACTTTTTCAGCCTGTTTTAGGCAATGAGGTAAGCTAGTACACAAATAAATTATTTCTTTGTTGTTTTCTACCTTTTTCAAAATCCATTGTCAGATATTTGGAATTTTGTTACTGTTGTTTATCGTTTGAGGTGTGTGTGTGTGTGGGGGTTGTTTATTTTTTTTTTCTGCCTTTGTCCAACACAGCAACCTCCTTTGTTTTCAAGTTAATTTGATTACTTAAAAATATTTATTTAAGGAGAGCACATTCAGTCATACAGAATGTGTTGTTTGGTTTTTGTATGTTTGTAAGTCACTAATTGAGTTCCCTTATCAGTTTCTTTTATATTAATATTTGTTTTTAATTTAAATATTTTGTTTCTTCTCTATGTAAAATAGTCATGTTCTTCCAGGCTAATGGTACTAGTTGCTATATTTACTGGTTGCCATAGTGATAAATAAATACAGCTTTTCAGTTAAAGTACAAGTTGTTTGTTGCCATGGTGATAAAATAATACAGTTTTCCTGAGATAATGGGCACTAACTGTTGTTTGCTGGCTGCTCGGTTGAAGTTTTTATTTTAATTAAATTATTATTTTAATTTTAAAAATTCCTTTCTTTTCTGGTTTAAACACAAATATATAACTTTGTTACAAGATATAGTACTTTATAGGATTTGTTTGAAGTATTTCTATTATTTTCTTTTTTTTAATTTCAGTTTATTAATTCTCATCTTGTGGTGGGATTTTGGGTTTAGTTCAAAGTTATTTTTTTAATGAAAGGTACATGAATATTTTGTTTTTAATTTATGTTTTTGTTATTTTTTGTTATGTTTGATTTATAGAAAATAGTGAAGGAAAACAAGACTAGTTTAAATTAACTGGATACCTGCAAGATCTGTGTTACATTTTACATAAGTTTCATTGTATTCTGAAATCCAAAACTGCCTATTTTGGTCCTGGAAAAATAGGTCACAATAAAATCAAACAAATGTGTTTGTTAATTTGAGTTTAGATTTACTGTATATCAGTTTTACCATTGTGGTTTTTTTTGCTGTATAGTTGTTGGCATGTGCATAGCCTTGATAATTGAAATGAAAAGTTTATTTCTGTCTGGTAAATGTTTTTTTTAATGGCTTATTAACTGGTCAAGATATTGAAATATATTATATGTATGTGAGCTTCATAATTGCTTGTGTGGGGTTGATATGCATGTGTGTGTATCACTGCTTAAAATATTTACATGAAATATTTCATTTTAAACTTCAATGCCTTAAACTTGGCTAATTTAATGTTTTATTGAATTTTCATAGTTTAATTATATCAATTTCATTTTTAATTATCCAAAAACCAAAAACAAAACATGCAAACATGCTAAAATTGTATTGTACATTTATATTCATCAATAAAGTTTTAATACTCTACGAAGCATTAACAGTCATGATGTGCATAAATATTTATATACATGATAAACATGTCTGCAAGATGTTTGCTTCTAGCAAAAATTAATTTGTGTGTCTTAGGTTATAATGTTTTTTGTTTTTTAATTTTTCATGGAAGCAGTTGGATTGTTTGTTTGAATATTTTGTAATGACAATGTTCTTTTTGAATGTCTTGTAATGACAATGTTCTTTTTGAATGTCTTGTAATGACAGTGTTTACTTTGAATGTTTTCTTATTGCAAAACCTAAAGTGTATGTCTTATAATGACATATTTTGTTTAAACAATACCTATAATGACTGTTTCTTAATGATGTTATTATATAATAAACTTGTTATTGGCAATGGTCATGTTTACTTTCAATGTCTAGCTATTGGCAGAAGAATTAGCAGGGCAGCTGTCTGTTTTAGAAAACAACATCCATCCATTCTACAAACCTCAGAACTTTATTGTAAGACTTATTTAATATCTTTTTTCAGGATTTTATTTTCTTGTTTTCCATCTCCCTATTTAACAACATGCAAGAGTAAACTCAAAGTTTTATATATACAGAGTTCATGAATAAATTGTGTTTAGTTGCTTCAGAATAAATATTAGTTATAATTGTATGTTTGTGTGTGTGCATGCATGCGTGTGTGTGTGTGTATGTGTGTGAAAAGGTATATTTATTTAACACCTTATCAGTCACTTTTCATTCATTAAGACATTAAACATGTCTTTTAAATCATTCTGATAAAAATTCGTAGATAAAAATTTGATAATCCGAGTTTAGCTAGTCAGCAGTTTTGTTTTACATCTAAACATCTTATGATAGGGATATACTATAATAGGAAATTTTATTTTCTCTTTAAATATTTTTAATATCTCTATTGATGCAGCTGTCCTTATATTTATATGTGCCTGATGCAGGCACCTTTTGGATATAAGATTTGGCATAAGACCGAGTTTGACAACATTACAGAGCTCTTGAACAAGTTTTGGCATCTGTCTTTACCATTTCCTCGCAAGTCGCAGGATCTAATTTCTGAACTGCACAGTGTCCATGAAGATTATCACATCTTGCTCAGCAGACTTTTGTCGTAAGTTTATTGAAAGTTCAGGGTTCAAGTCTGGAAAATGGGAGAGAGGAGAAGGGTTTGCAAATGCTTTTGAATGGAAAAAAATTGGTGAAATACATTCACCAGAGAAATTTCAATATTAATATCTGTACAACTGTTCATTTTCATATTAATTATTTTCACTAGCCTAATGAATGAAATCAGATATATCTGATAATACTCCACAAAAAAGGCATTTAAAATTTTGGTACTTGTGATCCAATAAATCTGTGACAATAAAATTAGTCAATTTTTGGTGTTTGTATAACTGTTACTTGTTTTAACAGCAATGTCTTTCATTTGGAAAAACTTATAATACAACAGCAACAAAATTTAAATATGAGAAATAGAGAAAGAAAGAGGTTATCTGTATCATATATCTGTTTGAAACAAATTTTTTTTTAATGAAAACATTATTTTATTTATGTTTAAAAGCAATAAATGTCTATTATTATATATTCTCAAGCTTAAATCAGTCCAAGTATAAACTGATTCCAGATTTTAGAAGTTAAAGAGCTTGGATTTATAACCTGATTACAAGTCGTATAAGAATACAAGATATAATTAAAACATTTTTGACAAGATAGAAATAATTATGTTGGTGCTCAATAACAACTATTACTAAATACCTTTCATAAATACACACAAAAAAAGTAAAATATAAAGAATTTAATAGTTAAAGTACAGTAAATATTGGTATGTATATGGAAGATAAAACAAATACAGACCAGGCAACCAAGTAAGAATCGTTTATAATATTATTTTTGGTAGTTAATTCTGGTCACCAACTTGAGAAATATAGATCTCATTACCCTTGCGCCTGGGATTTGTTTTGTTTTTGTGTATGTGCATGCATGCATGACTATTATTTTATGTACACATAAATAGCTTGTGATATTACTGTCTAATTATAGGTATGAACGCCAATTTCAAAGACAGGCAGAAGAAGAAGGTAGAAGCCTGGTAACTCTCTTGTCTTCCGCATCAGTTCTCCTCTTGAAGGAATTTGGATTGCGATATGGCATAGTAAGAGAGATGCTACTTTTGGTTTAAATTAGAAAAGATTTTTAATAATCAAACTACTCTTGATTTATCATCTTAGGTTAAAACTCCTAAGATTCATCTCTTGTTGGGTCAAGGTCTCTTAAAGTGTGTGAGTGTATGTGTGCATGTGTGCACATCTTAATTATAAATTAATCACTACATAAGCCTTCCTTTATTGTAAACCTTTTCAGATTCCTGCTATAATTAGTCTTTTATTGTAATGAAATTAATCAATTCTGAAATTTATTTTATAATTAAATATAAATTAATCAGATAATTATTTAATAGCTTTTCTGTAATTTTTTTCCAATCAAAGCATTGTTTACAAGCTTTTAACCATCCACATCCATGCTTAAAAGCTTTTCTGTATTACTAACCAATTACATCCATGCTTAAAAGTTTTCTCTATTACAGAACAATCACATCCATGCTTAAAAACTTTTCTCTATTATTGACCAATCATATCCCTGCTTAAAAGCTTACTGTATTATTGACCAGTCATACCATTTTCTCATGTTTCCTTTTTCTGTGAGGAACAGTATAATGAATAGTGTTATAAGAATTTATATACTATTAGAAATACTGTCTCTTTCAATGGAGGAAAGTATCTGTAATTCGGCTGATTTTTATCTTTCACAATTTTGAGATAATGAGGCACAAAACCTTATATACCATTTAGTCTTGATAGTTAATAAATATTTCTTTTAAAGAAATTTTCAAGTTTAATTCTTTGAGAAGTGCACACATATTTTATCATCAACACTTCTTGAAATAGGGGGAACCATTTCGGCGAATTTTGTACCTGGAGGAAATGTCACTTGACTTCTCACCATCCAAGTGGTACCTGCAGCATGTGTTGTCGACATTAAATAGCATTTGTGACCTACTTCCTGCCAACAAACAGTCTCTCATATTGGTTCGGAAAGAGGTATTAGCATTAAATTAGATTGTTGAGTGTGGGTGTCCTGGAACATTGTTAACAAGATCACACAGTGGTTCAGAATGCTTTTGATGAGGTTTATTGATGAGGTTTATATCAGTGAATGATGTAGAACATTTTTGATGAATTATAATTAAGAGATGATGATTAGAGCACTTTGTGAGATTGAGAGTGATGGGTATGGAACATTTTTGATAAATTATCATAGCTAATGATTAGAGCACTTTGTGAGATTGAGAGTGATGGAATTGGAACACATTTGAAAAGATGTGAGACAATCCTTTAAGAGAGGATTAATTATTTACTTATTTTTTGTTGATGTATTGGACCCACCCCTCACCCCCTTCCCTGAGCTAAAATGTTCTTTTCTGATAAAGGCATCCTTTAGTTGCGGACTTCTTAGTATTATGGGATAAACATGTTTGAATGTATTGTATTGCCCTGTGTTTTCTTCAGTATGAGATGCTTCTAACAAGTGTAACTCGACTTTTCAACCAAACAAGTAAGGGGCTAGAACAGATGAAAAGTCTGTTTCCAGGAAATAAGCCATCTGGAAGTGTAGGTAAGGTCTGTTTCTTTTTTGCTTCAATGTGTGTGTGTGTGCGTGTGTGTGTGCGTGCGTGCGTGCGTGTGTGTGATATTTGTGTTGATGTGTTTAACATAAATCATATTTATTCATCATCTTTTAGAAAGTTGAAAGTTGTATGATTTATGGTTTCATTTAATTTTTCTTGACTATTGTTTGCAAATAGTGGTATTGAAATTCTGGCCAGAGATGTATGGAAACTTATTCTAAAAGACTGTAATCTGTTTCAGGGCAAAGTTTACTTGCTGAAGTAATGGTTTAGTCTTATTTATTACACTTGTTTCTCTCTCTCTCTCTCTTTCTCTGTCTTATTATATCCTTACAAACAATTAATCTTTAATTTGCTAGATTGTTAACTATTTTTAAAACTTCATGAAAGTATGTATTCTTTAAGTAAGTTGTCTAGTTTTTTTAGTTTTCTTTGAGCATGAAAATTGCATGGGTATAAATATTTCTAATTTTTGTTGAGGTGGGATATGTGAAAGTGAAAAGATTGAAGCAGTAGAAAAATGAAAATATTAATTAATGTTTAATTATCTTAATGGATTTGTTTTATTAAGCATTTATGAAGGAGTTGGTTGAGCATTTTACGTGGTTTGGCTTAACTGTGGTGGAGAAAACTGTGAACATGGAATACACTTTCATATATTTATCCAGTCAATAGATGTTCAGTATTGTAACATCAAAATTAGCTCTGTCAGTGCTCATTTTATATTCCTGACCAAAAAATCTCATTTATGTTCTTTCTGTGCAGCTTTGTTAATAATAATATGTGTAGACACATTTGGCTGAAGCTAAAGTTCCACCTCACTGCTTGCTTAATGTTTCATAGCTAGCAAAGCCTGTGGCCTTGTAATACTTGTTAAATATTTGTGTCCATTCAAAGTTTATTTCTACAAACTGCAAATACTTCCAAGTTAGAAGTCTTAAAGTTGCTGTTTTCAAAATATATAGGTTTGTATTATTTTATCACAATCTACACTTTCTCTGATTCCAGAACTTCTCCTCATTCTACTGCAGAAGACACTGGAAGTGCAGACCTACTTGGGTGTTCACCGCACAGAACCACCTTCCTTCCATAGCACCTTGCGGGACATTGTAAAAGTATGACTGCTTGTTTTTAAAACATATTGTACTTCAAAAAAAGAAAAGAAACATTTGCCATGTTTTCATTTTACACCTCCATTGCCACCTTTAGTTTCATTTCATAACCATTGGCAAGGTTTACTATTATTTCTTCTTTTTCTTTTATTCTAGCGGCTGTTAACTCAGACTTATGAAAAATCCAAGACAATCATCAGAACAGAGCTCAAGCAGAAAAGAGATGTCTTCTTATGTCCTCGACAGGTCTGTATTATGTGTGATTTTGTATGCCGCAGATTGCTCTTTGTTGAGATGTGTACATACTACCGGTATCTGATTTGTGAAAATATATTTATGTTACTGGTAAATCTTTAACCAGGCAGTTATCTTTAACACCCTCCCTGTCTCATACAAATATGTTGATTGAACAGTTATCCTCAACAGATCACCCTGTCATTTGCTAATCATTGAGTTTACATTGACAGAGCAAAAACTAATTTTACTTGTACATTCAACCTGTCGTTTATAGCTGAATAAATAAGCTTGATGCTGACAGAACAGAAGCTAATTTTACTTGTACATTCACCCTGTCGTTTATAACTTGAATAAATGAACTCGATGATGACAGCAAAAATTATTTTTACTTGTACATTCACAAGGATTGCTGACTTCTGCATAAGCAGGCTTTATCTAGTAAATTAACGACTTGTATTTTGACATTGGAATTTAATTCAGGTTAATTATAATTATCTATGTGGTTTTGAATCATAGCTCTCTGATATAGTTGACAGGGGAGGGAATAATGGACACTAACTTTTGATCTCACACCTGCAGAAAATTCATACTCATGCATCCAAGCAACCTGTACAGGAGTCATCACCAAGACAACAATTTCCATTCCTTGAAGAGTTGGAGCTGTAAACTCCAGAAAGCATAAGACCTTTGCTGTCAGCATCCAGTTCATTTATTTTCAAGTTATAAACGACAGGGTGAATGTACAAGTAAAATTAGCTTCTGTTCTGTCAGCATCAAGCTCATTTATCAATAATTAAAGTCATGAAATGAGCATGAAAAAGATTCAGTGATAATTTAGATATATATGCAGCGGATGATATGTGAAATGTGCTTGAAATAAGAAAAGTCAGCTCTGAAATGACTACTATTGTCAATTGAAAAGACAATGCTTGCATGTAAAGTTCAAAGACAACAAATGACCTTGAGCCAAATGATTTGTGCAAACTCTCAGAAAATGATCACAAACATAAGCACATGTTCTAAAAGCTGATTCATAGCATTTAGAATTCAAAAGTTAAGAAGATAAGAACTTTTTTTCTCCTACTGGCTCAAGCCATTCATGGCCTTAAGCCAAGTTAGAACAGTGCATGCTCATTTCATGACTTTAATTATTGATAATGACCTGTAATATTTTGTATTACTTTTTCACTTTACAAATGCTGTACAAATGCTTGTAATTTGCTTGGTCATTGATTTTTCGGCTATATTTTACAGTACTCTTGTATTGCTTAAATAGTCACAATTACTTTTTATAAGTTACATTCACTTTCTTTGTAATTGCAGATCAATGCTTTGATAATGGAGATTCGAAACGAGGTTCTGGATTATAAGTGCAATTTTGAAGTTGTGTTTTTGCCGTAAGTATATTAATATGTGTATGTTTTGAGTGCAATAAAATGTAGCATAAATGCATAAGAAAGCTAAAGATAATAATTACACATTTTACAGATAAAGTACACACAGTCTTTATACAAACTACATAACCACATAAGAAAGCTAAAGATAATATTAAAAAACAAAATGAATCCACATGCTAAATGACAGTATCACAAAAGAGTGTATTTTATGAAAGAAAGAAATAAAATAAATGAATTTACAACTATGCAATGGAACACACAGAAGAGAAAAAGCTATTCTTGATGATGAGAAATATGTCTTGGGAGCCTTCTTTAAAATGTCCATGGTCACTTTTGTATTTTGAATGGTAGAATGACATTTAAAATGTGAATGTCTGGTGATGACTGCAAGTTACCTCCCCTCTGAACTGAGACTAAAATGAGGGGTTTGCAGTTATTTTTGACAGAGGTTTTACATTTTTCTTTTCTAAATCAAAGGATGTACTCATTCTGAGAATATACTATCTATTTCTTTTTTTTTAAATGGATAATTATGAAGCAAGATGATGACAGTGATTGTAAAGTAAGCATTAAGAAGATGGTAATAATGATGGTTAAGAAAGTTGCACTATTTGTACAAGAGATTTAAGAGCTTCTAAATCTGGACCAGGATTGTTTGGATGGGGTGTGTGGTCAATACATTTAATATAAAGGTAAGTCTCATCATTGTAGGATCTAGTCAGACCATTAAAATATGTCTTCTTAAAGTGCTTTCATGCAGAGAATTGAAATATAAATTCTTTCTCAATGTCTCTTTTGTTTAAAAGCAACAAATTATTTTTAAAATATTTTATTTTGAATAACATTATAAAGGAATAATGTTTTTCCTATAGTTCTACATTTTCACCAATAGGAATAACTATTTATGTTTTCATGTTACCAATTTGAAAGGTACTTCGACATCACTGTGATGGCAGCCCAGGCCTTTTATTCTCTTTTGATGAAGGACATTGAAAGTCTGTGTCAACAAGAGAAGCTAGTGAGTAGTGTGATAAATTTAATGTGTAGTGTTGTTGTAAAATTACTAATTAATGAATCAACAAGAGGTTAAATATATTAAAGCTAGTGAGCAGTATGATAAATTTAATGTGTAGTGTTGTTGTAAAATTACTAATTAATGAATCTAACAAGAATTTAAATATAAAGCTAGTGAGCAGTGTGATTAATTTAATATGTAGTATTATAAAGTTACTAATTAATGTAAAGAATCTAACAAATATTTAAATATAAAGCTAGTGAGCAGTGTAATAAATTTAATGTATAGTGTTATAAAGTTACCAATTCATGTAAAGAATCTAACAAAAAAGTTAAATATAAAGCTAGTGAGCAGTGTAATATAGATTAATAAAGTTAATGAGTAGTAAAATGAAGTTAGAATAATCTTCGTGAATACTTGAGACCGAACTCCACCATTTTTACCATATTGGCTCTCAAACAGAATTCATAGGAATCAATTTCAGTAACACATTACTGAAAAGTTCATCAGTAACTCTGGATGCACACACCAATGTGATCAGGTATAGTACAGTTGTCACTGTAGCCTGAAGCAAAAAGAGGCATGCTTTTCTCTGCAAAAGTCAAATTAAGGCAGTACTAAATTTCAGGTATATTCATCTCTATAACTACTTTCTCTCTTAAAAAGCCTGCAACAGTTTTATTAACCCGATACACACACAGCATAAGAAATATAGCATTCATCAAAATTCACAAGTACAGTGTACAACATAATCAAATTAGTGAACATAGAAATAATGGTTCAATTGCATAAAGCATTCTCCAGTTGAAATCATAGATCAATATCAAACATGTATGAAATATTTCTAAGTCCATTCTTTCTTTATCAGTCAATTAACTTACCATAAGCTAACTATTGCCTTTATGACCGGACTCAAGTTTCATCAAATTTAAAAATGATTAGTATATAGACTTTCTTCAACAAAATAACTTTCAGACCATTCCTGTTGGATGAATTTGTTATGAACAAGTGTGGACTATTAGTCAGAAAATCTAATCATCCAGTTGGAACTGGTTTGGATTGCATCAGCAATTTTCTAGCACATTCTCCATCTGAGTTGTTTACTTCCAACTTTGACACAAAAATATCATAAGGAGTGGCCAAGATCGGATCACTTTGACATTGGCAATAAAGATATAACTGTTAAGTATAGAAATAGGGATAGGCAAATTTATTCCACCAATCTTTCACTGAATCTATATTGTTCTGTAACAAAATATCATACCTAGTCATTCATTTACCATCAGTTGTTTTCTCATGGAATTTTGCCATCTATGTGGCTTCATATTTTTCATATTTTTTTGCAGCGACCCAATGCTATTGATCTTCGCATGCTGGCTTTGGTGTATCGCCTGAATCAGCTTGACCATGACTGGAGTGCATATGTTTGTGTTCAGTAAGTGTATGAACACTATGATGAAGATCATCCTTCCAATTTTCGAAATGAAATTTTCCATATGCACCACTCTAAGACATTAAGTTACTAGACATTACGTTTCTCACTCGTTTTGCACTTGTATAAACTTTCCCATCGTCTATTTCCGGTCATCCACAAAAATAGGTTAATCTCACACCTGCAGAAAATTCATAATTAACTGTATTAATTCATAATAACTGTATGGTGTTCTGTTTCACACACATGGTAAATATTACAAAAAATAAGTTTGCTATCTCCCCCAAAATTATCTGCCATACTCATCATATACATGGATGATCTTGTCATAAAGAATAATAATTAGACTTATATATTGTACAGGCAATATTATGTTAAGTTACAGCATGAGAGCACATTTTCACATTACAGCAGAAGTACTGCACACAAAAAAAGAGAGGTGTCAGAATAATAGATATAGTGCAGAAAAGAGGGATGACAGGAATATACTGCAAAAAAGAGAGGCGGTGGAAATGATATACTGCAGAAAAGAGAGATGACTCAGATAAGTAGATGCACTGCAGAAAAGACAGATGATGGATCTGTAGGTGTACTGTAGAAAAGACTGATGATGGATCTGTAGGTGTATAGAAAAGACAGATGATGGATCTGTAGATGTACTGCAATAAAGAGATGACAGAATAATACTTGTACTGCAGAAAGAGAGAGATAAATCAGAACAGTAGAATTAGTACCGAAAAGAGAGATGACATATCTGTAGATATCCTGAAGAAGAGAGATGACAGATCTAAAGATGTCCTGAAGAGAAGAGAGGTTACAGATCTAAAATGTCCTGAAGAAAAGAGAGATGACAGATCTAAAATGTCCTGAAGAAAAGAGAGATGACAGATCTAAACATGTCCTGAAGAGAAGAGAGATGACAGATCTAAACATGTCCTGAAGAGAAGAGAGATGGTTGACAGCATTTACTATGCACCACTGAACATCAGAAGTACTACAACTATGCTGTCAAGAAAGAATGAGGTTAAGCTATGCTGGCTCAGGATGTAGTGTGGAAGAACGCACATATTGGCAGTTTGATATATTTAAAAGTTTTTTTTTTCAGATAAAACATGCATACAAGCAGTTTTATGCCCCTATTGGCAAATTGATTTATAGATGGTTTCTGTGTACACTTCAGTTTTATGATTTCCAAAACTACAGATGGCAAATGATTACTGTATTAATAAATATTTTGATCATACTTTAAAAATATATTATTTTTTAAAATTCATTTTAAGCATGTTTAATAAATGTACTAAGATGACAGCTTTTATATTTATTGAGAAAAATAACTAATACTACTAATAATTTTGTAAAATATTTATCCATATTTATCAAGATTTATAAACATTTCATTTACTGATAAGATTTTGGCTATTGGAGCATCATTTACCTTTTAGGAGTTGATATAACAAGGCATGAATTGCTATAGTGTTCACATGTGTATTACAGATCTTTAGTGATACTGATGATAAGCTTCAGTAGCGTGGATAATTTTGAAGTTATTATTCTTGGATTTCTTTCTCCCCGTCACAAACTCTCTAAGGAACCAGATTTGGCGCCACACGTTCCAGCCCCACTTGAACCAATGGCGACAAGCTTTGCGTGTTCATGTCCAGGACCTGGTTCTAGAGACCATTGCTGGAGATGCTGTAAGTTTTCACCCAAACGTTGTTCTAATGTGTTGCCTCTTAATTGTCACTTAGCAACTGAATTATATTGGAAATACTTCAGTTGCCTTCAGATTTTACATTGTTTCGAATGTCACTTAGCCAATGAATTATATTGGAAATGCTTCAGTTGTCTTCAGATTTCACAATCTTTCTAATGTGTCACATATTAATTGTCACTTAGAAAGTGAATGATATTGAATTGCATTAAAAAAAATATTTTTATTTAAGTTCTTGTCAATTTGCAAGGGATATTATCACATCATTAAAACTGCAAAGCCTTGGGTGTTGAGATTATCTGTTTCAAGAACAACTATAATTATATCCATTTCTTTGTATTTAGTCCAGCATATATCTATTTAGGACATTAACATTGTAAAATGTGGATATTTGAATACACCTCTACATAAATACACCTATAGTTGGCCCATTGTTTTGTGGAAAGACCTCTTGTAAATGGTGCCATTTTTCTTTCAGTTTGCCATGCATCCAATTCAACTGCCAGCCTGTGAAACCAGCCCTTCTTCCAGTTTATCCTCTGGCCGCCGTGCACACTTGATGTCACTCACCCCATCAATCAACAGTGCCTTTAGCAGCGTGCCATCCACCCCAAGACAGGTGATTGCTGTGTACCTCTTAATACCTTCAGAATCAAATCTTAATGGGACAAAAGAAAATATTCTGGTCATTTACAATGAAATTATATATCTCATTATTTCCCTTCAAATTATATTTTAATGGACAGTGTTCCCTTCTGTAATGTAGATGCCTAGTCCCAACACTTTCAGTATTTTCTACTTTCAAATTTTAATTCTGATTGAGTTATGGTTGCTTCCTTATTGCAGCTGAAAAAAAGAGAAGACAACTTAGGTATTAAGTTTATTTTCAATGCATGGTACAGTGCAGAGTTGTATCATCATTCCATAAATTCATTCCATAAATTGCATTGCAAACTGAGATACAGCTCACAGGAGGCATCATCATTTACATTGCATGCTGAAAAACTTAAGCTCTGTGTGCTTGCATAGAACCTTTTTAAAAACGCAACAGTTCTTTTTCATGTTTTTGTAGAATGCTAACCAAGAATATTCCAAATTAAGAGTTATCTCCCTTTGCTCTGTTTACATGAGCAAGTTGGCAAGCAATCTTAGTGATCCTGTTGATCCCAAGAGTAGGTACTTTAAGTCAAGCAGGTCAAGGAATGACTTCTTACTTATAATGTTCCTTGATACCTTAATGATCCTGTTGATCCCAAGAGTAGGTACTTTAAGTCAAGCAGGTCAAGGAATGACTTCTTACTTATAATGTCCCTTGATACCTTAGTGATCCTGTTGATCCCAAGAGTAGGTACTTTAAGTCAAGCAGGTCAAGGAATGACTTCTAACTTATAATGTCCCTTGATACCTTAGTGATCCTGTTGATCCCAAGAGTAGGTACTTTAAGTCAAGCAGGTCAAGGAATGACTTCTAACTTATAATGTCCCTTGATACCTTAGTGATCCTGTTGATCCCAAGAGTAGGTACTTTAATTCAAGCAGGTCAAGGAATGACTTCTTACTTATAATGTCTCTTGATACCTTAGTGATCCTGTTGATCCCAAGAGTAGGTACATTAAGTCAAGCAGGTCAAGGAATGACTTACTTATAATGTCCCTTGATACCTTAGCAGAATGCCATCATAAGTTTCGTTGATTGACTAAGGATCTATTTTAAAGCAGTAAATCTGTAAAAATGCTAGGCTATGAGAGATCATTTTTCTGACATCATGCAGTTTGCTGGGAGACACTAAATATAAATAAGGGTATGATCATTTTAAGCCTGAGGCAAGTAACTTGGTCTCAGAATTGTTGACAGATTTATTATCAGGCAAAAACAACTACAATCTTGATTTTTAAGCCAGTTGTTTAAGTTTCAGCAGGATCTTGCAATATTGTTATCATCATGAGGCAGTGGCATATAAATTCTCTGAAGGTGGTTTAGTGTTAGAAACAAAGCCTAATACAGTCAGTATTTTAATAGAACCATCAAGTTAAAATGTACTAAACTTAACCTCTTCCAATATATACACTTCACTTTGCATACTGAATTATCTCCTCATGGCAGAGGTAGGATTGCCAAAACTACACTTAGGAATATTGGATAACTGTGTTAACAGGAATCATCTTTAACCCTAACAAAATAAAAGATGTGTTGTTCAGGAATCATTTGTATATAATCCCAACTAAAATAAATGTGTTGTTAACAGGAATCCTCTTTAAGTAATCTTAACTAATATAAATATGTTATTAAAATACGGAATTGTTAATGGAACTCATTTTAAGTAATCTTAACTAAAATAAATATATTGTTAAAATGCCTGTGCTAACAGTAATTATCTTTAAGTAACCCTAAGTAAAATAACTGTGTTGTTAACAGGAATCATCTTTAAGTAACCCACTTCATTCAGAGCCTGCCCAAGAGGCATTCAGCAGCGCTGACCCCAGCAGTTTAGCTAAAAGCCAAGACAATTCCAAAGGCAAGTCTACAAACAAATCTCAAGACACTCAGTCTATGATCCTCAATCTTGAAAATGACTTCCTTAGTTTTGCTGACCAGCGACGCCCATGTGCTTCACTTCCTGTTTTTCATGACAGGCCAGCCATTGTGAGGGCACTTTGCAGACCAAAAGCAACTTATGCATTTGGGCCCACTAATCTAAATACAAATGCTATTTCAGATAATGCAGTGCTTACATTGGATTCTCTTGAAGTCTCAGGAACGGAGAAGTCTGAAAATAGTGGAAGGATAACTGATATTGATTCTGGTTTTTTGAGAAGCAATGTAGCCAGAACTGGAACTGATTGTTTAAAAGAGTCTTGCTCAGCTGACAACTTACATTTTAATGACACCTTCAGTGAGCCAGAAGATGGCAATTATCCCCAAGATTCCATTTCTCCTACTTCAGAGGAACATTTAGAAATGGATGATGACAATGGTCATTGCTTTTATCCACCTATACAGGATGTGACAACTATTAACATGGACATGGCCATATCATACAATTCACCTCCTGTTGAATCAAAAGTAAAGCATCATAGACATTCATTCTCTTCTTCAAGACAGAATCATTTGTCTGATTTAAGATGTGAGTCTCCTCGCAATGTTTACAGTGAATCTTTTGCTGATGCTAATGATGTAAAAAAATCAGATCCAAGCAAAACCAACCAAAGCATTGGTAACCATCATCATCATCTTTCGTCAATGCACTCTTGTCGTAAAATTAGCACATCATCTATAATTGCTTCCAGCGAATCTTCTGAGAAAGAACAACAATTTTTGCAGTCCATTAGTTCTTCAATTTCATTTCCTTCACCAACTCTTTCCCAAGAGGCGCTTATTCCAATCTCCGGTTCAGCTGTTGACCTCATTGTTTTGCTTCAGCGAACCCTGCAATTTAATCACTCCATATGCCAGACAATATTTTGGCCACTAGATAGGTCTGGTGCCTATGAAAATGCACCAGTTGTGCAGTGCCTTTTGGAATCATCTATGGCAAGTGCTCACTTAAGTACAGTCGAGGTATGTCTCTTAGCATTCGTATCGTTGTGTTGTAGTTTGTTTTCATTGTACTTAAGTACTGTTGAGGTATGTCTCTTAAAATTTATGTTGTTGTGTCATTAGTTTCTTTACATTGCATTTAAGTACTGTTGAGATATGTCTTTGCACAAGTACTGTCAAAGAATGTCTCATAGCATTTGTACTGTTGTGACATAAATGTTACATTGTTATTTTTTGTTTTAATTATTTTGGTATTACCTTCTTTATCATTGTTTTTGAGATAGCCATTGACAATATCCCAAAATCGATGGATATGATGTTTTGCTGGGAGTTGTTAATTCTCCACCTTCCAGGGCTGCCCGTAACCTTAGGCTAATCCCTAAAATACACCTTGCTGGCCACACGTGTTGGAAAGAAGGAAGATAAAACAATAGAGAAAAGAAAAATCATAGTCTAGAAGATAGCTCCAAGCCCCTTGATACATACAGCCAGGTACAGTGACAAACTACAACATATAAGTGAGCCATGCCACAACACAAGTGGTCAAAATATCAATCTTTAAATGTATTTAGCAAGAAATAAAATCAAACAGTATGGTTACATATAATGAATAGTTTAATAGTTTTAATCAAAACACAAATGTATATTGTTCATAATCATGTCCATATAGTGTCGTAAGATAAAATTGTTTGAGTCTGTAACACTGTTGTTCTATTTAAGTCTCGCTCGTATGAGCCAACTTTTAAGTAAATTTATATGAGAATTCTGAGTGAACTCTCAGATAAATCTGAGAGAAGTTCTCTCAAGGATAATCTCCACCATATTGGCTCCCTCAAGCAGGACAACAATTGTAGCAATTTCTAGTAACTTCCTTGTCCCAGAAATTCCACAATGTAGTCAGCAATTTTTGCCACCATACATCATTAGGGTGCAGTGTATCCTTACACTTACACACTGGGGGTAGATGCTTCTCACATCTACCACAGTCATAGCAGTTTATATATCAGTAAACTGGGAGATTCAGGTAAAAACAAAAAATGCTGCTGCTTCCATGTAAAATATAATCAGGGAACAAATGCTAAGTTTCCAGTTTATTCATCTCTAACTCCATTCTTTCTTTATTCAAGTCTCAACTTACAGTTTCTTGTAACAGTATTTATTAGCCCAATGCATGCATACAGCATAACAAATACAACATATCAATTTTACGAACATGTTCACTAGAAACAATGTCAAGTAAATTGCCTGGTCTCGTTCTTGCAAATCTTAACCATTGGATAATAAAACTACTCATCCATCTAAAACCGGTTCAGATGACATCAGCAAGTCTAGCACATTCTGTAGCTAAGTTGTTTACTTCCAACTTTGACACTTAAAAATATCAGCACAAGCAGTGACCAAGGTCAGGTCACTTTGACATTTAACAAATTATACAACAATTTATACAACAATTAAGTTGTAGGGACAGGCAAATTTACTCCATTCCACACAGACTTCATAGTTATATGGAAATTAGCATCAGTACATAAACTTTATTATTGTATTGGTACAAAGTATCACTATATTACTTCATTCTAAACTTATCAGTAGGATTTTTCTTTGCTTTGTACAGATGCTGTGTCAAGTACTGAGTGTCTATGCTGACAACATGCTCTGTTTAGATCTTTGCTCCATTCCCAAACAATTGGCTATTCGCACAATTGGTTCTAAGGTATATATTGTATATATGTATGAATTACAACTTGACAAACTTTGTTTTCCAGATAACAGAGTTGCTTCTCTTTGAAAATGCTTGTGATACAACTAAAATCATTTTACTTTTTTGTACTTTATAATAAATTTAGTTTTCTATTTTCTTATGTTATGGAGGTGAGGGTGGTTATAGTAATTTTATTTGTGTTTTTTATTTATACTCTTCACATTTTATCTCATCTTTGCAAAATGGATACTTAATGCTTCATGGAGATTTGTAAACATTTCATAGTTCAAGAGTAAAGCAAACTGATAAGGCCTGGATCACTTACCCCATCAAGTCGGTTAGATGATTTCATCAAAAATAAGTAAAGATATGGTATTGGCTAATTAATGCCATACAAAACAGGTTTCAGAAAATTTTGTGTACATCTTACAGGATTAGTGCTGTATTTATACACAGTCTTTTTAGACTTTAAAAAAAACATGTCTTATTTTATAAAAACCCTGAGTCTTCCTTTGAGGTGAAAAAAAAATGCACTTTATATTTTAAAATATAATTTCCTTTATATACTGTGCCATACATGAGTTTCCAATTCCTGAACATGTATAACATAGCGGAAGACAACAAAGGAACAGAAGATTATTGTCAGTATGGCTAGCCTTTGTCAAGAAGGTGGAGGTAAAGAGAGTGATAATGAAATTGATTTATCATCAATAACTCAGTCTTAA
Organism: Sinotaia quadrata; assembly: GCA_028829895.1. Classification (NCBI taxonomy): domain Eukaryota; kingdom Metazoa; phylum Mollusca; class Gastropoda; order Architaenioglossa; family Viviparidae; genus Sinotaia; species Sinotaia quadrata. The sequence continues at coordinate 14,780,620 of CM054180.1, read as the reverse complement.
CAAAACTTAGCTCCATATGACTTATGATACTGAAGAAACAGACACATACTTTGATGATGTACAGGATACATTCACCAATTCAGGCTCTGCCATCACAATAAAACAGCTAGCACTGACAAGATTTGTAAGTTATAATATTTTCTAAGCTTTTTCCTAAATAGGTAGTATTCTGACATTAATTTTACAAGTAATATATGATAAAGGTGTGCATTATGGGATTGTAATCCAATTAAAATTTCTATAACCTCATTTAAATTATAATATTAAAATGTATATTAAATATAGCTCATTATTTTGTGGGATTTTTTAATATTTAATAATTTCTATTTATGTTGAGATATGCTCATCTCTCTTTGACTCTCTTGTCCCTCCCTCTCTCTCTCTCTGTCTATGTTATTAAAATAAATTCTGTTTATGTTAGTTATAAACAGATGTTGATTTGACATTTTTGCAAGTTGTGACATATGAAACTAATCATTTTGGAGATGTTAAAATATCCTAACCTCTGGATCAGTGTCTGTTCTGCAAAGGAATAAAATTAAAAATGTGTATTTCTTTTTTTGTTTTACAACTAAAATACCTGCTCATGACATGAAAATATAATTCTTCAGTAGCATCCATTCTTTTTATTTCTATTTTTAGCACTTTAATCACTAGATTTCAAAACTGTTTTTTTTGGGGGGGGGAAAGTAGTATCTTTGTGTTTTCATGCAGCACTCACTTCCTTTAATCTTCATTCACATATTTTGCCAAGCTTATCATATTTTACTAAAAAGATCAATATATGTTTGGCCTTGTGTTGGTGGTGGTGGGATGTTAAAAGTATTCCAAGGCAAAAATCACAAAACAATTGGTTTGTTAGTCTATGTAGAACACATGAAATCAGAGCCCTGCATTTAGAATTGTGTACAAGAATATAGGACACTATAATGGGCTTGATAGAACTTTTTAAATAGATTTTTTAATCACAGTTCATCTGAATGTTAGAGTTTACTTTTTCAAGCTGCATAGAATACCAAATAAAAATACATTATTTACTTAAATTATTAAAAGTTTTACTTTTATAATTTGAATCAAAATTTGCCAGCAGGATAATATGTATGATTGATTGTTTAGTTATAAAATATTTTTTTTAAATGTTAGCTGCTAGGGCACCTGGTGAAATCTCAGAATCACTGGTTCAAGAATGTGTGATGTCAACAAGCTCAAGTTCAGTTTACTGACTGCTGAATACTGGGAACACTTTGCTCTAACAGTTTAGTCTGGCACATTAACAGAGCTAAGATGGTGCTAACATTTTAGCAGATTATATAAATGCACCTCAAGCAATTTTTAAAAAATAATTATGTTTATTTTTAAATTGATCATTTGTAAAATTATATATATATATATATATATATATATATATATATATATATATATATATATATATATATATATATATATATATATATATATGTGTGTGTGTAGGGCCTAATTGTTTGGAAATGATGGATGGATGGAATTACAGACATAAGGATAGATGGATGATGAATAGATTGGATACAAAATCAAATAAGCTGACAGGGAAATATAAAGATACTCATATATGTATAAATGGATGAATGGATGGATGGATGGACACACACACACACAGACAGATAAATATTTATTAGCAACACCATTGGTAAAAATATTAAAGTATGAAATTTTATACATTATTTGTTGGTGCCATGTCTCTATAAATTTGTGTGCTGCTGCTGCCAACCAGGACATTTATTTACTGACACTCAGCTCATGTGATGATAAATGGAACATTTATGCACCATTAACATAAAATGAGTTATAAAGGATTTTAAAACTCAAGACTTAACAAAAGTCATTGAGTTAAGGCCCTTAAAGATTTCAGTATTGTCAACTTTCATTCATGCATATTAACTTTTATTCTTTTAGTTTTTCTCAGTTTACTGTTAGTTAATTCAAGTGTTTGTGTAGTTTTGTTTTTGTATTGTTTTTCTTATGCATTTCTTCTGAGAGCAAAGACTTTTTCAATAAAAATTACTTTTTCCATACAATTTTTCTGAGGGCCAAGATTTTTCATGCTGGTTGTTTTGCTTTTTGCTTAACAAAAGCTTGTGGAGCATGCAATCATACAACGAAGTGCCGGCAATGTCTGGGGCTGCAGACACCAGTTAGAAGGCCACACCATGTGCACAACATTTTCTAACCGAAATGCTGCCTTTCTGCGTGACCGATATGAGCCAGTTACCCAAAAGGTTTTTGCTTTCATACATTTTTTATTATACCTTATGTGTGACATTCACCCATCAGATTATCATTATGCATTTTTGAAAGTGAAATGTTTTTCACAAGCAATCAGAACACTTTATTTCAATAAAAATTCTTTTCAAATAAAAGGTACTTTTTAGGCAGTAACTGAGTAAGATATAATAGTACTGTAAACTTAGAAAGGACTATGTGCTGCCAAAGTAAAAACAGTATGTTATAAGGTTTTAGGGTTTTGTGTGGTAACAATGCATTATTTAAATCTTCAGCATGATAACTGAATATAGCCAAGTACAAATATTTTCATGTAAATTATTGTGGAAGGGTTAATATGTTAATGAAAAAGTGCGTTCAAGTAAATTCCACTAATCCATGCTGCACGCTCTAATACAAAATGTTAGGCAATAATAAAGAAGTTAACTCTTTATGTTGTAAATGACATAGATCATGGTGTTTCAAGAGCAAAGTAATTAAACTTTCTTGAATAAATAAATACAAAATACTCAGTAAATAAATACAAACTAGTGAGTAAGTTAATAAATACAAACTAGTGAGTAGAAAAATACACAACTTACTGAGTAAATAATAACCTACTGAGTAAATAAATACAACTTATTGAGTAAATAATTATAATACTGAGTAAATAAATACAACCTACTAGGTAAATAAATACAAACATACTGAGTAAATAAATAAACCTACCAAATAAATAAATACAACCTACCGAATAAATAAATTCAAACCTACTGAGTATATAAAGAGTAAATAAATACAACCTACTGAGTAAATTAAACTAGTGGGTAGAAAAATGCAACCTACTGAGAAAATAAATACAACCTAGTGAATAAAAAAATACAACCTGCTAAAAGACTACAAATGGTTGCCACCAGCAACTCAGTAAAAAATATAAATTTAGAGTGTTGGGTTAGATATTCACCTTGACAGATTAATTTCATGCAGTTAAGTTTTAATTTTATATAGGAATGCTTAGAGTGATATATTTATTGAATAAACATAATTTTTCATTGATGGACAGAGCTAATTAGTAAAACAAAAACTCTAGTCAGGAGGTAACTCAATAACATTGCCTGTTTGGAGAAAAGAAGGCTTTCAGAAAATTTAAAATTCCATTCTAGAAATGTTATTACTAATGCTGATCATAAGAACAATTTTCATTTCAATCTTGAAATTTGGAAGTGGGTTTTTATGTACTATATATATATATATATATATATATATATATATAAAGATATATGTATATGTACCTTTCAGTGCAAAATGGAGCTTTAGAATTTCTCTGAGTGTTTTAACATTTGTATTTCTTGTTTCATGTGACCAGATGTGTGTGCGGGTCAATAATCTTGCAGCATGCATGCACTTTATGCACTGGTGCAAAGAAAATACTCAAGAAACAAATCTACGCTTGTCCTCTCCATCAAAAAATTATAAGAGAAGTACACAAATTTTACATTATTTTTGGTCGTCTGCTTGTCTTAATGCAGAAAATGTTTTGTTGTTGTTAAACTAAATATATGTGTCAGTGCCACTGGCCTTTTTTTTTCATAATAAACTTTAGGGTATAATACCATTCTCTGAGATATAACATTATTGTCTGATCAGGATTTTTCTGAAGATTAATTTACCCAGAATGACTTCAGGATATTCTTTCAGTTGAATGACTTCAGGGTACTCCATTTCAGTTTTTAATGACTTCAGAGTACTCTATTTCAGTTCAATTTGCCAAATTAAAGTTTTTGAATTCACATATTGTTTATGGAATCTTGATGTAATACACATTTTTAATTAAAATATTATTAAATGTCAGAGTTGGGTTAATAGAATCTGCAGGCATGTGACACTTGCTAAAAAGTGACACAGATAGAAATTTTCTTGAGAGTCTGGTACCCAAAATTGTTGCAAAATTGTCTTTACATTAATTTTTTTCTGTCTTCAACACTCATTTCCCCATCTATCTTTTACACTCATTTTTCTTGAGAATTTTTTAATTAAATGCAACTTGACAGTTTTCAAGGCACAAAACATTTGATATTTTACCTTATTGATCAGTTTGTTACTTTAATAGTCTTAAGCCACATAGTATAGTTATGCAATATAAATATTAATGTTCATTTTTGTTGTTTTGTTTTGTTCTGCTACTCCCTCTTTCTGGAAAAAACAACAATGCCAGTGCATAAAAAACAGAAATGTAAATCTACATTACATAGCAAGAAAACCTGGATGGGAGAACCTATTTTGCATGCAGCAGATGATGCGACCAGTGCTAGACATCAACTTATAGAACAAACTGACATTCACCTCATGGCGATCTGGACTGCACTGAGTCGACTTTTGGCTTTCCGAGTGAGTTCTTTATGCTTTTCATGCCTTTTGTAACTTTTTTCCTTATTTCTTTATGATTTCCCTTTATGTTTTTTTAGTTGTCAGTGTAGAATAAATAGTGCTTTCAAATTGTCATTAATTCAAAAATAGTTTACTAAAGTTGTTCAGTATGTTAGCAATTAGATTTATAAAAGTTGAAAATTAGCTTTGAGTGACAGTTTGATATTTCTGGCTTGTATCTAGCTACAATTTTTTTTATTTGTATCATTTATCCAGCTATACTTTACCATTTCTGTTTTTTACTTAGCTGCAGTTTACCTTTGCAGTTTGTACCTGACTACAGTTTATCATTTCTGTCTTTTACTTGGCTACATTTTACCTTTGTCATCTTTAACTAGCTGCAGCTTACCATTTCTTTTATCTGGTTACAGTTTGAGCACTGGCAACTAATTAAGTTCTGACAGCTGTTGAAAAAACCAGAGTAACTATTAAATTAAAAGTCAAATTAAATCAGATTCAGCTCACAATCTTTTACCATTTCCTTCCCTTGCTACATTTCTGAGTGCTCTCCCCTTCTGCTTTGATTGGATTTATCACATCTGTCCTTCACTTTGCATCATTTGTGACTGTTTACACTCATGTTGTATATGCAGTCTGCTGTCCTCTGTTTCATACTAAATACATAATTCTTTCTTTAATAGTACTCATTGTTTTTAATTCCTGCAGTCCTGTTTTACTGCCTGAAGTATGTTAGTAAAGTAAATCTATTTCATCTTGTTATCCAAGTGTAATTCACCTGTTGTGTTTGTTGCTTGGTCTGATAACTGATTTGTTTGTTTGTTTGTTTCAGATCAACCTGTTTCTTCAGGAGGGTCTGGCTGTACTCTTGAAGTTAAAACCCTCAGATGTTTCAATGGCAGCTTGTCTTGTGCCATTGACCACATTTCTGAAAAATCACCTGGATGCACTTTCTTCATGGCTTTACCACAAGTGTTTTACAAGGGTGATCGAATTTCTCTGGATATACATTGTACAGGTATGTTTGGACCAGACTTCATCCGCACTCAGAATAGTTACAGGTATGTAGGAGATATGCCCTCTGTGTTGCTATAGTTTGCATATTTGTCTCGCAAAAAAACTAAATTTGTCTCAGCAGTGTAAATGAGCAATTAGTATTAAAAACACAGTTGCAGAGCGTAAATGAGCAATTAGTATTAAAATAACAGTTACAGATTGTAAATGAGCAATTAGTATTAAAAACACAGTTACAGATTGTAAATGAGCAATTCGTATTAAAAACACAGGTACAGAATGTAAATGAGCAATTAGTATTAAAAACACAGTTGCAGGTATGTTGGGTCAGACTTCAAACTGCAAAGTAAGATCATAAATGTGTGATTGGTCAGACTTACTTAGACAAAGCAGATTACATACACTTAAAGCAGTTATGTTAGATTTTTTAGGTATAGGTACTCAAAACAGTTATGTTATATTAGACTTGATGGCACTCAGAATAGTTATGTTAGTCTTTATAGGCAGTTATGTTACGTTACACTTTATAGGCACTCAAAACAGTTATGTTAGACTTAATGGCACCCAAAACAATTTAAGTATGCTTGGCCTGACTTTAAAACACTCAAAGCAGTTTTATTAGACATTATAGACATTCACAACAGTTCAGATATGTTGGGCCTGTCTTTAAAATACTCAGAGTAGTTATATCAAACTTTACAGACATTTATAGCAATTACAGGCACATACTGGACCAGAATTTATTGACACTTAAAGCAGTTACAGTACACTATGTCAGATATTTCAGACAGTTTAGATGTATAGGTTTAGAGTAGTTGTAGGTATTTGGGGTCATACCTCACAGCTACTCAAAAAGGTTACATGTCTTATTAGTTCTCAAAGTAGTTATTATTCTAGAAACTAAGTGAAACTGACTTAATATGGGATTTTCTCAGTAGGGAGAGAACCAGAACCACTTAGGGACTTTTGTTAATGTGGGATTTTCTCAGTAGGCAGAGAGCCAACACTATTGACCTAGTAACTGTTGATCATGTGGAAATGTGTCAGTAGGAACACCACTGACCTAGTGACTGTTTTTTTTATGAGGCATGTATTAGTAGGCATTGACCTAGGGACTATTATTCATGTGAGCATGCATTATAATTAATAGGCAGGGAGCCAACATCACTGACTTACTTTGTTACTCTAGTATGTCAGTAGAATCCAAAAATTAAATTAGTAGGTGATTCACTCAATATTTACTATAAATTAGTAGGTGATTCACTTAATATTTACATTTGAGTGGTGAGAGAGAGAGAGAGAATTGCCTTCAGACAAAAATCATGAACACACCCTTCCCCTTCCCCATCACCATTGGATGGTTGTGGTTCTCATGTATTCCTTCTTCAAGACAGCACCAAGACATAAAGATCTTCAGACAAAACATCATGCTTTCTCATATCCCTTCTTCAAGATGTTGCAAGGAATATAAAAATCTTCAACAAAAATAAAATTAAATATAGCACCAGGAATAAGATTTCTTACCAGAGTTAATACTGCACTTTCAAGCGCTATGGTGGATGCCTGACTTTATAAATATGGCCACCTCTGTCCCTCATTCGCTATGGTGGATGCCTGACTTTATAAATATGGCCACATCTGTCCCTCATTCGCTATGGTGGATGTCTGACTTTTATAAATATGGCCACCTCTGTCCCTCATTCAGCATGCACATTCTTTCACTGTTTATTGGAAAACAGTATAAATGCTTTGTGAGTCTTATTATTGTTTATGGTGACCACAAGTGTAACATATATAGGCAATCATGATGCTGTTGCAAAAGTCATAAAATAGCTAGCTCTCTCACTTAACTAAAAATAGAGAAAAATATACCTTTGTTTTTCTTGGAGACATGCAAAAAGTCACATACGCACGCACACACGCACACAGACATGCACACACATGCATACACACACACACACACACACACACACACACACACACACACACACATGCAAGCATTAATTCTCTGAAAGCCACATTTATTGTAATTTTCTCCAAACAGCTCTTCCTTCTTTAAACCTCATGAAAAGTCTTTATACAGCACAAACATCTCTCAAAGCTATTTTTTCACATTTTATGGGTTTCTATTGCAGCAAAAATTGATGCAAATTAGCTATTTAGTTAAATCTCAATTTGAAATTAGGCAGACATAAAACAATTTATATTCAGCACACATGCTAATTCAGACTGACTGCAAATATATGGTTGATTCATAGATTGAAATGTCTAGATCAGTAGGTGAGTTACCAAACACATTGTTGCAAGCCACAACTTGCACAGTGCAACAATGATGCATTTTCAAAATACATTCAGTATCCATGTCATATGCAGTAACAATCATTAACTAAAACACATATTAAATGTAAAATACAGGACAAAAGTAGTGTTATAACTTTTGAGGTACTTTATCAAAAATACAGATTTGTGTATTTGTGTGTGTGTATATATATATATATGAGTTTTTGGGATGGTCATTGTATATGCAAGCTTACAATCATAATTTTTAATATATGTATAATCACATTTTCATTTATCTTATGTTTAGGACTTTGAACAGGAAGCCCGCAAACTATCTGTGAGAATGGAAAAATCTCTATCTCCTCATATTCTCTTAGAGGCTCTTACGGTACGTCTCTCTTGCTGTTAAAGTACATTAATCTTACAGTTAAAGTATGTTTCCCTTGCTGTAAAAGTATTTTCTCTTGCCATCAAAGTACATTTCTCTTTCACTGTTAAAGTATATTTTTCTTACTGTTAAAGTGCCTCTCTCGCTGTTAAAGTACACTTCCTTTGCTGTTAAAGTACGTTTCTCATACTGTTAAATATGTTTATCTTACGGTTAAAGTACAATTCTCTTATTGTTAAAGTACATTTTTCTTACCATTAAATGTTTCTCTTATTGTATAAAATACATTCCTCTTCCTGTTAAAGTATGTTTCTCTTCCTGTTAAAGTATATTTACTGTTAAAGCACATTTCTCTTACTGTTAAAATATGTTTCTCTTACTGTTCAAGTATATTTCTTGTATATTTTTGTGTATTAAAGTACATTTCTTTTACTGTTAAAGTTTGTTTCTCTTACTGTTAAAGTACATTTCTTTTGCTGTTAAAATATGTTTCTCGTGTTCTAATGGCACATTTCAAGAATTATGTTACTTATTGCTACTTGAATTTGTTTACTGGTAGTTGTTCTTTTTAAATCATGTTCATTACCCATTCTTTTTAATCATGTTCATTACCCATTTCTTTTTAATCATGTTCATTACCCATTTCTTTTTCATCAGGTTCATTAACCATTTCACTAGCTGCTCTATTCTGCCTCTTGCCTATTTCTCACTGTCTTAGCATTTTGTTTCTCATAACATCAGGAAGAAAGTTTATCTGGGTTTGGAGATATTCCCTACTTTTAATTAAAAATCTGGTCTATTATGGTTGAAAAAAATCCATTTACAACTGAATTTGACAATTTAATTTAAAAAATTTGTTTTGATGAAAAGCTACTCTCATTTCAGAGATAATTTTACAAACTAATAAACAAAACTTTTTGTTTAACCTTTTATAAAAGTCATTTTGAGAAACATAAAAGAACAAGTTTGGCGTCATTTTCTGTGAAGTTTGAAATCAAAACAAATGTTGTATGAAATTATTTATTTATTATCATGCTCTTAGTTATATCAGACTTTCTGCGAAGACTGCCTAGTGAAGTTTTAGGCAAATTAGCTGAATTAGTGCATATTTTGCATTAGCTAAATTTGTCTTTCTTTGTGCCCATCTGTTGCAGCATCTGATGAAATTTATGAACAACTGTGACAAAGGAATCACAAAAGAGCTTCTTCTTTCTCAAGCAGTTAAGTGACTGGAAATTTAATCTTTTATTCACTAGTGAAGTGTTTTTTGCAGTAATTGAATTAAAATGATGACCTGAGCATCAGTGTCATTTGAATATTTTGTTTCAAAGGCCACTGTCAGTTACTTCTTGATTTACAGGTGGTTCAGCCTCAAAAAAATGGAACCCAACATGTCATATGAAGATTAAAATTTTTTTATTTTATTTTTATTTTTTATTTATTTATTTGAGGTGGGGGGGGGGCTGCCAGCTTCTTATACGTGTAATAAAAGAAAGTCATTTCAAGCAGCATCACTTGCATCTTCTTACTTCAGTAGTTTGCAGATGGAATGTAACTGAATTACTGCTTTCTGTTATGTTTCTAAGTGTGAATATGAAAAACTAGTTTGGATTATTCCTCTTAAATATGCTATTTAAGATGTGGCTGTATTCGATGGACTTTTTAGGTGTCTGTTCTTGTTATCTATATTATCATATAGATATCAGATATATTCCTAATATAACTGACGAGAACACTGTGTTCTGCAGGAAGATGTTGTGACCCGACTACAGCTGCTCACCCTGTCATCCCTTCATCTCATTGCCTTATACTTGAGACTAACGGAAATAGTGAGTACATAACTCGTCCATGCTTTGCTTCGAGGTCCACTGACAGAAGTATTTGAGTTCTCTGTCTGTAGTACACTTTGGGGTTCTATGATGCAAGGCTTGGCATGCTAAAAGATCCACTGACAGAAATATTTGATTTCTTTGTCTGTCAGCACATTTTGTGGGGTATGGGAAAGGGTGGGGAATAAGGCTTGGCATGCTAAAAGATCCACTGACAGAAATATTTGATTTCTTTGTCTGTCAGCACATTTTGTGGGGTATGGGAAAGGGTGGGGAATAAGGCTTGGCATGCTAAAAGATCCACTGACAGAAATATTTGATTTCTTTGTCTGTCAGCACATTTTGTGGGGTTTGGGAAAGGGTGGGGAATAAGGCTTGGTATGTGCCTAGAGGACCACTAACAGCAGTATTTGATTTCTTTGTCTGTCTGCAGACTTTGAGGATTTGACCTGTACTATAAAATCCATTAACAGAAGTGTTGATTTCTCTGTCTTTGCTCTTTGAGGTTTGTGTAAAGTCTGCTAGTTTGTTGGGGCAGGGTTGTTTTGTTTTTTTTCTGTCTGTCAGGGTTGTTTTGTTTTTTTTCTGTCTGTCAGGGTTGTTTTGTTTTTTTTCTGTCAGGGTTTCAGAAGTGCTTTAAGATTTGCTGATGGAAGTATTTGATTTCTTGTCAGAGCACTTCAAGGGACTTGATGTATGCAAAAGAAACAGTGGGTTCACGCATTCCACTGCATGCAATACATCAGCTGCAGCATGACCTGCAGACTCATCGCAAGTGCTTCAGTGGAGCACAACTGACTCACTGGATTTTACACCATGCGGACCTCTTTACATCTCCGGATGATTTATCATTGTGCGATGACAGTTCATCCATGACCCTGAAGGAAGCCCTAGCTGTTGCACAAGAACTTTTGGACAAGCAAATTATTCTGGACATTGAAAAAGAAAGCTCAGGTAATTGAATTTGAAATGTTTATGAAAAAAAAATTTGGCAGTCTAATAGAAATTAGTGTTTTTATAATTATTATGAAAACAAATAAGTGGGATACTGGAAATATTTAAGTGAAAATATATATACAATAATAGCCTGTTAACTGTACATATTATTATTATTTAACTAATTAGCATCATTATTGTATTAGTGCCAGCTATAAACCAGCAGCAGCAGAAATAGAGAGAATGTTGTAATAAATTAAATTTTGTATCAGACTTTTATTATTATTCATAAACAAAAATACCTCAAAATTTCTTTATCATTATACCTTTTTAAGACAGTTATGATAACTTCTGTATCTGATTTTGAAAAAGACAACAACTGCACTTGGACATGAAAAGCATAGATATCACTGTTACATTTGATTGTTAGAACACAAGAAAATTAAGTTCACATAGCAAATATGTTTACAAATGTCTTTGAGACTAAGGTAGAAGCTTGTTTGTCTCCCTTTGGCATTAAGCATGGCGCTTTTTGGAACCATAATTGGGACTAAGATAAGAGATAATCCTATCAGCAATGTACTTGAAAGAGAAACAGAATATAATGAAAGAGAGACAAATAGTGAAAGTCTTTTTTTCTAAACTCCTTTTCAAACATTTATTTGGGGTTTTAAGAGACGGGTTCTTTTGCTGTTTCAGTTCGAAGCCGTTCCAGCACAGTTATTTCCATGCTTCCCTTCCCAGAGATCAGTCTTCACAGTCAGTTTCATTCAAGTGGCATCAATGATTTGGATGGTGGTGTTGCAAGCATGGATGGTGCTAATGACAGTGATGTCACTCCAACACCACAGGCCGATGGATGTCAGCAGCAAAATATTTCTCAAGATAATCAGGGTAATAATTCCCACTTGTTATACTAATACATTTTTTAATTTGTTTTTTCAGCTTTATAGCTTTTTATCTGCTTCTTACCAGATTTGTTTTTTGCAAACTAAGGTGAGATTTCAAAATTTGATAAAAGACTTACAAACTTAAACTTAAAATGCCAATATAGCTCTATGTCAATGCAAAATCAAGCATTTACAGTCACTTTTGTAAAGCTAAATGAAATTTACATATCACATAAACAAGTGGCATTTCATTAAAATATATACATATATTCTGAACATATGGGTTTTAGCCTAAGTTAGTTCAACAGTAAACTTTTCTCATGATAAATAGGACATTCTGAGTACTTGGGTTGTAATCTAAGTTAAATGATTCAAATCAATCAGATTAATGGAAGCAAATATTGCCATCATCATCAGGATTTGCTGATGGAAGTATTTGATTTCTTTGTTATTGCACATACTGCCATCATCATAATTGATAGCTTTATATAACAGACCAAAAATTATATATCAAGATTAAGAAAAATATTCTTGTGACCTTTACTTTTTGTTAAGAGCAGATATTTTAAATCACATTATAAATTAGTGATGTTTCAAAAGAACTAATTAAATTCAAAAGCAAAATATTAAATTGTTTCTCTTATCTTTTTATAGGTTTTAATACACAGGAGCTTGAAGTAAATTCATCCAACACGATGACACCAGAACCTGCTTATCATAGAAGCCATGATGATGAAGATACTCTATGCAATGACCGCAATCCACAAGATGTGCAAGGAAAAATAAACTTTGTAAGTGTTCATGGTGATAGAAATGAGCAACAGCATTTAAGCATATCGAACAATTCTTCAGAATCGATGCTTCCTACCCAAAAAGAGGAAAGCAACCAACAGCTCTCAGTCAGTGACCAGAGACTAGTTAATGTCAATGAGTTATCTTTGCATGAGCAAAATGTTTGCAGCATTCAGACTACATCATCTTCAGAACCAGAAGAGAATAAAGCAACGCAACAACAGATGAGAGACAGTGTAGATGCAACTGATTGGAGGCCAAATCCACTTAAGAGAGACCAGAAGGATGACTGTGCTCCAGAAAATTTGCAAGAAACAGTGCACTCTCTTCATGCTTCACCTACTTCCAGTGCTATTATCATCCCAGACAGTGGAAACAGTAGTCACACTTCTAGTTCTCAGCATGCTGCTCCTTTTGCTTCAAGAACTATTAATACCACAGACACCACAACGTTTTACCCTGATAAAAAATCAAAACTCAGTTATCTTTCCTCAAGGTTGACTTCTAAAGGATCCCTGGACACTCCAGACCACTCACAGATTGTATATGATTGCATCAATAACCATTCGAGTACTTCTGCTGCTAACTCAGATAATATAAACACTGAACACGCCCCTTTTAGGACCCCTGGCTCTGGCCTTGAATCAAAAGCAAAATCAAATTTCACAGAGCCTGCCAAGGAATTTCCACATACTAAGGAAATTCAGTCAGCAGTTCAAATGCCAGAAATGTCAGGTGGTGTGGTATTTTCCAGCATCCCTTCCACGCCAATTTCCATTTCATCTTTTAATTACTCATCTTTAGGCTCCACAGCATTTGACAACAATTCAGCACGGTTTTACTTTATACCAACTGTTCCCCCCAGTCAGTTGAATTTACACCAGTTAGCTAACATGGATCACTTCAGCCTGGCTCAGTACCTTCAGCGTCTGAAAATCTCTCAAGAAACTTGTGGCCTGGCAGAAAAATGTTTCAATTTAAAAATTACAACCTTTGGCATCTTATCCATTTTGTATAGTCGCAGGAAAGCAGACAGATTGGTACAAACATTTCTTCGAGAGCTTCCTCAGTCATTGTTGAACCAACTGCACACAGCAGTGGAAACCAAAAAAGGGGAGTGTACTGTGCTATAATTCACTAACCTCATTATTTTGGAGAGAGTGAGATTGTGTTTTACAGTATTTTAGAATGCAGTCGAGTGATTTATTAAAATCAATAGATCATTTACTGGAAGACTGAGTATAGAATGAATTCCTTGAAAGAGTTTTTATTATAAAGACTTTACAAGTTTAGAATGGATCTACCATCAACTTTCTGATACAGAATTTTGAATCAGAATGTTTCCCCCACCCCCACCCCATGCACACAATCACACACCAGAGTTGTGTCATCAGATTCTAGTTTCAGTTCATCATTCATTCATTAGTGATTTGAGAAGCACAAGAAATTATTATTGGGACACAATCCACCCAACTTTGGTGTACAAGCTCAGTCATGGCATTGCTGTGCAGATGAAATTATTTGTTGATTAAAGAGGTTGACCTTTGGAAAAAATCAGCTTGAAATACAAAATAATGGTGATTCACTTACTCCATTTAGTCCTTATTTCATTAAACAAATTAGCACCAATATTAAAACTTTTTTACTGGAAACTTATCATGGTGAATAGCCATTTTAAACTTTTCATTTTTAAATAATTTTATTGAAACAGAAGTTAACTGTATAAATCTTATCAGATAACATGACACAGTGGTCACTATCTGAACAAGATCACTGAAGATGACATTTAAAGGGGAAATTTTTTTGACAAGCAAAAATTTCACTTACTTGGTTGGCTACCATATTATTTCGTGCATATAAAATGCATCGATGCAAACCAATGATCAGATTGAAATTATTATGGAAGTAAATTTTATTGACTCTCCAGTATTATTGAAGTAATAGTACATAAAGGGAGAATTTCAGATGACATAAGGTCAAAGATCATTTCCAGAAAATATATATGCAACATATAAATTAAAAAATTTTAAATATTTTATTTACATAACTATCAGTATATTGCACAATTGTCTTTCTGCATGGTGTTGATAAAACCATGACATTATATTGAGTGACTGGATATATTTATTTTTCTTTGATTTAGAACAGTTTGGTGCAGAAAACCCGTGGTCTTTCTGAGTTCTTCATCAGTGCCTTATTGATGTTAATGCACACTTTTGTATTTTTGAGAATCAAAACTATTTTTTTCTTTGCCATTTAATTTTTTCCAGTTATAAACATACATGGTTGAACACCATGTGAATGTGATTTTAATGCCATTGATGAATGAATTTATTATGTATTTTGGTTAAAATTTTAGATATTTAGAAGAATAAGAAATTTTATGTAAAATTTCATTAGAGTAAACCTAAGATTGAATTATTTCTATGTATTCTTTGTGCTTTCTTGTGAACTAGCCAAGCTAGATGTGCTGTGGACAAATTGTTCACAAACACCTACATTTTTAGCCTCTGTGCTTGATTACCAGTACCTAGAGCCCCCCACCCCACCCCCAAGGTTAGTGCATAGCTGTCAGTAGTATTGAATAGATCAGTATATATATATATATATATATTGCTTAAAAATTAAATTTATTTTATAATTATATCAGCAAATGACTTTCTGTTTGAAATAATTTATGCAGATAAATTGATGTATCACCAGGATGATGGTGGTTTTTTTTAAAATTACATAAAGGAAAACTAGGATCCTGAAAGTTCTTCATCCTTTCATTGCTGGAAAAAAATGTAATGTTCCCAGAGGAATTCTTTTAGTTGTTATTTTTTTATAATTTGAATATTTCAAAAGTAATAAAAGATTGTAATGTATTGTGCATTGTTGTTTTAACTCATACCTGCCTTAAACATCATTTCTGTGGGTTATATGAAATATTTAATTTAATAATTTTTCAAGATATATTTTTTTATATTTCTAATCTTTGAATGGTTTATTAAGAGACAAAATTATATTTTTGCAAAGAGTAAAACCAACTTCGAGATACATCACATACAGTAAAAGCAGGTAAGTTTACATTTACGTAAAGCAATTTACAAATATCACACTATGTGCAAGCTTTCTTACATGTTCTCAGCACCACCCTACACAAACACTTTTTTACACCTTCCTTAGGAGTGACTATCAGTTTATGAATGTACAGAGTTGTCTTCCTCATGGTATGCATTGTTAGAATAGCTGTTGGAAAACTTCTCAATTTTCCTTCTCCCATTTACATATGGTGTCATACTTAATAATGGTACAAGAAAATAATTCAAACAAATTGTTCTCTTTTACACAGAAGTACCTCTAAAATGTCTTGCACACTATTCAGAATACTCAGGAAAATTATCTTTATTGACAGTGCCAAGAACTTTATAAACCAATTCATTAAAATAAGTACATGCAAAAACAAAACAAAAAGCACACTAAAACAGAAAAAACAAGTTTAAACCATGTACATATATTTAAACATCTGAAATGTTACAATGAGATTCAATACTCATCGTAAATGAACAAAGTTCTTCTAGAGAAAATAGTCAACCAGAATTAGAGTCACTTGACTATTGTCTCAATCATGATACATGTCTGAGGGTTTCTGGATCAGTGACAAACATAAATTGCATTTGCTTCAAATTTCTCAGTAACTAAATTACCCCTGTAGCAGTGGTATAAACAGAAATGCCATTGGCATTTTAGCCAGTCATGCTTGCCATATGATGGGGAATCCTCCCATTTTTAATTAAAAAATTTAAGAATTTTTATTTTGACCTATAATTTTTAAATGAGATGCTATTTGTGATTTGTATGATTTGGAATTGTAAAAGATTTATTTTTGAAGTGAAAGTCCAAAATGGACAGAGAAGGGGGATAAGCCGAGTGAGTATACATAGAGTAGTAGCCACAGGTTAGGACTATTGTTATTGTTTGTGAGAATGCTCGATCCCTGGCATCTAAGCAGTAGCATGTTGACTTAAAGCATTAGATCTGTAGTCTTGGCTTTGACCTGGTTATGTGTTATGCAAATTTTAGGCTGATGCAATTGTGAACTTGTTTTTGGTTAGGTGATGTGTGTTGACAGAATGTGCATTGGAAGATGTGAGAAAATATTAAAATAATTAATTAAAATATTAATTAGCTCCAGGTGGATTCTTAAATTTGATTGAGTCAAAGAGTGAGTCTAGTAGAGATAGGTATGGTTTCAAGAGTAAGAAAAGAGATTTTACTCTTTGCAAATGACTCTTCGGGCAAGCATTAAGACCAAGTCTCTAATTTGGGTTGTACATGGAACAAAGTAGACCCCTGCCTAGACAAAGTGAATTCGTCTCTGTATTGTGTGAATGGTTAGGTTTTATTAGGAATGCTATGCTATTTGAAATTTGTTTAACTTTTATTTCTTGCAGAGGCATATGCCAAAATAAGTTTTTATTAATGTAGTAATTTGCAGTATACTTTGAGGACTCTGCAATTACCTGTGTTTCAGAGTTTTTTGGTTTCAGTTTTATCTTTATTTTGAAATCTATGTGGGCTTTGGGCGCCTGCTTCTGTTATTCCTGACGTGTCCTATTGAGTGCCTACCAGCAAGACGTAACTTGTGCATCAAAGACTGAAGTTGTTGCTTTGGCAGTGACTTCAGTGCAGCTTAAAATTAACTGTTTAGTCTTAATTCTCTTTTGATGAAAAAATAAGACAGAATGTATTTTGCTTATTCTTTTTAAATATTGTTAAACTTCTCTTTTTATTAAATTTTTATTAATTGTTCAGTCTTGTGTATCTGTCAGTCTCACATATCTGTTAGTGTAGTGTAACTTCTTTGTTTGTTATCATCAATTGTAGTGATAGTTAATTATTATGCCCTGTTCTCTGTCCTTCTATATATCTATATTGTAAATCTATTTCTTGGTATAAAAGAGTGGAGGCTGTGAGTCAGATTGACAGTGGTGCACCAGCATATTGGCGTAACAGCTGGAAATATGCATATTTAACCAGTAGTCCCTACTCTGCATCGGCACTTATAGATGTTTCATATCATTAACTAATTGCTAATATTTGGTATAATTCGTTATTAAAATGTCACCCCAGAATACATTGTGACAATGTTTACACCCAAAAGCAAATTTACAGCTTTTTGTTTCATTTGTTATCCTAGCAAAATTGTCATTTATTATCACTTTATCAGGAAAACATTTTAAAAACACACCGTCGCATATCCGGTTATGTTTAACAACTCTGTCCTATTCTAGATTCCCAAATATCAATATTGATTATTGATTAACTTCTAATAATAGCAACAGCCGGATGGCCTGACCTATCTTCTATGAGTATGCCAGAGATTCAGGCTATTATGCAATGACACACTGCCAGATAAATCAGATGACTTGCCCAAGCTAGTAACGTTATCATCCCCTTTATTTATTAGTTAAGATTGTGATTCTATTATGCTGGCTCTGCCCCCAACTAGCTTTTATCAGTCGTCATTACATCAAATTATGCAACAATGGGTAAAGATAACAAATGAAATTTAATAACAAATTGTAATAAAAAGAACATTAGTTAATATGCAGAAAGATCAAGAGTTCGTCTATCCTACCTAGCCCGATTGATATATATTGTTTTTAGATCTTGTTCATTAATCGTGTTGAGCACACTTAGAGCCTTCTGAAGATCTGCAGTCATCTATTCTGCTCCCACAATGATGACGTCACACTGAAGTTGTCTTCCGTTATGGCCAACCCAACATCAGATAAGAACTCTGGGCGTCGTCCTCAGAAGATCTTCTGTTACTTAAGGTGGTTCCCGAGACTGGGTGTAATGAATAAAGTCATTCTCTATAGTACCCTATTACAGCGAACAATCATATGGGCTTTATGGTGACAGCAATAGATTTACCCTTTACAAGTAACTATTCATTAACTACACGCTAACTTACAAATCAAGTCAATAAAATATTTACAACTGGATAAAATGATTTCCTTTTACAATTGTATAATTTCTCAATATGATATAATTAGCAAGTAGTTCACAGCAATGCTTATTAAACAATCATTTATTTCTCTGTTAGCACTTACCGGCTACAAATGGTTTTAACAAGTGTGAACATAGCAAATACGCATGCTTGTTATCTCGATCATTTCTACAAAATGCAATCAATCGCTAACACCACTTAGCTTCTGTGAGAAAAATATATTAATCACACAATCATTTAACAATAACACAAATATTTTATATAGCATTCTATAGTGAGAAATACAATAATTTAGAGAAGTCAACTTATAATTACCACTATCACAATATTCATGCATGGTCAGTATGGACACAGCAGTCTGCCCTTGGTCATGGGTGCAGTGAAAAATGTGTGTCTAAGAAATTTAATTCATTGACAAGTATATATGAATGGACTCTGGGTCAGCTAGCAGATGAACACTACGTCATAATACGGAAAGCAAATGACCAAATATGGGCATCTCGTATCCAGTTAATGGCCTTTCCTTCATCTTCTGAGTGACCTATATCCTACTAACTTGTAGACAACTATTGCACCATCAATGCGCAATTCGACTAGCGGAATTATAAATTCTCATTATTAGATAAAGATATTTAGTTAACATTAAAACATGTTTCATAACTCGGCATAATTTGCTAGACTTCCCTGACATCCAATGCAATCATGATTTTTTTTCCCCTTCTAACTACAATTTAGCAAGTGTTGGTAGCATTTTTACTCAAAACAATCCAAACAAATTTTATTATCGATATCAGTGAATGCTCTCTTTCACATAGTTTAGGAATACTGAAACTATTTTTCCCCCATTCCATTTTTTTTAAAACTTGCTAAGCAATGTGTTACCCATACTCATATTAGTAAAAGACACTTCAAAGCACATTTTCCAGCCTTTTCTCACAATAAATTGCAACCTATGGGTACTGATTTGTTTCAGTATTGCTTCACTACTTTACTGCTGCAGATTTACTAACCTTCTTTGTTGTAAGCTCGTGATGGTCTCCATCACACTCCTCAACATTGACTTTTTAAAATATACACAAACTCCTATGGATGAAAAATCTTTGCAATTTATCCACCTTTTTAAAAATAGCTCTAATTAATTTCACCCTATCACTTAATAGGTTTTTCAGTTTTTATTCAGCCATGATACTGCTTTTAAAGACTTTTTAAAAAAATTAAAACTAAAATCTGTATATGTGTTTGCATATGAGTATGAGTGTGTATGAATTTGAGCATTTATTTATTTGTGTATACATATATATATATATATATATCTGTGTGCATAGAGTGGGTGGTGGTAATTACTCAATTCTTGACTTCAGTTTAATGATAAAATAACATTAGATAAAGAATGGACATGTGTGCATCATTAGCTGGTACTTTATTCCTTCATTGTAAAGGCATTTGGGATTTCTATGACAATACAAGTTTAACCCATTCTTGACCAAAATTTCTGATCTGCTAAAAGATTAAGTTGTACAAAATTTTAGTTTCTGAGAACAGTTTGTATTTCCATTTGAGCCATGGAGATTAACATTAGCATAGCACAAGAAGAATGTCCAGAGAAATATAAAAATATCTGAGTTTACAGATAAATTTAACTCATTATGTTTGACTTATTGAGAGGTGACTGTAGAAACAAATTTTAAAGTCAGTTTAGAAATTCTAAGGCAACCGATAAACATGGACAAGTTCATTTAACTGCAGACATTTTGCTGCCCCCCCCCCCTCCCTCTTTCACTACTAAGGCTGTAAAAATTGTCACTTCAGGGCTGAGTTCTCACTAAGGCTGTAGAAAACATGTTCAGGACTCTGTCTTCAACTAAGGCATACACAGCTGTGTCAATGAACTTCAGGGCCATTTTATTATCAGATAAAAATAAAATAAGTAAATTGAATTTCTATTGCACAGATAGAAAGGAAACTTGCCTCTTGTCTCCCCAATATTTTCATCATGCGGCAAGTTTTTCAAGCAATTATTCAGTCTAGCCAACATAATATGTCTGTCTTTAGCAATGTATAGCTGTCTTATCCTTTTTTCAAAAGAGTTGTGACTGTGGATGAGTTGGCTTCATTGTCCATATGCATTTTGCATTCCTTGTCTTTCTCAATTGCCTGGGTTTCTATATAACTTTTAATTCTTCCTAGTACCAAAATGCTAACATAAACTACTGCTAACCCTTTCCTGTCCTATCTCCCTGTATATACTTAGTGTGGTTTTTGTGGCACCCACCCACCCCATCTATTCCCTGAATACATTAAACACTAAAGCTTTTACAATAATACTTATAGACATTATTCATTCCAAATTATTTCTGCCTTAATGATATGTTTGAACAGTATAATATAATCATTCCCAATTAAGACTGTTAACAAAATTAATCTAAAATAAATCTATCTAACAATTAATCATAACAAACATTATATAACAGTTTAAATATATTTTAATAACTATTTAAAAATATAAGTTTCTTTTTTGTCTTGTAAATAACATTATAATATAAAACTTTGTGGTTGTATGAATGATGTATACATGTGTGCGCGTTCGCATTTATGTTAAGCCCTGATGACTTATAATAAATGTCTCAGTTTAGGCCAACAGGCTAAACATTAAATGTCTATTTAAAAATAAAATGGCCTTGTATGGCATTTGCTTGGGAGTCTTTTGGTTTCATCTAAAGATAAAAATCATCAGCATGCTGCAAAACTGCCACATTGTAAGAAGATCTAAAACAATTTACAAGCTGAACGTTCACTTTTTGGGTGGCCAGCCAATATTCATTTGTTTTGAGCTTTGTTTCCGACGATTTTCTAGAACTAGGGCCTGCAACAACAACAAATAAAATATTTTACTGCAAACTAATACTATTTTGTTTTTATTTGGAATATATTGTTCATGTGTGTGTGGTATGTGAATGGGTGTGCAAATGTGTTTGTGTGTGTGTGTGTGTGCATGCATGGGTGTGTATACATGTAGAATTCTTTGGAATTCTCCAAGCTGTCCCTTCAAAACTTGAATAGGCTTTTAAATTTACTTTAATAATTCCCTACACAAAGTTCCATTTAACAAAGGTCATAATAAATTAAACCTTAGTTTTAATTAACTGCTACTCCTGTAGTTAATAACTATCTGTGCTCAAAGTGATGAAATCAAGGGGTCAATCTATTTATAAACAATTACTTATATGTACATACACACACATAGTCACAAGGTCCCCTAAAAGAAGACATTAATCTAAAAGACATATATTACCTGCATTTTGAAATGATTTGCAAGAATTATGTATGACATGGGGCAGAACTGACCCATAGGGTAGGGTACTAATTTTTTACTCACATGCTGGGTTGAATTCCAAGTAGAATCCCTGCTGAAAACTTATGGGCCATTCTTAACCCCTCCCTGCCCTATAGTGGGGGTCACCTTTGTACCAGTCTACCAGATGGACAATAAATCAGTCTCAGGCTGCATACTAGCCTGATGACTTTCGTACATAACTAGTGTCATAGTTATTTTGGGTATGATTCATTATTGTCCCTTTTGTACAATATTAAAAAGCCTTAATGAAATCAAACACTTTTCAAATAATTTGATATTGGTGAACAGCAAATTTTCCTCAGAAACATCTATTTATTATACAAATGACAGTTCTTGATAGAAAAAATGTGGTTTCAAAGTAACATGTCTTAATACTAAACTCTTTATAGCTAAACCTAAACCGTTTCCAATCTAATTCAGTGTTGACATTCTAAATGATGACAAATAATAATGTCTGCCACGGACATAAAATTGTGTTCTCAGTTAACCAGTTGTCACTTCCCAAACGAACCTCATACTCCACGTCTTTTGTCTTCATGGTCCTCCTTCGTTTGAGTGCCTGCAGGATGTAGGAAAATATAATGATGAATACAGTATCAACTATTTATCTGTTGCTGTTCCCAAGAAAATGGCAGAATCAATGCATGTCCTAAAAAAAAAATATCTCATAAAACAATCTAATAGTAAAAAATACAGTAATAAGAAAACTGGGTACGTAATATTTTTTATCCTTATGTTTATGACCCGGGTACTACCACTCTGGATCTCCATCTGCTTCACATGAATAGGCAGCTTTGTTCTTATCTAAAAGTCTCAATTACATAAGATCAGAAACTCTCCAGAAATGGAAAGAAATTTTATCTTGCTTACATAATGAAGATCTGTAACTCACAAATATGGAAAGGACATTTTTGATTAGTCAGCTTTGCTCTTGTCAGAAAGTCTTGCTTACATAATGAAGATGAAAAACTCACAAGTATAGAAAGAACATTTAAGAATAGGCAGCTTTGCTCTTGTCAGAAAGTCTTGCTTACACACGACCAGAGACTCTTAAGTATAGAAAGAATTTTTTAAAATAGTCAGATATGGTCTTATATGATGGACTATGATACATCCTGAAAACCAAAGACATTATAAGATCCATAATTATAATATAAGCAATATGATCTTATTTGAGGGCCTGGTCACATAATAAAGACCAGAGACATTTTGACTCTGTGATTGGACAATAAGATCTTATTTGATGGCCCGGTCACATACTGAACACCAGAAACATTCTAACTCTGGTGATTAAAAGTAAGTCCTTATCTGATGAACTCATCGTAAACATAATCAAGATTAAAAATTTCCAAGACTATGTTCTGGCATGATGCTTTTACTAAAGTCCTCACTGCAAGTAATTAAAACCACAAAAGAATGCTTTGATTAATTAAACAATAAGGAAATACAAAATCTAACACAATATTAATTAATTTTGAATACAGAAAAATCACTAAGATATCAGAAAAAGTTCTGATTAATAAATAACCAATATAACAAAATATTAATTATTTATCATATATCAAAAAATCACTTTTAGGTGCTCTGGATGTGAAAGAAATACCAAGTGCAATCCAATTATAATTGCTTATCATATACCTGAATAAAGAAATATATATCAGAAAATCACACTGATTAAAGAAATACAAAATCCAATCCAATATTAATTAATTATTTATCATTTACTTACTGTGCTCTGGATGTGAAAGAATAAAAATATGTGGAGAAGAACTACCATTGCACCAAAAAAGACTACTGCAATCTCATCATATACTCGCAGAATCTCTTTGTTCCTCATGGAGTGTGTAAGAGCAAGAACTGCAGCATTTTCCACGGCGTACATCGATATAAAGATCAAGGCACACAATACATAAATGTCCTGTGAAAGTTTAGAAAAAATTATTTGAAAGACTACAATGTATTTCTAAAGACTCCTCAAAATAAAATCATTAACATAGATGTCTATGACTATACTGATGACCTGCATATCAAATTGCAAATCAGGTTGTCTGCAACAGTGCATGTTACAGCTACACATTTTGCTAATAGTTTTATTTTCATTTCATATTTCACAGAAAGTAAATAAGAAAAGACACAGAAATTAAAGAGAATTGTGTAAAAAGTCAAATAATGCAACATTGTGTATCTCTTATACTCCATTTTTATAATTACAAAACTAAAACATTTAGGCCAAAAGTACCTACAATTAACTGCAAATACATTTTAGTCAAATGAACAGAAAGCAAAGAATGTTGTATGACATAAAAAATTACATAACTGAGAAATAAGTATAATAATAAAAAGCTAAAGCTTTTACTAAAGTACTTACCACTAAACTACTAAAGACAGAAGGATGACTTATTGTTACTTAAAGAATTTTAGTATAAAATATGTAATAAACTACTAAAGACAGAAGGATGACTTATTGTTACTTAAAGAATTTTAGTATAAAATATGTAATAAACTGAAGTTCAACCTTGATGCATTTAAAACCATCAATATGAAAAGCAAGATAAAACTTCTTGACAAATTTTTTAAATTTAGAAAATTCTTTTCTTGTAAGCATAAGACCTTTTAATAGTTAGAAAATTATTTTCTGGTAAGTAGCAAACAGACAGATGGATAGATAGAAAGACATGAAACTACTGAAGACCAAAGTCCAATAGGGTACTCAGCAGTCACTTAAATACATGAAATTGTGTAAAGTTATTGGGTGAACTTTGATCAATGAGTTTTAGTGACAGGATTTATGGAATATGTTTTTTGTTAGAATTTCTCATTTCCCCATCATACTATCGACAATAGAAAATTCCTTATTCCAACGTGATTTTCATCCCAATAATAGAGAAGAAAGTCAAGAATAACAACACTCCAATTATTAAGTAAATAATACTAAAGTTAGAGAACAGAGTGACAAACAGTCCAGTAGGTAGGTAGATAAATAAGTACTCAGACAGACATTATTTTAGGGTGCATTTAAAACTCTACATAGCTTCACTGTGGAAAGTTTATTTTTAACTATTGTTATTAGTGCAGAGTTTATAGGCCATCACCTTGTCACTCAGTGCACTATTCTCAGTGTTATGTGTGGGCCATCATGTCACTCAGTGCACTATTCTGTGTTATGTGGGCCATCATGTCACTCAGTGCACTATTCTCTGTGTTATGTGTGGGCCATCATGTCACTCAGTGCACTATTCTCTGTGTTATGTGTGGGCCATCATGTCAGTGCACTATTATCTGTGTTATGTGTAGGCCATCATGTCAGTGCACTATTCTCTGTGTTATGTGTGGGCCATCATGTCAGTGCACTATTCTCTGTGTTATGTGTGGGCCATCATGTCACTCAGTGCACTATTCTCTGTGCTATGTGTGGACCATCATGTCATTCAGTGCACTATTCTCTGTGTTATGCAGAAGCATAGCTAGAATATTTTGTGCCCAGGGACGAATTATAAAATTGGCGCCCCCTCCCCGTTTAATCACCCTTTATTACCCTAGTTTACTTACTTCCTTGGCACCCAGGGACATATGTACACCCTGCCCACCCACTCCAAGCTATGCCTCTGCCATCATGTCACTTAGTTCACTATTCTCTGTGTTATGTGTGGGCCACACAGAAGATTCAAAGTCATGCACTTTTATAAATATGCATCTTTCCTCAGAAAAAGGAATATGGATGTTTTATGTATGGGTTGTTTATTGTGAGATACTCCTCTCAGTTCATTAAAACCATCAATATCTTTGAAGGTAATATTTATATTAGTAACTCGTCACATGCTGAATGGAAGGAAACTTATTAATCTTCATTTTGTGACCTCAGGACATCATCTAAACCTCAAGAGTCTCAGATATTTTTTTTAAATAACAATGTTATTACATGTACATTATTCTCATTTCATCTTAACACTTGAGAATACATATATATTTCCTATAAATTACATGTACATTATTCTCATTTCATCTTTACACTTGAGAATACATATATATTTCCTATAAATTACATGTACATTATTCTCATTTCATCTTAACATTTGAGAATACATATATATTTCCTATAAATGATGGTATGACATCATCTTATATCTTGTAAATTCTTATAACTTTTCAAGAGTTTTTCATCCAGCTAAAATTGAAGTAACAATGGAATTTGACTTCAGTATTGAGGACTTCTGAGGTACACTGAGGTACAGATATCTCTGAAATTCAAACTGCTGCTTTAGGGTTTTTGTTTAGAACTTAAAAACAGTCTAATTCAAAGTCAAATAAGAAAGTTACTCCATTTGATTTTGATTTTGATATGTTACATGTAGAATGTGTCCTTATGTTGTCTTCTATTTTTCCTCCTTATTTCATTTGATTTTAATATCTTTCGTGTAGAACTTTGTCCTTATGTTGTCTTCTATTTTTCCTCCTTACTTCATTTGATTTTGATATCTTTCATGTAGAACTTTGTCCTTATGTTGTCTTCTATTTTTCCTCCTTACTTCTTCATTATAATACTAAGATAAATAAACAAAGATTTGTTATGTAGTTAATTTTATGCTTATGTTCCTTTGTATTTACTAATATGTACATAATTTCATGTTTTTGTTCTTTTCTAACTACTTAGTACTTATGCTTTTGTTCTTTTGTGATTATCAATATGTACTTTATTTGTGTTTTGTAATTACCAATGTATACTTTAATTAATGCTTTTGTTCCTTTGTAACTACCAATCAAAACTTACAACATAAGTGAGATAGGAAAGAGTGGGCAAGCTTTGTTTGATGACCTGTTTGAAAGCCACCAAAGTCAAGAACAGAGTGATGGAAGCTACCAAGCGGTCACTGAGGACTGGATCAATAGCACATGTAGAAAAGACCAAAATTAATATTAATATCTGTAATGAGAAAAACAAAGCAAAATCAAGTGAATTTATAAGAAAGCTTTAAGAAGAATTTTTTAAATAATTAAATAAATATACTTCAATACCAACAAATGTTACAATATTGTGTGTGTGTGTGTGTGTGTGTGTGTGTGTGTGTGTGTGTGTGTTTGTGTTTGTGTGTGAACTAGCAAGTAGCATTACTGAGATATGGTCATGACTGTCTCTTGAACCACCTCAGTCTTAGTTATAAAGGCACATAATCAGAGGCTTGCCCAGAGAATCAAAGCAAAAGATAATAATTAATATCTTAACTAGACCTATCATCAAATTGCTTGTATAATAACTGTGTACTTATTTATCAAAAAAATAAATAGTTTTATGGAGTATGCATAGACGCACACACAAACATATATATATATATATATTTGTTATTCAAACTATTTTATTTGCCAATCGTTTAAAAAATGTAAAAGAAATTAATTACTTACTACAATAAAGACAATATTCAAAATGAAATAACCCACATTTTTATTTTGCCAATCATTTAAAAAATGTAAAAGAAATTAATTAATTAAAGACAATATTCCACATGAAATAACCCACTTTTTTAATTTTGCCAATCGTTTAAAAAAAATGTAAAAGAAATTAATTACTTAAAACAATAAAGACAATATTCTACATGAAATAACGCACTATTTTATTTTTCAAATCGTTTTTTAAAAAATGTAAAAGAAATTAATTAATTAATAAAATAAGGACAATATTCCACATGAAATAACCCACTCTTTTATTTTTGCCAATCGTTTTTTTAAAAATGTAAAAGAAATTAATTAATTACTACAATATAGACAATATTCCACATGAAATAACATGCTATTTTATTTTGCCAATCGTTTAAAAAAATGTAAAAGAAATTAATTACTTACTACAATAAAGACAATATTCCACATGAAATAACCCACTTTGCGCCTCACTCTACAATGAAACATCATAAGGGAGTGAACTTTTGAAGAAATATATTCTGTTGCGACAGTTTCAGAAACATACTCTACATGCTTATATATTGACCATTCTTGTGATTCCTGAAATGCTTTTGTGTTAACAGCACTCAAATAACGGGGATCATGAATCAACAGGACTTCATCCAAACTTCGCTCGCTCATCACTTTAATAGTCAGTTCCTGCACAAATTGAAAACAACACAACTAATCATAATCTTACACTTGTTAAATTGATTCTGAAAGATAATGGCTCTGCAAGCTGAAATCAAAATATATTTTGCATGTGTCCTGGCAGTGTGTCTTCTAAAACTCAGAGTAGGTGTACTATTTAGGATGTTCTGGGCCAATCATTAATATCACTATGGGTCAACCAGTAAAACATCTGGGCCAATCATTAAACCAGTCTGTGTCAACCATTATACAACTATGGGCTAACCATTAATATCATTCTGGGTCAACTATTAAACCACCCTAGCCATTATACAGTTTACCACTCTGGGCAAACCATTAATATCACTCTGGATAAACCAGTAAAACACTCCAGGACAGCCATTATACCACTCTGGGCCAACCCTTGATATCACTCTGGATAAACCTTTAAACCACTCTAGGCTGAACATTAACCAAATTGGACCAACCATCATACCAGACTTGGCTAACCATCATACCACTCTTGGCTAACCATTGTACCACTCTGGGCCAACCCTGGGTCGACCATTTTATCAACTACAAATACCATAATAGAGGAGCTGCCCAGTAAGAAAGTTGTCCTTTTGTTCTTATCAAAAACACCATCAGTGGTAAAGAACAATTCTATCTTTATGAGGAAATAATTTTCTTTAGTAATTTGTTTTGTTGAACTTAATTTAATGTATTTCTGTGATGTTTAAAATTCATCAAATTTCATGTTAACTGAAACATTATGGCAATTTAAAAATTATAATTCAGTGATATTTTTAACTGAACTTGAACTTTGTCCAGAAATGGGGGAAAATACATTCACTTTTAACTTAAAATATGTTTACAATAATAATAATTTTCTTGTTTTTCTTTTAATTGTCTACTCAGACATCCAAATATTGAAAGAAAAATGCATTCATCAATAACTTAAAATATATATAAGTATTATAATTTTTTTCCCTTGCATTGATTAAAGTCACTACCTGGACATCGAAGGGAAAGAAATACAGCTCAAGGTTTTCTTTGAAGGTACCCCTGAACCGCCATCGAAAGTGAACCACCGGTCCTTCATATCCATCTTCATATTGTATCACATGGGAACGCCTTTCACTCTCCAATTCCTTCATTGTGTTCAGGATGACTAACTGAGGATCCCAGAGTTCCTCTGGTTCAATATTTTGCAGCTCCTACAAAACAAAAGTATACTAAACTAGAAATCTTCATTTCAATTTCATTAAGTTCTTATTATTCAAAAATAAATTAAAATCTTCATTCCAGTTTCATACAGTAACACTAAAAATTATATAATGTGAAAAAACTCTTAACTCAGCTTTATTTCAGTTGAAAAATAAAATATAAAAATAAATCTTATTTCTTAATTACTACAAGTACCAAGTAAATAAAATCTCAAATCAGCTTTGTTCAATTGCTACAATCGGAATAAACTTACTAAAAACAAAATAAAAATTGAATATAATAGTGAATATTATATATGAATACAATTCAATTTCATTCTGTTCCTACAAAAGCAAAAGAAGAACCCTCTCCCTCCATTTCCTACACACACACACACACACACACAAACATGCAGTAAACTTATAAAAACTAATGCAGTTATGTAGTTTCACGTACTAACACTATAACAGCAAGTTATGCATAATAATGTGATGAAGACACTTAGCTAAAAACAATACTTTGCATAATTGGTTTACTGTTTGTTTACTTTATGAAAACATAAAGCTAATCTAACCAAGATGAAGCTCTGATAAATGATTTTAGTAAATGCTACTGCTAACATGCATACCATACCTGGTCTTTCAATTACTTATTAGAAGAAAAATAAGGCTTTATCATTATGAGTGCAGCAGCAGCAAACTGAAAATTCTTTAAATTTAGTGAAAATCTTAAATATATTTAAATAATTAAATATTATTGTCTTCTGAAGTAACTGTTGTGATAACAGTTTATAGCTGACCATGGGGTTGACCTTTACAGCAACTGATTAAAAATTTAAAATAAAAGATACGAAAACAATCAGTTTTAGAAAAGAGTTAAAAATATTTAAAATAAGTAACCACATCTACTAAGAGAAAAATACATATAATTAGGCACATCCAACACATGTCACAAATAAAAATATAAATTTTGCTTGCAGTTTCAGAGCACAAAATGAACAATGAACATTCTGCAAGAGGCAGTGCAGAATATTATGTTTTAAAGGAGAGGAGTTATACATGGATAATGTTACAGTATTTAAATAATACTGCTTGATTTTCTTGCTAGAACTTTGTGGACTGTTCCTCCCACCATACAACAAATACTTACCTCTTGTGGTCTGCCTAATGAAAACAGTTCCTCCCATTTTGCCAGAATAAACACTCATCTCCTGTGGCCAGTTCCTCCCACTTTGCCAAAACACTCACCTCTTGTGGCCTGCTCCTCCCACTGTGCTAAAACAAACACTTGCCTCTTGCAGCCTGTTCCTCCCACTGTGCTAAAACAAACACTTGCCTCCTGCAGCCTGCTCCTCCCACTGTGCTAAAACAAACACTTGCCTCTTGCAGCCTGTTCCTCCCACTGTGCCAGAGTAAATACTTACCTCTTGTGACCTGCCTAGTAAAGACAGTTCCTCCCACTTTGCTAGAATAAACACTTCTGCATCAAAATGGTGCTTCAATGTGTTGATATTAGTCACCTTTAGAAATGTTGTCCTAAGTTGAATAATGACCTGAAAATATTAAAATTATCCAAAGCATGTGTGCACCTACAATGCAGTCATGTCTGATTGTATTATATACATACATACAGTACATGCTGTCATAATACAAAAATCATACATAGGTACTGACACAGAGTCTGACAGATATTACTATCGGTTATCTGTTCATAATACAACAAACACTTTGTAAAACAAAAGATATTAAGGTCTAAATGTCATAGAGGAGAGGGTGCAGAATTGTTTATTTTAAGTCACTCATAGTAGCAGTAGCATCATACATATTCCTCATTCCCTTTCCTGTAGTGAAAAGTACAGTTCTCCATTCTCCAAATGCAGAATGACTGTTTAGGACATATGTCATGAGGTCTAATCTAGTCTGATTAAGTGGAACTGTACATGATTTGCACTGAGTCCTGTTTGGCCCAGTTCTGACTCAAGACTACATGCTATCATCACCAGACTTGTTTGTTAGACTGATTCCTCGATTAGACTGCCAGTAAAAAATATTTATGGGGAGGCTACCTATCATACCATCACAAATGGCTAATTAATTCATCAGATTCCATATTCTATCATATGTCTACACTTGTCTAGGACTGAGTGAGTGGAGTGTCTATCGAACTATCTGATATGCAACCAACCATGTCACTCTTAGACTTGTTGCATTGTTAAGCTGTAAGATGTAAGTGAAGCTCAAAAACCAACTACATTCACACATCACACCTCTCAGACACCATTTATCATATTAAAAAAGACATACCCAAGCCAAGCCCAAAACAGAGACCCAAGCCAAGCCCAAGACAGAAACCCAAGCCAAGTGCAAGACCCGAGCCAAGCCCAAGAAAGAGACCCAAGCCAAGTTCAAGACCCGAACTAAGCCCAAAGCAGAGACCTAAGCCAAGCCCAAACATAGTGTCTGGGTATTTTCTAAATCTTGCCCGGATCCCATCAATAAATATTAAAAATTAAATATAGAAAAGAATAAAGTTTTAGATTAAAAGAATAAGTGGAAAATGAGATGTAAATTTAGAAGTAAAAGGTAGTCTAACTAGGGCTTGTACGAATGACTTGTACATTGCATCAGCAATGCAATGAGATAGGACGGATGTTAAGGTAAACACACATAGGAAGAACTTAGAAGGGTATTGAAAGGGGAAGGGAGGTGACCGTTAGCATACGCAAGTTGAATGGACGGAAGGAAGTCGGAAGTACTAATCCTTCCTGTGAATGAGAGCATGGACACAGGTCAACCCTGAGGTCAAACAAAGAAACTTATAAATAAGTGCTTATAACCTTATATTTATAAACTCATAAATAAGGGAGGCCACTCCAGCCAGGCACTTTCCCAAGACAAATGACACATGACACAGTGTAGCAGAGCCCAGATTTCAAAGCAGCGTAAATCTATATTTTTTCTGTGTGAAAGATAAGCCAGAAGGCTTGATGAAAAAAGAGCTATGAGATTTAAGGGAATCCATAAGCTACATTGTTACAGTTTTCTTTAATCCTTGATTTTTGCGGAAACGAAAGGTAACCAGTTGCTTTAACATTATACTCTAATTAATAATTTTGTATAGAATGTAATCTGATAAATTGATATGTAAAACTAATTCATTTTATTTCAGGTTAGTGAGATTGTGCTCAGAGAAAATGATTAGCTTTTATTTAGTGAGCATTGTGTAGTTGATGTTAGCAGTCTCTGAGTATTTAATTATAAATTGCATGATCCTTCTTCTTCTTTCTTTGCTTGCTTATCAGAGCAAATCGTTCTTACTACGGATCTCAACTTGGTTGCTGAAGTGTATCAACCATCGAATTCGTTGCTGGAAAGGAAGGTCTACAACTCTACATAGACTCTACATAGACTCTACCAGGAACAGTTAAACTCCACCTTGTGACTGAATTAAGTAACAGTAGTACATTGGCCAGGAGTGTGAGAACGGTCTATAACCATTGTAGTGAATATTGAGAACTAGTTCTAACTTGGAGAGCTGAGAAGGAAACTAAGAGACTTGTTCAGGTTAAGACAATTAGTTAGGGGAAGCTATTTTTCTCTGATAGTGATTTCGGGCATTGTGCTCAGTGTATTATTGTAATTGATTGATATTGTTTATTTTCTTTATTTGTTTAATTTTTTAATATAAATATTTTATTAATTTTCATCTGCTTTGTGTTAATTCTTGATCTCTCCATTTCGTGTAAAATTTAATCGTAGTCATCGCGTCTGTCATCGTATCTGTCCTTCTGTCCATCAGCGTGTTTGTTAGTCTGTCCTGTCTGTCTTTTATATGTGAGGACACTAATCCTCTGGGGGCTTAAATGAGTCAACAGAGCGATTGGACCTCAAATTGTTGTGTAGTAGCAGGTTGCAAACACATAGCCAGATTACCACAAAGAAATTCACTATTATTAAAGGCAGGTGAAAATGCAACCAAAGATAGACAAAACCAAGTTCCAAAGGAAACAGAAGGGAATGCACCGACATTCAATATAGCATCTGAATTTGATGCAGCCCTTGAAAGTACATAATGGCACTTGAGGCTCTACCTTTTTGCCTACACCAAAAAAAAAACAACCAAGCTACAGCCCCTAAAATACCAGACCAGCCAAATACAACACTTTTCCAAAGACAACACTTTTATAGAAGCACAACTAATAATACGACCAGCGGATTCACCAAACCCACAAGAAGGAGGAAAATACAAAGCAGGGGAAAACAGGAAAAGACCATCTCCCCACATAAGAAAAGTCCAAAGAAACACCAAAGATATGATCAGTCATCAACAACAAGATTCATACGGGGAAGGTGGGAAGAGGGAAGCAAGAAAGACCAGCACTTCCACCCACAACAGCACGAACAATATCAACATAAAAATAGATGGCTACAATAACTGTTGTGAGGATCAGTACTGTAACAAGGGCGAGGTGAATGAGGCAAATACTTCGGGCACAGAAATCTGAAAAATTACACTCAGATAGGATCCTGCTTCACATGTTCTTACTTCTCGATGGGCCAAAATTGGCAATTTGTGTCGACGTCCCGTTAAACACAGATATACATTACACCCTCTTACTTCTTGATACTGTGGGAGGCCTAGTTAACTAATATTGTACTTTGGCCTTGCATTCTGCCACTTCTTCTTTACGATAACTTCTTTGCCCCACAGGAATTGCACGAATTTTTCATCGTCCTGATGTTCTCAGTTAATGGTGGATTCCAGTGGGGCCTTCCTCTTCTCACTGTATTCTGAAGAGGGTGGTAATGCCACATCTTTGTCCTTCTCTTATATATTCGCGCCAACTATAAACTGTAACATCATTGGCTGCAAAGAGTCTGTGAACTACTGACCTATACAGTAGTAACTAGACAGAAAGATGACGTCAATGCATCAGTCTGGTAGATGCCAGCTGCCTGCTAATGAAACAGTCAATAAGCATTTAGATTAATTTTAATAATTTAATATACATTTATTTTCAATTTTTATTATAATGTTTAACACGACCCTGCATTATAAATTCTAAACGTCCAAGAGGGGCAGATTATTGTAAACGATGAAAATACACGACAGTAGAAAATGAAAAAACGTCCCAAGTAGGGCAGATTATTGTAAAAATAACTGAACATGCCCGCAGGCATGATGCCGAGTCATCACGGCTAATAACCTATTGTTCTACATACCATCAAGAGAAGCAAACCCGATAGTATATATATATATATATATATATAGTCAGTCTGGACTTTAATGCGTTACTTCCAGATATCTACAAAATTCATTCTGACGAAGACTGTTTAAATTGCCTTTCAGGCCAGACACACCTGAAGGAAGAATTAAGCGCCTTGGCAATTCATTTTAGAATTAAAAGGAAATGCTTTAGCCGTTGGTGTGGAATGTCTCGCCTAGCGATCTGCATTAGGTTAATTCATTGACAGCTTGTGATAGCGGATTAAATTTGCCCTCGTGCTACCTACAAAGACGTAAAACACCCGGAAAATGAAATTCAGTACTCTCGGGTTGTAATGTCGTGCAAGAGAAGTTCTACCCAGTGCCCAGATCTCTAATAGTCATAGATGCATATTATGTTTAAGACTTTTTCCTTATCGAGGGATGGGGGTCTTTAAATAATTATTTTGTCAGAGTGCAGCTATGTGTACAGCGATTATAACATTATTGTCAGATTTAGACTGTGCGATGTTGTGTTATTATATCACTTGGTCGTTGTTTACGTCATAAAATTATGTCATTATCTATGACGCCACGAACTGATCACACCGTAAATGTTATTTCAATCTCAGATCTTGCAGTTCCACGGGCAACTGCTAAATATTATCCTCAAAAATGTTAACCTCTTATTTTTTCATGCTGAATAAAAAAAATAATTCATTTTCTGTAATATTTTTAAATTTAAAAAAAAATGTAATTGCTAAATTATCACTATATTCTCAACATCAATAAAGTACGTAGATACTTCTAACAGGAGTCAAAACTCGAGATCCGGACATTATAATTAATAAACATGGCGAAATGAATACAGTAATCTCACCTGATGCATGAAAGCAGGCGCTCCGCTTTTCGGAACCATTTCATTTACGAAGATGGGTGCGTTTTGTTGCATACCCGGTTTCGTGCTTTCCAAATTGATCTTCATGTTTTGAATTGTCGATTCGTTCTTTGGAGTATTTCCTTGCTTGCTACTGGGAGCTTTCTGTTCCCATGTCTTGCCAGGAGACTTTGACGAAGCCATTCGCTTTCACTTTTCAAACTTTTCTTTAATGTTAGGCAATTGCACTGAATCGATTAAAACCCTGATCCGTGGACGGCGGTCAGTTCCGTACTCAGTGACACCACCCAAGCCACTTACTGAGTGATTTATGTCCCTTGGAAGTAAAGAAGAAGAAAAAAATGAAGAAGTTATAGCTGGCGTCAGTAGACATCAGGGAAAAAAGTAAAGCAGGATATAGATCAACTGTTAAAACATGTTGAGGTATTTTCATTATATATATAATTATGCGTAGCAAATTTCAGCTTTGTGTGAATGAGTACTGGAAAAACAGCAATTGTTCCTCAAAATTTTTGATGTACTAATGTACTCATTTAAATGTACACGTCAGGCCAATTAAGTGGCGTGCAATTCTTCACGTTCAAATTTATAATGAATCTTTCCTAAAGATTCACAAGCGTGACGAAATAAGCCACCGACTTTAAAAGATGTATGCGTGTTGTGAACAGCATTTTTAATTTTGTTTTTGAATAACGTTTTGACTTCGTCCCTTAGAAATTAGTTAAAGTTATAGACACTGGAGTTCTGTCACGCCGTGCAAAAATGAGGATTCTGTGTGACCACTAAGGGTCACGGACGGTAGTTTATCTGTCGCGCTAGAGACTGGTGACGAAAGCAGCCATACGGAGCTATGTAACAACAAGGTCAACAAGGCGAATATAAAGGTTAAAGTAGTTACTTCTTTCATGAAGCGCGAAAGCGGCGGAAGCCGAAAGCGCCCCCTACATTAATAATAATAATAATCTTTCATGATTGTGAAGTGAAATGCTGAGTGGCCAGCACTCAACTCAGTGGTTATTTCTTTGATGATTGACAAGTAAATGGCTAAATGGCTAGCAGTCATCGCTCAACTATGTGGTTACTTCTTTGATACTGACAAGTGAATGAATGGCTAAATGGCTAGCAATCAACGCTCAACTCAGTTACTTCTTGATATTGACAAGTGAATGAATGTTAAATGGCTAGCAGTCATCACTCAATTAGGTGGCTACTTCTTTGATAACTGACAAGTGAATGGCTGAGTGACTAGCAGTCATCAGTGAAATCAGCGGCTACTTTTTTGATAGTCTACTTGCTTTTAGTCTAATAATATTTATTATATCTTCACTTTTGGAATTAAATAGCTAGAACAGGTTGTCGAACACCTAAACAAAAGATGGCTACTCAAATCCTTACCAACCACAGGAACAAAACAGATCTTGTCATTTAATAACTGTAAAATTAGCATATGTATAAATTTCATCTTTTCACTCATTTCCATCCAGAGAGTACTCTTTAAATATTCTTAATGGCAGGAAGCTTGATGTCAGTTTCCTTACCCACAAAATATACAATATTTATAGCTAACTTTCACTGCAACGATATTATAATGCAGTAATATATTGTGGTAATCATTCTTGTAAATTGGAAACCATTATAAGTTCTTGTTGGTAATAATTGGACAATTAGACATATAGCAGCAAGTATACTATAACATCTGATAGTTTTCTAATGAGGACTTCATGCAGTTTTCCCTTCAGCATTATTTTAACGGTTAAACATATCCTTCCTAAGTTACAGTATTGTGGCGATCTTAGTCTCAATTAGTCAGTGCATGACACACCAGAATTTAAACATGCCTTAAACATACATGCTTAGTGTCCTATCTGAAATAATCAAAATAAAATTTCTAAAAACATTTCATTCGTCAAGGACACGTTGCCTCACGCCATGCCTGTATCCAAACTTAATCTTTATCTCTTAGCATCCATTCAGCAAGTTTGCGTGTACATTTGACAATAAACTCACAGCTCACTTTGTTTATTATTATATTGTTTTGAATGATACATGTGTCACATCTCGCTACAACTGCTCTCTAGTGTCACTGCAAGATAGAGTTATTGGCCCTAGAGCAATGTAGATTCACCATATCTTGCTACCTTACTCTTCCTATGCCACTCAGCTTAAGGGAGTTATTCCCCATAAAGGGCATGTCGCCTTTTTATAAAACCATCATCAGCGTTTTTAAGATTTTGAAAGATGAAGGCAATGCTTAACTTGACAACCATATGCCTACATTTTATGGTTCGGGGCATTACCACATGTCCATACTAATGAGCATTACTGTTCCAGTTTCAAACAGTCAGTTAGATAGATAGATAAAATATTAATTAATATTCACACTATTGTCGCCCCACAGGGAATACTCATATTTATAATTTGTATTCAGATTGCATTAATTAAAGCATTATGACTTAATCTGAAAATAGCTTCGTTATGTAAAGTGTTGGGTCTTGGTGTATTGTTCATATTATAAATATGGTTCATTTGTGCCTGCACTTTTGAATTGTATATGGGAGTGTGTAACTGTCCACCATGTTTTGTACCAGATTTTGCCCCTTTGTCAAATATTTCATTTCCTGTTATATTCTTGTGCCTTGGGATCCTTTACTAACCCCATTTTTTAATCTCATTATTTATAAATCTACACCTAAGAAACAGGCCCATTTGTGAACTATTTTAGTGATCATCAGGCTCATTTGTGAACTGTTTTAGTGTAGATTTAAGACGTTGATCGTTGTTTGACTAAAGGCTTGATTAGACTGTGCACAAAAATAGTGAAAATATTCCTCTTGTTGCAACCTTCTATAATTTACTATGAAACACTATGACATTTTGGTGAATCTCTGCTCAATATTAGGAGATGACTTGAGTTATTTACTTGAATACATTTACAAAATAAAAAGTAAGTCAGAAATTGTTTTGTCCAGAAGTTGAAGGTAATCTCTCTTGCTGCTTACATCAAAATAATGATGATGGTGTCTGTGACAGAGTAAATTTGCCTCTTCCTATTTTTAAATTTAAGTTGTAATATAAATGGCTAAATTGTCAGAGTAACCTGACCTTGGGCTCTCCTTATGTTGTTGTCTGAGTTGAAGTAAACAGCTCGAGGCAAGAACATTCTAGATTGCTGACGTAATGAAACTGAGTGAGTAATTTTCTGTTATCCAATGATTTATGAGAAGGAGACCAGCCAGTGGGCTGATATTAAGAAGTTCACTTGCTTTAGAAAATTTTACTCTGTAATCACTTTTGAATTTGAAGTGAAAGGAGAAAGTTCGGCTTTGAAAGGCAGTCATTAGCTTCATGGTGAGTTAAAACTGGTTGAGAGAGAATGGACAGAAACATTTCATGCTTTATACTATTGATATGCTATAATTGTGTTTATGTGGAGATGTACTATGCGAGTTGACTTTTATTACAATTGTTGAACTAGGCTGTTCACATGTAATCTGCTAAGAAAACGTGACCTGTTTGATATGCTGTATTTATTGTGCCATGTGTGTGCATCAGACTAATGAATACTGTTGCGGGAAATTGTAAGTTGAGGATGGAGTGTAAGATAGAATGGAGTTATGATAAACAGGAAACTTAGGTTTGCTCCTTTATCATATGTTGCAGTGAACAAGTGGCCTTTCAGTGTCAAGTTTCAACTTTTGATTCTTGTGTTGTAAGTATTGTGCTTATGATTTTATCCAGAATGCTTTCAAATGGATTTTTAATTTTTCTTTTATTCTTTTAATTTTCTTTAAACCCTGTACAACCAACAACTGAGAACCATTAGAAAAGTTTGTAAAAGTTAAAATATTTTTATCAACAATGATTATAGCAGCGTTTATTGTTGATGTTTTATTAAAATAGTACTGCTATGTAGGAACTGATTTTTCAATAAATAAAAAATAAAAATGAAACCTCAAGTAAATTATAACCACATGCATACACATATACACATAAAGGAAGTAAAGGAAAGTGGGAACCATGATGACGAACAGATTTTATTGTATGTTACTCTTCCAAACATTGACACTATACCCTCTCATTTTCTACCATCCATCGTGGTTGTCCTGTTATAGACAGTTTAGCCTTAACATTTCTTTTGTCTTCTACCATTTCGTATACATATATATATATATGTGTGTGTGTGTGTGTGTGTGTGTGTGTGTGTGTGGAGCAGGATTAGCTATTGCATATTGGTTTATGATGTTTATTTAACACTTAAACTTCAGTTTTCCATGATTTACATGATGTATGACTTCATAAACACCTGAACAGTTTTCATTCCCTGTGCTGCAATCCAAATGTCAAGGCGCCATCTGAAAGATGTCAATAACAGTTGACAATATTATTGTTTTAATGTTTCGCCCATTTCTTTGAGAATGGACCAGAGTCTATCACCAAACAAGATGCCATCAGCACATCTGAGATCTTCTTCAATTTCAGTTTGCCATTTTTTTATATATGTATGACGTCGTTACATTTATTAAATGTTAGGGCTCTGACGTAATGCATTCTTTTCTAAAACACTTACTTATTTTTAAAATAAACAGTAATACTGTCTGTTAAGAGAACATTTGATTAGTTTAAAAATCTGAACAGGAAAGAGCACATTTAAAACGTGTTCAGATTACAAATACCATCACCATCACTAATAGCCAATGGAAAATCACAAAAATTACACTTCCCAGGCTAACATTTCCGTTTTAGATGTTTCTATTTAGTTCATCTGTTGTTGATTTTTCTAGTATGAAGGCGTGGCGTTAGACTGATATTTCCAGCATCTGAATTCTGGTTTGGTGGTAGATTGGCACATCTAATATCTTTATCTCGAGTGCTTGGCGATAGATCGGCATATCCCACAGCTCAATCATGAAGAAATTGGCATTAGATCGGAACATCTACCAGTCAAATAATGATGGCGGGCTGTAGATTAACGCACACGATGCTTCAATCGTGGCAGCAGATTAATATTTCTAATTTTCAAATCATGAAGGCGTGGCAGTAGATAGACATCTAAATATCAAATCATGAAGGCATGGCAGTAGATAGACACACCCAACAGCCGAATGATGAAGGTTTGGTGATACATCAGCACATTCGGGAAAAATATCTTGAAGGCTTGGCAATTAATCAAAAGAGAGATGCATATTAGACTCAGGAACTAGCCGCTGCTGAGCTTCTATCTGCAAGAACATGCAAAATGTAAAATACGTTTTTTTAGACTTAGTAGGCCTGTTTCAAATTATGTCTCAAAGCGAAATAAAACACAACATCAAATACTTTTTTTCAGACTTGTAGGTCTGTTTCAAATTATGTCTTCAAGCGAAATAAAACAACATAAATTTTTTTTAGACTTAGTAGGCCTGTTTCAAATTATGTCTCCAAGCGAAATAAAACAGAACACCAAATATTTTTTTCAGACTTAGTAGGCCTGTTTCAAATTATGTCTTCAAGCGAAATAAAACAGAACACCAAATCTGAAACGAAACAAGTCAATTTAAAATTTGAAAATTTGAAAAGCTTTATGGGTGTGCAATACAAAAAAGTAACTATTAGAATCGATGTTTCGGCAAAGAGCTTTCAGCACGACCATAAAGTGATTAACACCAATGATATATGAGCATGATATATGAAAGAAGTGTGTAAAATAACACACACATACACTTGCACACGCATACACACATATACACATTACGTTGGTCATTTGTTTTCCGTATGAACACTGCAAATCTATGTACTATCTCTTCGTCCTTTCCTCTCTCTCTCTTTCTCGATAAATGAGTAGAAAGAATGAGAAAGTATTTCACTCGTCGATCTGAGATGTATGGTACAGAGCTTGTAAATCTTTTCTTTCTTAATGGCTTAAAAGAGACGGATTTGTAAAAATCGTATCTACATTTTGTAATATAACAATTACACCTTTTACCAAGTGGAGATAATGTTAACTGTGCAAGGGAAGTTACCTAGCTCTTAATTACTATTACAAGAATGCGTTGGCGACCAGTCGAAGTGCACAGAGATACTGCTAACATGTATATGACCTGATACAGACGTTAACAGACCTCGCACTTTAGAAAGCTGAATTACTATTTTAATGAACAAAGAAAAGTTACTTAGCCCTTGCATATAAAAGTGTGTTAGTGAGCTAAGTGAAAGAAACGATACCGCTAGGTGTAAATGATGTAACAGGTAAACAATCGTGAACAGACCTCATACTTCAGTTCCTGTTCTTCCATGTCTCTCCAACGTTTGAGTGCCTGTGTGTCAAATAAGAAATAAATACATTCAATTCACTAACTTCATAGTTAAAAATATTTATTCATATTGAAATCTGTGGAACGTAGATATAAAATCTGATAACATCGACTTGAAGATAAAAATACTGCGTGCGGATCTCAAGGGAAAGAAATCAACGAGGTAAAAAGAAAACCTTGAGAATTACTTTGAAAAATTAAAGGAAGAACAGATATCTTTCAAGTACGAAAAGTAATTTCGACAAAAATTTAACAAATATTGTCGTAAATGAATAAGAGTGTTATATATTTGTATCTAATTGCGATGATGACATCATGTCGGTGTATTGACGCTCTATCCATTCTATTAGTTCAGCAAAGTGTGATGTGCACTTCCCGGGCCGGAATTAAGACGGTTCAATAAAGTCCAAAGCACATCTTGGTGGGGGTGGGGCCGAAATGAGAGGTAGTTCAACAGAGTATAAAGCAGAATTTGTAGGCCGAAATGGGACATAGGTAAGCAAAGCATGAAGCACAATTTGTGGGGTGAAATTGGACACAGTTCTCTAAAGCATAAAACACCATTTGTGGGCCGAAATGGAACACATTTCAACAAAGCATAAAGCATAATTTCTGGGCCGAAATGGGACACAGTTCAACAAAGTATAAAGTACAATTTCTGGTCCGAAATGGGACACAGTTCAACAAAGTATAAAGTACAATTTCTGGTCCGAAATGGGACACAGTTCAACAAAGTATACAGTACAATTTCTGGTCCGAAATGGGACACAGTTCAACAAAGTATACAGTACAATTTCTGGTCCGAAATGGGACATTATTCAAAACAAACAAGCGCAAGATCAAGCCCGAGACAATGAACCTTCCACAGCCTCACAGCAGGAAAACCCAGTTGAGGACCATGCCGGAGAAGACGATCTAATTGAAGAACAACAACGCTTGTTAGAAGACACAAAAGTTTCATAGACAAAAAATACGTCGCATGTAGGCAGAACCCCAATAACAAGGCTGCAAAACAACAAAGCTCTCTAACAACAGCAATTCATAGTGCAAATTAAATACTAAGACAATTCCCACAGAAGATATCACAGAAACCAATAGTCTAATGCAAGCCACTGCAAAAATAATTGAAAAAACATACAATGGCAGGCAAAGTACAAACTAAGAAACTATCCGTACCACATGGAAGAGAAGAATATAAAAATAAAAGAAAATAGAGTGCACTAGGAAAGAAATAAGCCAAATGACAGCAGAAGTACACACTAAAGGAAAACCGAAAGCAACACTAGTCAACAAATACCATCTCCATTGCAGAAACATTAAGCCCGCGATCTGAAGATGCACAACAAAGGCTACTAGGATTCATTCACCGTCTGAAGAGATGCGCTGCCAGAGGTCAGCAATTCCAACTGTACAAAACATTCAAAACAGACTCTGAAAAAATATACCAAGAATTCAAAGCAAATTCCAAAATAGAACAACAGATGCCAAATATTCAGGATACCACGACCTTCTGTGAAAACATTTGGAGCAAATCAAATATGCATAACACCTAAGCCAGATGGATTAAGGAACTGAAAGAATGGCATAAAGGCACATCTCAACAACATAACGCCACAGTCACTGAGAAAGGTATCAAGAAGAACGTGTAAGAAAGATGGCAAGCTGGAAAGTCCCAGGCCTAGGTCAAGTACAAATATATTCTGGTTGAACATCTTACCTTTTTACATGGTAGACTGATTGAACAACTGTAAGGCATATTAAACAATTGCCTGAATGGTAAAAGGGTAAAAGGAAACACAAGTCTGATTATGAAAGATCCTGAGAAAGGTTCAACATTAAACAACTATCGTCCAATCATTTGCCTCTCATCTACCTGGAAATTACTATCACGAGTTATATCCGATAAAATAATGTCTCACCTCGAAACAAACATACTTCTAATCAATGAACAAAAAGCAGGAGAGGAACCAATCGGCAATTGATAAGGCCATAATTAGTGACAGCAAGAAATGAAGAACAAATCGAGCAATGGCATGGATTGACTACCAGAAGGCCTTGAGACTCAGTCACATATCCATGGATACTTGAGACAATAAAAATGTTCAAGATAGCATCATCAGTACAGAACCAAATTCAAGTATCAAGGACAAGTTGGAAAACCACACTCACATACAACAATGCAGAAGTTGCCGACATATAAGTAAAATGTGGAATCTTTGAAGGTGATTCCCTTTCACCACTCCTATTCTGCATTGCCTTATATCTTCTCAGTCAATATATTAAATCTAATG
This sequence comes from Sinotaia quadrata, assembly GCA_028829895.1. Lineage (NCBI taxonomy): Eukaryota > Metazoa > Mollusca > Gastropoda > Architaenioglossa > Viviparidae > Sinotaia > Sinotaia quadrata. The sequence goes on along the minus strand of CM054180.1, from coordinate 14,736,565 downwards.
TTTCACATTTTCCCACAGATTATGTTTTATTTTAACCTTTGTATATGAGATTCAATCATTGCTATTGATTGTATGTCACTACTCGAGATTAGTTCTGACAACTGCTATCTACATCTGTATTTTTGTCTATATACAACTATATCAATATATGTCTAAAATATTTTCAAATATCAAGTGGCTCTGGCCGCTTGCTTAGCTCCCTTGATGCTCTATCATTAAACACTGAACTACAAGCAAATAACTTTAACTCTATGTACATACTCACTGTGATCTGGATGTAAATAATAAAGAAAAGGTGGAAGATTACGAGAATTGCTCCAAGGCTGATCACTGCCAGCATGTCATACTCCCGCACAATGTCTTTCTCTGTGCCGTTATGGGCAATGGCCGCCATTATGGCGTTTTCTACCGCGTATACAGCCAGGAATATCAAGGAAAATAACACATAGATGTCCTGTGACATTTAAAATGCAAAGATTAGAGCAAATAGATTCTTACGAGATTCAATAACACATAGATGTCCTGTGACATTTAAAATGCAAAGTTTAGAGCAAATAGATTCTTACAGATTCAATCTATAGAATAAATATGCAGTATTCCACTGAATCAAACAGGAGCCACTGCAGATAAGCCATTAGATTCGATCAGAAGACGGGAATTTGAATCACAAATCCCTTCCATGGTGGAAAAAAATTGCCTATCCCTATTTCTAGACATAATTGCTATATAAATTGTTAAGTGTTGAAGTGACCCGACTTTGGGCATTCCTTATGATGGTATTTTTGTAAGTGTCAGAGTTGGAGTAAACAACTCAAGTTGAGAATATGCTAGAAATTGCTGATGCAGAGCAAACCAGTTCCAACTGGATGAGTTGTTTTTATTATCCATTGGTTAAGATTTACGAGAACGAGACCAGCCAATGGCTGGGATCAAACGTTTACATGCTGTAGAGAATTTTATTGTCTGATCACTTGAATTTGGTGTGGCAAGAAGTCTGGTCATGAAAAGCAGCCATTAGCATAATGGTGAGTTAACTGACTGATAGTGAGATAATGGACTTAGAAATATTTCGTGTATTTTGCTATTGATATGTTATAATTGCATTTTAAGTAGAGATTTATTATGTGAGTAGACTATTATTTCTATAAATTGTGAACTATGATGCTTATATGTAGTATGCTAAATGCTTGACATTGTTTCTAGTCAACCTGCTCATAAACTTATGCTGTATGCGTGTATACGGCTAATAAATACTGTTGCAGGAAACTGTAAGTTGAGACTTGAATATAATAAAGAATTAAGTTAATAAATAAGGAAATAAACTGGAAATTTAGCTTTGTTCCCCGATTATATGTTACAGGGAAAAAGCAGCCTTTCCTTGTTATATATGAATCTCCTGGTTCACTGATTATAAACTGCTATGACCATAGTAGATGCGAGAAGTATCTATCGCAGTGTGTAAGTGTAAAGAATCCACTGTACACCATTGAGGATTGTTGGCAAGGTATGCTGACTACAATGAGCAATTTCTGGTACAAGGAAGTTACTGGAAATTGCTACAATTGTTGTTCTGCTTGAGGGAGCTAATACTGCAAAGGGGCACTCAGGTTAGCCTTGAGAGAATGGCAGCAAATCAGTGTTCTGCAATGAGAGGAGGGAATCATGTGGAATTGGCAGTTGTAATGTGAACAAAAAGTGCACTAAGGACTATTGAGACAGCTTCTAAACCAGGTTATGTACAAACTATTATTGTTTCTCTCTAATAACTCCATTTCTGTACTCTGATAAGAACTATCCTGTGATTTGTATTGACACTGATTTGTTGAATTGTTTTAGGATATAAGACTGTATAGATATTACAATTATTCAAATGTGGTTTCATGGAAAGAGATGAAGCGAAACAAGAGTTTAAATCGTGTCATCATCCATTGCAGTGAGAAGATCGTTAAGAAAATTTCACAAGTATGTACACTCTACAGTCTACACTGTAACGAGTCGATAAGCTGAATGAGAATTACTTTGTAATCTGTGAGATCTTGACAGTACAACTTTTTTCTAACACTATGGACTTAACATACAGATTAGAAACAGAGAGATAGCTATTATCTGGGATTATTAGAGACAAAGTTCGGTATTTGAAACTTGTATTAAGTATCTTTGCGAACAATAGCTGTAGTGAGTCTCTTTGGGCACAATAGGAGTTTTAAGAGTCACAAGAAGCAAGAGTTTTAAATATCATTGGAAACAAAACAGATGACAGAGAGGTGTGCTAACATCAGAAAGGAGAGGTAATACGACATCAAGACATTTTAAAAAAATAAATAAGGATGCAGGAATTGAATCAAGATCATATGGCTTTGGAAACTTTGAGTAGCGAGTTCAAATGACGTAAAAGATTTTTAAAAACTCTTAGTTGGAATTGTACGTGAACAAGTAGGTATCAAATCGCTTTTTGGTGCTTTTCACTTCATCAAGGAAGAAATCTGAAGATGGTTTTGGAAGGTATTCACTGAGCAAATATTTGAAAGTAGTGTGTTTGTCTTGCTTGCTAGTGATTTAGTGGTGATAGCAAACCAATTTTGTTGTTGCTATTGCCAATCCTAATACTGAAATGTTTACATTTGCCATTAGACTATATCTGTGAGCATTGTTTGATTTCGCCAATTTCAGACAATTGGTTTATTTTTTTACCCATGGGCCTCGAAGCAGTCCACTGCTATTGGACTTTGCGACGGTCTTTGTTTGCGATACGTAGTTTATCATGATTGGACCAAACTTACACATTGTATCATGCATGTTGCTATTGATTGGACCAAACTTACACATTGTATTATGCATGTTGCTATTGATTGGACCAAACTTACACATTGTATCATGCATGTTGCTATTGATTGGACCAAACTTACACATTGTATCATGCATGTTGCTATTGATTGGACCAAACTTACACATTGTATTATGCATGTTGCTATTGATTGGACCAAACTTACACATTGTACCATGCATGTTGCTATTGATTGGACCAAACTTACACATTGTACCATGCATGTTGCTATTGATTGGACCAAACTTACACATTGTATCATGCATGTTGCTATTGGTTGGACCAAACTTACACATTGTATCATGCATGTTGCTATTGATTGGACCAAACTTACACATTATATCATGCATGTTGCTATTGATTGGACCAAACTTACACATTGGGATTTTACTGATGATGAACGCAAGAATAAGTCGGCGATCTAAAGTGGGTTTAGGTGTGGCTATCAAGTGGGTTTAGGTGTAGCTATCAAGTTAGAGTGAACATCTTGAATTAATCGAGTTTAGTTGATCAAACCCATATTTCTTTTTCAAACAAACACAGGTGTTGGGTTACTGACTGACAGGTCAAGTTGACACATGATACAAAGATGGGCAGAAGTAAAAAAAATATGCTGGAGTAAGAATTTGTATCATTGTTAATTACATTCAAATTATTAATTTTACATTTTACTTTGGATGCATAATACGCTGTTGCCGGATACAAGAATGGAATTATGATGACATTGAATGTGTGACATACTTGTCTAGTCACTTAAGTGGGAGTGTTATTATAACTTATATCGTTTATTGGTACGCAATTCACAGAACGAACAAATAGTGACTGTCCAGACAGTCCGGGAGAGCGCTATTACACTTATTACTACTCGATGCACACACTTCACAGACAGAACAGATAGTGATTGTCCAAACAAGGCACACATTTTACAGACAGAACGGATAGTGATTGTCCAAACAAGGCACACATTTTACAGACAGAACGGATAGTGATTGTCCAAACAAGTACACACTTTACAGACTCAGAACACATAGTGATTGTCTATGGTAGACAGAACAGATAGTGATTGTCCAAACAAGGCACACATTTTACAGACAGAACGGATAGTGATTGTCCAAACAAGTACACACTTTACAGACTCAGAACACATAGTGATTGTCTATGGTAGACAGAACAGATACTGATTTTCCAAACAAGCACACACTTTACAATCTCAGAACTCATAGTGATTGTTTAGAGTCTAGACACTTAGATGGGGAGAGAGTCATTACATGTCTATTGTTTACCCGAGACGCTTTATTGCGCACAAGGCATGAAGGGTATACGGGGAACGCACAACACTAGGCATGAAGAGTATACGGGAAACGCACAACAGTAGGCATGAAGGGTATACGGGAAACGCACAACACTAGGCATGAAGAGTATACGGGAAACGCACAACACTAGGCATGAAAAGTATACGGGAAACGCACACACATTTCTGTCAGGATTGAAATCAAGAAGCTTGCGTAAATTCAGAAGTACACACATTGCGTGACCTCTGCGTTTCGGATATGACAAAGGTTAAGTCAGAGATGTGAAACTCTTGAAATCATTATTTTAAAGTAAAGCAGACAAGGTACAGACATCCAACTGGGAAAAGTGGAGAGATAATTTTATTGCAAGTAATGAGTGATTTTAAAACGATTCTCGTGTACTACTTCTTGATATGGCCAACATTCGTCTGGCTGGAAATGTTTGTTAAGCGCTACCAAATAATTGCAACAAACAAAAATAAAAAAACTCACAAGGTATGTCAGGTAGGAGATTGTAGGCAAGCTTTGTTTAATGACCAGCTTGAAAGCCACCAAAGTCAAAAACAAAGTGATGCTGCTGTCCAGTCTAGGAGGAATGCATGGGTCAATCGAGAAAGTGGTGAATAGGAGGGCAACGATTAATAACTGAAACATAAAGAAAAACAGTCTATTTTTATGCACGAAGACAGTTATAATGAATCAATTAAAAATTGATATGTAGGAAATTAGTATGTCTTCTCTATAACTTTATAAACAATTAAAAATTGACATGTAGGAAATTAGTATGTCTTCTCTATAACTTTATAAACAATAAAAAATTGATATGTAGGAAATTAGTATGTCTTCTCTATAACTTTATAAACAATTAAAAATTGACATGTAGGAAATTAGTATGTCTTCTCTATAACTTTATAAACAATTAAAAATTGACATGTAGGAAATTAGTATGTCTTCTCTATAACTTTATAAACAATTAAAAATTGACATGTAGGAAATTAGTATGTCTTCTCTATAACTTTATAAACAATAAAAAATTGACATGTAGGAAATTAGTATGTCTTCTCTATAACTTTATAAACAATTAAAAATTGACATGTAGGAAATTAGTATGTCTTCTCTATAACTTTATAAACAATAAAAAATTGACATGTAGGAAATTAGTATGTCTTCTCTATAACTTTATAAACAATTAAAAATTGACATGTAGGAAATTAGTATGTCTTCTCTATAACTTTATAAACAATTAAAAATTGACATGTAGGAAATTAGTATGTCTTCTCTATAACTTTATAAACAATTAAAAATTGACATGTAGGAAATTAGTATGTCTTCTCTATAACTTTATAAACAATTAAAAATTGACATGTAGGAAATTAGTATGTCTTCTCTATAACTTTATAAACAATTAAAAATTGACATGTAGGAAATTAGTATGTCTTCTCTATAACTTTATAAACAATTAAAAATTGACATGTAGGAAATTAGTATGTCTTCTCTATAACTTTATAAACAATTAAAAATTGACATGTAGGAAATTAGTATGTCTTCTCTATAACTTTATAAACAATTAAAAATTGACATGTAGGAAATTAGTATGTCTTCTCTATAACTTTATAAACAATTAAAAATTGACATGTAGGAAATTAGTATGTCTTCTCTATAACTTTATAAACAATTAAAAATTGACATGTAGGAAATTAGTATGTCTTCTCTATAACTTTATAAACAATTAAAAATTGACATGTAGGAAATTAGTATGTCTTCTCTATAACTTTATAAACAATTAAAAATTGACATGTAGGAAATTAGTATGTCTTCTCTATAACTTTATAAACAATTAAAAATTGACATGTAGGAAATTAGTATGTCTTCTCTATAACTTTATAAACAATTAAAAATTGACATGTAGGAAATTAGTATGTCTTCTCTATAACTTTATAAACAATTAAAAATTGACATGTAGGAAATTAGTATGTCTTCTCTATAACTTTATAAACAATTAAAAATTGACATGTAGGAAATTAGTATGTCTTCTCTATAACTTTATAAACAATTAAAAATTGACATGTAGGAAATTAGTATGTCTTCTCTATAACTTTATAAACAATTAAAAATTGACATGTAGGAAATTAGTATGTCTTCTCTATAACTTTATAAACAATTAAAAATTGACATGTAGGAAATTAGTATGTCTTCTCTATAACTTTATAAACAATAAAAATTTGTACACCCAGAAAATCTTCGTTCTCTCTCAAATGAAAGTTTTAATGCAACCAAATAAAAATACCAAATAAACGGCAATTAGTTTTTGTTTCTGCTTTGAAGAAAACAGTTTCAGGTAATCAATTAAAAACTCAGTATAAAGAAAACTATTTTTTTTTTCTTGGTGAAGATAGTTGTACAAAGGCATGAGGAAAGGGGGGGATGTGTGTGCAGCGGATACATTCTTCCGGAGCCCATGAAGAGGAATATTTTTTTTTTAATTACAAAACCAAATTTTTGAAAAGAAAAACAATATATACTTCATACTTTGCATCTATATAAAGACAGTTTTAATACAAGTAATATAAACTGCAACAGGTAGGAAAATAGCTTTTTTTAATTCTACGATGATGAGTTTAGTGCAACAAATTAAAACCTGCACAAATAGAAAAATATTATTATATTTTTTTCTCTCTTGAAGACTTTTTGTGCAACCATGAATACATGTTGACACACTTTATTTGAATTCTGAAAGTGTGTGTACTCGATTTAAAATTAATTCACATAAGTTGTTTCTCCGGCAATGTATTTTTGATCCGTATGATTCTGACACCCCTCAGAATATTCAAATCCATTTTTAGCTTATATGCAGTCAGTCGCAGACTAAATTTAAACTTTATGCTTTTATAACCAAACATAAACTCACTACTCCCTTTTCTTTCTTTTCTTTTTGTCATCAACAAAATGTTGATGACAGTAAAGATAACTCGTTTATAATCAGCGAAGAAAAGTTGTTGACTCTGAACAAAATATATATGCCTATGACAATAATGAAACTGTTTTCAATGAAAGAAATGCTTACGACAATGCAGAAAATGTATTGACTGAGCAAAATACTGTCGCCCTTAATAAGAATGAAACTTTGCTTACAATGAAAGAAATTATATGACAATCAAAATAATCCATTTCAATGAAAGAAACGCTTAAGACAATAAAGATAATTTATGTACAATGAAAGAAACGTTTACGACATTAAAAATAATTTATTTACAGTGAAAGAAACGCTTACAACAATAAAGATAATTTATTTACAATGAAAGAAACGCTTACGATAATAAAGATAATTTATTTACAATGAAAGAAACGCTTACAACAATAAAGATAATATTCCAAACAAAGTATCCCACTTTCCGCTTAATTCTACAGCTGAAAATCATGATAGGATGGACTGTGGACGAGGCGTACTCCAAAGCAGTGCGATCTGACTTAGCTTCTACATGCTTGAAGATCGACCATTCCTGAGAATCCCCAAATCTATTGGTGTTCACTGAGCTCAAACTGCGCTCATCATGGATGAACTTGACCTCATGTACAGAACGGTCACTTGATACTTTTATTTGCAGGTTCTGTGTAGTGGGAGAGATAGAAAGAAGTTACGTCACAAACAGAAGTACGCATAATAATGACACAAGAGCACAGCCGGACAAGATACAAAACCGAGTATTGTGTTAAACAAATACTTCAAACGCATTCTAGTGTAGCATGCTCATTTTGGGCTGGATTTCAATAACAAACAAGGGAAACAATAATATTGATCGGATTGCTATTGTCAGCATTAGTCATAGAGAATCCAGCATATATAAAGAAATGCTTGTTTGAACCTCAACTCCTAAAATTTCCTGTTTTGCTTTTGCCACACTTTGATAGCGCAGAGAGTCTCGCCTGATGTATTTTCAAGTTGGAGCGCCCGGATTTGAATCTCACTGAGTACCGAAATCTTTTTCTCATTTTTCTTTTTCATTCTTCTTAATAACATTTTTAAAATAATTTAAAATGTACGAATAAAGACTTGGGCGTTCAAGTGATATGCATCTTTTTATTTTAAAAGGTTAAAATTCGATTAAACGCTGAAGTTCTTTATGTCAAGAAGATACGCCATTCTTAAATTAGAATCTTAACGACTGTATACAAACACAAAAATGTAGTTATTAAAGAAATTTAAACTTACGCCATTCTTAAATTAGAATCTTAACGACTGTATGCAAACACAAAAATGTAGTTATTAAAGAAATTTAAACTTACGCCATTCTTAAATTAGAATCTTAACGACTGTATACAAACACAAAAATGTAGTTATTAAAGAAATTTAAACTTACGCCATTCTTAAATTAGAATCTTAACGACTGTATACAAACACAAAAATGTAGTTATTAAAGAAATTTAAACTTACGCCATTCTTAAATTAGAATCTTAACGACTGTACACAAACACAAAAATGTAGTTATTAAAGAAATTTAAACAATCAATGTACTCTTGTTACTCTCTTCAGTACTTTTCATTTTCTTCCGGTCGATCTTGATAGGTAAACTTCAGTTCTTGTATAAGATAGATAGATAGATAGATAGATAGATAGATAGATAGATAGATAGATAGATAGATAGATAGATAGATAGATAGATAGATAGATAGATAGATAGATAGATAGATAGATGAGAAAGAAAACTTTTCTAATATCATCTATACATTTCCTGATTAATTATGAAATGTACGATGAGCTGAAAGAAGTATACAGTCAAGATAGGGGTGTTATGGGTCTGTTTCTGCTCCTAATACGAATATTAGGTTCATTTAATTAATAATATCAATTGAAGAGTTGCTTTCTAACTTTAAAAATAATAAACAAGCTTTTATTTTGATTTCACAGAGTGAAATATATAAATTTGTCTAATGAGAAATTCTGCCACTGATGGAAATGTCTTTACCAATTATGAGTAGGTACTATTGCCAAAGTTCTTTCAGTACTATTTATGCAGTAAGTGGTCTGTACATACGTCATCATACTTCTTATGTTAACGTTTCGTGACATGCTGAACAGTAAGCGTTGTGAGTATTACGTAAGTCAGGGGTGGGCAAACTATGGCCTGCATGCCGCATGCGGCCCTCCAAGGCTATTCATGCGGCCCACCAAGGGTTTTCATGTGGCCTAGGAACAAGTCCTATGTTCATGCTATTTAAATTTCTCAAGTATAAAATTTCTTTCTAATTTTGAAATATAACCATGCGATGTCAAATACATACCCAAATGAAAATTAATTATTATGTTATTTAGAAAAACCTTTTGTTTTTTTACTATTTCAAATATTAATTATTTTACTTAATGAATCATGCAGCCCACAACAAGGTGTAAATGTGTGTATGCGGCCCTTGCACTGGAAAGTTTGCCCACCTCTGACGTAAGTCATCATACTTCTTCTGTAAACGTTTTATGACAATGCTAAACTGTATGCATTATGAGTATTAGGTAAATCACCATACTTCTGTTAACGTTTTGTGACATGCTGAATTGTAAGCGTAGTATTACGTAAACACAACACACTTCGAAATTTAAAACTGTTTACGTAATACTACGCTTACAATTCAGCATGTCACAAAACGTTAACAGAAGTATGGTGATTTACCTAATACTCATAATGCGTACAGTTTAGCATTGTCACTACTACAACTGCTACTTCCAACTGTACATATTCTGAGAATGTTACTTAAACTGCAATATTTCTTAAGTTGTGGGCGTTTAGTGAATACTACTTTAACTGTGTACGTTTCGTGATTATAATTTAAGCTGTAAAAGATTTAACATTTTCGTAGTTAAGATTTTTTTAATCGTATCAGTGTATTTGACAAAAAGCTACATTATGCACTAGTAGTCATTCAGATACGTGATCCTGTATGTTCCAGACTAAGAATCTTGCAAAATTACTTTTGACAAATCTTATATTTTGTGCCATTGATGGGAAATTATGCACACATAAATAAAGTTTATTTATATTTGTGTTGCAGTAAATTCATGATTACGTCATGATTTCGAAAGACTCAATTCAAGTTTTAATGAATTCGTGCACTGATCCAGAAGGTAGTACATGATCATGAGCTTCTGGATATACGTGACGCACAAGATGCTACACGATATAATATGTGACGCACAAGATGCTACACGATACAATATGTGACGCACTAGATGCTACACGATATAATATGTGACGCACAAGACGCTACACGATATAATATGTGACGCACAAGATGCTACACGATATAATATGCGACGCACTAGATGCTACACAATATAATATGTGACGCATTAGATGCTACACAATATAATATGTGACGCACAAGATGCTACACGATATAATATGTGACGCACAAGATGCTACACGATATAATATGTGACGCACAAGATGCTACACGATATACTATGTGACGCACAAGATGCTACACGATATAATATGTGGCTAAGCCTTCTAGAGCAAGATGACACGTTAACATAATATGTAATCTACAAGATTAAATACAAACCATATTTATGGCTATTCTTTTGAATACGTGTGGTCAACAAGCTTCTATATAAACCTAATCTATGGCTAAGTCTTTTGAATACGTGTGGTCCACAAGCTTCTATATAAACCTAATATAAGGTCAAACCTTCTGGAAATATGTGGCCCTTAAGATGGTATGTAAACGTAATATATGGTTAAGCCATTTGGGACTATATGGCCCATAAGATGGTATGTAAACGTAATATATGGTTAAGCCATTTGGGACTATATGGCCCATAAGATGGTATGTAAACGTAATATATGGTTAAGCCATTTAGGACTATATGGCCCATAAGATGGTATGTAAACGTAATATATGGTTAAGCCATTTGGGACTATATGGCCCATAAGATGGTATGTAAACGTAATATATGGTTAAGCCATTTGGGACTATATGGCCCATAAGATGGTATGTAAACGTAATATATGGTTAAGCCATTTGGGACTATATGGCCCATAAGATGGTACTTAAATATAATGTATGATTACGTTCTCTTAAAATATATGGTTCTTATTCAGATCAACTTCATATTTACTTTAAAATGCCGTTCTAGCCTGCACAGTTACTTCGTGTGTCTAGGCAGAAACAAATTTTCAGATGTATGGCAAAGTACCTTCTCAAGCTAAAGTTCAGATAGTGGGTATCAAAACGGGTGCTTTTAAAGACAAATGTAGTTCCTGCTGAATGCGACCTCTTCCACTAAGCTTTCCTAAGTTTATTATTTCAACTCTTTTGGGAAAAATTAGATGAGAATGCAAACACAAAAGAAACAAATTAAAACATATTTATGAACGCTCTGATTATATTATGATATTATACAGAAGAAAATTAACGATTTCACCTAACGAAAAACACAAAGTAGAAAAAGAAAATAGTGTTACACATCAGATAATTAGCATTGCAACTGTCAGACACAAGCAAAATAAAGTAATAGTAAATAAAGATTATAAATCAGATTATAAATCTGTCAAATTGAGTTACCTGAATATCAAAAGGAAAATGCTGCAGATGAAAGTGTTCTTTAAAGGTACCTTTAAACCTCCATCGATACACGACCACTGGTGAGTCGTACCCTTCCTCGTTCCTTATCAAAATAGTGTGTCTTTCATTCTCAAATTCCCCAACAGAATTCAAGATGGTCAAATGGGGTTTCCACAATGCGTCTGCAGCAAGCTTATTTAGTTTCTGTATTAAACAGTTAACTGTGATACACTTGAATAAACACACAGAGAGACACATGCACGCACGCACACACATGCATAGGGCACCAAAATATTTATGCGTGCATTTCTATATGTATTAAATCGTGAATGTAGCACATATATCTCAGTATTTTATTATTGCGTCACAAACAATAATTACCGTAAGCTAATGATCAATAAAGGAAACTGTCCTGAGTAGAGTAATACTTGTCTTATTGTATTAACTGCTACAGCCTTAATCAGTAGTTATTGGAAGAGAGCTCTACTAAATATGTTGTGATGCTCATCCAAAGTTGGGGTTTTCAAATAGACCGCAAAGACAGTGATGTCTGCTAGTTGTAACTATGTATACTCTGTTGAATGAGTGGTCGATCTTGTTATGCTGTAGATCCATTGTGTAGTATTAGGCCTGATTGTTAGACTGTGCTGCTGAGAACGTCTAGCCTGCTAGTCCATTGTTGTATCGGGCTTGATTGCTTAATGGTTCCGGTGAGAACGTCTTACCTGTTGGCCCATTGCTCTATCATTCTTGATTGTTTGATTTTCCTGGTGAAAACATCTTACCTGTTGGCTTTTTGCTGTATCATGCCAGACTGGCTTTGTGAGTACGCCTTACGTATTTGTCCAGTACAATTATCATGCCTGACTGACTTTGCGAGTACACCTTACTTATTTGTCTAATACAATTATCATGCCTGACTGACTTTGTGAACAAATTATCATGCCTGACTGACTTTGCAATGCTTATCTGTCAGTACATTGCTGTGTCGTGCTGGATTGTCCTGGAGAAAACGCTTGCCTGGTTTTCCATTGCTTGCTTGCTTGTTCTGGTTAGTACATCTTGCTTATTGTACCATTGCTCTATCATGCCTGATTGGCTTTGTGAGTACCTCTTACCTGTTAGTCTATTGCTGTATCATGCTTGACTGACTTTGTATTTCTTACCTGCTGGTCCAATTGCTGTATCATGCCTGCCTGGCTTTGTAAGTACGTCTTACCTGTTGGTCCAATTGCTGTTTTATGCTTGACTGACTTTGTAAGTACTTCTTACTTGTTGGTCCAAGTGTACCATGCTTGACTGTTTTGATAGGTATATTACCTGTTGGTCCGTTGTGTACCACATTTGACTGGATTGCTAAATATATTACCTGTTGGTCCATTCCATTCAGTGACACCTCTTCCCACTTTGCTTGGACAAAAACGTCAGCATCAAATTGTTGGGTCCGCGTATCTATGTCATTCATTTTCAGAAATGCTACCTTAAGCTCAACAACTACCTGCAAAATGACAACTTAATTTTGTTTAGTTTTTAATTTTGTTATAGCATTAGTAATGTACACACTACAGACAAATAATACACACACACACACACACACACACACACACACAAAATGTAGTGGAGTAAATTTGCCTATCCCTATTTCCAGACTTAATTGTTATATAAACTGTTAAGTTGTCGTGCAAAACTGTTAAGTGACCCGACTTTGGGCACTCCTTATGATGGTATTTTTGTGTCAGAGTTGGAGCAAAGAACTCGAGTTGAGAATATGCTAGAAATTGCTGATGCAATCCAAACCAGTTCCAACTGGATGAGTAGTTTTAATTATCCAGTGGTTAAGATTTACGAGAATGAGACTAGCCGAGACAAAAAATTTACATACTGTAGAGATTTCTATTGTCAGATCACTTGAATTTGGTGTGGCAAGAAGTCCGGTCTTGAAAGGTGGCCATTAGCTTAATGGTGAGTTAGCTGACTGATTGAGACTGATGGACTTTGAAATATTTCATTCACTTTTGCTATTGATATGTTATATTTGCGTTTTCAATAGATTTCTTCAATATCAGTTTAAAATTTAAATCGTATAAAATGCTTATATATATGTGTGTGTGTGTACATGCGCATGCACGCACAATTCTATGTGAGTTTTATAAAACTTGTAATTATGGAGATGTAGTTATTTAGGTTTTTAAGGTTTAAAAGCAGTCGTATTAACTGACTGATTAATATTTAGTCTTAAGAAAATCATTGTCTTTAAAAAAATCTACTTGTGTGTGTGCGTGCGTGCGTTTGCGTTTTGCGACATACTGTACTTGGACTGTTCATAAAGCAAGTCATGTAAAGAGAACATTAAGGGGTTAGAAAAAGTAGGACAAGGGGTGGTGGGTGGGTTGTTGTTTTTTTGGGGGAGAGAGGATGTTTACTTCGTTTATTAATCTATCTGTTTTAATTGCTTTGTTTGGGGACGGATTTGTCAACAAATACATTTTCCATTTATAGAATTATGCTGTGCGTAAAATTTCTGCTTGACCACTATCAAATATGAGGTTTATGGCACTTTACTATTTTTTCCCAGAACAAGTGTGAATATTGTATTGTACAATTATAAAGAGATGGCTCGATAAGAACACAATAAAGATTGAACGCCATTATTTTATCATTTTAATTTATAATAATATAATTTATTTTTGTAAATTTGTTTCATTTTACAGTTATTCTTACACGTTATCATTTTGTACATGGATTCGTACGTTAGTTGTGTTATTCCAAAACATAATTTCAGTTGTGCGACATTCATTCACTGAGAGCGGCTAAGCGTCTACATTCATGAATTACTGGTTGGCGTGAAGGGTTGTAAGAGGTACGAGTGTGGATTAAATGTCTCTAATTTGCATTTTTTTAAAAATGTGTATTCTTAACTAATAACATTATTATTGCTGACCTGATGGTGATACTCTTTTCCGATTGTTTCATTGAGCAGAAGCACCCCACGGCTAAAGCGACGGTCCAAATTAGGTTTGGGCGGCACGAAATCCTGGAGGGAAGTCAGAGAACTATCGTCCTTTAGCATGGCTTCTTTCAGGGTTTTTTTTTTAAAATGTCAAACCTTTTCGTTCTTTTGACTGTCTGTTTTTTTCTATAACTTATTTTCAAGTCACCGGTTTATGATTACTGGCAGGTGATCCGTATAATTTAAATATAGATATTTCTTAAATTATCATGGAATTAAAATGGTATCAACCTTTGTGTTCTTCAAGTCATGGTCTTATTTAAAATACTGTATACCTCAGCATTTTTTGTCAGCAAGTTTACGTCACAAAGACTATGAGCCAAATGACGTCAAAAACTATGTCATAACAACTACAACCAGGAAAACAATGCAACCTGAAAATTCAAAACGCTTTATAGGTATACAAAACAGCTGCAAGAGTTGATGTTACGGTTAAAAGCTTTCATCACGACAATAGTTATTAATAACAATCCGATATAATCGATTAAATGTAAGCCTACGAGACACCGCCTATTCAAATACGTGTACATTATTAGGCGTGTTCCTATTTCATTGTTATTAACTGTATTGTCCTCGTGAAAGTTATTTTGTCTATTCTGATACGTTTATCCTACATTATTAGGCGTGTTCCTTTACTTGTTCCTATTTCATTGTTATTAACTGCAGTGTCCTCGTGAAAGTTATTTCGCCGAAACGTTGGCTGTTGTAGTTTTTTTCTCTCTCCCTATAATGTTACTGATAAAGATTTCTGAATACTCAGGATGAGTTGATTTCTTTATGTTGAGCAAACGTTCTATGGGTAAACAGATTCAAGTAAACTCCGGTGTCTGTCAGTCAACTGAGAACGTGACGCTGACAAATGAGCTGGCTCACCCTGACTGATGAATTATATTGCACTAGCTCAGTTTCTCAAAATAACAAACCCACAATAGTTACCATATCCGACGAAACAAAATATCCAAGAAAACTTTTATTGCGACTGATCCAGTCACCTAGTGTTCGCCGCTCCTTCCTTTGACCCGGTTAGGTAGGGTTTGCCTACTTCTCCTTGATTCAGTCAGCTAGTGTTCGCCACTCCTTCCTTTGACCCGGTTAGGTAGGGTTTGCCTACTTCTCCTTGATTCAGTCACCTAGTGTTCGCCACTCCTTCCTTTGACCCGGTTAGGTAGGGTTTGCCTACTTCTCCTTGATTCAGTCAGCTAGTGTTCACCTCTCCTTCCTTTGACCCAGTTAGGTAGGGTTTGCCCTTAGTTCCTTGATTCAGTCAGCTAGTGTTCGTTCCTCCTTCCTTTGACCCAGTTAGGTAGGGTTTGCCCCTAGTTCCTTGATTCAGTCAGCTAGTGTTCGCCCCTCCTTCCTTTGACCCAGTTAGGTAGGGTTTGCCCCTAGTTCCTTGATTCAGTCAGCTAGTGTTCGCCCCTCCTTCCTTTGACCCAGTTAGGTAGGGTTTGCCCCTAGTTCCTTGATTCAGTCAGCTAGTGTTCGCCCCTCCTTCCTTTGACCCAATTAGGTAGGGTTTGCCCCTAGTTCCTTGATTCAGTCAGCTAGTGTTCGCCCCTCCTTCCTTTGACCCAGTTAGGTAGGGTTTGCCCCTAGTTCCTTGATTCAGTCAGCTAGTGTTCGCTCCTCCTTCTTTGACCCAGTTAGGTAGGGTTTGCCCCTAGTTCCTTGATTCAGTCAGCTAGTGTTCGCTCCTCCTTCTTTGACCCATTTATCTAGTGTATACCTCCTTTCTTGACCCAGTCAGCTAGTGTTCACCCCTCCTTCTTTGACTTTTATAAACTAATTTATAACAAAAGTTTTGAGATAGTTTTCATTTTATATAGATGTATAATGTGGCGGCCATTGCAGTGAACAAAATTAT
Organism: Sinotaia quadrata; assembly: GCA_028829895.1. Classification (NCBI taxonomy): domain Eukaryota; kingdom Metazoa; phylum Mollusca; class Gastropoda; order Architaenioglossa; family Viviparidae; genus Sinotaia; species Sinotaia quadrata. The sequence goes on along the minus strand of CM054180.1, from coordinate 14,720,021 downwards.
TGTTTTATTTTTCCATTAGATTTACAGACAAGTATACAATTACAACGCCAATCGGTTTCATGAAACTTCGGAAAGGAATTGAGGATAATAGTTTGCATCTCAGATTTATTCCTTGTTCCGATAGTACTAAGTAAAAACATTCTTTTAATCACCTTATAGGATAGTATTGAACAAATCAGTTTTGTTTGCATTTTGTTATTTTTTTTCAAGTGCATTCTAGGATGGAAACCACGCATGAAAAATATAGTGTCACCAAATGCGACCTGAGTTGTTGCAAATATTGAAGCAATAGTGCTACTGATTGAAAACTGAGTTGTTGCAAATGTTAAGCTATAGTACTACTGACTTCGGCTTGAGTTGTTGCAAATGTTAAAGCCATAGTGTTACTGATTGCGATCTGAGTTAATGCACACATAAATGCCATTGTGCCATCGACCGCGACTGAGTTGTTACAGAATTGGCAATATAAAGAACTGCTCCTGTCCTTCCAAGTAATTTGATCACCAATTCTTGGTTCGTAATGGCAATTGAAAGGATATTTATTTATTTGGGGAAGGGGGTGTCGGGTACGTACGAAATGCATAAGCATGATTGAGAGGGTTGCATTCCCAGAGCTGGCAGACATCATGTCGGCCATGATTGAAGAATCGAATTTATATCGCCCGTTTGGAATGTTCTTGTCAATTTAAAATAAATATGTGGGAATGCAGCGGAAGATGGTAAAGAAAAACCAAACAGCAGTTTTATTTATGTAGATGTCTTCAAATTAATATACATAAATTATTTATAAAATTATTAATTACATCTACACCCCTAAAATAAGAAAGACACAGAAACAGCAAACTGCAGCATATCTGTGGATAACATGAGCATATCAAAGATTAAATTATATTTCTTTTCAGGCTTAACGGGTAAGCACGCAAACAAACAAAAACTCATTTATAGCACAAAAAAATAATAATAACTTCACAGAAATAAGAAACAAGATGTTGATCACTAGCAGTCACTTGAGTTTTAAGGTTTCTCTTTTATAACCACCGCTAAGTAAAGCATTAGCTTGAATCAACAGACATAGGAAAAAGCATTGTGCATAACTCCTTTCTGACTTCCTACGTTCTGTTGATTTCGCGAATACGTGCTGAATATTTCAGAAGGTTAGGCAAAGAGAGCAATAAGAAAGAAAACGAAGCATTGACAAAAAAGAAATATGTATACTGATTGTTAATAGTTCGCAAGCTAGTATGGGGCTGTGGCTTGTAACAGGTTGCACCCGTGAGGAAAATTATGCTCCTTGCTTTTTTAAATGTTACCTTCTATTTTTCCATAATGGATAATTAATATTGTGTAGCATATAATTTGTCATTGATCTTTAGAGTGATTCATTGTGCTGTCGACCGTAATGTTTCACACCTTGCCAGAGGGATGTAGGTTAATTAGGTGACCGTTAGCTCATGCGTGGAGGGTTAGAGGACGGGGAATGATCTGTAGAGGTGGATGAAGTTAACCGGATGCACCAAAACCATGTATGTACATTTGAGTTCCACTCATGGCATATCTATAAATACCCTGACAACTGGTCATTCAGGTTTATAATTAGTGAACCATAGATTCATAAACATGTGAAAGCAACTGGAAAGGCTACTTGCTCACTGCAAAATATAAATAATGAGCAAACCTAAGTTTCCAGTTTATCACAATATAACTTCTTTTTTTCTTACATTCCAGTCTCAACTCACAATTTCCTGCAATGGTATTTATTAGCCCGATACACGCACAAGGTAAATTAATACAGCATATCAAAAACTGTGGTCAACCCGAAGTGGGTGCCCGCCATCTAAAACTCACTGTTACAGCACTGTTAGGAAATTCTGAGGGGTGAATGCATGAATAATGGCTTCAGGCGAGATGCTAGGATTGGTAAGTATATTTATGTTAACTTCACAATAATTATTTAAATGTATTATTAATTATAATGTTGGAGATTTCTTATTGATGATTATTTGTGTGTATGAAGCTAATATGTATTTGTTTTCAGAGAGGTATTGTGCAGCATTAGCTGTGGTTTAATTGTACATGTAGGATGATAAAATTGTAATGCACACATGTTGTGGTGTGCCATGTACTTTTTTTCATTGTAAAACTATTTGAATTGAGTTGAACTTAAACTATAAAGTGAAGTAATTGTTAAATGTAAATGATTGGTTATGGGTCACTAACTATTGAAGTCTCTGCCTACAAACTATGAGTGTGTAATTTTTTAAAAATGATTTGTGTTGTCTGGAGTTGTGCTGGTATCTCCACAGTCGGTTGTTAGTTCTGCTTAACTTAGTTTTTATCTATAGTTGTTTGTTGGCTTGCTTTTTTTGTGTTTGTTGCTTTTTCAGTATTTGCAGTGTAAACATTCTTATTCACATTTTCAACACACAAAAAAAGACAACCAACAAACCATGAAGTGTTCATGTCGCAGTCCATTTTTTTGTAATTATGCGTAACCATAATTATTTTGTTAACGTTTGATGCTAGTCTTTAAGTTAGCCCTTTGACTAATGATGCTGGGTTTAATTCCCTGTTTCTGGTCATGAGGATTAAGAGAGATTAGCTTTTCAAGCATTTTTTAATTAAAGGGAGTATACTCCTCCTAGCAGCACGATGGGGCTGCGAAATTTCGTTTATTATTTTGTTGGGTTTTTTTGTTGTTTTTACTAACCATTGTTTTTGGTAAAATAATCTCTTATCTTTGTTTGTTTTTACTAACCATTTGTTTTTAGTAAAATAACCTTTTATCTTTGCATGTAGAGCAAGCATTTCAAACATGAGTGCACTTATATGTAAATCCATTAATTAAAATAAATGTAACATGAAAAGAAATTATTTGAAAAAATCAATGCCAAGGAATTTAAAGATGGGTCAAAAACTACTCATGATTATTATTTCTTTTATAATTTACTCCTTTTTAAAGTGTTTTTTTTTTGTGTGGATGTACAATAGCCTTGATTTGGAAATGTCCACCAGTCGTTGTATAAATATAATTATTTTGCCAGTAAAATCAAAGCGAAAAACATGGAACCCTGATCCTAAACGCTCAACACTCGGGAAAAATAAATGAACCATTTTATAGACAGCTTCTCCCTCCAGTCCATCCCACCCGCGTGTTTGCTCATTATAGATAATTGTCTATAGGTCAGTGTCGTGTTCAAAGGTCTGGATGCTGTTAATTAGCATTTACCTGGAAATATTTGTTCACTGTAGAATGTAGATAAAAGTATGGGTCTGGCTGTTTTTAACTTGCTCCATACCCGGATGTATTTACTGCATAAATCACTGTCATGATCTTGGGTCTGGCTGTTTTTAAGTTGCTCCATACCCGGATGTATTTACTGCATAAATCTGTCATGATCTTGGGTCTGGCTGTTTTTAAGTTGCTCCATACCCGGATGTATTTACTGCATAAATCACTGTCATGATCTTGGGTCTGGCTGTTTTTAAGTTGCTCCATACCCGGATGTATTTACTGCATAAATCTGTCATGATCTTGAGTCTGGCTCTGTTTTAATCAGCTCCATACCTCCATACCAGAATGCATTTGCTGCATAAATCACTGTCATGTTCAGGTGTCTGATTGTTTTTAATTATTTTCATAAGTGGGTGTATTTTCTCTTTACGGATAATCGCAAATAGATCAACACTTATATCAATTCAGTGAAATCACTTTCACAGACCATCTCGTTTTGGTGGCATAAATATTGTATATATTTGTGTTGTATATTCTACTGAAAAATACTGTTTGCGTAGTCAAATAATTTTGATGGGTTTGTATATATTTTGTTGCATATTCTACTGAAAAATACTTTGCGGAAGCAACTTTTTGGTTGTTTTTTTTTACCCAAATCTTTTTTTCTAAATGAAATTAACCCCAAACTTCAAAGTAAACAAGCACTCTAATTGTTTTTAAATAAAGAATAATTGCACTCAAAGTCAAGAATTAATAAAAGACTTTAAAAAGCCACATATGCTGTCATAAGAATAGCACACACAAAAATTAATAAAACGGGCTGAAGAACTGAAGACTTTCATTGAAAACATCTTGATTTCAGGTTTTTGAAAAATGGTGCTGTTTCATTTTTGATAAAACAAGATCCCTATCAGGGCTTTTCTCTGTCAGAGCAGCTTGGATGCGGTCTTCGGTGCCCAACCGATTTCTGTACTTTGTTTTCAAGTTCATAAGGGTAAAAAATCCTTGTTCACAAAAGTAGGTTGTTGCAAAAGACAGCATTTTTGTCACTTCTACATGTACAGTTTAAAACCCTTTGCAGTCCTTGAAATCCAAAATGATGAAAGACCTGTCTTGTTCTGAAATTCCATGCGTGCTTCACTGTTCGAGCGAAATTCAAGAAGTGCCTCTGTCAAATGTCACATTCGCAAGACAATATAACTCTGACATTAGTTATAAAATGCGTGCAGGGTGCTGCCCTAAATCAAACCGAACTTAACGATTTGATATATAATCTTACAAAAGTTAATATAAAATAAATATAAATAAAAGTTTATATAATTGTCAGCCGAGCCTACGATATAGACTCTATATTTCAAATACACTTTGTGAGTGATATATATATATATAAAAAATAGTTGAGTCTTCAAGGCCTTATTACTCCTGGCGAAGAATACATCTGCGGTTTTGAATTCATTATCTGAGCTTTGGCCTGCAAGAATAGGCAAGGATAATATAGTGATGATGATGATGATTGATCACCAATTGCATTATTAAGAACTTACGCAAAGAAGAAAAATCAGCACAGCTGTACTAATTTTTTTGCAAATCGAAATAAACAAGTTGCTGCAACACAATGTAAAAATAATATATATAAAATAATAGTAGAATACATTCATCAATATGGTTGAATTATTTTTGCATTTGTTTTTAAATTTAATATTAACATTAGAGACAAAAAAAAACAACAACTACAAAAGTCGGAATACTGCGTTCGTTATTAAGTAGTAAATCTTTGAAAAAGTCCTGTAAAGTGAAATATGTGATCATTATTAACTAGAAAGTCATGTAAAGTGAAATATGTGATCATTATTAACTAAAAAATCCTGTAAAGTGAAATATGTGATCATAATTAACTAGAGTTGTGCAGAGAGATAGAGAAGAGCAAGAGTCTTTCTGTATAGGAATCAGTCATCTAAACTGCTTAAGTTCTAAATACATCCAACGTGTCATGACAAGAATACACTCTGCACAAGAGAAATCCTAAAGTTAAAATCAGAACTCCTCTAAATTTAAATGTTCCTGAGTGACCAAAGGTTGATCTTTCCACTAAGGTGTTTAAGTCACTCACCATTTCTCACACAGTGGAATGCGAAGAGAGATTTAAAAAAACCGACATTCATGTCTGACATCGTCTAGCATTTATTGCTTGAGACGGGTTGAGGTGATCAAATACTATATTTTTTTTTAATTCTAATTATTCTGTGTGAGAATGTATGCCAACAAAGTCGATCGTTTATCTGCCAGGTGAGAAAGACGAGTGGTGTCTTCTTGAGAATTAATAACATACATTAAGATTGTCATCACCTGTAATTAGTTATGGATGATTAAATAATAATAATCATCATCATAACCAATAACTAGGGTGGTGTTGCATCACATAGCATAGGGCCTCTTGAAAAGTGCACAAACAATAATATAACTAAAGAATATAGGGCACACAAATTAGCACACCTCATAGTATAGTACTACTAACAAGAACACAATGCAGACCTTATAGTATAAGGCTAATAGTACACTATATAGGCCTCATAGAGTATGGCCAGGTACAAGTAAATAAACAAGAACAGACCTCGTACTGCATATCTATTTCTTCCAACTTCCGTCGATATCTGAGTGCCTGCAAAACAAAATATAAATTACATACATTTCAATAATCATTATGTGACAGAATAAATTTGTCTCTCCTTGTTTTTAAATTTAAACTGCTAAATTGTCAGAGAAACCCGACCTGGGGAACTCTTGTTTCATGTTATTTTTGTAAATGTTGAGTTGAAGTAAACAGCTCCAAGAACATTCTAGATTGCTGATGTAACGCAAACTGAGTAAATAGTTTTCTATTATCCAATGATCATGATTTACGAGAACGAGTCTAGCCAATGGGCTGAGTTTAAGGAGTTCTCTTGCTGTAGAAAATGCTGCTCTCTAATGACTTTTGAATTTGGTGTGGAAGAAGAAAGTCCAGCTTTGAAAGCATCGTTAGCTTGATGGTGAGTTAAAACTGACTGATTAAGAGAGAATGGACTTAGAAACATATAATATATTCTTACTATTGATATGTTATACGTGTTTATGCAGAGATGTACTATGCGAGTTGACTTTTATTTCTACAAATATTTAAGCTAAAGTTTCGCCCTCTGAATGTGGTTTCTGTGTTTGTTTTGTATTTTAACTAAAACCCAGCTAATTTTCAAGGATGCTTCGAAAACAGTCACTTGCACTCATTTGTCGTCGAAAAAATATTTTGCTGGCTATGCAGATTTCGTTTTATGGAATTTACTTTGTCTTCCCTAATTTTAGAACCAAGTGGATAATTTTTCTCAAAATTGTTATGCATGGAAGTGCAGATTGGCTTTTTCAAAACAGCTACTCTGGCAGAGCAAGCACACAGGCTGGGGCCGCTGTGTTGTCCGTTTTTTATTTGACACGCTTGTCATTTTTATAGTTAGAATAAAATTAAAATATAAAAAAATATTACTTTTTTTTTACAAAACTTTTTACTGAACTCAATAACAATGACGTCTGCACAACGTGTTAACAGAACATCTGCTTCCAGTAGTGGATCTTAGGCAAGTAAGTAAGACCATTAAAATACTTCTAGATTTTTTTTAAAGAATTTTTTAGAAACTATTATTTTGTGCGATATTTAAAATTAACACTTAAATTCAAATAAACTTAGAATTCGTCTAATTATTGAAGAAATAGAAAAATATTAAATAAAATGTATAAGTTTTATGACAAAATTTTGCGCAAATAAAATTTTAAAACATACTGACACTTTACAAAAGTACTATCGAATGGAGTGCCTAAGGTCGGGTCACTTTGACAATTTATATAACAATTAAGTTTAGACACAGGGATAGGCAAATTTATTCCGCAACACTTTGTTGTATACAATCGTGAGCTGACTACCGTATATTATTATTTTGTTGTATACAATCGTGAGCTGACTACCGTATATTATTATTTTGTTGTATACAATCGTGAGCTGACTACCGTATATTATTATTTTGTTGTATACAATCGTGAGCTGACTACCGTATATTATTATTTTGTTGTATACAATCGTGAGCTGACTACCGTATATTATTATTTTGTTGTATACAATCGTGAGCTGACTATCGTATATTATTATTTTGTTGTATACAATCGTGAGCTGACTACCGTATATTATTATTTTGTTGTATACAATCGTGAGCTGACTACCGTATATTATTATTTTGTTGTATACAATCGTGAGCTGACAATACCGTATAAGATTATTATTTTGTTGTATACAATCGTGAGTTGTACTACAAATGTTCTTCAGGGCAACGAAGGAAACAATAAAGGTGACTTCGCTGCATTTAAGTAGCAGTCGACAATTAATGCCCCTTTAAAAGGTAGATTTGAACGCAATTAAATGTATATGTTTAATGTTGATGCATTCCACTCAAAAGTAAGTTTCTCTGAAAACGTTAGTAAACAATAAGACTAATCCACATAAAGCAATTATATTCCTATTGAATCATATTCCTATATCTCGTATGTTAAAAGAAATATTTTCCATTTAATTCCCGCACAATGGTACTAGCGAGCTGAGCTGAAAGTAACATGACAACAACACAAATACTGAACGTAAATCTATTTTATACACAATGTACATACTTACTGTTTTATTGACCTGAGCAAAGAAGAACAGGTGGCAGAAAAAAAACAGTACGGCAAGGCAGACTATTGCCAGCTCATCATAATCCCTCACTGAGTCTTTATCAGTCGTTCGCGCAAGGGCGCTCATTACCGCTTCCTCAGTCGTGAATGTCGACAGGAATAAATTGGCACTCAGCACATAGATGTCCTGTGAGTTTCAGAGTATGAGTTAAGAGCACATAGATCTCAGGTCATATATTCCATGTTGGATACACAGCACAGATGTCTGTGAAATTTAAATATGCTGAATTCATTATAGAGTACACAAGTGACATGAGATTTAAAATCAAGGATAACAAGAGTACATTGGTCTACGATCTAAAATGCTTAGTGCCGAATATACTAAAATGTTGTGAGATTTAAATGTCGATTATAGAGTATACAGTTGTCTATAAGGTTACAAAATATGGATGATGAATAAATAAATGTGTATAAGGTTCAAAATAGGTAAGGTTAAAAATATCTCAATTGGTGAAAGCAAACGTGTGTGGAATTCAATATGATAAATGAAATGAGCATAGTTGCCTCTGAGATATCGTTTTGATACATTTCTGTCTGTGAAATACATTATTATGATACAGAACTATCTGTAACATACTTAGTTTTGATACATAGTGTGTGTTACATGTCCAGTATTTATTTAAAGACCCTGCTTAGGAATTTTACAGAAACTTTAATTTAATTAGATAAATTAATTTCTCTTTTCCCTAAACAGACTGGTTGCTCAAATTATCTTTCGTCTCATATGAAAATGCGCCTTTGTAGTACAGACAAACAGATTCTCGAACAGACAACTTGTGTACAATAGCTGGTTTGGAAACCGTTAACACTCTCTTAAATCTTTATGCATTCAAAAGGTTCATTTAGCTCAGTCGATCCCCCATCCAAACCACGAATTAGGACTATATGCATAAAAATTCACTACGAAAGAGGTATTAACAAATAAAGAATTTAATAGTTAATATTTAACAATAACAATCAATTACGAAGACACAGCTTCAGATCTAACTAAGGCGAGTATAATCGGCTTGACTTTTACTGTTAAAAGTTAGTTTTGCCAGTACTTTCGATTGAATCAGACTTCGGGTTTTAATTACTCAACTTCTCAGTAGTCTTGATATACACGTGGTCTAAGGACAGTTTGATCCTTCCACGTATCAAGCGATGCTTGCAGGTGCGACCGTAGTTCCAGTAACCTTGTCGTCCCCTCGACTTGTTACACTAGCGATCCGTCATCTCACAGCACCAACAACAATGGCGACACGGAATTGTACATCGTTCGTCAGAGCTGCACAAAGAAACACGCCAGGTACTCAATGTGATGCAAAGGTGGCAATAATACGTAGAACGTATTATAAGGCTGAGGATAAGAACCCACGCTGAAAATACAAGTGTGGTTCTATAAGTGATTTGCGTTTTACATTCGCAAACCATCCAAGCATGTGTGATTGATACAACGCGCTTAGTTTTAAATCTTCGACTATCGTGTCTTTACAATATATTTATATTCATAAAAGATACAATATAATTCACATGTGTGTTATTTTTAACATTACATGAACGTATGAATTTCCAAACATTTACTTCATCAAAAAATGGAATTCATACAAGGAGAATAAAATATAATTCAAATTAAGTATGAGCGCTTTACAATTACACGCAAGAGAATCATTTGAATTACATGAAAATTCGTAACGTGCACAGACGTTTTTTCTGCGGCACAAGAGAATTAAGGTTTATACAAATTAAAGTCAAAAGGTTACAATTAATTTATATACAATGAAATCTTTAGGCTTTAGTCATTCTATCGATCACGTATGCTTGGAGAGAATTATGGTAATTCGCACAAAATACATACATAAATTCATATACAAAAATACAAATAGTAAAATGCAATATCATTGTAAGAAGTAGACGTGTTACCTTCTTAAAGTAGACTTTACTGCACAAGACGGGTTTCTATGTCCCTATGTTCCTTCCGACTCAGCAAGATTTCGGCGACCAAGATGCTCGAGAGCTGGGTGTATGTCGACCGGTTTGGCGTCATGAGTAAAGAATATTATCGCGTCAAGAGTATTTATTGTAGTGCATGAATGTATCACGTGACTAGAACTTTCTCGACTGCTGTCTAAAGTTACATAACAAGGGATGAACTCACTATTGTTTTTTTTCCTCATGCGGTGCATGACGGTAGGGTTCAAACAAAGGAATTCAATTCGAATATGATATTCGAGTTTCGGATGTGGGTCACAAGTTCATGACAAGAATTCTGGTCAGAAGTCTGTCACAGTGTGTCACACTAGTTAGATACATATTTGTGAGAAACAAAAATTAGATACATAGTTCTGATACATATTTTTCTGTGAGAATCACTAGTTATATACATTGTTTTGATACATATCTGTCCATAAGAAACACTAGTTTGATATATAGTTTTGACACATATCTGTCCGTAAGAAACACTAGTTAGATACATAGTTTTGATTCATATCTGTCCGTAAGAAACACTAGTTTGATATATAGTTTTGATACATATCTGTCCGTAAGAAACACTAGTTAGATAGATACAGAGTTTTGATACATATCTGTCCGTAAGAAACACTAGTTTGATATGTAGTTTTGATACATATATGTCTGTAAGAAACACTAGATATATACATAGTTTTGATACATATATGTCTGTAAGAAACATTAACTTAGATACATAGTTTTGATACATATTTGTCTTTCACTAACATTAATTACATACTTAGCTCTCTCTGAGGTCCTTAATTTGATACATAAAAGTCTGTGAGATTCATAATGTGAGATACATATCTGTTGTGAGATACATAATTTTGATACATAGTTTTCTGTGGGAGGTACTATTTTCATTGAAGTGTATTACATATTCAGCCCTAATGTACAGAGATGTCTGGGAAATGTGAGGGAAATTTATTTGTATCTAGTGAACATGCATATACAGCCCTAATGTACACAGCTGTCTGTGAGATACATTATTCTGAATGTAGTGAACATATATTTTCAGTCCTGATGTACGTAGCTATCTATGAAGTACATTATTTTGAATGTAGTAAACATACATTTTCGGTCCTAATTTATAGATAGAAGGTAACAAAATAGAGATATATTTGATAGAAACGTAAATGAAATATCTAGCCGTTTGAAGAAGATAATGTTCAAAGACTGCTACAAATCCACAAATCCTTTATCTTGTAAATATTTCACTAACAGAGTTTATATTTAAATGCAACATTAGTCAATGAAACAAAAATAGTTCCAATTTACAAGAATTCAAATTTTTAAAATAGCAAGATTATTTTAGAATACAAGAATTCACTTGTAGCAGCGATCTGAACAATTATGAACATTGTAAGCAATAGTTATTTTTAATATAGTTTAAACAGAAACTATACCTTAAATATTATTTATTACAGGCATCATTTGTATTAAAGATTTTAACATTGTAATAAGATTTTACAAAGTAGGAATACACATTGCATTAAGAACTAAATTATTAGTACAAGTAATCTTTAGGTTATCTCCCCTGACCCCCACCCCACACATCTTAAAATAACGGCATCTGGTTGGATGGAAATGAAATAAAACTCACAAGGTACGTCAGGTAGGATATTTTAGGCAGGCTCTGAATGATAACTAACTTGAAGGTCACCAAAGTGAAACAGAGGAGAATGCCGGACGTCAGTCGATAGGGTGTACAGGGGTCGACGGCACAAGTGGCAAACAGCAAGCATAAGATTAAAAACTGGAAAAAGAAGAAACAAATAAACATGGAATCAGTGCAAAGGTTAAATTTTAATAATAAGTGGAATCGGTAAATATCTCACCTTTTTTATTTCAAAGTTGAATGAAACACTCTTTTACAAGTTTGTTTAATTGGATTCCCTCCTTTTGTCTAAATTATTATTTTTTTTTAATTTTTCTTTTTGCAGTGGGTGTGCAATTATCACCTTATTTAACCTATTCAGATACCCATGTCACTGCTGTCTGAGGGAGGGGGTCCCCTAATATATATATTTAGAAAGTCAGTTAATGTTTTTCTTTCTTATCCTACATTATTTTAATAAAATATACGACCCCCAGAGAGAGGATATAAATCAGAACCGGTGTGAAAGATGACCAATTGTTAGAAATTAGTCAAAATGACTAGTAAAATGTGACGCCAGAATAACTATAAAACCAGTAGATATGCTAAAAAATACTTTTATTTGCTTTAAAGTTTAAATAAATAAGTTTTTTCTCTATTTATTAACAAATAAAAAGAGAATAGTTCGAATTCTGTTAGTTATTAATTAATTCTAAGTGATGAACAATTTACAGAACTGACGACAGTGAGTATATAGGCTTTGTCTGGCTACAGTACAGTTTGGGTAAAGAACAATTTACAGAACTGACGACAGTACAGTAAAGAAACAGTTACTAAAAGAATGGGTGAGACATTAGACTGTAAACGAAAAATTATCCAAATGTGAGTTCGTGGAACACTGATGTCAAGTAATCTATTTCATTGTAATTATCATATGTATATTTGATTGTTCATTTAATAAATTTAGTGTTATATTTATTGACCTGCTTACGCATATTCATAAATCTTATGTTGTAGAAGAAAGTGGGTGGATGGGGCTCGTTAGATAGAGGTTAAAAGTCGGGTTTGTCTTTTCCTTCAGTAAGACGTTTTCCACTCACAAAAACATTATATACTGCAAATGTTGTTTTATGTTGTGAAATAGAGAAAACGTTTACAGCGCCAAATATCCGCCAAGTGACAGACGAGTGGTATCTGTTGGAGGACCTTAATAAAATAAATTAAGATTCTCATCACTTGTAATTCGTTATGAAAGATTAATTAATAATAATAATAATTTCATTATCTAAGAGGCGTTACCCGTCACAGTTACAAACACCAGACATCTGGTATAGGTCTAAGGAAAGGCAGTTTTACTGACAGGGCGCAGTTTGTCGACCCCAAGCTAACAAATGATTGTTACAAGCACCAAACAGTTGAAAGATAAAAAAAATAACCCACATACATCCGATTAGCCAAATAAAAAGATTTTCTTTTATAAACTCCCTTAGAAAGATAATGTTTCTTAAGTGGAGAAGAAAATTTTAAAAGATATATATTTACAGTAATACTTCTTTAAACAAAAGAAAAGTAAAAAGAATAAAGAAGAGAGTGAAACCACAATGTTTACATACATATTGCTCTATTCTCAGATAAAACATTTGATTATAATTTCACTTCATTATTCCTTTTCTTTGTTTTTTTTAAATGCTCAGTCAATTCGTCTTTGCATACAATCACGTGCTATCATCTTTAATACAACACAAATTATGCACACCTTTCTGATGACTAATACAAATTATGCACACCTTTCTGATGACTAATACAAATTATGCACACCATACTGATGACTAACACAAATTATGCACACCTTTCTGATGACTTTTATTACAAAATAGGCAAAATACTTACGATGATAAAGATAACGTTCCATATATAGAATCCCACTTTTCGTTTCACTCTGCAGCTGAAAATCATAATAGGCTTAATGGTAGCCGAGGCATACTCCAGTGTGGTGTGTTCAGTTCTAGACTCTACGTGCTTGTAGATTGACCATTCGTTGGATTCCCCAAAAGTATTGATGTTCACTGAGCTTATACTTCTCCTATCGTTGATGAAGCTGATCTCGTCAATAGAGCGTTCACTCGTCACCTTTATACTCAGATTCTGTGTAGATGGACACACAAAAACATGTCTAATTATGCCACACTATATGACGCTCAGTGTAGATGGACACACAAAAACATATGCCTAATTATGCCACACTATAAGAGGCTCTGTGTAGATGGACACACAAAAACATATGCCTAATTATGCCACACTATAAGAGGTCCTGTGTAGTTGAATACACTTAAAAATAAATGCTAATTATGTCACACAAGAAGAGGTCATATGTAGGTGGGATTACTTAAAACGAGTGAATAATTATGTCACACAAGAAGAGGTCCTATGTAGGTGGGCATACTTAAAACAAGTGCCTAATTATGTCACACAAGAAGCGATCCTAAATGTAGGTGGGCATACTTAAACAAGTGCCTAATTATGTCATACAAGGAGAGGTCCTATGTAGTTGACGCACTAAAATCAAATGCTCATTTATGTCTTTAACTATTTATATTAGGAGCAGAAGAAATCCTAAGTAATCAGAGATACAAAAATAAATGCTGAATTATGTTACATAAGAAAAGATCCTGTGGTGGAGTAAATTTGCCTATCACTGTTTCTAAATTTAATTATTATATAAATTGTTAAATTGTAAAAGAAACCCGATATTGGGCACTCCTTAACTTATAAGTCCAATCTAGATTCTTCTCTAAATTTGCAATGAACAGCCATCTTACAGAGGACGTTCGAATCTCAATCACAATAATATTATGGCTTGGAGGAGAAGGGTGGAGAAGGACGCACTATATAATAGATATGCTATGACATGATATTACAATGTTAATTGCACATACAAGTAAAACACACTTAATTGAAACAGGAAACCTTTAGACTTCACAGTTATTTGAACCATAAATGAAGTACCACTTTTTTTCTTCTTTACAATTTGAATATGTATTGAGGTTTTACTGAATTCAAACTGTTTGTCTGGGTCCAAGCAGCTTGAATTGAGTGGATTTTGTCTAAATAAATACAATGTACTAAAATGTTTTCTTTATTCTAAAAACATGTTACCTGCACATCAAAAGGAAAATAATGGAGTCCCATTTTCTCTTTGAAGACACCTGAAAATCTCCACTGATACACAACTACTGGCACTTCATACCCTTGCTCTATTCTGACCACGTAAATGTTCTTCTCGTTCTCTAAACCTCTGACTTCGTTCATGATGACTAAGTAAGGCTTCCACAAATCATCCATTTGAATAGCACTTAGTTGCTGTATCAGAAAAAGTTCAATATTATTGCACAAGTAAAACAGTACATACGAAAAATGTCCATATTCGAAATTTGCTAAAACCTTCCTCTTTTACTGAAGATCCTTGCTCACAGCCCCCACTTTCACTTTATTTTTTTGTCATAAATGAATAAGCTTGACGAGGAATTCAAAGTCTGTATAAGATTACTGTTTCTTGTTTGATTTTGATATTTTGCAGACAAACGCAGTTGTGTAGGACTGGATTTCTTTTCTGGAAAGGAAACAAAATTATGCCATAGGTGCAGAGAGGAAAGGACTCTAAGGGTTCAAGATAGAATTTTGCTGTACATTTCTTCTTCCTCCGTTGTTTGTTGGTCTGTTTTTTGTTTGTTTGTTTGTTTATTTTTGTTGGGGGGGGGGGGCACATCCATCCACCCTTCTAAAAATAGACTACAATCAAACCTTACTCCAGGACAGTTGACCTTTATCCCCAGGCTAGAGAGTGAATGGACCATTTAGAGCACAGTTCCTCTGCACACAAAGAATGTACCAGAAATCTATCTATTATTCAGCAGACCAACGCAACTGACCATTGAGGAGACCTGTGCATTGACTCTCCCAGTGTTAATAAGCTATAAGTAATCATACTGCACAGCAGCTTCTACCCTTATTGCAGGTAACTGACACAGTAGGAACCTGTCCTCTGTGTATATTACGGCCAAAGGTTTGTGGTTTTGCTGTAAAACCAACTATTATATCCCTATTATTCTTAACTTAAAAAATATTTTGTATTGCTAAACATTTCACTTAGGGTATTAGACTATAAATTATGATGACTATGTACATAAGAGTATTCTGTCAGGAAGCGTGTGGACAAATTCTTAGTGTTTACTTGCAGATTGGCATTTTATTTCCGGCATTGACTCTTGACAAGTGCTGAGCCCTGAAGCAATGCCAGAGTGGAATGACCCACAGGCCAGAGACCACGGTTCAAAGGACCACTCGCATCACTATTTGAACAATCACTAGGAGCCTAGACAATAATGTCGGGCAAATCCAGAGATAAGTGGGCCATAAAATCAACAACTCTACAATATCTCGTAGAGTTTCTCTCATAATGTCACTCATATGGACATAACACAACAAGTGCAACAGCACCATAGACTGCAAGCAAACTATCTGTCAGGAAATATTAGGCAAATTATCCGAATTATGAAGATATTATTTTCATTTCATTTATCGTTTCAACTATCTATTAATTTATGAGAAGACACTTCTGTAGGCAACTTACCTCAGATGGTGCAATAACCTTTTTTACGGAGTTGAGAGCATGTAGGACACTCCAGAGGTGAGGGAAAGGCCATTAAATACGAGATGCCCATATTTGGTCACTTTTGTTCCGTATCGTGACGTAGCATTAATCTGCCAACTGACCTAGAGTCATTCATATATAGGCGTGAATGAATCGAAATTCCTTAGACGCTCAGATTTATTCATTCACAGTGCCCATTATCTAAGGATTGGCCATTTACGTCCATTTTGACCATGCATACCTTCACATAGTGGTAAATATAGTTGACTTCTCTAAATTGTTGTATTTGTCATTTGTAAAATACTGTGTAAGAAATTTATGTGATTGTTAAATGATTGTTAAATGATTGATGTATTTTTTCTTACAGAAGCTAAGTGGCGCTAGCGATTGATACATTTTGTAGAATGATCAAGATAGAATAACCACTTGTGGATTGCTATATTCCCGCTATTAAAATTGTTATAATGGGAAAGCACTGACTAGCAGAAGGGAGATGATATCCGCAATGGGGTAGTTGAAATATCCCCACTGAGGATACTGCTGCTCTCTGCATTGCCATTGTCGTTGCTCGTGCTGGTGGTGGTGGTGATTTTCCATAATGGGTGGAAAATTAAAATGAATGTGTTTACTGGAAGGTTTGATTATAAGTCACATTGCAAGTGAAAATTCGAGCTTCATTTAACAAATGACCTTGACCATACCTTTCTTCCTTCCCTCCTTCCTCCCCTTCCTTCTGTCCTCCCCTCCCTCCCTTATTTGCTTCATAGCTTCCGTTTGTAGGTTACTTCGGTGTTGTTGTTTCCAAACTTGTGGTGGTGGGCATCATCTTTTCTTTTCCTTCAGCTTGTTTGTTGTGTTTCGCTGTCTGCCCTTAAAGGTTTTTTACTTTTTCTGATAATTTCTGCTAAGATCATATGGATTGTTTCTTTATCTGCATTCAATAAATCGTCTGTCATGGTTTCGGCAATATATCATAGCACTGACTCGAAGGCTGAGTTCAATTCTCTATTTTCGGATTGTAGAAGTAGTAAACCTGCTTTGTGTGCTCTGTCGAAGTAGTCATGTGTTGGCGAACTACTCGCTCCCCTTACTACTTTTTCTAGGAGTTAAGTTGATCCTCCAGCCCTGACAAGAGCTTGGGAATGGCACTGGCTGCTGCTCTTTTTTTTCCATTTTAATCAGGGTGTCCATAGAAATGGAAGGGAGCAAAGAATAAGCATATCGGATCAGTTTAGCTGCTCGAATCCAATCGAAAATAGTCTTTTTCCAAAAGAAGCGGGACGTAACTCCCAGTAGAAAAAAAGGGGGGAAGGGAGAATATATCGATCGATATTTGGGGAAGCGCTTCCAGCCTCGGCCGATTTCACGCAAGGAAAAATGTATTGAATTGACCACAACAATTTATGAATGATTAGGTTTCCGTAGGTCTTTCACCCTGAACGGCTCTCGCCCACGACCTCTCTTGTAGAATCAGAATCAGAAAAGATCGACTCAAATAACGTGCAATTATTTCGATCAAATTTGAGGTGTGACGTATCATTACTAAATTTATAAGATCATTTTACTGACTTACGTGACTGACTCTTCCAATGTACAAAGTAAATGTTAATAAACAATAGTCATATATGACGATAGTTTTCATAAGTACGTGACTGACTCTTCCAATGTACAAAGTAAATGTTAATAAACAATAGTCATATATGATGATAGTTTTCATAAGTACGTGACTAATGCGCACTCTGTATTTCCAAACAAGAATTAGACTACACAAGTACAAATCTGACACGTTTAGGCTCTAGCTGTCCTGCATTTCATTGTGACAGTTTGAAATTCGACTAAAAGTGAGAGGGAGAAAGGCCTTGTCCAGCAAAGCAAAGAGCATTTTGTGTGTGGATCAAAGAATCTACACTCGGCATCTTGAAAATGGACATGAGAGAGAAAGCGTGTATGAAAATCTCAAAGTGGAAACATTGATGAAGAATAAATTCTAATGACGGTGGCAGTCATGGTTTATTTGCATGAATGATTTTATTTGAATTTCCTGCTCAGTCCATAAATGTGTAATATATTCCATAGCCACTACAGACACACACATTGTTATGTTCATTAACACTAAAACTTGAGAAATAATAAACAGTTATATGTTGGGGACTTTCGATCTATTGATCCCTTAACAATGCTGTGA
Source organism: Sinotaia quadrata (assembly GCA_028829895.1). Taxonomy (NCBI): domain Eukaryota; kingdom Metazoa; phylum Mollusca; class Gastropoda; order Architaenioglossa; family Viviparidae; genus Sinotaia; species Sinotaia quadrata. Next base: position 14,701,618 of record CM054180.1, on the reverse strand, counting down.
GTCGTTAATTTATCATTCTTGATTGTTTGAATGATTTTCTGATTAAGTGTGTTACCTTTTGATCTAACCCATACAGTGACACCTCCTCCCACTTGGCTTGCAAGAAAATGTCTGCAGCAAACTCTTGATTCACTGTATCTACTGCGTTTATCTTCAGGAATGTTATCTGAAGTTCAACATCTACCTGCAATAAAAAGACAGCAATAAAAATTAACTTAAGTTTATGAAATTTAGATTAGTATTTTATGTTCCCCACTGGAATAGTCTAGAGACTAGACCCTCTCTCTCTCTCTCTCTCTCTATCTGCCTACCTATCAAATCCACCTACCTATCTATATACACACACGCAGAGAAAGAACACACACACACACACACACACACACACACACACACACACACACACACCAAATATATATATATATAAGAAACCTGAATGAGTAACTACACACCAGGGGAAAAATCACATGATGACTACAAGTATTACATTCTAACCTCGAGCAATAATCTTCTATGTTGATAAAATAAATAAGTGCTGCTTGAAATGTAGCACAAAGGTAGAAACTTTAGGCTTTCTATAATTCAGAGAGTTGCCTTTAGATCAATTTCTAAAATTGATAGTGATCCGGGTAACTAGCAAAATCTGCTCGGTGTGACAGAATACAGCAACTTGTCTTCTGTTCAGACGCATGCGCAAAAACGAATTGCGCGTTCAAGCTTATCACGTGATTTTTGTTCTTATCCGTATTCTTTATTACGGTTCAGGCAATGGGTAATAATCCTTATTATCCTAAAAATATAATGCATAGTTAAATTAATTCTTTAATTAATTTTAGATGTTTTCATGACAAACAGAGAGAAGTGTATGTTGTATGATGCGAATTTATCCCATACGTTTGAAATATTAATTTTTATTTCTGATCTATATTTTTAAAATGAAATGTTATTTGTAGTTTATAATATGGAAATGTTATGATAAAGTTTATTTCTGAAGTAAAATTCGAGGATGGACAGAAATGGAGGGGAAGATAAGCGTGGACTAGTAGGCGGTTAGGATTATAATTTTTGTTTTGTGAAAACACCAGCTCCATGGCATCTGCACAGTAAAGTGATGGTAACTAAATGGATTAAATCTATATCTCATTTTGATCAATACCTCCTTAAGTGGTTATCCAACTTTTAGGCTGATGTAACTGTGAACTTTGTTTATGGCTAGGTTTCATGACACTTGACAGAATGTGGATTAAGAAGATGTGAGAAAATCATAAATATTTATTAGTTCTACGTGTATTCATAAGTTTGATCAAGTAAAAGAGTTAGTCAAGGTAGAGGTGGGCATGGTTTCTAGACTGAGAATACTAGGATGCAGATTCCTAAGACTTCACTCTTTGCAAACGAACTCTTTGGGTGAAGCGCTATGTGTCTTGAGTCCCTCTTGTTTTGCACAGGTTGTAAAAGGAACCAAAAGACAAACCTCAGCTAAAAAAGGTGAAGCGTCTCTATATTGTGTGAATGGTTAAGATTTTATTAAGAAATGTTATCTCTCTCTATATATATATATATAGTTTTCTAGCTCTATCTGTGCGAAACGCATTCCTTCGAGCAAATGGGAATTTTTTTTTTAACCTTCGAACATGTGGGAGGTTTTTCCAATGACCAGCTTTATTGTTGCACTGTCGCCGCGTTAACGAGACAAAAAGAACATCAAAGTACTCAATTAAAAAAAAAAACCATGACGGTCAACGTCACTTGCTAACTGATGCTCGAGTTTTGGGAGCGATGCTAAAGCGTTCCTTGACCTTCGAGCACATGGGAGGTTTTTTCTACATGGCCATCTTTATGTTGCATTGTCGCATTCACAAAAAATTCCCAACGGTCAAGGTCAGTTACTAAATGATTCTCGATTTTTTCACTTGCAATGACTTATAATGTAAAAATAACATGCAAGGAACAAAAGTTATAAAAACTGTCAGTAGGCGTTCATAAAGGGAATAATGGTTAGAATGATACAGTTTTAACTCCTGAAATGTTTCGACAAACCCATTGCAACCATGTGATCAAATACACTAAAGAGTCATCCGTACAGCCACAGGCACTGAGTTTAATTTCATTCCACCAATTTGACATGGCGACACTTTTTTGTGTGTGTGTGTTTCTGCCTGGAATATGTAATGCTGTTTGATGCGATAGGCACCCACCTCGAACGACAGCTTAGGTATACGGTCATGGCCATTTGCTAAATGATGCTCTAATTTTCATTCACAATGTGATTTCAACAAATTCATTTATGTTCCTAGCAATGCATTCATTTTAATTTTCCCGTCATATGACGGGCAAATACTCTAGTGCTATTATAAACATGTTTTGTTGCAGAGGCATAGGCGTAATTAAGTATTTATTAATGTAGTAATATGTAGTGCATTTAAGATCCACAATTATGTATGTTTCAGGGTTTTTAGTTCCATCTTGCTGGCTCTGGGTACCTACGCTTAAATGTTGTTTTGAGAGCCTGTCAGTTTTGTTTCGTTGTCGACAGGAGTTGAGATGTCTTTCATATGCACTGACAATGGTCGGAACTAATCTTGTGATGACCAGTAACGAGGAATGTTGATGACGATGAGCGGAAAATTCGGAATGTATTTTGTTTTTAAATATTGTTAACCTTTCTTCTCTATTAAATGGTTGTTCTTTGTTTTAGTCTCGTGTATCTGTTCATGTGGCGCAATTCTTTTGTTTTGTAAATTGTAGTGATAGTCTAATTATAACGTCTTGTTCTCTATTGTCTATATATATTCTATTTCTCAGTCAGTTACAGAGTGCGTCAAATTAGCCAGCGGTGCCACTCTCGTTATCGTCATAATAGTTGCTGATATGTATGTATAAATAAAACCAATAGGCCATACCATGCACTGGCACTTGTAGATGTTTTATATCATTAACTAGAAAATATTTGTACATTATTACAAAGTCACCCCACTCGCGACAGAGTAAGCTTTTCATTGTTTACATATGTATAAATAGTAGTGCATTAAGGTATGTATCGATTATATTTATCTTTACTATACCTCTATTGCTGACCAATGCAGTCATTTATAGTTAGAAAAGTATGTTGCTTACCTGATGAAAATACTCCTTTCCGATGGCATCCGGTTTCATTACCTTTCCGCGAGCATAACGTCGATCACTGTTATGCTTCGGTAGCATCATGACGCTAGATTCCGTGCCGCGGTACTGCTTATCTTTGCCAGTTTTCTCCCCTGTGTCGCTATTCACGATTGTCGAAGGTTTTATTGATTTCGTTTCCGCCATTACCTTCTTTTCTTTTAGATCTAATATTTTCGATATCAGTCATTAACCATATAGTCTCAGTTTAGTGTAACGTTCTTTCTCCATCGGGAGTGTCAGAGTGGTCGGCCCCTGTATACTATCTGGCACGACACTTCGAATACAGATCTGAGACCTGTGAGTACGTCACAGAACTGAGAACGCACCTTTAAAAAAAAATAAATACATATATGACGTCGAAAATACGTCACAGTCTACATTTACTCAACTACTGGCGCCTGTCTATTTGGTCTAGACCCAGGCATGCTATGGCAACAAGCTTACAATTTCGGTTTGCGTGAACTCTAGGAGAGACCACTTTCTGCTCTTGACCCAAACACACCTGCAAAAGTTTGGGACTTATTTCTCTGTAAGTGATGCATTAAAGTCCAGGCTGGCTATATATACTTATCCGGCTTGCTTTTCTCAATGGCAGGCAGAACAATAGGTCATCAGTTGGGGCACTTGTAGCAATTCTTTTTGTTCATCAAAATTCCTTGTCTTTAGTTTCTATCATGCCTTCCACATCGTTAACTCTTTAAGGTTTGTTTTACATGGTAGGGTCTCCTTGATCGACTTGCCGATTTAGTGAGCGAGCGTCCTCCCTCCCTCCCAGTGGCACGAGTCAGAATGCGTCGGATTAGTTCATTAGCACTGCAGTTATGTAATACTAGATGACCGACACTACTCGTGGTCTCTTAGAAGTTTAAAACAGACAGTGCACACTTTTTCGTATAGACACAAAATTATTTCTCTCTGCTCCTTAACTTCATGGTTCACTTTGTTGAATTTATTTATTTATTGAACAATAATAAATTAAATTTATTTATAGGATGAGTTTGCGTTTTTCAGCGTTACATATTGTAAAAAAGAAACTATCAGTAACATTTCAATTTGGTCGTCTGTCACTAGCTAGTAGCTGTCTAAGAAACATTCTTGAATATAAACTTGGAATTTTATCATCTGACTTGATATCTTGCTATATATTTCATAAAAAAACAGCCATCTGATATTATTTTTAATATGAATTTTAATTTTATTATTTTCTTTACTTGTTGTCACATAGTAGTTTTTGTAGCCCACACCCACTCTCCTCTAAAAAATAGACTACATGCACACCTAAATTCTAGAATGGCTGACCTTATCTATGGGCTGGAAACATACCTGAATGTTCTTGACACTCTAAACCAGAGTGCAGCTCATTTGCATGCAAACAAACATAGTAGAAACTCTAATATTCGCCAGTCGAATATAAGCTGACCATAGAGGCAACACGTATTTTGGCTTCCAGCCATAATAAGTTATAACCATAGTATTAACCATAGTATGTCAGTTATCAACAGCAGGAAATCATCCTCTGTATATATTACTGCAGAAGGTTTGTGGCTTTGCTTTGTAACTAAATATTACATCTATATTCAATTAATACTTTATATTGTTAAATGTTGCTTATGATATTAAAAGGTATGATGACCACAAAAGTAAGAGTGTTCTATCAGAGGGCACGTGAAGACAAATTCTTAGCCCATGTGTATTTTACTAGGAAATCAGCACTTTATCTGAAACATTGAATTTGATTAGCAATGAGCTGCTTAGCAATGCCAGAACGGAACCACACTATCTTGGATGTTGAATTCATCGAGCATCGAGCCACGAAGCAACACCAGAATGAAATGACCCATGGGCCAGAGAATGTGTTCCACGGACCACATGCGTGGCTGCATATGTATACGTCACTGGGACCGTTGACCACTCGTCAGGCAACCCCTAAGCTAAGCGATTTTAAAACCAACAACTGAGCAGCTTCAGTCAAGATTCAATCAAATTCACTAGAACTCTAATTTTAACTGTTGAACTATTCGCTATTAAGTAACCGTGCTGTGTCTTATGTTATTTATGTTATTGAATATATTTTAATATTGATACTTAAACCAGTCGTGTTAGCCTGACTCATTTACATGTTACGTGTGGTAGTCTGTAACCGGTATTTATGTATGTATGTATCAGGAGGGCTCGAGCTGTCTTCTAGAACTATCACTCTTCTATTCTATATTATCTTTCTAACACGTGTGGCCAGCCAGAAGATATGTTTTGGGGATTAGCCTAAGGTTACGGGTGGCCTGGGGTGGTGGAGAATTAACATTTTGCCAATCACCCAATAAAACGTCACACTAATATTTTTCAATATATTTGAACAGCTGCGACCTTTACTGGTCTGTAGTGTTTAGACAGTATGTTACTAGCATCTCATATATTATCTTATTCAGAAGTAAGGGAGATCATCTTACTTAGAGCTAAGAGAGATCATCTAACAAAGAACAACTTGATATTTTGCCATATACTGAGCGGCAATCTTTGCTGGTCATATCATAAAAAAAAAACTATCTGATATAATTTTTTAATATGAACTTTAATTTTATTGTTTTCTTTACTAATATTTTGCCATATATTTGAACAGCTGCGATTTTTACTGATCTATAGTGTTTAGGCAGCACATTACTATTCTCTATGCGTTATCTTGTTAGAGATCATGTTATATAGAACTAAGTGAGATCATCTTAACAAGAACAAGAGTAGTCATCTTACCATAGAATGTTAAAAATACAGTGAATCATTTTATTTCAACGAAGACACGTAGACACTTGCTTGCTCACTAGTTCTGTCAAAACTTGGTGCCTTTAGGTCTCTTAGGTGGTTAGGTGGTGCTCTTCCCATGAAGTTTAGTAAAGCTCAGAATAATGCAGGTCATATTGCTCTTAGGAAACAACAATTTTGAATATTCCACACACGATCCACAAACTACACTGACTCCCAATTCCTTTATTTATGGATCATTTATAAATAATGTTCAATCAAAGGTTTCATGGAAATGGACCCACATATCTGTCGGAAATTATTCATGTTTACTCCGTTCCTCATCACGCCCCCGGCTCTTGAAAAGATGTCTTCCTTCAAAGCAAATTCACGTAGATCTCATACATTATTCTGCCAAGGCTCAAAAACTTGGAATCGATATAATATCCGACACTTAAACCCCTCCAAGATAATTTTTTTAAAAGTAATCTTTTCCTCTCAATTACTGATTTTTTTTTTTTGGTACCATCTACAAAATTATTTATATATTGATGGGCTAATTGTACTAACATTTTTTAGATTGCCATTTATTTATATTTATTTTAGTTTTGTAGTTTCATTTTATTATTTTTAAAATAATTATGAATCATTATAACCAGTTAAATATTACTGCTATGAAGTTGAATCCACATTTATAAGCTAAGTTTGTATTTTATGTTAAGCTCGGCATAAATTCTTTTTATTATTCTTAGTAGTAGTAGTAGTGGTATTTGCTGGTGGTTTGTAGTTTACACACCCATAGCACAAGATAGTGAAGTATTTAGTCCTTCGGATGGGACAATGAATCTGGACGCGTGTGATACGTTGACGATCTTGGCAGTTAAAAACAAACAAACGGGGAAGTGTATATAGATTTTTGCCGGGTAAGACTCCTCCCAGAAAATCCACCAGAAATCTATTTATAATCTTTAATCCCCAACACTCCCATCACGCGGCATTATAGCCTTTCTTTTCAGGACTAATATTTCTTTTGAGGTCACTTCGCCAGATGTATTCTTGAGTTTAATTCCACTCATTTCCAGCTTAATGCTAGTAAGTACGCACGCACTGATAAAAGGGAAATTGGACTCCAATCAGTAATCAACCCTCTCCTTCTGTCCAAGTAAATTAAAAAAAAAAATTAAAAGTGTAAATTGCTTTCAGTACTAAATAAAATGAGCGAGTGTAATAATATTAGGCCGGGAAAGATAGGAGGTTCAAGAAAGAGTATACATACGTAGGCCCTATCACATATACCTTCAGTGCTGATATCAACGTTACGTAATGGTAATAGACAATAGACCAAAGCCTTAGGGTGAAGGGGTTTTAATGACATTTTGAGAAATAATTGGTAAAACTGGAGTCATGCTAACTGTTCCCATACTGTTTCTTAATCTGTACCTCAGCTAGAGTCCATGAGTATTGATGACACTGTTAAATTTAGTCAGTCATTTAAAAATCAAGTGAGTGTTTGACAGCCATCTCTTAACATTTCAAGTCCACCTGCTATATTAGCATAGACTAATTGATTTACAGCAAGTAAGGGAGGGATTAATTAAAACAAGATTTTACTCTTGTCTCTTCTTTCTCTCCGTGCACACCACAATCTCCTACAATACATATCTTCTTGTAGAACATTTCTGGAGCTGAGTCGAAAAAACACTAATCATAAGTATCTCACTGTTAATGCTACAAAAATATTTGAGTGTTCACTGATGCTCTCTCGACTTGTTTACTGTAGTTCTCTTTTCTCCGTGTCTACCAGTGTTTGTAACAAAACTTCGAAAGGTTCATAGCAATAGAGAAAAATGAGAGATAGGGTGGTTGTCAATTTATAGATCCACTCCCCAGCTAACAACACAACAAACCCAGCCATATTTTTTTCCAACTATCACTCCTTCCTTTTTGTTTGACATATTTTATTGGGAGGTCTTTAAAAAATAAATAATTGTTTTCATTGTACTTAAGTAAAAGAGAGAAATAATAAAACATAAAAAAGTTTGCCTTATCGGTACGGTAAGACTGAAAGATTTGAACGGTCATACTGTGCGCAATCATACATCATTATCTGTGCGGATGGCTAAATACAATTTTAAAATCTCATTACAAAACAAATTTTAATAAAAGCTAACTGATTTAAAAGTCACTATATGCGTAATGAAACCAGTAACAAATCCATAAACTTTCTGTTCAAGTGAATGATCATTTAAAAGATTTTTTTTTTCTATCTGAAAAAAACAACTATAAGTAAATAAAATTAAAGTGTATAAGCGAATGAAATCCGACTCACTGCTTGCTACATGGATTTATTGGTTCCTCTGTCTATTCACCGGGTGGCATCTAATAGCTAGTTGAGTCATTACAACCGCAGGCTATACACGTATATTCTTGTCAGTTATCAAGTCGTGACTTGTTTGCACTGAGAACGTGCACGATTGGACTGCGACTGCCTATATGTGGCACTGGAATAATAAATAATAATAAAATACTGAAAATAAAAACCACGATTGAAGACTGATCTTAATTTGTAAATCCATATTTGCTCTTTGTCGGCAAACTCACTCAGTATTTTATTAAAAAAATAACAAGTGAGTTTATCTTTTCTTTAGATGTGAGCACTGTCGGCGTTCAACCAAGGTGCAGACGACAGAGACAAGTTAGACGACAGTGGCGTTACTTTACTGCGCGTGCGTTCTTCGCTTCCACATTTCGGTGATACTACGTTAGTGAAGTTTGGTAAGCATTAGCACTAAATGTAAAATACGCAGACGTGAATGCAATCAACTTTTATTTGTTGTTTTTGCAGATTACATGTTTCTTCACAAGCCTAGAGTGTAAGTCAAGATATTTGATTGGATATAGTATATCGGCTTCAGCCAATGAAATGGGTCATGATACTATACATTTATAAAAACAGTGATGGCTGCTGATGGTGAACAGGTGCCAGTCAATATGCATTGAAAACGATCTTCCACGGTTTCCTTTAGTTTAACCCTCATAAAGGTGAGACATATTCCTTGGCCATCAAGTAGATTACATTTGATTATAAATAGCTCAAGGCAGAATGGAACTGGACAAGATGTTTCTTTGTTATGTACAGTGACTATGCTAGCTCGTCATGTAGTTCACGAACAAAATCGTAAGTTAGGTGCTGCTACACTGTAGCCTACAGTATACATGTATATAACTATTGTGTCGGTCTCTGCTTCAGATATGCATAAATGAGCTACTTATTATCATTATAGTGATTATTTTTATATTTAGATGCGTATCATAATGTAAAACTTTATTGCGATTGTGAAATTATTCAGTAGAAAAACATTAAAATATTATTTTGAGCACTCAAGTATGTGCCTTAAAATTATTAATCCCATTTGTCATATCCGATTCTTCGTTCGTTTTAATTCTGAAACATAATTCGTTACAATTTTTGTTTTAATTTGCATAATTTCTAGACTCAGTAATTATAAACACTGCATTACGCCATAGTATTACTATTAGTAATGTATGAAAGTGGAGAATAGAAATAACTTACCTTGCTTTTTTATTTATATCTAGGCAAATAATATTTAGTCCAAATGCAAGTGTTTAAATTTAACCTGTATGCTTATATATTACATTAATATATTTTATAAATTTTCTTTCATCATATAGAGCAAAGACCTGTTCTTTTTTATACGCAGGCCTATGCATTAGCTGAGTAATTTTTGTTTTGTAATGTTTTGGTGTTCAATTCTATTCTACATATGTTGAAAACTTATGTTTATGTATGTATGAGTGTCTGTTTGCAAATGTATCTGTGTGCAATTTTATATATAATAATTTTTAGTATTGAAACAATGGCATAAATAATTCAAAATTAGCATAGTGCAACCATAGTAATATGAACTAAATTGCAAGGGAGTGTTCATGCCATAGCATTCAGATTAATGGATTTTAAGGTAAATTTTGATAAATTTCACAACTTATATTTATTTTAATGTTTTACTGAAATATTACTTTGAAAGTATGTACTTGTATAATGAAATTGTTTATAAATTACTAAGTAAGTTGTGCATAAATATTAATTCTGGACACAAAATTCTGATGTGCAGCTCAAACCATTTTATTTATACATATTTATCTTATTATATTTGCAAGAAGATTTAAGTGAGGATAAACTTACTATTGTCTTATTGCAAAAGTAGCATTCAAACAAAATAAAATAAAAAATAAAAACAAATATATCCATGGCATCATACCATAATGGCAGCAATATGACATCACCATGCAGCTAACAGCATTTAATAATGCTTATATTTGGTTTCATGTGTGTATATATGTATTTGTATTATAGGTTTTATTAACTTTTTTATAAGGAAACATTGCATTATTTTTAAAATACATATCTTTATTATAAGTTTATAGCTTATTAAAGAAGTCTTGTGTAAATAAATGACACAAATGATCTGGCTTCACAGCTATTAAACAGTAATCTAAAAGTGTCCACATTCCTTTTGGCAAAATTTAATCAAACTATTTGATTTGGAGAACTGGAAGTTTGGGTTAAATTGAGCTTGGATTATTGTGGTATACTGTACTGAGCAAGCAAATGGCAAATATCCATTATTCACCTACCCTCTTACAACTTTCCTTTTATTCCTTTTATAGGTTGTTGTGGGTTGGTGATGGGCATTAGTTCTATTATTTTTTTTTTTTTAAGTTCATGAGTTACAAAAATTGGAGGATATGAAACTGAAGGATAAAACAGATTAATATATTTTGATGCATTATTAGTTACATCATACATGTATGCTTTTTCCTTCAGGACAAGTTCAAGATGATGGAAAAGAAGATCCGACTGAAATCAGTCAACCCTCACATCATCTGCAGTTTGTGCAAAGGCTATCTCATTGATGCAACTACAATTACTGAGTGTCTTCACACATGTAATATATTATTTTCTTCCTTAATTCCATTATTGCAGAGTGGATTTTTTCATGCATTGTATCTGAATCTGCATCTTGATATTTCTGCATATACACACAAATCATCCTTCTTGATACTTAAAGTTGATCATCCATTTTAAAGTTACAACTTTCAGTACATGTACCATTTTAATCAAAGGTAAAGAAGTGTTGTTAATATTTCCAGTTAATATGTTTTAAAAGCAGACACCACCAAATATCAGACATGGGAATTGTACAAATATGGAATGTATTTACGACCCTTGAACCATGATTAAGCGACCCTCATGATACTCGGTACAACTCTTCACGAATACATGTTTCAATTTTTTAAACACATAACAGAGTTTGAACGAGAAAGTGACCAGTATCAGAGTACAATGAATCAGACTGAGTAAAGAACCTAACCAGAATTTTAATATTTGTGCGAGCACTTTCCTACATGTCCTAGGGGTGGTGTGGATGGCACACTGCATGGACATTATCCTTTGTGGGGAAACATTTGATGACAGTAAATTGTGCTAGAAATGGAATTGGCACTGGTTGGACAAATTTCTAAATGTGAAATTGGAAACATCACCAGACAGTGGCAAATCACTGATTGAGGTCGAAGTGAAGTACAGAGAATGGTTCCAGAAATTCAAAGAACCAGGTCTTGCCTATGTGTGTAAATCATGTAAGAGAGTTGGGGCACATCTCAACTTGAAAAGCATGTTGAAACAACTGCACACCTGGATCATGTGAAAAGTCTGAAGTTAAACCCTGTCGTACCTGGTAAGGGTCAAATTAGTCTCTACTCCAATCTCTCTCTAGTCTCGTCTTTTACTCTAAATATTTTATGTCTGTGGATGCTTTTTGACCTCTCTCATTATGTCTTTTTCTTTATCTGTATTTTTTAACACAAACATTTTTTAAGTTCAACTTGTAGAATAGACCTAGTTGTAGGCCTACATGAAATTGACTAGTGTTTCATATTTTGGTGCTAGTAGTACAATAGTACCTAAACTTTTTGCAGCTTATGATTTTAATAAAATATTAGGCCCTATTATTATTATTAGTAGTAAATTAGTAGTGCTTGTTATAATTTATTATCAGCTGTAGTAATATTGTATAACTATAAGAGTATGTGACCTGTATTTCTAAGTGTGTGACCTATAGAAGTAATAGTCTTGGAAAAAATATTAATATTATTGATTAATATTTTGTCCAAGTATTATGAATAAAGATTTATAATCTTCTCATACCCCACCCTCCAACACGACCACCACCATCTCCCTTTCATACTGAATTTATAACATTAATTTGTCTTGACAAAATTAGCAATAACACCCAAATAAACATGTGATAAATGAGGAATGAAACATGCACTATCAGTAGCACTCTTATAGTACTAATAGTAGGGGTATAAAGTACAGTACCTGTATTGGAGTAAGGGTTAGAAAAACCAGTGCTCACTACTTAGTCCAAGTGTTATAGAATGATTTATCAATATCTTCCTTCACCACCCCAACCCTGTCTCTTATTTCCCCCTTAAATTGACTTTATAACATAACATAAGAGTAGAACACACTGTCCTAATCATTTGCACACTGTATGATATATAGATATGCATGCTTATTTCCCCATAAATTGACTTCATAACATAACATAAGAATGGAACACACTGTCATTAATTACTTGCATAGTGTGATATAGATATGCATGCTTATTTCCCTTCTTGTAAAGTTTTGTCTGTGTCCTTGTATCTTTTGAAGTAAATGTAATTTTTCTTTTCCATTTTATTGTTGAAGGTCATTCAGTATCCGAAAAGTCACCTTACGGCATATATCCATTGTTTGCCAATACTATGATTGTTGAAAAGTTAACTGTTCCGGAACCTCTGACATCTTTGGATGACCACATAAAAAATATGGAAGCAATGACGCTGGCATTTTTTGCAGAAAACATCTTGCCTTTGACATTGGCCCCTAAGCTACTTTATTTTAGCAAGGTAAGATACATCAATCACACTGTTATACTAAAGTTACCTATTTTATTAATTTATGTGTGCATATAAATTAGTGTTTAATTGCAAGAACAGTTTTTTCCACACACTAAAAATTAAATTGATATATGTTTATAAATGTTGATAGATGATAAGCATCAGTGTTGAAATCTTAATAACAGTTATAATAGTTTATTTTTATTTATATTATTTATTTACTATTTATATTGTTTTTATATTTATGACATTTTCTCTCTTTCTGTGTCTCTTGAATTTCTCTCTCTCTCCCCCCTCTTTTTTGTGCTTTTTAGTTTTGTAGATAGAATTATTTTATGCTTGTGTTACTGTTTCTAGGCTCTGGCAAAGGACAAACCTGCACTAGTGCAGCTGAAGACGGACTGCATATCACCTTATAAACTCAAATACGATCTGGCAAAAACTCTTGAAGATGAACTGCTCGAAGAACTGTGCCTGACTCATTCACTCTCAGCTAAGATGAGGCTATGAGAAAGATGAAGTTTTGGCTGTTCTTTCATCAGACTTCTCACCATCACCGGATTGTTGGTCATCATCTTGCTGCCATTAGTCTTGTAAAATTAACACCACAATCATGTTTTCTGAGATTGAAAAGCTGATGGAGAAGCTTGGCTTACCATGGGAAAATTTTAAGTTTGTTATTTTGGATCCCTATAGTGTTATGAGAGGTGAAAAAAGTGGTGTGGAGTTTAGGATCAGAGCTAAAGCCAAACATTTGCTTGACGTTGATAGAGATTCTTGTCACCATGCTAACAATGCTGCAAAGAAATTTTGTGAAAGCATTTGGTAATCACATCGAAAGTCTCTTGAATGATATTCATAATGAGTTTCACAGGGGTGTTGAGCAGAAAAAAATCTTTTTCCATTTGCGTATCACATTGGGAATCAAGCCAACAAAACCTGAACAGTATGTTGCCCATTGCTTTCTGGCTGTTTTTGGATGTGATAGCAGACACATTGAGGCTGTTTGATGCATTCATTCTGTACTCTGCAAGCTTCTTGAGACCGAAAGATGTTGGTGACTATCAAGATCTGTCAGATAAGTTTTTCAGAGATGAAATATGACTGCAAGTGCAACTGGGGAAATGCCATCATCAAGATTCAGGAGCCACAGAAGAAAATGGAGCAATTACACAAAGGAAAGCAAAGATCGCAGAATGCATCTGGTAGAAAAAGTCTTGATTCAGTACAAGAAAACTGGTTTTCTTCTCAGTTTGTATTGCTCAGTTCTGTCCATTTGGAAGAAATATGTTAAATTTCTTTCGAAGAGGGAACCAGTTATTCATCGATTACATGATAAACAAGAGGAACTGTTACTAGAATTCCTCAGCTGCTACATTTGTCCAGAAACATTGTCAAAAGGGAACTCCAAGAACATCAACTTAAAGATGGAGGTCTCTCTGACATCTTTGTAGACAAATAGGCAAAGCAGTTCTTTCATCAGATGCCTGCAGATGAGAAGGACAAGCTTGTCAGCCTTGCAAGAGTCCCTATCAGGGATGTGGCAGCTAATTTGAGATGTGCCTCCAAAACAGTTCTTAAGATCTCCAGTGTTCTTGATCCAACGGGCACAACAGTTGCATAGAAGCTTCTCTTAGAAATCCCCAAATAGATGGTTCAGAAGCACTGCAGCCCACCACTCGTCAATCTGGATATTGGAATTTGAACTGTTGTATCTGTTGTATCATTGTATCTGCAGACTTTCAACTCGAAGCTTTCTCTGTCACATACTGACAGGAAAAGTACTAATAGTCACAATGTGGAACTTTCTGTTAGTCTACATCTGCAGATATATAAATATATATGTTTATCTGACACATGACTACTACTGTACTAGAAATAGACATGGTGAAGAACTTTTGTGAAGTCTGCATCTGATATTATATGTCATGACAACATTACCACTATAGTTAACTAATCCCCATTGTGATTTAAAAGCTTGAAAAGGACAAGGTAAGAGGATTTAAGAAACAGCTAATTATCTTGTATATCAATTATCATAAGACTTTATTGTATGTTTCTGTAAATAGCAAAATCGCAGCCTTGAGACCTGAGTCTAAATGACCAGTATGACCCTAGCCCCTTAGTCAGTTCCCATGCCTGAGACATAGTGTGTGTGCAGTCTTTAATTTTAAGCAGATGTTGTGAGGCTTGTTTTTACTTTAGGGCATGAATAAAGCACTGATTTTTGTTTGGTTTCTTCATTTATATTCAGTTGCATGAATGATGTAGCTATGTATCGTATGCTAATTTTTCAGTTTGCAAGTCCTGTATTGTAAAGTTTCTTGAGGAACACAACACATGTCCAAAGTGCAACATTCTAATCCATCAGAGTTACCCTATGAACTATATAAGGTAATACATTCTAATCCATCCTATGTTCTAAATCAACTTTAAAAAATAAAAAAGTATATATACTGAGTTTGTTATTTTGTTCCCTTATATTTTGGATCAGTGGATCCTGTTTCTTGTTAAGTAATAATTCTGGTGTTGTTTTGTTTTTGCCTTCCACTCCCCACCAATCTTACATGTGCAATATGCACTATAATTTTATAAACATAGCTGAATTATCCTTGATTTCGCTATATTAGAAACTAAATTATCCACTCCTGTTAGTTTAAAAAAAATACATCTTATTTAAAAAGTAATAATTAATTGTTAGAGTTTTATTTAAATGCGTATTGAATTTTAGAGAATATAAACTGGTTGAACACCACTAGATAATTCAGACTAATCAATATTTTTTGTGTGTGCACACATTATTTAAGATAGTGTGTATTGTTAAACTGCCTTAGAATGAACATCAGTAGGGTCATGTTTGAAATTTTTTATATGTATAGATTTCTTTTTTTAAGAAAGTTTAATTTTAAAAAATAAATATTATAGAACTGGTGATTCTACCTACATGATTTCATTGTAAAGTTTATATATTCCAGACACTTATTTCACATATTGGAATACTTGTGTAGTTATTATGTAGTCTTTATTTTTACAATTTTTATTAAATAAAATAATGCATAATTTTGAAATTAATTGATAAAGAATATTATTGCATTTGTAATTATAATTTTGATTCATTTCAGCTTTGACAGGACTATGCAAGATATTGTATACAAACTTGTGCCACATCTTCAAGAACGTGAGTTCAAGTTTACTATTTACTTCTCAGTTGATAACACGGGTCTTAAGAGTCTACATGGCTTGGAATATATAGACTGGCATCCATTGAAATATTTTGTAAAAGTATGGGATCCTCTGGAAATTTTTATTCCTAAAAAGAAATTTTTGAAATAATAAATTTCTTTAATTTTTACTTACTCTAAACAATTCAGATTTCCTAATTACCAATACAGGAGTGATTATATCTTTATTAATTTAGTTGGGTGTGACATTTTATTAATTTTGAAAGCTCTAGCTCTTATTGTGACCTACTTTTAATTATTCCATACATTCATAATGATTCTTTAACAATAAAAAGCAAATTATAATGCATTGACTTAAATAAATAAATAGATGTTGTCCAGAGATTTCTGAAGATATTTTTGATTTAATTCAGCTTCAAAAGAATTTGCTGCATTTTGCTATATGTTTACTCATTTATCAAATCTTTTGCCAGAACTAAACAATAGTAAATTAAAAAATAAATAGCAGCTTTAAGCAGTCATTTACTTTAATTTTATTTTACTTTACTTTTATTGTGATGTAATGTAAAATGCTTGTAATTTATTGTTGTGTTTATTATGTTAAATTTTGGTTTTCCATCAAAAATCTAAATGAACATTTGTGAGGATTATTATAGAATTTTGTACACCCAGTTGCCACAGCTTAAAGGAGTGCATGTGCACATCCATGGAGAAATAAACAATACAAAATTCACCTGGTGGAGTGAACCTTAATGAGAGCTATGCCATATCCTAGCATCATTTAGCAAATGACCTTGGTCATATTTTTTGTTGATGGGTACTTCGTGAATGCAACGTAAAGCTTGCCATGTGAAAAAAAAATCCAATGTGCTTGAAAGTCCAGGATGCTTTAGCATTGTGCCCCCAAACTCCCATAATGCTTGTAGGTCAAGGACGCTTTAGTGTTACACACCGACAGAGCTGGAAAACTATAAATAAATATTTATTTATAAAAATGTTCATCTTATATATTTCCATGTATGCTGATCTGTTTGTATGATTGGAAAAGTATTTTAAAATTTGAAATATTGCTAAATAACATTTAATAGTTGAATATATGCATATTCTTTCAATCTCCCTGCTTTTTTCTAACAAAGCCTTGCTTCTAAAGGACATTACTCTCATTAATGAACTTGTTACCAGTTCAGTTGTTTTTATTCATTTTTCCTCCTTTCCCCACCCCAGGAATAGGCTTTGGCTTGTTTGTGAAACTGTATGACACTAAGCTCATTTTGTAAGCATCCAGGAGATACTTTTATTGAGAAAAATTCCTGTTTAATCTTTGATTTGTTTTCCCCAACAGGAGAAATGAGACGCCAAATGGAATTCTACAGAAGAAGAGGGCTTGCTCCACCAAATCAGAATGGTGTGTGTAACAAACAAAAATTAAAAATAATAAAAATTGATTTAGAGAAGCATGCTTTGTGCAGAGGATACCATATTTTGCATGAGAAAGAAGACAGGATTTTTGTTATTCAACAGTTTACTTGTAGTTTACTTGTGCTTGTAAATGCCTGTTTGTAAATCTGGTTTGCATGCAAGTTTATAAGTCCATTCTTCCATCATATATGCATAATTATGTACAAGTTTCATGTTTACATTTTGCAGTTCATGTAATTTGTTTTATATTATTTGTAAAACATTCATCTGTGCTTAAGTTTGTCTATTTTGTAGTCATAATTTTGTTATGTCCTTTATGTTGATATATATTATCATCTCCTTACCAGATTTTAAAAAAAGATTCATAAATTAATTGTCATTATTGTATTATTTTTATTAAACTGTGACTGTTAACATTAAAAGTATTGTATACTTATGTCATGGCAAAATGATGAGCAATGCACATTTTTGACATTTTTTTATGTTATATTGTATCAAGGCATTATATAAAAGTCCCTGTTACTCTCTCATGTCATCTTTGAAAACACTGAACAATTTTTATTTTAGTCATATAAACATTAACAAGCATTGCAAATAAATAAGTCTAAATTATTTTGTTAATTTAGCTAGCGACGAAAACAACATTGAACGCTGTAAGACACCCTTGACAGTCAATGGTGATGAACAGGACTATCACCGTAGTGATGAACAGGTGAACATCTGTCTTGAATGCATCACAGGCAGCATGCGTACCCTCAAACGTCGTTTCCTAAGGTTGTCATCTCAGGCAACTGTCATGCAGCTGAAGAAATTTATTGCTCTCAAGATCTACAATAATCTTACTCGATTTAGAGACGTAAGCTGTTTGTCCTTTATAGCCATTGATATTTGTTTAATTCAGATCCTCACACTTGCAGTATTGTAATATTTTCAAAATGTGTGTGTATTATTATATATTTAATTTTAGTTTTTAATTTTATCATATGGTGTAAAACCCAATATTACTGATTGTGAGGTACTCATTCTGTTAAAGTTTTAAAACAACCTGCATTGCAAATGGTTGCATTGTTTCTACAATTAATGTTTGACTTTTCATGAAGATGTTTTAATTTCATGTTCTTCTTCAGGTGGACATTCTGTGCAATGAGGAAATTCTAGGTAAAGACCACACCTTGAAATTTGTATCCGTCACAAGATGGAGAGCAAAGGTATCTACTGCATTATTTTCTGTATAATTCTCTTTCTTAGTATGGGTTTTTGCATATTTTTGTTTTATTTTATGTTTCTTTGTGTTTTTATTTTTATTTTTATTAAAAGGCTCTTGAATAATCATTTTTGTTTGCTTGAGATTGAGTACCCTTGATAAAAATGTGAGTACCTCTGATGATGGTGTGTTACCTCTCTGATGGAAATGAAGTTCAACTTCCAAGTAATTTGTGTTGACATGCTTTCATGGCTGCCTCATCCATTAGTACTTAGTATTAGTACTATCCATTATTAGTTAGTAAATACAGTAGTATAAACAGGCAAAAGTACAAAGCATGTAGTACTAAAATTGATGTGATTATTTACTGTTGGAGTGAAAAGTACCTGTTATTCTTTCGAAACAAACAATGCTTCATTGTTTTGGCTTGGTGAATAAACCCAATCTTAATCACTCGGCTTGTATTTTATTGTGATTACAAGCAGTTCTTGTGTGTAATGTGACATGTATTTTATGATTAGATACTATTAGAGAAACCATGACAAACTTGTTTTTTAATTTGTTTAATTTCAGGATACCCCTTTATTGCTACACTATCGACAGCGAGTGGCTGAATTGTGACAGCAAATCTGCTTAGATTATTTAAATATTAATAAATTGTCTGCCATGTAGTAAGTCATCAAGTTTAATTGGCCTTCTCTGTGTGATTATTTTCCCATTCTCATCAGTACTTTTCATTTTTTCGTCCTTCATTTAATTTATTTATATAATGTTTTGCTTTAGATAAAATTCGCTGAGGTACTGTTAGCTAATAATTATTTGGTTACGTTTATTTAAAAAAAGAAAAAGAATTTACTCAGGGTGTTTCATCATTTTTGTTTTCATTTTTAAAGCCACACTAGTTTCTTGATTCCAACCACACTTATTACATACACATTTTGTACACTCTCAAGTCTTTCATTGAATACCTCTCTCCTTTATTCATAAAATGTTTTATTAGAAAAAACATTCAAGTCTTGTACAGTCTGGCAACATTTCTTAGAAAGTTTTGAGTCAAGGCAGATTTATTTATTCATTATTTATTTTTTGGGGTGTACATTAATTTTCAGGCTAATGCAATTTAGATTTTTTTTCTTCATTTGATTTCTCTATTAAAAATGCTTATTTATTGTATGTGTAGGAATCATTATATTCTTACATATTGAACAATTCTAAGCAATGGCAAGAAAGATTTCCTATGTCATGCTTTAAAATTGATGTCTAGTTCTAAATATGTTATAAATATTTCACCACTATTCTACTGATATTTTTGAATACACAAACTCGTATGAAAGAGTCACTGTCTGTAAATTCATGAAGGTGACATGGTGTCTCTTAAAGTTGTCTTTACTCCAGCTATTTTCTGACTATTATTAGAGTATGCTTATGGTGCTTAAATTTTAGAGATTGGCATCTGGTTCTTAAAATATTTTTTGAGACCTCTTGTAAGCAGATATTTTGCATGTTTCAATGTCATCCTATACACCTCATAGAACACTTTATTCATTGTCTAGGAATTTAAATGTTCCCTGTAGGTCAACGGGTCTGGTGTAAATATTTACTAGGCTTGATTTTGGAGACTGAGTTGCAATTTTTCATTAAACTCCATTGTCATGGAGACTAATTGCACATTGAAAAAGTCTCTAGTCATAAAAAAGCTTCTTGTCCCCTCCCACTTTTAAAAAAATATTTTTTAAGCAGAATTGTTTCGACATTTTACATGATTTTAATTTGATTTTCTTTGTAAATTATAATATGGCAACCCTAAAAGAATTCAGGGCATGAATGGCTAGAGTATTAATTTTTGTTGTATTTTTGACCATTTTAAAGGCAGATATAAGGACTTGGATTTTAGCTTTTACATAACATATGTAACAAGGCACATGGTGCTGTGCTATATTTCATTGGTAAAATGGTATTCATAATACACATTTTTCATCATTTATTTATTGTGATGATTATACTACGTTACCTTTTACCCATTCTAATGATCAGGTTTGTCAGAAG
Organism: Sinotaia quadrata; assembly: GCA_028829895.1. Taxonomy (NCBI): domain Eukaryota; kingdom Metazoa; phylum Mollusca; class Gastropoda; order Architaenioglossa; family Viviparidae; genus Sinotaia; species Sinotaia quadrata. The sequence goes on along the minus strand of CM054180.1, from coordinate 14,680,906 downwards.
TGAATCCCCTCATGTGTCCAAAGAAAAGATTGTATTTAGATATAGATGTTATGAGGACAAGGAAAACTTTGAGATAATAAATATAAACATCCATTTATTAGTTTTTGAGAAGAAAATAATTATGTCTTCAACTTAAAAGAAAATAGTTCTTTATTTCAGCCAAAATTATTTTCATTATAGTACATGTATTTAGAATTATTTTTTATTTAATGGTCTTCACATTGAGCTTCTAATTTACCATTCTTTTATCATTTGCAGTCATATAATGTCATTTCTATCACTTCTTGCATAAAGGTTTTGCACATGATTTGATTCCATATTTTTATCCCTGCTGCAGCTTGGTCTCTATATAATATAAGGTGTCTGTAGCATAAATCCAGCATTCATTTAAAATTGATTTTCTGCTGAAAGTTTGTGGTTAAGCAGATGTAGATGCTTGTTCCTTTTGATGTCTTCCTCATTTAAGTACCTTTAGTGCATCTAAAATGTAAATTAGTATTATATAACCTCTATAAATTTTTGTTTCCACCTTTATAGGTTTGATTTATATTTTTATATTTGACCTGAATTAATTATTATAATTATATTTATAAAATGTAAATGTGTTAATATTTTTTATATAACAAGAGATTGTTATAAAGTGTTCATTTACAATAAATTGTAGTAAAATGTTTAAATAAATTGAAAATTATTATTTTCAACAGTACGTAATATAATACAGAGAAACCTCGCTATAACACGATAATTGGGTTCCATAAAATTGGATCGTGTTAACAGCTGGATTGCGTTAATGCGGGTTTTTACAGTATTACTTTTTTTCTGAGAACATGTACATGTACTTGTATTCATGTTTAATATAAAAAATCAGGTTATTATCAGACGAATATTAAATGGAATGTATTATTGAGATATTGTAATCACAAAGACGACTACTTACTGGCTTTACTCATGGATCAATAATAAGTAACATTTCCGATAATGTTTATTTTGGCATAAAACTTAAAGAACCTGGTGAAATTGTTAAATTTCGAAACATTTTATATTAAAAGTCATAAACGAACTCTTCCCCAAAATGATAATAAACGTTTTACACACTATTTCTCATACTTTAAAAAAAAAAATTTCCCTGCTATGAGAAAAATACATATACGTGAATTTCAAAATTAAAGAACCACGCCATGACTATTTTACATGTATATCAAATTCATACTCAATCTCATCCCCAAAATGAAGTTAAATATTTTTTATACTCTTTTTCACGTACTTTGAAAAAAAATTTCATGTGCGAATGAATATAAGAAGTTTCGGGAGATATACCACAATCGCATTTTATTTGAATTCACCTCATCGCAGGGTGCATTATCATGGGGTTCCACTGTACAGTAAGAAACCCAATTATTCAAAAGAAATGGGAGCATGGGATGATCAGATAACCAAATTTAATACAAAATACTGTACATTTACGGTTGAGCTCCCAAATATTATATATATCACAAGAAATAGTATTTACTGTTTACAATACATTTACTGCTGTGAGTATTGGAAAATGCTGAAGCACTTCTGTTTCGTACTGCAGGTTAGATAAATAGAATGTCAGAAACTTGAATGTTAAAAAAATTAGAAAGCCATGCAGAAAATTTTGATCTATGACGTGCTAGCAAGTTACGATGTACACTGCAGACATGTCTTGCTCCCTCATTACTCTCTTTTTTTGGTAGGATAATAGGCATTAATTTTATTTATGTACTTCCTTTTATTTTGCAATAGTCTGCAGCAGTGTCACAGAGACAGAAAACTCTAAAACTTCTTCAGAAGCAGTGTTTAAGCAAACAAGAGTCTAAGGCTAGTTTGGTATGAATTGCTCTTAAGACTAAAATAGTTCTTTATTTTCTTTAAAAGTGGGATGAGCTGGGGTTATTTAATGCAAGTTTTAAGTAAACAATTTTTCTGATGTAATAAATATTAAACCTATAACTTTCTTGCCTTCTCTTCAAAATTAAATAAATTTTGAACTCTTAGTATCTGTAAATATATGTGTGTGGTGTCAACTAAATCTGCTCACCTGAGTTGGAAATGTTCTGTATGGTACATCATTCAAACCATAAACACAAATTCAAGTTGATGGTACTGCATTGATTGTTGAGTAAACTACTATAGTATTGAGAGAACTGCTACTAGTAGAATGTGAAGCACATTTGTAGTTTTAGAAAAAAACTATTTACCAAAAAAATTCTAATAGAAGCCAATCAATTCCCATAATTTGCTCTATGTTTAAGTCACACTTGGATAGTGTTTAGCATGCTTGCCGGTGGATTTTCAAGTTGAAGTACCCAGGTTTGAATCTTGCAAAAATTGATTACAAATTCACAAGTTGCTGTTATAAAATGCATTCTTGAAAGATGACTGACAATTGACAGCTGACTTACTGTAGTTCGAGAATACTACAGGAATTTGTAGACATTTTGTATAAATGTTGATGTAAATCAATATTTTTAAACTCAAGAGAAATTCTGATGTGATACTTTGAAGTTTCGTACAGATTGTAATGCAGTAAAAAATTAGGCTTCTAAACACTTGTGTCAGAGCTTTTATAAGTGAGAAAAATTATGACGCTATAAAATAAAGGAAGAACAATGTTGTTGATATATAGGGAGATCAGTGCCAATGCTATTATGGGAGATCAGTGCCTATGCTAGAAAGGGAGATAAATGTCAATGTTAGAACTAGAACTTCTATGGTAGTGGGCAAACAATGACAAAACCTTAACATTTTTTTTTAAGTAGCATTTTTTAAAAAAATATATCTATATACATTTTCTTTAAACTTGTCACTTGATCAAGAATTTCAGGTGCCCGAATGCAGGTAGCTGTTGAGTTTATTGTAGTTTAATTTCATGCTCACCAAGATGGAAGTCTATTATAAGCAATACTCCTGTACTTTACCATTCCATATTGAATGATTCCTCAATAATTCATAATATATTGTTTGAACTTCTGCTAAAAATATTCTTACAGCAAATAATTGCTTGGATTTTTAACCTATTTCCTTGAGCTTAGCAATGATGCATACAAATCATAGTAGAACGAAAGTATGCTTTGTCAAATGTGCTTGAACAGTTTAAGGCAGAAACCATCAATATTGTTATCCAGATAACTTTTTAGTTCACTACTAAATCAGATTATGAAATATAAAGAACTTTGAACAAAATTATTAGTGTCCATAGGGAAAAGTAATAAACAATAAGACAGAGAATTAAGTATGCACAGTGGTGAATTCAGAGGGGTAAAAGGGTAACTACACATGCTGTGCCTCCCACAGACAAACACAGATAGTTGACAAACATAATTTTTCTCATCTCTATTTCTAATGGAAAACTAAAGTACTGTTTTGCTCTTCCCTCAGTTTCCGGATGTACCTGCAGAAGGTATGTCAATCAGGCAATGGTGAGATATGAGGATTTGTTAATGATCAGTTCTAGAAATTTATATTTTCATAACTCTGTCAGGGTACTACTAAAATTAACTAAGGCAGAACAAATAAGTGGGAGTCCTTAGTTCTGGATATCTGTAGAAAAGAGTCGTAGAGCATGCTCTACTGGTATGATGGAAAAGTTCTTGCCTAAGGTAGCATATATAAAAGCTGTTTCATCCTTAATTAAATTTATGAACAGATAATGAGAAACTACATTAATTTTAAAACATAATTTTAAGAGAACCTTTTAATTTACTTCTGTATTGTATAATAAAGTCCTGCAGCAATAAACCATTTTGACTAATGGTGCTTTTCTGGTTTAATGTTATGGATGCCATACAGATTTATAAATAGAACCATGTTTGTGTTTAAGTGTACATTTAATCCATTATTAATGTGTGTACTTTCATTTTATTATTCCTTTACGGTTACAAACAGTAGTAATAGTGCCAGTGACAAAAGGAATACAGTGTTTTATATTTAAAAAATCTTATATTTCAAAATGGCCCTTAATATCTGGTACTTGTATTTTAGCCAACATATTCAAGAAGCATTTGTTAAGACCAAGAAAATCATATAAACTTTATGTAATGTAATTGTAATTAAATATTATAAGTGTTTTACTATTATGACATTGAATAAACTGGTAACATTTTACAAAACTTACAATTCACCTATGTTTGCTTCATTTCTTGAACATGCATTCATGTTTAATTTATTTGTATTCTTGCTCTATGCATTTATATATTTATAACTTTTTGGCTTTAACCCATTATCTCTTTTTTTCTTTCAAAGAGTGTACTTATAATCAGGATTCTATTGCCTATCTTTGTTTATCATTACCACTTAATAATTTTGTTTATACCACTTTTCCCATGTTGAAAAATTGTTGAAATAGACATTGATGTGTAAATGGTGCATTTGCTACTTTGAAAAATATTTGAATGTTGTTAATATATATGTGTGTATAAATTTAGCGTTTGTGATGTATCTCACATGAATTTGTAAATTATAGTTTTGAGAATTTGTCGACAATGAAAATTGTTTATGTGAAGTATGTACGCAAGCAAGGTTAAACTTGCTTTTGATTTTTTACATAGAATATATAATTATTTCTCATTTATTTATTTTTTATTTTGTAAAACTTGAAAGAATGTTCATATATATCTGTAAAATATGTAAATAAACCATTTGTTTCTGTTTGTAATTTTAAATATATGGGTTTCCAGTAATAAGTTGCACTGAAGAAGAATTATTTATTTTAAAATATGTAATGTGCTAGTTTTATTTCAAACAAATAAAATCTTTTTAGGTCTTCAAAAGCTCTAGTTCAGTGATTTACAAATAATGGGCTATTCAAATATTGAAGTTATTTCCCTTGTTTTCTTTAGAAAGTAAGAATCCTTTACCCCCACCTGCCTCTAATCATAGCAAAGGGAAGTAAATGTCCAGACAACAGACTCAAAACAAGAGGATTAACTTTTCAGCAACATTGTATGTTGTGCTAAGAATTTATTTCCTTGTTTCCATTTGAAGTCAGCCTTCCTCCCCTCTTTGGACAGTGCCAAAGGTTAGAAAAACCTTTGTGGCAAAGGGGGTGCCCTTATTTCATAAACAAGAGGATTAACTTTTCAAGCATTTTGTCTTTGTACAAAGAAATTTATTACACATATGGAGCCATCCATTTAAAAATTTTTTTTTTTTGGGGGGGGGGGGGGGGGGGCAGGGCTTGTGTGTGTTTCTCTATAGGGATTGGAAGAATGTTGTTCTGTTATGTATTTGAGAGAGGCTAAACACAAAGACTCCGTTTAACACCTCTTGACTGATACTTATCCCTAAAAATTATAGTTTGTTATATGTAGATGAGAAGAAGAGAATCATGCTACTTGTAAAAAAGAGAAACATCTTCAAATGCAATCTGATTGCTGGTGATTGTGCCCACACTTCCCACAAGAGCATTATAATAATTATTTAAAAAATATACCAGGTATTAAAGACTTTAGTCAATCACTTTTTAAAATATATAAGATATTAAAGGCTTTATTTAAAATTTAATTATTATTTATTTATTTACTGGGTTTGAAAGATTTTAGTCAGTAATTATTTATTTAACCAGCTATAATTTATCATTAAAAGATGCAGTTTTGTTAAACCTTTAGTCTTAGAAATATTAATAAACCAGGTAATCCTAAAAAGGTAATAGAAGTTACTAGGTTCTTAAGGTTTTTATCAGTAATTGTTAAACAAGTATAATTTATCATGAAAAGATGCTGTTTTTGTTAAGTTTTAAGTCATAGAAATATTTATTATAATGGGTATAATGTCATTAATCAGTAAATATTATTACTTTATTTATTAGTCAGTAAATAATTAATTAACCAGGTATAATTTATCATTACAAATTGCCACTTTGTGTTTAAGTCAACAAATATTTAATGAGCCACATATAATTTGTCATTAGAAGTGAAGGTTTTAGTCAGTAAATGCTTAATAAAGTGTTTATATCATTTTAACTAGGATGCATTATATAAATACAGGTACCTTTGTATATTTAAATTATGAAAATTAGTTTTTTTGCATGAACAAACGATGTTACTACATGTATTTATGAAATGGGGTTGGGAATCAAAGACCCAAATGAATGCACAAAAGGGTTTGTTAAAAAAAAACAAAACGCTGTATTTATTTTTGTGCATTTGTGTTGACAGGGTGGTTGTCTCTAAAATTTTATGTTGTTTGCACTAGCACTGTTCTATCCCTGGGAGAAAAAATGTGTTTATTTGATATAGCTGATATTTAACAGTGGATAAAAGTTGCTGTTTGGTTGGGTTTCACTTTTTAAAAATAAATTTTCATTTTGCAATCAAATGAAGGGAAAATGATGACCAAAGTGCACACAGTGTGGCAATGTTTATAAAATTTACATTTAATAATGGTGAAATGGAGTGAGGAACACAGCACTGATTGCTGGTGATTATTAAAATGAATTCATTTTTGAAGCTGTATGTTTTATTTATTGGAAAAGTGGAGCCAAGTGTTCTTTCTGCCAGAATCGACATAATGCATTGGATATATTAAAAATTAGGGAGATCTCCTTATTACTTGATTCACATCTAGACTTGATTTAGAGGACTCCCACATTCGGTAAAAAGAAATGGAGTTGCTGGGCAGTATAAGAACTTTTCGAAACATTCCAAAATACTTACAAGACCCTTTGCTAGGCAGTTATAAGTGGGCTGTACTGTTTAAAAACAAGCTTTGTTTAAGAGATCACTGCAAAGAGATAATTTCTGCCTTTTCTAATGAAAGTATTGAATAAAGAATTTTTTCTTCTGAATTTCAACTGTGGCTGTAGATTATAAGCTATTTAATTATGAACACATTTTGAAACTACATCTGAGAACAAATGATTAAAATGCAAAATAGATTGAGTGGTGAAAACACATCTGGAGACACTTTTTAACTCTTTCTGACACAAAAATGATCATTTTATTTTTTATGCAATTTTATTGTAAATGTATTGCTTGCTTGCATCTTTGAGTTTTATTATTACTAAGACTAAAATAATGCCATACAAATGAAATTAGTTCCCATGCAATTCTTAGTACGATACTGAAGTCTACATCATGAGAATGCTTGAAAATCTAGATTCAAATTTTATTTCTGCAAGCAACATGTTATGCTGATATGTTTTAAATCTATGCATTTGTAATTGGAGTTTTTAACAAGAAAGCACATTTCTCTTGTATTTAATTAAATTGGATTGGTTCATATAACTTGAAAATAAAGGCCCTTGAAAACTTCATTCAGTTAAAAAGAGTGATAGAAATCCAAGTAAATGTGCTTTTCTAAACACTTTTATTTAACTGCATTTGATTTCTATTAAAAGTATTATATAAAAGCATATCTGATTATTTAAATGTAACATTGGTTCTGAGGGTCATATTTGTACACATAACTTCACATCTGGTTTTACAATTACTTTCTGCTTTAAAGTGCCATGTTAAAAACTTTTTTTTTTAAATCTATTCAGCGAAAGCATATTACAGACTAATGCTTTGTTCTAAATGTAATAGAAAAACATGGTATTACAGATGAGAAAGATTATATACTTTGTTCTGAATATAATAAAAGAATATGGTATTACAGATGAGAAAGACCTTATACTTTATTCTAAAATAACAGAATAAGGTAACCACAATGAAAAGTAAAACCAAACTACACTTGTGCCTTGATATAACATGGTCCTTGGGGTCCCAAAATTCAACTGCATTATAATGAAGGATCCTTTTTGTCACAAATGAACAACCCATGTTATATGGTGGCTACTGTTTATCAACTTATTTTTCACCCTACTTCACCAAATGTGCTTTAAGCCATGTATTTTAAGCACATGTAAAACAGCACTGTTGGACTGAATTAGAAAATTGTGTATATAAAGATTTTTAGCATTAATGTAAGTTTCTTGCATGAGGACATGAAAGTTTACTTGCTCATTTGTTTGAAAAATGATTTGATAGACGTTTGTTTCATTCTTCTCTTTAGTGAAGTCAAGTATGGACTGCAAATGAAGAATTTTTAGGTTATCTACCTCATGGGTTTCTAGCCACCTCAACCGAAAAATGTAAATTAACTCTATTTAGACAGTGGTTGGATGTGTTTAAAGTTTCTCAAAACAATAGTGATCTTTGATCTTTGTTAAGCTGTGTTTACGAAGTGGCAAGTATATATACAATGTACTGAAATCTTATACTATATAATGTTTAGGCCTAGTCGGCAAAACATTTGCAAATTGAGTCAGTTGATTCGATACAGTGCTGTTAACTCTGTACATGTAATTTGAATAGGCTGGACAGTAAGGAAAAACGTTTAAAATATTAACAGAAACCAACTTAGTGTTTAGCTACAATTTTGCAAGAATTAAATGACAGATTATAGCACCAACATAAAGGTAAATTTCTTAATTGCTTTGCATGCAAAACTATGCCAGACTAGGCTGATTATACTGGGCAATAATGAGAGAGAAAGTCATTTGTCAAAACTTGTATCATTGGTCCATATTGCACTTCTGAATTTCATATTTATAAAAAGAACTGATTATTTCTGGTTGGCTTTAAATATAACCTATAACATTTTGTTTTAAATATATGATTTTCTAGCAAGTTATAAATAAAATAATGTTTATTTATTTGCACTAATACTCATGGCTCTGATCTCAACAAACATAAATCAATGAAGGGATTGATGAGAAAAATCCCATTGGCAAGTCCTGCATGAGATTTGTACTTTTACAGCCATCAAGCTCCCCAAGAGCTAGGGTCTTCTCATGGAAATCAAATTAACAGTTTCTTGTTATTAAGAATGCAAATGCTCACTGGATTTAAAACATTCCAAAAATTTACTTGCAGGGGGGGGAAAAGCATTTACTATTTCAATGCCTTTCCAGACTGATATTGAAATAAAATTTTTATTTAAAAAAAAAAATAATGAGTAGCAAGCCAAAGAATTATGCTGAATTAAATAAACATGCAGGGTAAAAATATTTCTTTCTTTCTTTTCTTCCCCCTCCTCCCTGAAAGTTATAAGAAACGAAAAGATAACTTTACATTTAACTAAATTTTAAAATTTGTATCCTGATTTCAATATATAATTTTACCTCAATTTAACACTATATTAAATAATAACAAATACACACAGGATTGTTTAGCCATTTTTATTTTTATCACAAAAATATCACAATGTTAGAATATACTTTCAAAAATATTTTGCTACAAATTTTCTTTTTAAAAGAAAGTAATATTTAAATGAAATAGAATTTTTAAAAATAAAATATATTTTAAAATTAAAAAATACTAATGGGTGTGAGCGGGAACTGGAACTTAAATAAACAACAAGAAAGAAAGCAAAAACTAATTTCTTATTAATTTAATCTGTTAAAAAAAAAATCCCTTATTTTTCCATTCTTTATTAGAATATAAAGTTTTAAACTATTCAAATAAAATCAAAACATCACTGATCAATTTAAGTATAATCACTGAATGACTTACATAACTCTTTTATATAAATTGCATGTAAATTCAAAAGGGAATCAAATACTCCCCTTCATACCTTCTTGTCCTGACTAGATCACTATATCTGTCAAAAGTTAAACGCCACTGGCAGAGATAGGAAAATTATGTCATCCTTGTCCTGACTAGGTCACTATATCTGTCAAAAGTCAAACGCCACTGGCAGAGATAGGAAAATTATGTCATCAATGTATTTTTTTATGAGTGATTTTGATATTGTTGAAAGGGCTAAACAACAGAAAATCTAATTTGTAAAAAGAAAACTTGCATTTGCTGTTGTAAAATTAATCATATGTTATAAATACTTAACAATCTCAGATCTCATTTTGAAAGTCTGACATGCAAAGCCAACATACACTATATGCAGATTAAAAGATCATAAAAAAACGTTGAGATGTTTGCCCCACAAAACAAAAAAGATTCTGTAAAAAGTGAACTTTGGTTGCAACGCTACAACTGAAAATGGGGAGATAATTTGGTTGCACACTACTTTTCATGTGAATCATGCTGACATTGATTTTGCTGACCCTGACATACCAAATGCAATGTTTTCATAAATACTGCAAATCTTTTTTTTTTAAAATTCTTTTCCAGACTTTAGTGTAGAATATTTGTTGTTTCTAAATATTATCACATTGACAAAAGTTTTTGATAATATACTCTTATTGGATTAAGGAGACAATCCTAAAAAGGTAATATTATATATGCATTGTTGGTATTTTTAAAAAAAATTTTTACCCTCACTACTAATAACTTAAAAAAGCAAGAGTTTACTATTCATTTAGGTGAATGAATGAGTTGATGAATTAAATCAAGGAGTAATAACAACTAATTATACACCTTCAAAGAAAGACTGATGTATAATCTTACCCCCAAAAAGTAGAAAATGTTTATGCAAAACAAAACTGTTTACAAACATTGCATACTGTTCATTCATGAAAAAATCTATGCAATGTTTCTTCTTTATTTTTTTTAAAAGTTACCCCTTTTTAGAATTAGACTTCTTAGCCTCAGCATCATTTATATTAGCTCCTTTAACTAAGTGGAGCTAATACTGTTAAGTAATGCTGGCTAAGATAATCCTATTTTTAAAAAGACTTGAAAAAATATATAAAATCATTTCTTAGTAAAATTACAGCTGAAAGCGAAATTTTCCCCATCTGCCCAGCAGTTGTATTAAACAAAAGTTCACAAATTAACAAAAGCTACATATTTTAATGGAAAAACATGTGAATGCTAAGAGACTAATTAAACAAAAATTCAACTTTTAAAAAAAAAGAAAAAAGTAAGTGGTATGATAACTAAAAAAAAATAAAATACAAGTCCAATGCTTTTGTTGTTATGTTGTACAATGTCAATTAACATTTCTCTGTTTTCAAAACACAAAAACAGTACAAAGTTTTGATCACTCTGAATACAATGCAAGCAAGATTTGTCAAAATAATGCTGAAGGCATTTTTTTTTTTTTAACATGCTATTGTCTGAAGCCAATTACAACACAGTAACAATATTTATCTGACAATCATGAAAGTGTTGAAAACTATCAATCAAATATTAAGTTTCCAGCTTCTCTGGTTTAACCCAAAGCTTACTGCAATATCAAATCTCTTTCTTAAAAAAGAAACAAGGCACTTGTAATTAAGCTGCCTTATCTCCCATTATGTACATGGTTAATGTGTTATCTTTCCTCACTGAATTGTCACTCTTTTCACTCCTGTTTCTTTTCTTCATTAAGGTTTCTTTCAACTTACTTTCCTAGCCTTACAGTGTGCCACATTCTAGAAAGTTTATAATAAGAGAGAGAGAGAATTAATAGCACTTGTAAAAGAATATGTATCATATTGTCAGCTATTAAGTTTCCTGTGGTGCTGGTGGATGATTCTCAAACACAGGATCATCTAAGTTGCTGCTTTCAATGCACTGAGTCCTTGTCCATAGCAAAGCGATAAAACAAACACATTGGAGTTTCCTGTTAGGAAAAAATAGATTTAAAGAATAGGTACATAGAGACAAAAAAAAACAGACAAGCAACAAGAATGCTCTCATAACATCCTTTTCACCTGCATAAATAGTTATAACAATTAAACTGCCAACTAACCACATTTTTTGTGAATATCATTCATTTAAAGATATATATTTTAATTTATCAAGAATTTCACATCTTCATTAATGCTGTTAAATGCATATGCTAAATAGCTTATGCCATGAGCTATGCAATACAAACTTACCCTGCCATACCAAGCCATCAGGTATATCTGTTTTAAAGATGTTTCTTCAGGTTGTATTTCATCATTACACAGAATCTCCAACTACATGGGGAAAAAATGGATTTGAACAATTAGGGAACTCTTTGATTAAAATTAAATAAAACTATTAAAAGACCTGAAACATTAAGTTACTGCTTGTCTTAAAAGATGAGTCTGCTTTTTGATGTATCCTACGACATAATTCTGCAAGTTATAATAATATAATCAACAGCTGTGATTTGTACTATAATACATCTTAGTCAATTCTTAAAGTTATACTGCCTTCCCAAATTTTAATTACTGTCATAGCTTCTGGAAATGTTCTTTTTCAGAAGAAAAAAAGAATGAGTAGATTTACCCTACACATCCAGCCTAATCGCAAATAACACAAAAGTGCAATGGCAAATACTATAGAAATGAAGTCTTTGTGTTTACTAAAAGTTAATTTACCCTACACATCCAGCCTAATTGCAAATAAAACAAAAGTGCAATGTCAAATACTATACAAATGAAGTCTTTGTGTTTACTAAAAGTTAGTTTATGATTGCATCTTGAACCAGTATCAAATGTTAAAAAAAATAAAACAAATTTAAATGCCATGAAAATGAATTAAAAACAAAAGTTCTGTTTTATTAATTTTTGTCTTTATTTGTAATTATATTTCATATACATTTTCTTTTTTACACTACTTTTTATACCAATTTAAAAACAAACAAACAACATCTTAGTAAAATCAAAAAGAGAGGAAAGTGATACAAACAAAATTTGCAACATGTGGGATTTTTGTAGTTATGCTTTTGACTTTTTTATCCAAAGTTGCTATATGCTTACGTTTTTGAACATGTGCATTGTCATCCATATTGGCATTGTGACTTTAATTTTTAAGTGAACCAACCTTTATGTCTGATGGCAATACCAGCTTTCGATGCAACATTGCTGTAAGATGAGAGACAAGTACACGAATGGAACAGCGTACAAATTTTTTTTCCAGCTGCTGTAAAGTAAAATGTCTCCCTCCATGGTCTTGTTCCTGAGGACTGAAATTTATAAAGAGAAAAATTGTTCATTTGTGGCCAAAAAAGTAAAGACCTCTACCATACCCAATATCCCTAATATGGCTGCTATCACACAAAACTCTTCAAATCTTCAATCATAAAGACTCTACCATACCCAATATCCCTAATATGGCTAGGACACAAAGCTCTCCAAATCTTCAATCATAAAGGCCTCAGTATCCCTAGGGCTACTATCACACAAAGCTCTTTAAATCTCCTCAACCACACCCAATATCCTTAATAAGGCCATTATCAAACAAAGCTCTCCAAATCTTCAATCATAAAGATCTCAACCATACCCAATATCTGTAATACAGCTACTAACATATAAAGCTCTTCAAATCCTCCATCATAATGGTATTTCCCCCTTAAGCATCACCAATGACACAAAAGAAATTAATTCAGAGATAAAAGACTTCTATTGTCAACACAACAAAACTATTAAAACTTTGATGGTGTCGTATATTTTTGAGTACACACAAGCTGAATATAAACTAGTTCTTTATATTTTCTTACAGTGATGAAACTGACACCCAAATATAATTTTTTATGTCTCACTACATCTAAAATTTATACTTTCTTAAAACTGAACAGCCATGTACTCTTTATCTCACTACAGTTAAAATTTATAATCTCTTTGTAAACTAAACTTTATACTTTCTTAAAACTGACAGCCAAGTATCATTCTTTATATCTCACTAAGGATAACTAAAATTTATAGTCTCTTTGTGAACGAATCTTTATATATTCTTAAAAAAGATGGCTAAGTATTGCTAAAATTTATAGTCTCTTTGTGAACTAAACTTTATACTTTTTAAAAACTGACAACCAAACATCATTAAAATTTATAATCTCTATGTGAACTAAACTTTATACTTTCTTAAAACTGACAGAAAAAGTATCGATTAAAATTTATAGTCTCTTTGTGAACTAAACTTTATACTTTCTTAAAACTGACCTGCAAGTATTATTAAAATTTATAGTCTCTTTGTAAACTAAACTTTATACTTTCTTAAAACTGAAGGCTAAGTATCATTCTTTATATCTCACTAAGGACCACCAAAATTTATAGTCTCTTTGTGAAGTAAACTTTATAATTAAAACTGGTGGCCAAGTATCATTCGTTATATTTCACTACAGCTAAAATTTATGGTCTCTTTGTGAACTACAATTTATACTTTCTTAAAACTGATGTCCAAGTATCGCTAAAATTTAAAATCTTTGTGATTTGAAGTATGTTGTTCAATCTGTCCCCTATCACCATCTTGCTAATGACACTTACCAATGTTCATAAAGTGCTATCTTCTGTGAACTTGTTCACTTACCAAAGTCGCTCAAGGCAAAGACAAATCTGTTCATCATAAAAGTACTTGTGACCATCAGGAGTGTTTATGACAGTTGACAATTTGGGTGGAGCCTGAATTTCTGTGCACACATAAATGTACTTCTGCTATGGGCAATTGATAATTCTAAAATTTAGTTTCAATTTAATTTACAATAAATAATTTTATACATTTTAAACAATATAACTGACTGAAAATATATGAAAAAAATTAATGCAGAAAATAATATTGGCTGGATTAATACTTTTCTCTTTTAAAAAAAATAATTACTTTTAAAATATGTTAAGTTGTAAGTAAAGATTTGAAAAATAAGGAAAATCTCTTCCATGACTTAACCACTACATATCTGTCTTCTGTTCACATATATTGTAACTTGTAAACATTTTTTTGTGTTTGGCATTTAGCCTAAAAACTACTATGTATTGCACAAACTATTTGATTTTTTGCCTACATCTATAAATTCTATTTCAACTTATCAACTATGCTTGTATCACGCTTACAGCTGAAATTCTATGTATATTTTTAGCATGATCTCTTCAATATGTGTACTAGGGATGAAATACAATATTCAAGTATTTTTTCAACCCTCAAAAATCCCACCTTCAGGCTCGTAATTTGTGAGTGGAAAAATGTTATTTGCGTGCTCAGAAATAAGAAGTAAGCTATCACAAGGTGATAAATTTTTCACACACACAAAAAAAAATTGTGATTTTCTATCTACTTTTTAAGAAAATAATTTAATTACTGCAATCAATTTGACTAATATTTCATGTTAGATGTGAGTTGCAACTGCCAAGAAAATAAAATTAGAATAACAATAAGGATCTTATAGGTCTTGAATGCATGCCTTATGTGGGCAGGAGGCATATTTGATACCCACTTCTTTTGGCGTATTGTCAAATGCACATCTATACTGAAGTAACTCAGCAATATTAGACCAATTCAGATTCAGAAGCAGGGCTGTGGAGTCAGAGTATGAGTTGGGAGGGAATCGGAGTCGGTTATTTCTTAGTGGAGTCGGTTAAAATGTCCTGACTCAGACTGCAAATTTTATGAAACTTGAAGTTAAAGCAGATCCAATTTGAACCATGAGGGAGTGAAAAAAAGTCCTTCAAAAAACTGAAATAACTTCTCAATGTAGCTGTTTATTATTAATTTAGTACATTTTAAACAACTGAAGTAAAAAATACTATGTGAAGTTATTGAAATGGTGAGCTAAAAACAAAAATATCTACTGCTCATTGCTGTTTAAATTTTGAAGTTTGAATGAAAGGTATACAAGAGGAAGATGAGGTGATAGTCAGGTCGCTACATGACAGTATTCAATCATCTTTTCATCAATGAGCAGCCATGAAAACGAAGGTTTTGAAAAATATCTAGACATAATAGGATAGATCAAAATGTTGTTGCTTAAATTTGGAAAATTTCAGAAAAAGAGAAATTCCACCATATCCAACTAAATTCAAAATAATTTTTTACCAAGCACTGAAAGAGGCTGAGAAATATGACTATACCTCTGAAGTGAATGCTAAAAATACTCTTCTACCCCAAGATTACTCAAGATGCCACTTTGACTCTCACAGCATTACCATCGAATCACGTCACTGGAAAAAAAATTGTTTTTTGCCCTCAGAATCATTAAATTTGATTTGAAAGCAGCTATGAAGCCAGACCTATTGGAAGTGATCTTTTTAAAGAACCAATTCAATTTAGATAAACATGCCACTTCTTCATTTATTTATGGCTATACCATACTTATATACACAACTCCATATAAGATATAATTTTATGCTATATAAGTAATAAGCTGCAGTCAGTCAGAGTTGGAAGTTGGACTTTTAAAATTTCAAGAGTCAAAATTTTTTGATCAACTCCACAGCCCTGCTCAGAAGTGTTGATTGCATCGGCAGCAAATATCTGACCCTGTCAGATATCAAGTGGCCAATGAGGATATCATGTGTTGTGTGTGTTTCTTTGGTCTTTGTTTTAGGTACATTCTTTTTTTTATTTTGTCGTTTAAATCTTCTGGGTGTTTTATTCCTCATCTCTTCAATAGCTAGTTAAAATATCTAAACAATTAACCTTCAAAAAAATAAGTAACTAACGAAGCAGTCAAATATATTTTCTTTTTTTTTTTAAAAGTGATACTGAAACCAATTATGTAGAAGAATCATTGCCCAGTGCAGGAGCAGACAAATCTATTGTTACGCGCACACGTGTGTGTGTGTGTGGAGATGTTTTGTGCAGAAATAAACTTAAAATGCAAATAAAAGAATAAGAAAGAAAGGAGACAGTGGCTGATATTTGGTTAGGTAAAATGTTTATTTTCTAATAAAGAGAAATATGCTGTCAGAGATTATTATTTACCTGAACCCATTTATTATTATATATTCGATGTTAGCAGTTGTAATCAACACCCACCCACCCATCCCGTTATTGGCATTCTTTTGCTAGTGAGTTGACATAACAAACTGCGAGTTACTCTTGGCTACAATTTTCGAGGGTTGGTATTGTTTCATCTATATACTATGAATGACCTGCACTATATTCAATTGTTTCACCCCAAAACTAAGTATGACTATATACCTGTCTTTTTGCCTGGTTTGACTGGTGTTACGACACCCCTGGATTTGTTGAATTCCTCTCTTCTTTTCTCCTCATCTACAGGAAAAGTTAACTCTATTAGATTATTCATTACAGATGTCAACTATTTTCATACTAGCAACAGAGTGGTCTCAAAATAACCATATAATGGCTGTGGTACAATAATAAGCAAAAATAATAACTTTGAGAGTTAAGCAGAGTATCCGTTAATCCATATCAAAAAACATTCAAATAAATATTAGTCTGTTTCTTAAAGAATCGGGTGAATAAAAGTAATAGTGTCTACAATGACAAAAAATACATTAATAATAAATTGTTAACATGTGACACTCTAACTCACTTTCAAGCAAATGAGGGACAACTTTGTATACAATGTCCTGCATTGTACGATCAGCTCGCAGGTGGAACAAAGGGTGTGTTTCATGCACCTTGAGATTACATTGTGGACAATGCTTACTGGTCTGTAGGTATTTGACAATGCAGCTCTTGCAAACTGTATGAAGCAAACAAGTGAAGAAATAAACAAGGAAAGTATAAAAAAATATTAATTAACAATGAATAACCCCATCTTTCTTAATTTTGGATTCTTAAAGAAAATATTTTTAACCCTATGGTAGAAAAAAAATTATTGTGAGCTAAAGTTTGTGAGTTTATTATTCTGTCTGTAAAGACTCCAGTTAAAATAAGAAATATTTTAGTATATGAAAATTCCAAATGCTTTATGCTATATTATGTAAATAGTAAAAACAATACAATTTTACAAGAGTTAATGTTTTGGCTAAATAGTCTTTCATCAGGGCAATACAGTTATTATGAAGACTATTTAGGAAAATATTGTTAAATCGTGCAGGTGATTTGTTATGTGTTATCTATAAACATGGTATTGTTCAAACTGGGTTCCTTTCTTAATGCTTAGAAGTTTATATTGTAACTGTTTCAAAATTATGAGTGGTCTTTCTTCCGAGTCATAACAGCCCATACCTTTTTTCTCATTATGTTCAATTTTAAACTGTATGCCTGTCAACTCATTTTTGTATTAGCAAAATTGCAATTTCTTTACAAAACGTTTCTTATTTCCGACTTTGTTATAGTGCAAGTGAAATTATATTTGCTATTATAATATCAAAAGATATTTTCATGTGTCATATATATAGAATAGAGATTTTTATTTAGTAAAATGCTTAAAGCTTTATTAAAAACTTTATTAAAATGCTATATTATGTTGTATGATGTATGCAAATTTTTGTTGTTTGTTTAAAGAATATGATGGTAGTAAAGTTATTTCAGAATTTTAAAGATTAAATGCTCTATATAATTATTAATATTAAGGTTCTAAAATGCATGGTTAACATTTTATTTTCTTACACAAGTGTGACAGATGTTGAATGATACTTACATGTGTGCAGGCATTCTGTGATAGTGGTGGCATCAATGAAATACCCAGCACATAGTGAGCACACAATATGAGGGTTGATGTCCCGAATACGGATCTGAATTGGCTAGGCAATAAAAGTCAAATGTGCTTTATTTAGAACTCATTAAATAATAACTATACTCTATACAGTGGGCCCTCACTTTACAATATTAATCCATTTCAGAGACCTCATCATGTCATGAACATATCAGGTGAACCCAATAATATATTGGTTTTTTTTTGTAATTCATTCCAAAACCTCAGAAGTTGAAATCACATAACTAAGTATTTTCCTCTCTAAAACTATTTTTAATGAAAATTAGTTTCATACAGAATACTTAATAAATAAAGAATAAAATTAGTTTAATACAGAATACTTAATAAATAAAGTATAAAACAGGATAAAAACTTTCACAAAGGAATCCCACCCACCCAAAAATGCTGATCTCTTTGTGTTAACTATTCTAATAATGGTTAATTGGGAGAAATCACATTCATGCACTAATTTTAGCATCAAGATCACGTTTTCCACAGAATATTTCTTGTTTAATTGTAATTTTCTTCTTACTGCATTGTTTAGTGGCCACGGTTATAGATGACACCATATCATAATTTACCAATTCAACAAAAGGAAATCTGACCACTGAGGCTGTATCTTTCTCTCCATATCTAGCCAAGATGCTGCAAATGCTGCTAATTGCTAAGATACTCTCACTCACATGATCTTTTGGTGCCCATCAGAAAGTGCATTTAATTAACTGTGCAATGAACCTTGTTTTATTATGGACCCAATAATAAAAATAACAGCAATGGCAAGGCTGAAGACAGTTTGGAAAAACAGAAACACTTCAGTCAGCTCAAAGATCAGACTGATGTGCTCCTTGGTTCTATATATGATCTTATATGCATCTGAGGCATGGGCCCTCACAGTGGATCTCAAAAGGAGGATACAAGCTACTGAAATGAGGGTCTTTTGAAGGTTGTTTGGCATTTCGTACAACGTTTAATATTCCTTTTATCAACAAATGGCCAATTTTGTGAAGAAATAATATTTTTAAAGGCACATTCTTTGTAATGCTTAGTTTCCACATAAATCTGATCCAAAACTTTTATTCTTTAATGGAAAATTGACGTTAGACATAAATACCATGTGCTTTTTAAATAATTATAAATTAATGTACTCAATGTATTCATATGCTAATGTTTTTCAAATCAATTCATTACATTCAGTTTTAGGAAAACTAATTTGACTTTGTTTCCTTTTTAACATGTTACAATGGAATTAATAAATTTGTAAATATAAAATAATGACGGCAATATCATGAATACATTTTTCAAAGGCACCATATTCTGGAAAGATAACCCTCACGTCATTTTGTCTTGGTGTGATAGAGTTTAAGTACCAAATAAGAAAAATAACTTTTGTTTCTATTAAGATCACTCTGTTGCAACAGTAAAAGCAGGAAAAATTTTGGAATCATCAATAATTCAAAACACTTAAGATTTCTGATAATCTTGATAAATTTAGATTAAATTGATTTACCTCATAAATAGCTTCCATATTTAAGTACATGCCCATGTGGTTTCTTTTGCATTTAAAGTTTTAATGTTTGAGCTAGTAAGGTAGAAAATCCTGTAAATTACATTCAAGAATGTAAATGTCACAATTAGGCTAATTATATATTTTTAAAAAATTTAAATTGATGCTTTGCTTATTAATATTATCTTCTCAGCATAATAGTAAATAACTTAGCTTGTTTTATGTTTAGCTGAGAAAAATAGTGCTTCTTTTATGATGGCTAATAATTTTGTTAATGTGGTTTTCATGTTTCAAAGTTATAGTTTTATACCCTATTTTAAATAGCCATAATTTGAATATGAGTACAGACTTGCACTTTACATAATATACAACGATCTCATACCGAAAATACAAGCAGACGTGGATGAATGATGTTTACAGTTATGTGTTCAGCACATATGTTGTTATGTTTATTTGACTTTGACATTTTGGGAAATATAAGGTCAACAAAATTGACACCATCTTTCATATTTATAGTTGTAACAAGAGGCATGTATGTAGGCAGAACATTAAGTAGTATAAATTCTAAGAAATTCGCCATGTCATATGTATATATCACTAAGAAAGCAATCGGTCTGATATTTTACCTCTTCTGTGTACTGATTCATTGCAGAAATAGATTTGGATTTTCTAAATATTTGTGCGGGTGTTTCCACGCGCAAATCACAACATGGGAGGCTACTCCACGCATTTAATTTACCAAATTAGTTTCGAATATGCACGAAATTATATTTTAAATTTTAAATAACAGTATATTATATTATAGTATTCAATATTTTATACTATTAATTTGTGTAATTTTAATATATTTATAAATATAATTCTTCGAAATGTTCGAAGGGTGAAAAAAGCTAGTTGAGGCACGTGCAGACGACAGGGCTGCACATAGAAACATAGAAAACCACACAAATGCTTTTGTATTTCATGTATGTTTATAGCATTTTTGGCAGTAATGAGGTGTTTTCTTGTCGTGAACCAACTCAACGACCCAGTGTTTTTGGATTTCGATCTTACATTTGCATCTTATATCAATAAGAGAGCTGTGGAGCTTGGCTTGCAAGAGGTGGCTATGTTTCGATAATTAAATTAAAATAACAGTCTTATGTTCTATATTTGTTTTAAAGTCATTTATCAGACTATCACAACTCTTTGTAAATAAAGAAGTTTCATGTAGCTTAAATAATATGATGTTTTATGACCAACACACAATTTTTAAGAGATCGGGATTATTAGTTTTTGTTTTTTAAACTTTATCACTGAAATATCACACACTCAGTCACACACACACACACACACACACACACACACACACACACACACACACACACACACACACACCACACACTTTCTCTAAATGTGACACTCATTTCCAAACTTTCTAAGTATATTTTTAGAATACTGATTTTGCTATTTTATATCTTTATTTTTAAAACAATAAAAGATACTTTTAGTTATAGATATGCACAATTAATAAACTTATCTGACTTATAATACAGGGTAGCCCAAAAATAGGTTTACAGTTATCACGTAGACTATTTATTTGAAAATTCGACACTAGAACAGCGGGAAATTCGTTATACCTGTTAAACTCTGAGGAATGTTTTATATTGGTATACTTAGCAAGGAATGTTTTCTATTGGTATTACTAAGCAAGTAACTTCAACCATATAAAAGTTAGTTTAATAATTGTAAACCTATTTTTGGGCCACCCTGTATATCAGCCCAAACTATTGGCTTCACCATAGTCATCAATGTCCACCTATTCCCCCTCTTGAGATTCGGATCTACTTAATTAGAATATTACTATTATAAATATAATCTTGTTATTATTACTAATATGTAATTTTTAAAAGTATATAATTATCTACTTTAGTTTTGCTTCTATTCCCATATTTTAACTTTTCATATCCTATATCTTATTGCATACTAAACCTGACCTCATTTCCTATTATGATCTAAGCTAATTAAAATTTATGTTTTCAGTAACATAACCTTCTGAGTTTAGAGAGTTTATATAATAATTTTTATCTCAAAAGATAATCTTTTCTAATATTTTCAACTTAGGAATAGATGATATAAGAAAATTTAATAAAAGTTCATTTTAGGCTTAATATACTTTTTAAACCTGTGGTAATACTATTTTTTGCTATGTATGTATTTGTTAATTTTTGTGATGTCCAGATTTTCTTCTTGGTTATTACATCATTTAAATGAACTCAAGATTTTTATTAATTTTCTTTTTGCAGGGAAATATACACTGTTTCTTTACATTAAATGAAATATTTATTTTTGTATCTTTATCTACAGGCTGAATATCAGCAGAATGGAAGCCAGGTGGACACTACACTTGTTATGCAGTTGTTTTCTCCCTTGGTTTTGTCCCAGTTTCCTCTGGCCAATCAAATCAAAAACCCATGCTCATCCATAGTTTGTCCCAATGGATTTGTATTTGCTTTCAAACAGGTCTGTTGTGTACTTTTTAAAATTAAATTCTGTTTATAATATAGTTTGATTTTTCTTTTATATTTCATTTAAAGATAAAGTTGCATTTGATGAACTGAGTTAGATTTTTGTCATTGCAAAATCTTTCAGTGTGTCACTCTCTCTTTGTTTTAAAAAAAAAAATTCATTGTATGCAAATCTTTGTGAATTTTTGTCTCATTTCACTTGGCCTGAATATAGAATGATAAAGCTATGATGGTTCACCTTATTTTGACTAATGAACAACTGTGAATCACTGAATGTTAACCGAGCTATGATGACACGTTATTTTGACTAATGAACAACTTACTGTAAATGTGAACAGAGCTATGATGCGTACCTTATTTTCACAAATGAACAACTGTGAATGTGAACAGAGCTTTAATAGTTTACCTTATTTTGAGTAATAAACAAATGTGAATGTGAACAAAACTGGATGGTTCACCTCATTTTAACTAATGGAAACAGCTGTGAATGTGAACTAAACTATGATTTTTTATGAACGATGATTCACCTTATTTTGTTTAGTCAACAACCAATCAGCATTTTATTTGGTTTAGAATTACTGTTACTGAATATACATTATAATAAAACTAGTCCTTTAGATTAACATTGGATTTACATTAATAATATACTTTTAAAAAATCAATTATTTATGTAATTTTAATATATTTAAGTAAGAATACACAGGTAATAGTTAAAAATATGTTTAAAATAAATTATACTCAACCCTCCATATGCATGTGTAAATGCACAAACTCTCTTTAATGCTCTATTTCTTTTTCTTTTTGTACCCAAATTTACTTTGAGCACACTTTGACCATTTCATAAATAAAATTAAAATATGGAATTTGAGTTTGCACAAAGAACTTCACTCAGCAAACAAAGGAGTGATTGTGTTTGTTTACATCAAAAGTATGACATTGCACCTCATGTTCATCATGAATATGTCCTGTTCACTATAGTATAACTGGCACAGTTTGTGCAGCCATTGTGCTGTTGGCAATAATAGAGATCATGTGGGTAAAGAGTTTGCTTCTGTGCTTGTTTCTTATAATCTTAGCGTTTCCAATTTGTCTATGTAATTACTCAGTAGATGTTGTATAAAGTATCCTGGTACCTACCCAATTCCTTTTGCATATTAATCTCCATTCACACAAATTGGATATGCACATTATATCTGGAGAACAGGATCTTTGCATACATAGGCCAGGTATAATATATATATATATATTTTTTTTAAAATTATATTGGTTGATTTCAATACTTTTAATATACTGTTATTTATGAGTTTATATTGTTTCATTTTTTACCTAATTAGGAGTAAAATAGATTTTAAGATTTATTCTCAATGTGAAACTGCCCTGCCATATTTTGGTGCAGGTAGATGACATCCAGTACATAGCTATTAATGGAGATGGAACAGAATCTATTGATTTTCTTCAAAAAAAGATTCTGATTTTCATCAGAATATCAAAATTTCTCTTTGGACCAGTTTACTCAGAGTAAGTGTTATCAAAGTGTTATCAAACTCAAAGTACATTTGATCTTGCTTATTTATAAACACCTTGATCCTTATTATAAGTATATCATAGTTTGTATTTATACATTGCACTTTGGCATGCAAGATTTCATTGTCTTTGTTGATTTTTTGATAGTTTTCTTCAATATTGCTAATTATAGTGGCTTTATTTTTAAGTTCATAGATGTTTCTTGATAATATTTTGAAATAATACTAATTACTTATCATGGATATTTTTTGCAAAGTTTTTGTTTTAATGGTAATTACAGAAACTTCAGTAAATGATTCCATGGCTTGAAAATATAGGTTGTTGTAGCAGTACTTTTGAATTAAAATTTTTCATTACAAAAGTATGAACAGATAAATTCTCAGACATTGTGACATTGTATTGTAACAAACCAGGGCTTAATTAATTATAAAATGACCAAGCTTAACAGACTAAATGCAACTATTCATTACAGTTTAAGGGAGGCATGCTAACCAATTGCATTTAGTGAACATAATCATTTTCTTTTTAAATGAATTGCCATTTTCTGTATTTTAAATTGTTACATGATTTACACTGGAATGAGCTTTTTCAAAGTTATTAAGACTGGAATTCTTTTTAATTGAGAACATTTTCTTTTTAATAGTTTTGCATGTATTTAATTCAGAATCAGCAGCTCAACAATTGAAAAAGAAGCTAGGTGGAAATTTCTTCGGAGTCTGTTGGAAACATGGACACACTTGGCAACAAATGATCAATCTTTTCTTGTAGAGGTAAGTAAGTGATGAATTGATTGAATATATCACAAATTGTACTTTACAGCAGTTCATTTAGGTTACTTGTTTGCTGATTCCACAAATTATTGTAAAGAATGAACATCTTTCATACAAAGCACACAAATTATTGTAATAGAATGAACATCTTTCATACAAAGCACACAAATTATTGTAATAGAATGAACATCTTTCATACAAAGCAGTTCAAAGCACACAAATTATTGTAATAGAATTAACATCTTTTATGCAAAGCAGCTCAAAGCACACAAATCTGAATATAATGACAGAAACTTTAAGAATTTTATTGAGTTACCAACCAAAAAAAATTAAAACAAAATGATATTTTAAAATTTACTTTTGTGTATGTATAATCTACAGTCAAATACAGAGCTAGATACAGATAATAATATTCATAGGCAAGACACAGGCACAAATAATCACCACAAATATTTTCCTAACTTTTAACATATTATTTGTAATAAATAATTTTACCATTTAAAATTATATGTTCATATTTATGTTCTTGTTATCAAAAAATGATGAGGTTTCTTGAATTTATTTGAATATTTAAGAACATTACATAAGTTTCAAACTTCCTAAGTTTGCTCATTCTAACATTGCAACAAGACAGAAAAACAATAAATGAACTAAAGTTATCATTGTCCACATTTTCTGAACTGTTTTGCACTCATAGGAACTTAAGATTAGAAGTTTGTTAATATTGTTACTGTCAGTTTTACGCTCAAACCATTTACAAGAAAAATAGTAAAGTAAAAATTGCTTTACTGCAAAAATGTATTATCCTGCAGTTGCATTGGCTGAGGACTGCTACTTAACTAAAATTTGGACACTGGTATTACATGAAGTCTGAATATAAGTTTTACTTACCAAATTCATTTGTTATAACCCACTGTTTACATGTATATTTGATTTTTCACTTAACATTAAATGTTTTTTTAATCTAATAAGTTGGTGAATGATATGTACATAGGACATTGTTGTGTTTTCCAGGCTTTAGAGCGATTGTACGTTAACCAACTGGTGAGTGAGAAGTGTGTTGAACTCTTAGAAAAGACCTTGCACAAGGTTCAGTCATCTGCAGAGCATCCTACTCAGCATGCATTTTTACTAATCAATACAAAACTGCTGGCCCTTTACTCAAAGTAAGTTTGCAGTAGAATGAGTGCATGCACAATTGTATGTGTGTGTTTGTGTGTGTGTGCATTGTGTGTGCGTGTGCATGTGCGTGCGTGCATGCGTACGTGTGTGAAGATAATACATTGCTAGACAGGCAGACAGATAGTTTGCCTTCCATATCACTTATAATTAGGACCCTGATTAATCTAAGTTAGGTTGCTTCTATATCATTATTGGCTAGAACCCTTATTAAGCCACACTCTTGATCTTTAAATACCATAATCTCACAAATGAATGTAATGTATAGTGACACATTTGTGAGAATTAATCTGACAGCAAGATGAATGATAGCTATGCATTAAAACACTAGGGGAAGTCTGACAGTAAGCATTGATTAAATGCCCCATGGCATGAGCATAAAAGCAATGAAGGGGCAGTTAAGGCAATATGCACCAGTGAAAAATCATGATTTGGGATTTGGGTTTTTTGCATATTTGGACAGTTTCAGAATCATTCATCATTTTAACCCCCCAAAAATGTTTTTGTACATAAAAGTGCTTTTATTTCACTAATCATCACACTTTTGGAGTGTTTTATTCACATACTGTGTGAAATTGCTGATTTTCAAGCTCTAGAAACATGCCTTTCTTCTTCACTAACTGCCATGATTTGTATAGTGTGGAAACCCTCATTATGCCCTTGCTTTTGAAAACCATGCCAATAGCACCATATTAGCCTATTTTTAACATCAGGTCACCCCAAGCTATGTTCCATATACAGAAAGCCTGACCCTCAGCTCTGAAGTAGTGTATCTGATTGCACAAAATATGTCACACAACCAAAGGTGACTCATAGTGGCATCTGTTTACATTTTTTAAAATTGGGTTGTCCTAGCTGTAAACATGGCTCTTGTTAAAAAAAAAAAATTCAATGCTTTAATCAGTCAAGAAAAAGCAGCTAGCAATTACAAAGAATAATAAAAAAAATCAAAATAATATCATTGCTGCTACTGAAGAGCTGGAGTTGGATCCGATACTGAGTGACATTCAGAATTCATATACTACTTACTACAATACTAGTTTGCATTTCAATTTCTCCTTCTAGTGATAGGTTTATCAGAGAGAAAAAAATCAGGACACAATTAAAAAAAATTCATTTTTTGAATTGTGTATGCTTTTTTATCTTCTGTGAAAGGAGATGGGAATGCCATATGTTTGCTAAGTTGAAAATCATAGTATAAAATGGTTTTGAATTATGTTAATAGATGTTTGAACTCTTTGTTCTCATTTTTATTTTTTATCATTTTTAGAACAAGGTTTCTCAAAAACTAATAGTCCTATTTGAGTGAAACGTTGCACTTGTATTCATTATAGTGTTATTTACATTGTGACAGAAGGAAATTTAGATTTGCTAATTAGTTTATATTTTCTTTGACTTAAATGTTGGGAAATAGCATTAAAAATGATGTATTTTTGCAAAGAAATATAATTCAAAGTCAAAGTATGTCAAAGAAGAAAACCTGTCACAATGCAGAGAGAGAGTCTGTAGATGCACTTAAATGAAAAAAAAAAAGTGAAATTGTTATCTTGGAAACTCTTGAGATTATTTCTAAGAAATCCAACATGGCAGCTGTTTATTTTGCTTTCCATGTAGTGGATGGTTATAATACAAAATTTATGGTTTTACAGTCTCAGCAGAACCAAGAGTGACACATTAGTATAACAGAAACTTTTAAAAGTCATGAGGGGAAAAAAACTTATTTCACTGCCACATACTGCCTTAAAATGTAGCCTGAATTTGTTATTTAAATCATAGATAACTGCAACAGATTTTATAAAGATGAATTGAACATAGTGGAAAGATCAAAACCACAGACATCAGTATCAGTGACCATTAGACATAGAAATGGACAAACAAAATGTTAAAAGAAATAATGAGTTTGGCAGGAATTTAATCATTGAATTGCCAGTGGTAGAGCATTTCCTTGTGACGGTGGCTTTTGGTTTTCTCCACTAACCCATATGCTGTTGGGTTGAAAAATATAATCCAGCATCACTGTGTCAGGTTGTTTTTGCCGCTAAGTGATCATTGAATGGGTCAGTGTACTAAAAACTGAAAAGCGAAATGGATTTTAAAAATTTAAATTACTGCCTATTATAGACATACTAAGGAATTTTAAAAGTATTATTTTAAATTTAATTCAAATTCAAAAATAAATAAATAATAAAAAGTTTTCTTGTCTTATAATATTGTTGAACTTGCGAATTTCAGGATTGTTTTTTTATTTTTTTTATTACAAGTCTACTAAAAAATTAAAAGTGAGTATAATTCTGAAAAGATTTTCAAAATAACTTAATTGAAAAGTATTATAGACATACTAAGGAATTTTAAAAGTATTTATTTTAATTTATTTCAAACTCGAAAATAAATGAATAATAAAAAGTTTTCTTATTTTTTTTGTTGAACTTGCAAATTTCAGCATCATTTTTTTTTTTTTACAAGTCTACCAAAAAATTAAAAGCAAGTATAATTCTAAAAAGATTTTCAAAATAAGTATTATAAACATATTGAGGAATTTTATAAGTATTTATTTAAATTTATTTCAAATTCAAAAAACAAATAAATAATAAAAAGTTTTCTTATCTTTTTGTTGAACTTGCAAATATTTTTATCATTTTTCTTTTTCTACAAGTCTACTAAAAAATTAAAAGTGAGTATAATTCCAAAAAGATTTTGAAAATAAGTATTATGGGGGACATTTTTAAAGTATTTATTTAAATGTAATTAGGGCTAATGGTGCCAAGAGTATTTTATGTTTAGGATATGACTGGGGTATGATAACGCTTAAGAAAAATATTAATAGTTGGTTTGTATGATGAAGAATAAGATAACCAGCATAATATATCATACACAACAGATTTGGAAAATCAGTAAAGTAATTTGTATATGTAATATAGCATGCATTTTGTTACCAAGAATATTTTGGTTAAAGCACATCTGTTTATATTTTTTCAGGAGGAATTCTTTTGAGTTACAGCCTGCAGATATTCTTCTAACTATTCTGCTTGCAAAAGACATTTTTCCCTCAAAAGATGTTCTGGAAAATATGCTGGGAACTCCATCACCATTACCTTCTAGAAAACGCCAGCAAGAATCTAAAGCCAGTAGGAGGACATCTTCCAGAATTTTGGAGGCTGAAGAAAGGAGTGAAGATGGAGAAGAGGAAGTATGCTACTGCATTTCAGACACTAATAGAGAAATTTACATTATAAATACAGTCAAGAATAAAGTGCTTACCTGCATAAATTTAAGATCATGCTACACCTCTACATCAGGTAAATTTAAGATCATGCTACACCTCTACACCAGGTAAATTTAAGATCATGCTACACCTGCATGCCAGGTATATAAGGCCATTTTACACAACAATATGCCAGATATCTAAAGATCATGCTAAACTCTTTGCAAGGTATTTGTGAAGACCAGGCTGCAACTCTGTGCCAGGTATTTTAAGCTACTTGATAGTAAGCATTTGATGGTTTTGTAGACATTTTTATCTTATGATTTTAGAGAAAGTTTTAATTAAATCTGCCATGAGTTAACTTTTGAAAAAAATAACAAATAAAAGTATTTTTCAAAACAGTATAAAACCCAATAATGAATGCATATATTTATATTAAAATCTAAAACATATCCCCACAGAATATAACATAGACACCAACATTTTCAAAGTTAATAAAATAAAAATAAGGGTGATATAAATGTACTTTTTCATACTTTGTTTACTAAAGCTTTAAACACTTTATTTCTTAAATAAACATGCATCAGTATTTGATACAAAATAAACATAACATGTACATTAGCACACTAATAAAGTGTATGCAGAATATAACACACCCACAATAAGACTTAGTTTTAAAATAAAATTAAGAATGGTTTTTTTTTTAATTGTTACAGTATCACAGTGTTCCAACTACCCCCTCTGGAACCCGCTCACAGACTCCAGGTACTGAAACAGACCCTGAGTCTGTACACATCTTGTCAACCACACCCTCTGTATCTGTCACAGCCATCACTAGTGGTGCCTTTGAGAGAGAAAGAGGTGACAGTGATGTAAGTGATGTTAGGAGGGGTGGCAGTGAAGAGGATTGTGGACTGGAAAGGTTAGGAGAGGGTGCTCCCCTTCCAGCTACTTGGTCAAAGACAAATGATTCTGTCAGCTCAGTGGGTAAGTTCATAGGTTATTGGTTCACTTTATATTATTGTTTAATGGCTTTAGTGGACTTTGATTTTAAGAAGTTTTTATACTTTCAAGTACCCAGTCAGCTTTTAAATTCAAACCCTCTGAGAATAATTTTGAAGTATACTTAAAGTTTTATGTGTAGGTACTTTTGCTATTCAAAATATCTTAGGTAGTTGTTATGAGTTTTAAGATCAGATCAGATCATTCTGTTCAGAATCAGTTATTGTTGATTGTTAACTGGTCAATCATGAGATGTAGAATGTATAAACTTGATGAAAATTTTAAAAAATCAGAAAGCTAATGGTAGAATACAAGTTAAACCAGATATCTACATCCAAACCTTGATCTGAGCTGTAAGAAAAGAGAGATGTTGATTGCAAGCACACTACTCCCTAGCCAAATGTTTCTTTATTTTATTCAATGTGTATGAGTGTGTGTATTATGTACAGTTTAATTTTTTTTTCACAAAATAGTTGAAACAGATGCAGGATATCCTCCACTATCCCCACAAGGAAATATGCCCCAGAGCGATTTACAGACAACTGGACTTCTGTTTGGTTTAAATCAGCATGAAAGTGGACAAAGAAGAGGAACCTCCACCGAAGGAAGGGACAGTGGAAGCAGTGGCCATCCTACGGTAGGATGTTGTTATTTGTTTTGTTTCTTTTAAGGCATTTTTATTAAACAATATTTGCATCAGAACTGAATATAAAAGTTTGAACTGTTTATTAGTTTTAATATTATTCATGCAGTTCAGTTATAGTATACCATTTGATTCATTTTACTATTTGAAGGGCCATTTATTCATTGTTGTTTAATGTCTGCCTTAGGAATTATTCCCTGTCATAGCAGCATTAGGTATTATCTTTGGAATTAATTTAATTTGTACGAATAATTTACAGAGGGCTGTCAGAAGTTGTAAGTTCCATAAATTGTGTGTGAGGTGTAACTTAAGTTATTGTACATCAAAAGAAAACAAGAAGGGAAAAATATGTTTATTTTTTAAATTAAATACCTGATGGTTTTTCTCATTATGCTTTGAAAGCTGAAGTACTTCATAATTTTAAGACTGGAATTTGATGATATTTTTTATTAGAAATTTTTGATGCACACAAATGCTATAATTAATTGTCTCATCAGTGAAAACATATGCCACTTGTGATATACCTAGTACAAGGTCATTGTGAAAATGCATACAAAATGAGAGAGAGGTGGAATAATTATAAAACCCAATAATGAATGCATATATTTTATATAGTTCCTGAAGAAGAATTTGAAATCTAGTAGAAACACTCATTTCACTTTTTATTTTTAAAAAGGATTGTATTGCATTCATTGTTATTGGTATAAATTTAAACTGATAACAATAAAAAGAATTAAAGTACAGTGGTACCTCGCATAATGAACACAATTCGTTCCAGCAGTACGTTTGTTATGCCAGGTGTTCGTTATGCAAAACACGATATCCCATTGATTTCTACAGGAAATCTTGTAATCCGAAAAATCAAAGAAATTAGGGGAAAATGAAGACAAGGCAGTGTTCAGGGGGAGAAACACTAGTAAAGACACTCACCAAAGCAGGGTATGATGTTAGGTGTTGATGAGGTAAGATGTTAGGCATTGATATTTTTTATTAGAAATTTTTGATGCACACAAATGCTATAATTAATTGTCTCATCAGTGAAAACATATGCCACTTGTGATATACCTAGTACAAGGTCATTGTGAAAATGCATACAAAATGAGAGAGAGGTGGAATAATTATAAAACCCAATAATGAATGCATATATTTTATATAGTTCCTGAAGAAGAATTTGAAATCTAGTAGAAACACTCATTTCACTTTTTATTTTTAAAAAGGATTGTATTGCATTCATTGTTATTGGTATAAATTTAAACTGATAACAATAAAAAGAATTAAAGTACAGTGGTACCTCGCATAATGAACACAATTCGTTCCAGCAGTACGTTTGTTATGCCAGGTGTTCGTTATGCAAAACACGATATCCCATTGATTTCTACAGGAAATCTTGTAATCCGAAAAATCAAAGAAATTAGGGGAAAATGAAGACAAGGCAGTGTTCAGGGGGAGAAACACTAGTAAAGACACTCACCAAAGCAGGGTATGATGTTAGGTGTTGATGAGGTAAGATGTTAGGCATTGATGAGGTGAAATGGAGGTGGGATGAGGAAGACACACACATTTATGTACAATTCTATACCACCATCCAGTAAACACACTGATGGCAAAATCACTTCAAAGCAAGGAAAAAAGGACAATCAACTGGGGACAAACATGCCCTGCCTTCATCTAGCCACGCAAGACACGACTGGCCAGATTCGGCCATTTTTTCATGGGAAATGCGATGTTTTTTCGGTGTACATATGGTTTATGTGAAACAAGTAACAAGTTTGTTCTGCGAGCCACGCGGGCATTCACAACAGCATTCGTTATGCGGATTGTTCATTCTGCAGGGCGTTCGTTATGCAAGGTACCACTGTACATGTAAACTGCTGTTTGAAACATTTTTTATTAATTGTTTTTGACTGTTAACTATCATTATATAATTTATTACTGAGAAACACTCAAAACTACTGATACGGTATTTTTTCTTTCGGATCTAAAGTACTTTCTTAACATATTAATATATATATATATAACATACCTGCTTTCAGGAGGCATACATTAGTTTTTTTTAATGAGTGTGATACCTGTAAGAACATAATTTTTTTGACTCTGATACCTGTCCAGATATGGTTTTTAAACTGACATCATGTATGAGTGAAAGCGCAAACTTTCCAACAGAATAACAGCGTAAGAGCGTGTGCTATTGTTTTCACATAAATTTCCATTAGTAATACTTTGCTCATATTCCACTTACTTTACCTATAGAGCTGTTTTAGATAGATGTAACTCTCTGAATATGAATTATTGTGTACCTTATAATTTTAATTTGGTTATTGATTATTAATTTTTTAAATGTGTGTTCCTTCCCCCCCCATCATTTGTTTGTAGTATTAAAGCAAAACCAATCAGCATCGACAAAATTTTATAAGGAATGTTGACATGCTGTTTGAAACAATTGTTATGGTTTTAGACATCAAGTGCCAGTGATCAAGATGTAATGAACACAGAAGTAAGCCAGTCTGCCCAGGACATGACCAGCACTAGTGCAAACCTGTCAACACAAGATGGGGGAAGCACATCTCCTGGTGCCACAGAGCAGTCCCTGCAGTCTGGCACTACAGATGAACTGGACTACTGGCCACACACAGTTTTCCTTCAGACTTCATTTTGTCAGTACTCTCCTCATGCTTTGCATTGCACTCAGATATTACCTGGAATCACTCTTGTGGTGGTCGGTCAGGTAGGTACCCAATTATTTGTCAAACTTAGTTTGTTCTGGAAATCACATTTGTCTGCCTTGCATTTTGTATTAAACTCATTTGTGTTAAAACAAAAAATAACTCCTAACCCCCATAAAAAAAAAAAAGCAAACAAACAAAACTAAGCTTAGATTGTAGCTATTTGTACTGTCTTTCTTCGGGTTTCTTTAGGGGGTGGGGTGAAGTGTGAGTGATGGATATCCAGTTTGAGACTGGTGGAATATTGGTATATCTCACTATCCATCACAACAGAAAAATCATTTTAATCTTTGTAAAGAAGTAACATATTTAGATCTCAGGGGTGTGTAAACATAATATAATAATAACAATAGCATATTTAGGTCTCAAAGGTGTTTAAACATAATAATAAGAAGAAGAAGAAGAAGTACCAAAACATATCCCCACAGAAGATATCACAGACACCAACAGTCTTATGTACGCCACTACAAAAGTAATTGAAAGATATACAATGCCTGGCACAGTACAAACAAAGAAACCATCAGTACCACCATGGAAGAAAAGAATAGAAAAGAAAATAGTGTATAGGAGAGAAATAAGCAGCAGCACAAAATAATGGAAAACTGAAGGCAACTTTAGTCAACAAATACCATCTCAACAGCAGAAACACTAAGAGATACACTAAAAGAGGTGAGCAATTCTAACAGACAAAAACATTCCGAACTGACCCGGGAAGACTACACCAAGAATTTTAAGAAAATTCCAGAACAGAACAACTTACAAACATTCAGGACACCAAGATCTTCTAGAAAAACATTTGGAGCAACCCAAATATACATAACACCTCAGCCAGATGGATTAAGGAACTGAAAGAAGAGCATAAAGAAACATCTGAACAATGCAATGTCACAATCAGTGAGAAAGACACCAAGAAGAAGGTAAGAAATATAGCAAAGTGGAAAGCCCCAGGCCTAGACCAAGTACAAATATTTTGGTTGAAACATCTTAACTTCTTACATGGTAAACTTGCTGAACAACTGCAAGAAATATTAAACAAACCAGAAACTCTGCCAGCCTGGAAAGTAAAGGGAAAAACAAGTCTGATTATGAAAGATCCAGAGAAAGGCACAAAACCAAGCAACTATTGTCCAATCACATGCCTCTCAACTACCTGGAAGTTACTATCAGGAATTATATCTGACAAAATCATGACTCACCTTAAACTTCTAACCAATGAACAAAACGGTGCTAGACCAGGCAGCAGAGGAACAAAGTTCCAATTGGCATTTGCAAAGGCAATAGTTACTGACAGCAAGAAATGAAGAACAAATCTTGCAATGGCATGGATTGACTACCAAAAGGTCTATGACTCATTTCTACATTCACAGATACTTCAAACAATAAAAATGTACAAAAGAGCATCATCAGTACAAAACCTAATTCAGGAATCAACGAAAAACTGGAAAACCATCCTCACATGCAACAACACAGAAATTGCAGACATTAACAACAAACTGTGGAATCTTTCAAGGTGATTCCCTATCACCATTGCTGTTCTGCATTACCCTAAAATCCTCTCAGTCAAGTGATCCAGAAAACAGGATTAGGATACAAAATGAAATCAGGACAGGTTATCAGCCATTTATTGTACATGGACGATCTCAAGCTGTAGAGGACATTAACATGAATTCGGCCTTTAGAAATGTGGAAGAATTATCATCCAGTAAGGCAGGGTCAAAACAACAGAGGGCCTGCAATCAGAAAAATCAATGATGTTACAATGGAAAAGGATATAAATACCTTGGGTTTACAACATCAAGAAAATATGCAGAGCAAAGTTAAGTCCAAAGTTAAGAGAGAGCATGAAAAATGGGTTAGACAGGTCCTGAAGTCTATGCTAAATGGGGCTAACAAAATACAATCCCTCAATGCAAACACAGTACCTGTAGTCAGCTACACTGCAGGTATCATAGATTGGACAACAAATGAAATAAATGAACTGGACAGAAAAACAAGAAAAAATACATAAAGTCTTACACTCAAAAGCAGACGTAGACATGCTCTACGTATCTCGAAAAATGAGAGGCCGAGGTCTCAAGAAAATCAAAGATGTCATTGAAGGAGAAGTTATTGGTCTTGTGAACTACATCTACATCTGGAATAACAACAAAGATGAGCCACTGATAGAAGCAGAAAGATGAGTGGAGTATACCACCCCCCACAAACAAACAAAACAAGAAAGAAAACAACAAAGCAAGCATTAGCAAATACCTGGAACCAGAAACCTCTCCATGGTCAGTATGCACAACAAGCTGATGAAATATTAACAAAACGATCAATGTACAAATGGTTGAAAGAGGCAGATTTGAAAGCAGGAACAGAAGTACCTATAACAGCTGCACAAGATCAAGCACTAAATACAAAGTCACAACAACAACAAAAATCATGAAAATCTCAAATGATTCCAAATGCAGACTCTACAAATCCATGGATGAAACAACAGAACACAAACTATCTGGATGTCAGATTCTGGCTGGAACAGAATACAACAAAAGACACAACGAAGTGGCAAAACTCTAACATAAAAATCTGTGTGAGAAGAATGGCATAAAAACCCCAGAGAGAGCATGGATGCCCCAACCAGAAGCAGTCACTGAACAGAAGAAGTCAAAATACTTTGGGACTTCAAGTTAAGAACAGTGTCACAGTCTGATAAAATTGTCCGACTTCGTGACCCACTTGCCTTGTTTACTTCAAATTCGAATATTTGAAACCCTTGACCCCTTTGTTCAAAGCTTCCCTTTTCCAGGCGCTTCTAGAACAGGTCAAGATGTTATGTAACTTTAGGACCATTGTCCAGTTCTCGAACCAACTACATGCTTCGCGAACAGTCACGTGATACGCAATATACCTTTCTATATATGTACCCACACGCTTCCGCTCCCTCACTTCGAGCACATTTTAGCTAATTCCATCAGCTTACTCGGGTCGTGAGAGGCAGCCGACGCCATAGAGAATCAAGGTACCCTTCGACTTCTCTCAAAAGGTATCATTTATTTAATAGTATTTGCCTATGTATTGTTAAGTATGTATTTGTGCTATGTATTATATGATTTCCATATACACTTGAGCATGGTTCAGAGAAATAGCTGAAAACCTGTAAGTTACGGAATATAAATTTATTGTAACCATTTTTCCATTTCTGTACTTTAATTTATATTGTTTTAATTCACTAAGAGCCAGAATGCTGCGCTCGATATGAATTCTTCATGTAATTCAATTATTGCGTGTAATTTTAATTGTAAAATTGTGAAGCGCTCTGTCGGTTTGAATTACCTCTTTGTATGAACATTAATTTAACGTTGTATCTATTTTATTGCTTCATACGTCATGACTGTTAAATGGAACACATGTGAGACGATTATATTTTTTCTAAATCTAATTGTAAGCGACGCGAGGTCGAAAACTCTTTGATTCAGCGCATTTAACTGAGCCATGCCTAAGTAGGACGTGTTAGGTTGAGAATTATATCCAAGCACGTTGCATCCACAGGTCGGTTCATGTTCACCCATGCCTCACCTGCATTAGCTTATTGGTATAAGCTGGTTGAATTCCACTCTGAGGGCCATGCCGCTAAAATTCCAGTTCCTAGCCACTAACAGGGGGACACCATTCCTTATGCACCACGTGCGTCGCTAAAGGGGGACTGAGGGAACGGACCGGCATGACTGAGTGTTGAGACCAAATTGATACAAGAATAGAGCTAAGTGCAAACCAAGTGTACAGATCTCAAAGGAACACTTTTCTGGCAATTTAGATTGACAAAAATCAGGCATATGCGCGTAAAGATAGAGTGAAAGACTATTCACGTTCGCATTCGATTTATTGTTAATTTGTTAAACTTTATTAAATCTTATTTTCTTTGTTAATACCTCTTAGTAGTTGATTCATATGCATGATAGACCAAAAGATTTCTTCTTAGATTAAATGGGGGCGAATGAGCAGGATGTTGAAATGAATGCATATTAATTTAGAGGGATTTAACGGTTTTTAATCTAGCTAAAGTTCGCAGTTTATTAGTTTGTAAATTTGTCGTCTGAACTACAAGACACACTTTTAATTAGTCAAATAATAAATTGAGCAACCAGTCTGCATAGAATACGAGAGAAGGAATTAATTATATTTAAAGTCTTTAATTATTCTAAGCAGGGTCTTTAAATAAATACTGGAAACGTAACAAGTGGGGGCTCGTCCGGGATTGATATGTATTAAATTGTAAATTGTAACATTTTTATACATAGGGCGCATCATAACCTAGAAACGAACGAACGAACAGAATTGCCAATTGTTCTTTTGATTTTTGTATCACTGATTTTCTTTGCTTTTGTTGTGACATGTGCATGTATTCTTTTGCAGAGTAGCGTGCATGTTTAATCAATGTTGATATGTTTAAGCGTAGTTAAGTGTTTAATATTGATTATTGAATGATTTATTTAGTATTGTGTTACTGAGTACTTCATTGTGAGGAGTCGAAGGTTATACCGCCAGCTAGGAGAGTTATCGGTAGTAACAGACTTCGGACTATTATATTTAGGGTGCTAGATATAATGTGTAATGTTGTATGGTAGGAGCCGTGACATTACGAAAGTCTTGGAACAGCGGACACTGTGACAAGCAGGTGAAACGTGTAAGAGTTAACGCGCAATTTATTTCGGAAGGTGTTCTGAGTAAATTAAATAATTTTTGTAAGGTTGTAGCCTAAAAGTTATTTTCGGGATAAGCGGAGTTATCGCCGACGGTTAAAACACACAATTCACGAGATACATTGTTATTGTAGCCAGCGCGCTAAGACAGTAAAATGGGTCGCAAACAGGTTATCGAAGACCTGAAAGAAACCGGTATCATGATAGGATACCAGGGTGACGAACTGACTAGCTACATCAAAACTGAGCTAGAGAAAGCGGAAAAAGCAGAAAAGGAGAGAGTAGAAAAAGCGGACAAAGAAAGGCAAGAGATAGAAAGAGAAGAACGTATTGCTAATCGCGAACTGAAGAAGTTAGAAGCTGAAAAACTAGCTGAAGTTAAAAAGTTAGAAGCTGAAAGGTTAGCAGAAACTGAAGCTAAACGCATAGCTGCTGACGCAGAAGCTAAAAGGCAAGAAGCTGAAAGATTAGCCGACATTGAAACAAAACGCATCGCAGCGGATACAGAAGCCAAACGCATCGCGGCAGACGCGGAAATAAAACGGTTAGAATGGGAAGTAAAGAAACTAGAAGTTACCAATCCAAACCGTGACCGCAGAAGCAGTGGTGATTCGCATTCTAGCGATGGAAATAATCACAGTAGAATTGAAAACATCATTCCAAAGATAAATATGGTCCCATTTGATGAGAACAAAGATCAAATAGACGCGTATTTAAAAACGTTTGAAAAGTTAGCCAGAGCAACAAACATTCCAGCGGAACATTGGGCGATAAATTTATCGGGATTATTGCAGGGCACTGCGAAAAACGAATTCAATAAGCTTAGCGATTCTGAGTCAGATAATTACGACACAGTCAAGGCCGCATTATTGAAACGTTACAAACTCACAGCCGACACATACCGACGTAGATTTAAACAGGCCACGAAAGCCAGTTCAGAGACGCACGCACAGTACATACGACGTGTAACTGACTTGTTCCAAAGATGGATAGATCTAGCCGAAACTCCACAGACGTACGCAGGTCTTAGGGATGAAATGATAAAAGACCACATTCTCGGGTCGTACAAATCAGATCTACTGATTCACTTAGCAATAAGGGAAAAATCTACGCTAGAGGAGATAGGCAACGCCGCCGATCGCTTTGATGACGCACATTCTCAATTCTCGAACGCACACGCGAACAACAAGTCTCGACCGAATGAACCGCAGACTCGAAAGGATAAGAAAAATGACGGGAAGGCACCTAGTGAGCGTGATGATAAAACATCTAAACCCGACACTAAAAACAAGTCCGACAAACAGAAAGATAAAAAGAATCTTGCATGTTACACTTGTGGTGATAGTGGCCATTTTTCACGAACATGTCCTGAAAGGAAAACAGCTAAGGTTTACGCAGTAGAAAGTCATACACCTAAAACGGAAAAATCGAATCGAACACCAGTACAGGCAAACGGTCACGATACAATCGCTTTGCTTGATACAGGGTGTGAGCTGGACGCTATAGTAAATGCATCATTAGTTAACCGTACCGACTACACAGGGGAGACAATCTCTGTCACCTTTG
The DNA here is from genome assembly GCA_028829895.1 of Sinotaia quadrata. NCBI lineage: Eukaryota > Metazoa > Mollusca > Gastropoda > Architaenioglossa > Viviparidae > Sinotaia > Sinotaia quadrata. Next base: position 14,641,367 of record CM054180.1, on the reverse strand, counting down.
CAAACGGCGAGCAAGACATTTTACCAATAGCTGAGATCTCGATTGTTTCAGACTTTGTAGAAGGAACAGTCAAAGCGGCAGTTATGGAAAACTCACCGCATGACGTGATCCTTGGTTGCAAGTATGTTTTGCCGTGCAAAAAACAAACTTCAACTGAACCACCACTGGTTAACGCTGTAACCAGAGCAGCGAGTAGTAAAAACAAATCTGTGACTGCACCGATGTCTGCCGCACCAGCCGTAGATGAAGCAACAGTTAGCGAGATTAAATTATTACAAGCTGAAGACGAAACACTAGACCGGTTACGCAAGCAGGCTGTACCTGTTAGTGACGTCAACACTGACGATTCGAATAAGAAAGCGTGCATTATTCTGAAAAAGGGTTTATTGTACCGCTATTCGAAAGTGGGAGACGAATTTCGGAAACAATTAGTCGTTCCACAAACCAAACGAAATGACGTATTACGATTAGGTCACGAGAGTCTTTTTGGTGCACACATGGGTGTACAAAAAACAACTAGTCGTATTACAAGTGAGTTTTATTGGCCGGACATCACTGCCGATATCCGTAGATTCGTGTTAAGTTGCGACACATGCCAGAGAACACAGTCTAAAAATTCAATCAGACCCGCACCGTTAGGAGAGCCTGAACTGATCAGTGAGCCCTACAAACGCGTAGCAATGGATTTGATTGGGCCTATAATACCCACATCAACGAGAGGTAATCGATACGTGCTGACCACTATTGATTACGCAACAAGATTCGCCGACGCAGTACCATTGAAAAATATTGATACTGAAACTGTCGCCGAAGCCCTTTTCGGTCTTTGGAGTCGTGTTGGAATTCCTACTGAAATTTTGACAGATCAGGGGAGTCAATTCATAGGCAACGTAATGAAGGAAGTAAATCGCTTACTTTCCATCAAACATCTTACTTGCACACCATACCACCCCCAGGCAAATGGTCTGATTGAAAAATACAATGGGACATTAAAAACAGCACTTAAAAAGCTCGCCACTGATAAACCGAAAGACTGGGACAGATACATCCCTGCCCTACTATTTGCATATAGGGAGGTGCCGCAAACTTCCACTGGGTTTTCACCATTTGAGCTACTTTACGGACGTACTGTACGCGGACCGATGATGATTTTGAAGGCACTTTGGACTGATGAAAAGACAGATGACGAAGTTAAAACAACTTACACATACGTCACTGACTTAAGAAACCGTCTTGAAACTATAGGCAAGATAGCGCGGGAAAACCTGACAATAGCTCAGTCTAGACAGGCAGAATATTACAATAAGCACACCAAACCTAGAGAATTTGAAGTTAATGACAAAGTGTTATTGTTGCTTCCTGAAGCACATAACAAACTTCAGATGAAATGGAAGGGGCCCTTTGTAGTTACCGCCAAGCTAGGGGGACTGAACTATAAGGTACAGACAGGAAAGAGAGAGAAAATCTTTCATGTTAACCTACTCAAAAAGTACATAAGCCGTGAGGATCAAACCACTCAAGCTGATTTTGTCGTAGCGACGATAGTTACAGAAGACGAGGGGGAGACTGATTGCGTCACCGGTACTTTACCAAACTGTCCTTTACAGACAGAGGAGACTGTTAAAGACGTTAGGGTGAATGACGCCTTGACGGAAGGACAGAAGAAAGAAGTGAATAAATTGCTCAATGAGTTCTCATCTACTCTGACAGACAAACCAGGGTTGACAGACTTAATAGAATTTTCACTGAAGCTGACTGACAACAAACCGATACGTTTGAAGCCGTATCCGTTGCCACACGCCAAGATAGATGACGTTAGACGTGAGATTAAGACTATGCTAGATCTAGGGGTCATAGAGAAGACTGACAGTGCCTACGGATCACCCATCGTGTTGATTAAAAAACGTGATAACTCGTTCCGTTTTTGCGTAGACTACCGCAAACTCAATCAAGTGACAGAGTTTTGTGCCGAGCCTCTCCCTGATCCGGATCTCATCTTCACTAAGCTAGCTAACGCTCATTACTATACCAAAATAGATTTGTCACGCGGTTTTTGGCAAATCAAGGTCAAGGACACTGATCGACACATACTAGCTTTCACTACACCAGTAGGAAACTACACATGGAAAGTTATGCCTTTCGGAGTTTCAAACGCTCCAAGCATTTTTTCTAAAATGATGCGGTCATTGTTAGAACCACTGTACGGACGTGGAGTTGAGAACTTCATGGATGATTTAATTCTAGGCACCCAGACATGGGAGGAGCACTTAACACTCTTACGAGATGTGCTAGCCAGATTAAAGCAAGCCAACCTCACTGCCCGCCCTACGAAGTGTGAAATAGCACAATTCTCCTTAGACTTCTTGGGACACAAGTTGAGTCATGGAACTATGTCGCCAAGTGAAGCTAAGATAGCACAACTTAAGGACACTTCACAACCGCTAACAAAAACACAAGTTAGAAGTTTTCTTGGTCTTGCTAACTACTACAGAAAATTCGTACCAGATTTTAGTGCCATTGCATGTCCTCTGACTGACTTGACACGTAAGAATATGCCTACAAAAGTAGTGTGGACTGATGCATGCCAAAACGCTTTTGACACACTGAAATCTAGACTGACTTCAGATTTAATTGTTAAACTGCCAGATTTGACAAAACCATTCTTGTTAAGGACTGATGCTAGCAACACAGGATTAGGAGCAGTGTTATTACAAGAACACAATGACACCAAACACCCAGTTGCATATGCAAGCCGTAAACTCACAACTACTGAACAGAAATATTCCACCAGTGAAAAGGAATGTCTTGCAATAGTTTGGGCCATAAAAAAGTTCGAAAACTATTTGTACGGAAAAACCTTTGTCATTGAGTGCGATCACCAGCCGTTGGCCTTTCTCGGACAGGCGCAATTTACGAACAGCCGTTTAATGCGTTGGTCTTTGTTTCTGACACAGTATGACGCAAATATTCATTACATCAAAGGGTCTTTGAATGTTGGCGCAGATTACATGAGTCGTGCTTGATGCCATCAAGTGCCGGTACTGATAGAATGTCGTTTAATCAATTAACTGAACCCTACGGATTCCTTCCTGTAAATATGAAATATAGTTGCACACTTTATTTCTAGGAATGTTGAAATTTTTTTTTGTGTAAATTTTTCTTCATTGTGGACTTCTACATTTTATCATACATAATTTGTAGGAGGCATTTTATCTTTGGCAAGATAAACGCCTCAAAAGCAAGGGGGTGTCACAGTCTGATAAAATTGTCCGACTTCGTGACCCACTTGCCTTGTTTACTTCAAATTCGAATATTTGAAACCCTTGACCCCTTTGTTCAAAGCTTCCCTTTTCCAGGCGCTTCTAGAACAGGTCAAGATGTTATGTAACTTTAGGACCATTGTCCAGTTCTCGAACCAACTACATGCTTCGCGAACAGTCACGTGATACGCAATATACCTTTCTATATATGTACCCACACGCTTCCGCTCCCTCACTTCGAGCACATTTTAGCTAATTCCATCAGCTTACTCGGGTCGTGAGAGGCAGCCGACGCCATAGAGAATCAAGGTACCCTTCGACTTCTCTCAAAAGGTATCATTTATTTAATAGTATTTGCCTATGTATTGTTAAGTATGTATTTGTGCTATGTATTATATGATTTCCATATACACTTGAGCATGGTTCAGAGAAATAGCTGAAAACCTGTAAGTTACGGAATATAAATTTATTGTAACCATTTTTCCATTTCTGTACTTTAATTTATATTGTTTTAATTCACTAAGAGCCAGAATGCTGCGCTCGATATGAATTCTTCATGTAATTCAATTATTGCGTGTAATTTTAATTGTAAAATTGTGAAGCGCTCTGTCGGTTTGAATTACCTCTTTGTATGAACATTAATTTAACGTTGTATCTATTTTATTGCTTCATACGTCATGACTGTTAAATGGAACACATGTGAGACGATTATATTTTTTCTAAATCTAATTGTAAGCGACGCGAGGTCGAAAACTCTTTGATTCAGCGCATTTAACTGAGCCATGCCTAAGTAGGACGTGTTAGGTTGAGAATTATATCCAAGCACGTTGCATCCACAGGTCGGTTCATGTTCACCCATGCCTCACCTGCATTAGCTTATTGGTATAAGCTGGTTGAATTCCACTCTGAGGGCCATGCCGCTAAAATTCCAGTTCCTAGCCACTAACAGGGGGACACCATTCCTTATGCACCACGTGCGTCGCTAAAGGGGGACTGAGGGAACGGACCGGCATGACTGAGTGTTGAGACCAAATTGATACAAGAATAGAGCTAAGTGCAAACCAAGTGTACAGATCTCAAAGGAACACTTTTCTGGCAATTTAGATTGACAAAAATCAGGCATATGCGCGTAAAGATAGAGTGAAAGACTATTCACGTTCGCATTCGATTTATTGTTAATTTGTTAAACTTTATTAAATCTTATTTTCTTTGTTAATACCTCTTAGTAGTTGATTCATATGCATGATAGACCAAAAGATTTCTTCTTAGATTAAATGGGGGCGAATGAGCAGGATGTTGAAATGAATGCATATTAATTTAGAGGGATTTAACGGTTTTTAATCTAGCTAAAGTTCGCAGTTTATTAGTTTGTAAATTTGTCGTCTGAACTACAAGACACACTTTTAATTAGTCAAATAATAAATTGAGCAACCAGTCTGCATAGAATACGAGAGAAGGAATTAATTATATTTAAAGTCTTTAATTATTCTAAGCAGGGTCTTTAAATAAATACTGGAAACGTAACAAACAGATCGAGTGATTCATGCATGAAGACCAGACATTGTAGTTCTCAATAAGTCCAACAGAACAGCAACAATCATTGGTTCATTGCCCAGGAACAAACAAAAAGTCTTGGAAAAGGCTGAATAATAATAATAGCATATTTAGGTCTCAAAGTGTGTAAACATTATAAGAATAATAATAATATTTAGGTCTCAGATGTGTTTAAACATAATAATAACAATAACATATTTAGGTCTTAAAAGTGTTTAAATATAATAATATATTCAGGTCTCAAAGGCTGCTGTGGCAGATCACCTGTGCCAGATTCTAACCATCGTGCAAGATATATTGCAAGGTCGCCGTGATAAGCTCAATCATGCCCAGAGCCTGCACGTTCATGATGTACTATCGTCTTTGCTGGATCGGGTCATGATCAGCATTAAAAAAATCAAGGTCAGCAGAATTTTAGTACTGTTTTAAAAATTATCACTATTTGGTCTTATTTTATCCATTTCTTGCATCATCTAAATGCGCACACTGAATTGTGAAGTCTGGGCAAAAGCAGCATAGAATGTGCTGTAACATGTGAAGTTGTATAGTCATTTCAGTTTTATAAAATTATCAGAATGTTTGAACACATTTTTAAATTTGGTCAAATAATTTAGATTTATTTAACACAAAATGTGTTAAAAGTAATTTTAAGATTGTTTATCTTACATTTTGGTTAGAATGCTTTAGAGATACTAAACTTAAAGCACTTATTCTGTCATAATGATTGAGAGCTGTTAAAGCACTTATTCTGTCATAATGATTGAGAGCTGTTAAACTTAAAACATTCTTCAGAATGATTGAGAGCTGTTAAACTTAAAACATTCTTCAGAATGATTGAGAGCTGTTAAACTTAAAACATTCTTCAGAATGATTGAGAGATGTTAAACTTAAAACACGTATTCTCTCAGAGTGATTGAGAGTTATTAAATTTAAAAGACTTATTCAATCAGAATGCTTCAGAGATGTTAAACTTAACACACTTATTCTATCAGGTTGCTTCAGAGATGTTAATCCTAAACACTTATTCTATCAGGATGACTGATAAATGTTTTATTTAAAGCACTCATTTGGTCAGAGTGATTGAGAGATGTTTTATTTAAAGCACTCATTTGGTCAGAGTGATTGAGAGATGTTTTATTGAAAGCACTCATTTGGTCAGAGTGATTGAGAGATGTTTTATTTAAAGCACACATTTGGTCAGACTGGTTGAGAGATGTTTTATTGCAAGCACTCATTTGGTCAGAGTGGTTGAGAGATGTTTTATTTAAAGCACACATTTGGTCAGACTGGTTGAGAGATGTTTTATTGCAAGCACTCATTTGGTCAGAGTGGTTGAGAGATGTTTTATTGAAAGCACTCATTTGGTCAGAGTGGTTGAGAGATGTTTTATTTAAAGCACTCATTTGGTCAGAGTGATTGAGAGATGTTTTATTTAAAGCACTCATTTGGTCAGAGTGGTTGAGAGATGTTTTATTTAAAGCACTCATTTGGTCAGAGTGATTGTGAGATGTTTTATTTAAAGCACTCATTTGGTCAGAGTGGTTGAGAGATGTTTTATTTAAAGCACTCATTTGGTCAGAGTGGTTGAGAGATGTTTTATTTAAAACACTTAATTTGATCAGTACGGTTGAGAGACATTTATTCATTCAGAATGTTAGAGAGATGTTTAATTTAAAACTCTTATTCAGTCATAATAATTGAGAGATATTAAGCTTAAAACTCTTATTTGATCAGAATGATTGAGAGATGTTTAATTTAAAACGCTTATTCTATCAGAATGATTGAAAGATGTTTCATTTAAAATACTTATTCGATCAGAATGATTGAGAGATGTTAAACTTAAAACTTATTCAATCAGTGATTGAGATGATGATGATGATGATGATGATGATTGAATGAATGAATGAACTCCAAGCACTTAATCATGGCCATTAAATTCAATTCATGAATTAGAGTGTGGGTGAGGATCATTTCAGAAAAATCCCAGTGACTATGGCTGGGTTCAAACCATGACCTTCATATGAGGTTAGAGCTCCCCATTTCATGAGGTTAGAGTCTTTACCTTACAGCTTCTGAGCTCCCCTAGTAGGGAGGGTCATGCATAGTAGAACCTGCTGTACTAAGTAGCCTGACCTTTGGGGAAGAATAGGGGACAGTTCCTCTGTCATATCAAGGCACTTTGTTGTGGAAATCATGTGATATAATGCACCCAACATACAAGTTACTGTGTCATTAAGGTAAAATCACTTTCCCAGATATATTGAGATAATAACTTCTAGACTCTTCATTATGTCATTGCAAGCATGGCTATTAAACTCCTGAAATTGTTATTATTCACTTAACTTTTGTGTTTTGCAGCAGCCATCTAGTCATGTGACTGTATCTGTTTTAATGTTGATAATATATAAATGACTGCTCTGCTGATTAGTAAATCATGTCATTATGACTTTTATACTAAAATCATAAAAAATAATGCACTAATTAATGAATACTGCTGCTATAAAAAATATTGTTCAAAAGTTGAAATTAGCACTCTTTTTAAGTAATTTTTTTTAAACATTAAATCATGAATACAATTTCAAGCAATATTATTTTGTTATAACAGTTTATCTTGCTATAAACATTATTAATATACTAATTAACACTGATAGTGATACTAGCAATTGATATAATAATAGATGCTAGCACTAGCAGAATTATTTGGATATAAAAAATAGATTCTATTATAAGCAAATTTTTTATATTGATTTGTAGTGGTAATAGTAACATTATATTTTCTAATAACAGGGTAGAGTGGACCATCTTAGCAGAGACATTCAGACACGGTGGGAAAGTGAAGAGTTTAAAAGAAAAATCACTGGCTATCTGGAACAGGATACACTGCTCCCAATGTTACCAGAGTAAGTTATATCTTGTATTTAATTTATTTTAAATCAACCTTAATCATCTTTGATCTTTAACTTTGCAAATTGCCTGATAAAATGTTTTTGGTTGGTTAATGAACAACAAAAATTACTTTAAAAAACCTTAACAATGTTTAATTTTATAGTTTAAACATGCCTGGTAATTTATCATTTCATATACAAATTACATTTGGCATACAATCTACAGCAATTAAACAATAGTTTTCCAATTCTAAAGCACTTTTATTTGAGATAGAAAAAATGTATAAATTAATCACTTTTGAGAAATTCTTTTGTTGCTCTTATTCTAAAACTTGATTGTTCGGACCACAAATGGTGTGATCATAAACCAAATGTGCTACTGCCTCTAGTCATGGGTGTTCCCTTATGACTAAGGCAGCAAATAACAGAGTAACTACTTATTTTGCAAATAGTTTTGGAAAAATTAAAAGAGATGTAGAATTGAAAATGGTACTCTCATCTTTTATTATGTCTCAATTTTTGTATGTTTCTGGCAATTCACAGTTTTAGTTTCTGTGGCATATTCTTGACTCACATGACTGAAGATTTATTTTAGAAAATATTCTTCAACTCAGACACAGAGGATTTCTTAAAATTCATGTTGGCAAAGAAACAGATAAGGGTGCTATTGGGGGGATGTCAGGGCGGGGTGGGGTGGGGGGGACAGAGCACTGGTATTTATTTTCAAATGAAAGTGTGTTGGATCCATATGATATATAGCCACCCCAGTTTGTAAATGTTTGATAAAAGTTTAGACTTTTACAAATGCTAGTTGGTTCTGGTTAGAATTTGCATTTTCTGTGCATTTGTTCCTGAAGATATTAATTTATTTGTCACTGAGAAGAAAATAGAATAAGCTGATCAACAGAAATGGACAGAAATGTGTAGTGTTGCATATCTGTCTCCTGGAAGATGTTATACTGGCTGATTTTAGAGAAATGATTATATGAGTTATGCTGATAATCAATCAGTTATTTGAAATACCAGAGTTTTATAAAGTTATGTATTACACACTATTTCTTATAATTCTATCATTGATCATGCATCTGTCAATAATGTAAATCAAATGTGAACACAATTTATGTAGCATATTTTATATTTCTGCTCTGGAAAATAATTAATTTTAAAATTTAAGATGTATTTATATCCAAAATTTAATAAAGATAATAACTGTGTTCATTCATTTAAAACATGCACACACACACACACACACACACACACACACTTTGTGATGATGGGCATATAAATAACGAAGTTATGTTGAATCAAATGTAGATGTGTCTCAAACGAGCACTGTCAAAAGCAATCTGGGATAATCTAATATTTTATTTTATAAATGTTAACTTATTAATTCTATTGTTTATCCTTCTACTAGTCTGGAATCCCCTCTAATGGAGTGGCATCGAAAGCTGAAAGAACTGTTCCAGCTGCTCTTTCTCTTCCCGGGAGCATGTCTGGTGGACAAGAGCTTGGAGGCTGGGAGGGCAGTGGTATCCAAGATGAAAGTCCGTATGCAGCAGGATTTGATGGACTATAGAGATTTTCTTAATGTACGAGCCCAGCGCAACATTACCATGACTTCGTATCCTTTAACTTTTATTTTCCTTAGCTTTCTTTTGTTTTCATTACACTGGCGGAGTGTATATGAATTTATGATGTCCACTTAAAATTTTAATATAAATCTTTCTTTAACTATTTTATTCATTTTCTTTTGTAGGTTTTGATATCCACTTAAAATTTTAATGTTAAATTTTTCTTTTGCTCTTTTATTCATATTGGTTTTTTGTTTATTTTAATATCCACTTAACAATTTAGTGTTCATTCCTTAACTATTTTATTAATATTGTTTTGTTTTGATTTCAGTATAAGATTTTAATATTAATTATATTTTAAAACTAAATTCTTAATTTTCTTTTGGGTCCAATTAAATGTTTGCTGTTAATTCATAAAAAAAAACTACTACTTTATTCATATTATTTGCTTTTGTTTTGATTGTTCTTGCATTTCAAGTCTTCTTAAATTTTAATGTTAATTTTCTCTGTAAACTGTTTCATTTATTTGGTTTGAAAGTACTTTATGTTGCAACTGAATCTGGCTTCTTAAACAATTATGGAAAGCTTAAATGTATTTAAAATTAATTTTGTGCCAATAACAAATAATTATAATTAAATGAATTATATGAATCCTTAGGAAAACAATTAGAATAATAAATGGAACTTTTTGTTGAAATGTGACATTAGAAACATTATCATTTTATTGTTTTAGTCAATTGAACCTGTTCGACATAGGTTTGATGGTGAACAATAAAGACCTAGTATAGTTCACTTACCAAAAAAATTGGCCTGATAGGCAACAACCTGGTATATTCACTTTGGATATAAAATGGTGGCTGCTATATACCTCTGACCAAATGACTCTTCCTGACGTGTTACCTCTCTTCCACTTTCCACCATCTAAAATGAACATTGGAGTTAAATTATTTACTCTGTAGAAAATCTTGAGAGTGTGTAGGATGCACTGCTACTTTACAGCAGGCAATGGGTAATTGCTGTACACAATAATTAATGTTTATTTCTATAATGCAAAACAGTGGTATCTCTAATTAATTAACTTATATATATTACAACCATGCTTAGATATGCTTAAATAAGGAAGTCATATGCAATCCTGATGATTAAAAGCCAGAACCTATAATAATCATACATAAAACCCAGTGGAAGATTAATGATTAAGAGCTTACCTAGAAGCACATCTTATGAGTAATGTCCCTTTAGTACCATTTTTCACTTGGTATGGCTAAGATGTTAAGTCAAGACAGGACTGTGTATTTTCCAGTGTTCCTGTGGGTGTCAACATTTTTCCTTATTGTTTTGATGGTTGCTTTGGTTCATTGTGTTCATACCATTCTTTTACCCAAGCCAAGGCATATATTTTTTGTATGCCAACTACTCAGTTTTTCACATAATTAGAATTGTGGTTTACCATATGTACTTTTAGTAATTAACCCATGAGTAAACTTATTCAGTACAGTTTCCACAGAGACTTAACTTACTGAGACCAGGTTCCCTGCTTAACTAGTCCCTAAGTAAACTTGTCCAGCACACTTTATATGCAGACACTTCTCTGAGACCAGGACCCCAGAGCAACTAGTAAGCTTGTCCAGCACAGTTTATGAGACTTCTCTGATTGAAACCAGAATCCCTGAGTAACTAGTAGATCAGTAAGCTTGTCCAGCACAGTTTGAAGAGGCTTCTCTGACTGAGACCCGGACTCCTGAGTAACTAGTCTGTTGGTAAGTTTGTCCAGCAAAGTTCATGAGTAGAGACATTCTCTGAATGAGACCAGATCCCTTGAGTAACTACAAGTCAAAAGCAGTACCAACAACTATCTGTACACACCTCTAATGATGAGCACAACAACCACAAGTGAAAAGAAAGGGTGCAAGCTATGGTGATTGGTGATCTATATCGTAAATAATTAGATCTAGGCTGTTCAGCGCGTAAGCCAACCCGCAGCCGGCACAATTTAGCAGCATCCATCAGGTGGGATGAGAGTATGACCGGAGGGGAGTGTGCTAAATTGTGTATAGACATATTGGCCACATTACCACGGGTACCTGTTCTCAATTTTACTACCCAGGTATTACACAACAACGGGTATCCGGGCACCCATTGGCACGATTAATCAATATATGCATGCTGGTTTGTTTGCCTTAGTTACAGTGTTTTTCATTATAGGCATGCTGGTCTGTTTCTCTTAGTTAAAGTGCTTTTCAGTATATGCATGCTGGTCTGTTTCCCATAGTTAGATTGTTTTTCAGTATATGCATGCTGGTCTGTTTCCCAGTGTCTTTTAACATACACATTCTGGTCTGTTTCCCATAGTGTTTTTTAGTATATGCATGCTGGTCTGTTTCCCTTAATGTTTTTCAGTATATATTCATGCTGGTCTGTTTCCCAATTAGTGTTTTTCAGTATATATACTTGCTGATCCTTTTCCCATAGAGTGTTTTTCAATAACTTTTTGGGGTTGGGGATTGTAAAATAATGAGATAATAACAAATGATATAAAGATTTGTGAACATTTTTAATGGTTGGTAATATTTACAAGTTTTTCCTCATGATATATTGCATTGTGAAAGCTGTCCTTAACTACAAACAGATATTTGGATGATTTTCCTGGTCTTGTTCATTTTATTTATATTGATCGTCATCATCACCATGTCATAGCTCCATCGTTGAACGTTGTCCTTGAACATGGCAAGACAAATGCTACAAACTTCTTTAAAGAAAAGGTGAATGTTACATTTTTAATATTCAGAGATACATTTCTTTTTTCTTTCAAATAGAGTGAACACCTGTATCCGTTGATACTGATCGTGGAGACTATTTAAGTTTAGTTGTGTCATGAACATGAATTAAAGTATGTGGCTTTCTGCAGGTTGTTGATTTCTTGGATTCTAAAACAGATTGGGAAATGTATGAGTTCAGTTGCAGATGCATTATATATTGATTCAGCATTCTTGTTGTTACCATGGTGAATGTTTTCCCATGATGACTCATAATAAAGGAATGTTCTGAAAAAAAAAACATATTATATTTGGGATATGATCTTGAATCGGATTATTTTAACTGTTTATTGCCTCATTGATACAAGTATAAATTTGGGGAATCAGAAAAAGGGCTATTGTAAGCTTTAATTTTATTATGAAATGCTTAATTATTTCATATTTGAAATGTATCTTCTGGATTTTAAAGTATTTGCTTTTCTTTTATCTTGTTAAATTATGCCTCAGATCTGGAAAATGTATGCCTTTATGATGAAAAAGTTGCACGAAGGTCATACCACTGTGTTAATACGTGATGGTGATTTCTATTACTCTTATTTCCTCTGGTTTGAGGACAGCATGGTAAGTCGCATTTTATGTTGTTTTTATCTGCCCTTATTACCTTGTAATTGAAATTTAGTGCTTAGATGGAAGCATTGATTAACTCTTACAGTGCTTCTATTGCCACCAAATAACTGCTAGAGATAGAACCATCCTAGCTACTTGGTGAGACCATCAAACAGTTGTTACTTTGGGTGTAGTCTCTATAAAATAAATCTAAAGTACATTTTTTTGCAAGCAGCATTGATATTTATATGTGATATTTTCCTTAACTTAAGTCAGTTGCTGTATTTATGAGGCATATACATAATTGATAATACCAGGCATGGGAATTGACAAAAGGGCTAGGGTCATACTGGTCACTTAGGCTTGTCACTAGGGGATGGTGCTGATTTCGCATGATTTACACAAACATACAATAAAGTCTTACTTTCATTATTAATGACATTGCAACATAATATAGCTGTTTCTTAAATCCTCTTACTTTGTCCTTTTCAAACTTTTAACTCAAACTAGGGATTAGTAACTACACTAGTAATGTTGTGATGACCTATCAGATATAGACTTCACAAAAAGTTCTTCTCCATGTCTATTACTATTAGTCATGTGTCAGATAATCATATATATAAAACTGCCAATGTAGACTTAACAGAAAGTTCCACATTGTGACTATTAGTATTTGTCCAGTCAGATGTCACTTTGTCCAACCAGTGCCAATTCCATTTATTGCACAATTTGCTGTCATCATATGTCACCATGCGCTGGATAATGTCTGTGCAGTATGCCATTCCCCCTGACCAATAGGTCTAGGAGAGTGCACGCATGTTATTAAAATTCTGGTTTATGTTCTTTGCTCACTTTGATTCATTGTACTCTGATACTGGTTGCTTTCTCACTCAAACTCTCAGTTAAGTTTTTTTTTATGTTAAAATATAGAAACCTATATTCATGTAGGTTGTACTGAGTGTCGCAAGGGTCACATAGCCATATGTTCCAAGTTCGTACAATTCCTCTGCCTGCAGTACTGAATGTTAATTGCAATGTGGAAACAAAATTGATTTGATCATTTTTTCCTGATCATTTTATTTTTTTTAAAATAACTGCTGATCAAATATTTTTAGAAAATTGCAATTGTGAAGCAGAGCTCTCATTAGTACAGCTTGAAGTCAGACTCTTACAACCTTTACTAAGCACAAATACAGATTCTGACCATTAAAGAGATGAACATATTTTGGCCTAGACCATAAGTGGCTATTCTTATTGTATGACTTAACAGTAATGAATAAATAATGCGAGATTTATTTTTCTCCTTAAGAAATTCAGAAAATTAATTTGATTATGAAAATAAAAAAATTGTCTTTTATAGTTATTTAAATTTTGGCAAATTTATGAATGTTTTTATGACATATTATCAAGGTTGCCTTTAAACATTAAATAAGACAATTTCTTGTTATAAAATCTCTCACAGGGCAACCAGCTGAGTGTACAAGAGCCATACAAACCCAGCATTGAAACACCTCTTCCAGGAATGCTTACAGGGAATTTCTACAGGTACATTCTCTTTCATTTTCTTATTTCATCATGGGTCTTCAGAGAAATCTACAGATTCCTAATTTTAATGTTTATATATATATATATACACACTTTTGTATTTCAGTCTTAGATATGTATCCTTTGAGTAACTACATAAAAAAATAATCTTTTAAAAAAAAAATCCTATAATATCAGTAGTTGCCTAATGTTTTTTTTTTAAAAATTGCATCTTCATGATTCAATCATAGACTTCCAGAATTTTTTTAAATGACTGATAAAAAAAAAAAAAGATATAGAGCAAACATGACATTTTTTTCCTTCTGAAGGATGAATGTAAGAAAATAGTAAAATTATCAAAAGAATCAAATTTAAACAGAAATATAAACTTAATTAATATTTTGCAGGCGTTTGATGCGACACTGTTTTCCTACTCATGTGAACGGCACACTGCATTGCTATGAGATGTTTATGATGCACTTAGGCTTGCTAACCCCAAACTACATTGCAGGACACTGCCCAAAACTTGCCCGCAAGCTGTGGGAGATGTCTGGAGAGGCCTTCACTCCTGTCAATCTCTTATGAATAAAGAAAAAATAATTTCAAATTTTAAAACAACAAAACACATTTTTTTTGTACAATCTGTACATTTTGACCACATGTCTTTCATGTTATAAAGCTGTGAAAATTCAGCTTTTCCAGAACTGCTCTTTTTTTGTGAACAGAAACTTTATGGTGGCTCTCTCTCAATCTGATAAAAGTTAGTTTGTATTCAGTTTCAATTGAATGTTGGTTAATTGTACTTTCTTAAATCTAGCTTGATTAAAGATAAAATCTTATTTAACATTAATTATGGTGGTAATCAAGATTACATTAATTTATTTAAATATCTTATTTCACAATAATTATGGTGATATTTTCAAGACTAGTAGCTAGATCTGTGTTGCACTGTTAGCAAAGTTCTTATAAATAATAGAAAAATAAACATATAGCAGATGAATTAGTGGGGTGTTTATATTCATAATAGCAATAACTTGTCATACTTGTGAATATTTATTTTTGTTATTTAAATCTTGCTTTCATTAGAAGGTATTAATTAGGTAAGAATAAAGTCAAAGGAATATTTCTGGAAAATGAATTATGTTAACAAACCATATGGCACTGAAAATGTTAATGTTAGAACAACTATCAAAAGCAAATTTAGCATTTATAAACTAAACAGATGTGCATTAGGAATATTTATTGATGCATACTCCAGTGATTTATCAAGAACAGTAAACACACGTTTGATATGCTTTGGCTTTCTCTGAACATTTAATAATTAGAAACAAAAGATAAGTCACCCTGTTGTCTGTGGCAATACACACATATACATATAAATATATATAAAAGAACAATGACATGTCAGCAGCGAAATGAGTAAGCATATTGATGTAAGAAAAACTTGCCTGAATATGTCACCTAATATTAAAATTATTACAACATATTGTTATATTGTTACAAATATGACTAATGAATTAAAATATCTGCATCTGACCATTCATAACCCTAATAAAGAGAGTTACCAATTCTCCATTTATAGATCAAAAACTGAGTATCATATTAAAGAAGATTTAAAAATCTAGCATAGCAGTAGCAGACATAAGTAAATAAATAAATTAATAAAGTATTATTAAAAAAATTATAGAGGAAAATAAATTATACTTAGTTATGTTGTTTTTTTTTAAATTTTTTAAAATTTGGATAAAAGTTGCAGTGCTCTAGTGTCTGTTATCTCAGACAAGTATATATCTTTAAGACAGTGTGTGCATAGTTCCTCAGTGACCATAGTTACGTGTTTTTAATGTACCTACTTTTGATACAATCATCTCCATAAGCTAAACCCTTTTTTTTAAAAAGTAATAACTATTGTTTCTTTGAGAAATAGCAATCACTTAAACTTAGCTCTTATTGTATGTGATATAAACAGTAGTAGACACAGCACTAATAAATGCCAAGTTATACATACACTTGAATTATAAATTTATTATGATCCTATATTTATTTTTCTTGTATATTTTATTATATTCTTTTTAGGATGATGCAATGTCAAATTTATTATGTACTTAGTTGTATTAAGAGATATTATAAAGAATCATTAACAAGTTGTGCAGTTTGTGTTTGAAAAGATTTGTGAAAGATGGAACATACAGAAATTGTGCTTTACAGGCACTCCTCACTTAACGACTGAGTTCCATTCCTACAACTAGGTCATTAAACAAATTGGTTGATAAGCATGGAGCTTAATTGTTTATGTGAATACTGACTGACTGCAAGAATGAGACTAGGACTGAGAAAGGCGATTTAGAGCACTGGTTGTAGGTCTGAGCAGTCTTTAAACAGGTAGGTTGTTAAGTGAGGAGTGCCTGTATTGTCAAATTACTGTATGTTCCATCTTTTGTCACATAGATTTAGTGTCTATGCAGTTTGATCAAAAACCTCCAAATTTTAAACGATTTATACTACACTTATTTCAACTGTTCAGTTTGATCAAAAACCTTCAAATTTTAAAGGATTTATGCTACATGCACTTATTTTGACTGTTCAATTTGATCAAAAACCTCCAGATTTTAAACAATTTATGCTATACTTATTTCAACTGTTCAGTTTGATCAAAAACCTTCAAATTTTAAACGATTTATGCTACACTTATTTCGATTGTTCAGTTTGATCAAAGACCTAAAGTTAACGAGTGTGCAGCTACCTGAATATCAACTGTATGCATTTTTCAATACTCCTATTCCCTGTGTGTGCATACTGATTACAAGCCATGAGTGCATTTGGACTCCGTATCTTAAGTTTAAGCATGACCAGTTTATTTGAATACAATAGATTTGTGCATCACGTCAACATATTAATTGAATACCATAATTCTTCATGTGCATAATAAACAAACACTATAAGTATGCATGCAGATTAAATACCAGAAGTCTGTTCTTGATTTATCTCCTTGGATTCCCCATAGAACAAAGGGCCTCAGAAGACTGTTCATTGTCAGTTAAATATCTAAGTCCATACATTGAGCATCCACAGAGTACATGTATTATGCATTGAGTGTCCAATGAATACCATGTCTATGTATTGAATGTCCATTGATTACTATATGTGTGTTTACTGTCCAATGTCTATGTATTGAATGTCCATTGATTACTATATGTGTTTACTGTCCAATGAACCATGTCTATGTATTGAATGTCCATTGATTACTATGTGTGTTTACTGTAAAATGAATACCATGTCTATGTATTGAATGTCCAATGATTACTGTATGTGTGTGTTTACTGTCCAATGAATACCATGTCTTTGCGTTGAATGTCCATTGATTACTATATGTGTGTTTACTGTCCAATGAATACCATGTCTATGCATGCTAACTGAAAAGTGTAATGTATAAGTGTGATTTTATTAAATATAATTATTTTCCATATATATGCCAACACTAAGGCATCACTAATAATAAACAACAAGGCTATATCATATAAACCATATTTCTATGTGTACATAATGAAGTTGGCACTTATACACATGTTCAAGTTTATTGATAAAATATCACATCATGCAGGCAATACCAGTGCACTCTTGAGTACTAATCAAAGTAAATATGTGTAAAATATTATAGAGTCAAATAGACTATAGAGTCAATCTTACAACTTTTTTTTTTTAAATGGAATAAAATGTAAAAGCTGATATAAATTAGAATAATAACTACCATAACCATTCGAAACAACCATACTTTGAAAAATATTCTAAACAATCATATCCTTAAAAGTTATTGTAACTAAATATGTGTGCTTGAACATAGTAGGGAGATTATACACACTCCACGTGATATCATGATAATAAACAGCACCCCAAAAGATTTAGTAATCGATCTAGCAAAGGCAAACTTTGAACAATTCTGACCAATCACATCATTCTAGAAATTCTTACCAATCAATAACAAAGAACATAAATATAAAGCAGCTCAAATTTTGTCCTGCAACCTGAGCTTGATGATGTGAGAAAAAAATGCAAGTAAAAGCTTTAGTTTTGGCAATAAGTTTGTAGGAATAATAACATGATAATTCCAAAATATGTTGCTATCATGTCTTTAACATGAAAAATAGTGATAATCTATTTTAAACCATTAATGTTTACAATGCTGTATCATTTTCTTAAAAATGCTCACATAAAATTGTGCCATTTTATTTACAAAATATGAAAAGCATATATTAACACTAAGCAAGCCTGAAAATGTACGAAATCAGCTTAGATAATAAATAATAAAAATAAAGCTTAAAAGCATGTATAAGTGTAAAAAATGAATCAAACTATATATTCTCTCATAAATATAATTTATCAATGAATAATTTTTTTAAATTTTGAACATAACAACTACTGAAATGAATGCATACATCAGATACAAAGTATGACAGAATAAAAATAAATGCAATTAAGTTATTACAATAAAACAGAGAATATATATTTATTTATACAGAGAAAAGTATTTTGACAACACTCCAATACTGGAACTGCTATGAATTTTAAAGGGTGCCTATAATCCCAAACCAAATTTTAAGTATACCAGTCTCAAACTCAATAAATTTTAAACATATATAAATACTGTATTGTCTTCCAAGCTGACTGTTTATTTACCAATGATTAACAGATTGAGCATGAGGTATTTGACCTTGCCAATGACCTCCAATTTCAGGCATAAATTTTGCATTACAATAACTTTAGAATTAATGTCTACCATGATTCCAAACTTAGGTGCGATGACTTAAATGTGTATTAACAGTGTTCCTGGGGGAAAACAGGTTTAATAAATACCCTATATGGTTGTAATTATTGTGCAAATGAATACAAATACAAGTTTAATAAATACCATAATTATAAAAAAAAAAAGTGGGTAAAGTTATAACTTTTGACTCAAACAAAATATCAAGATTAATAAATACCTCTTTATAAAAATGACTACAGTTAGTATTTTAGAACTGAACCTGGCCTAGTATAATGATCACCATTATTGCAATTCAATTTTCATGGTATACTAATAATGCATTTAAAAAAAAAAAATTAGCTTCATAAATACTAAATGAGAAAAAAATATGGTTCTTATTACATTAAACATAGTCATGACCATTATTGCACACTGACCTGTATGTACTGCTATGGCATAAACACCAAGACTATATCATTAAGTCATCAGAGTTTATGGTAAGCAATTCGATCTCTAATCTATTAATAAATTTTAATTTTGTCTATTTTTTTAAAATCAAAATATTCCTATGAATATGGTTGAGAGTGAAGGGCATAATTATTTTTTTTATAAACAAACTACAACTGAAAGATTTTTCAACTGAAAAATGTAAGAAAAACAATTTGATTCCAATGCTTGTGATTTTAAAATAGTTTAATTTAAAAAAAAAAAAATAAATAATCAGTAGCCTCTTTATACACCATTTCAGTATATTTACAACTCATTTCTGTTAATGCAAAAAGCATTAC
This sequence comes from Sinotaia quadrata, assembly GCA_028829895.1. Lineage (NCBI taxonomy): Eukaryota > Metazoa > Mollusca > Gastropoda > Architaenioglossa > Viviparidae > Sinotaia > Sinotaia quadrata. The sequence goes on along the minus strand of CM054180.1, from coordinate 14,621,682 downwards.
ATGGTTTCTTTTTCCCATTTTCTTAGCAAATTTTAATAAGCTGGTATTTCAGTAAACATTTTGACATTGCCCTCTGGCAGCATATTCTGTGAGAGCACTCCTACTGGTTTCCCTGACGAGTGTAGTGTCTTATCGACATTCTCTTTGTTGATCTATATGAGAAACATCCTCTTGAATATGTCCTCACAGTAATTAGCTTACGCACTTCCAACACATGATATAAAACATGCTTACTACAAACCTCAACTAAATTGTTCAAATGGCACTGATAGATAACAGCCAAAATATGTTGTTTTTTAAAAAAAAAATTCTAATAGTTTTGGAATAAATATTTTTAAGATAACACTTTGGTACTAGTTATGGCCAGTTATAAACTGACCAGTGATGTTTCATACTATGGTGAAAGTAGACTGTGATGGGGAGAGTTGGGGGAGCAAAATGAACATAAAATTAATGAAATTGCTGAGCAAAATTTGGTAATGCCATGCTGAAAGTCAAGTTGAATAAAATGAAAGTCAGGTCTTGAAGAAACTGAAATGACATTTTATGAGCAGGTTATACATCCAACCTCATTCATAAACATGCTCATCCTTACTGGTAGTGCCATACACCACATGACCACCTGATTCCATGGTCTAGACTTGACGCACAAAATAATTATTAAAAAAATAACTTATAAAATTTGTTGTGACCTGCTGACAATTGAGAAGTGAATCTGTAGCAATATAACTTTACCATCCCTTAACATTTGAAGATATTTTTTTTTAATTAATTTTTTCAAGCACTTTTACAGAAATTCCACACATTCAGAAGATGACCTCACTATTTTTAAGTTTTCAATGTCAGCACTTAAATATAAAAAAGGCACATATACTGAAGTGAAGATGTGAATATCAGGAAATTTGTACAACAAAGTCAATTTTTTAAAATAAATTCTGACATAGGATAAGAGACATTAATACGTGATGACCAGGACATTGCAAGATTTTTAAAATAATAGATTATTCAATTGGTTTTTATTCCACGTGTGACAAAAATGAACACTCAATGCTTTCACTTTTTGATTTGCGTCTGATTTCTGAAATGTTTAATCAACTGGCTGCACTTACATGAAATCTTAAGAAAAGTATTGTTCCTTAAAGATAACAGCTTTTCCAACTGATTAGATTGTTCAGGGCTACTTTATTTCTGTTGGCTCGCCGATGCACATCATTTACACATCAATGTGACTTGCAGAGATGCAGGGTAGATGAGTCTAATCTTGAATAATTTCCACATAATTTGCTGGGAACATTCCATATGATCCATTAGGTGCAAACCCTTGCCACCACCCTTCATCAATCTGATCAATGTTGGTAATTAGGTCATCAGGATCAAATGAAATCTCTGTGTCATCAGCTGCACACAGACATTACTCACAAGATCATTCTAATGATATAAAAGATAAGAAAACAAAAACAAATATAAGTGAAAATAAACATTAAAAAAATCTTATAGTCATAATTTACACTAAAAAGCCTACCCAACTGATCGGGAGTGGCTCCAAACCAAATAATTGAATTCATATTAATCAACTCAAAAAAGCAAAAGTAGAGGCCATCTGCTAAGGTGTGTGTAAATAATCATCTGAAAATGATAGTGTTTAACCTCAATAAAACTCTCAGTACTGTATGATAACTACAGGTAAAATACAAAAGGTCCATGAATAAAGCACAAATACCTAACCCTAAAAAAAAAGAAAACCTTGGTACAATAACACAAACAAAACAAATCCACAAGCACAATTACAAAATATGACCAAAAAAAATGCACCTAAAAAAGAGAAACATAACTAAAATGAATTTACAGACATTGAGCAAAAAATAATTGCCACAAAATAGAGTGCTAGTCTTGATAAAAAGGATAAGTCTTGAGAGCCTCTTGGAAATGACTATAGGCTCTATTAGGTCAAAAGGCAGCACATTCCGGGTGGGTGGAACCTGATAAGAGTTAGAATGCCGACCACACGACTTACATTTCACTTTTGGAATGGTGAAAATGTATATGTCTGGTGAGTATACTAATCTATCAGGAGTGTACACTTTGCCTGGAACCCAGTGTCAGAAAAAGGGGGGATAATCCTATCCAAAATGTATTTATTTTTCTTAAGGCATTATTTCCCTTATTATTGGTCACAAGATGTGTGTTTACTGTCTGTTGTATGAAAACTTACGTTCTACATGTACAGTCAGTGTGTTCAAGAGTGGGTGGGTATCTACATATCTTTACATATACACATGCATAAATTTAAATAAATATGTGAAGTAGTATTTATTTATTTTGATGTTAACTAGGAATATCTAGGGATTATTTTTCTTTCTATAAGGATGCGCCCTTAGGGGGTAGTGCACCCTTAAACAATAGATGTTTTGCATGTTGGCAAATCGTAATGCACACTTTTATAGTGCAGACTTTCTAGAAGCCTATGGAATCAGCAAATTTTGACAGTTACATTTAAGGACGGGACTCCATTTTTCTCCTCAGTATATGTGTGCACAAGCTCCTGTCAGGTGTGTGAGATCCCAAGTTCATTTTTCTAACACACTAAATCAAAAAATCATATCAGCTTTAAATCAACATAAATAAAAATAAACATTCAATATTTTTTTAAATAATGCTTTTTATCTTAAAATTATTACTAAAGACTAGAAAAAATAATTTGTACTGGATGATATTTTGTAGAATTAGCAAAAAGATTAAAAGAAAATGCTGACTCAAAATTTTGTGTAGAAAATAAAAATACGACATAAATAAGCCCTACAAGGAGACAACATAGTATGAGCATACATACAAACATCCAATATGATACACATTTAAAGAGTAATGCAAAACAACACACACACAAACTGATAAACAAGAGCACTCACAAGCCACATAGTCATAGAGGGCTCGAGCACACACTCCACGGTTAGAATTATCTGCAGGAGGCTGCTCAATAACTCGAGAGTGTTGATTTTCTGGTAATGTGAAATCTTCTTGCGGTGGTTCTAGAAAATAATAATATACCCCAGAAATACAGAGATCCTTTTTGACACAAGAAAAAAATATATGCAAATGTGAAAATGTTATAATGAAAATTTATATGAGGGTTTCCCCTTCTCTCAATTGGTGCATGAAATAATCCAAAGTGTAAAATGATGATACAAAAAAAATCTATTACTATGGAAAGACAACTCACCATCCCAGTTCTGTTCTTCTTGCTCTTCATCAGAATCTTGTCTGGGAGGTAGTGTCGCTTGCAGCAGGTTATGAACTGGAGGTGCTTGTACCTCATGTTCAACCTCAGGCACATAAGCTGGCTCTGGTTGTGGTTCTGGCTCATACACTGTCTCAGGTTCATAAGCAGGCTGAGGTTCTGGTTCAAACTCTTGTTCATATGGGGTTTGCGGAGCAAAAGCTGGTTCCAGGTCTGGCTCTGGTTCAGGCTGTGGTATGGATCTGGTAGTTGGTGCAACAACAGCTGTGGGTAGTGTCGATTTAGGGTGCTGAATTGGTTCTTGTCGATCTGGTTCAGAGGGCTGCTCTTCTGGTGTGAATGCTGGGCGGATTTTCCTGGTGACAAAAAAATTAAAAGCAAAAACAATATTTATTATTTTAAAGACTGAAGTAGGCATTTTAAGACTTATACTTAAGAGCTGTCCTAGCAATAAATACAAATCTTTAAAACTCACTTAGAATGAAATACTGCTCTATGATAGTAATAAAATGCATTCTTTAATATTGAAAGAACAACTCTGCAGTATGCTATTAATTCCTATCCTGCCAGCTTTTAAATTTATTTCTTGGAGATTTCTACTTTGTATTTTATTTAAAATAAATAGCAATCAGCTGCAAACCAGGGCATATTAGCAAATGAACAAAAGTGAAAAGTGATATTGAATAAACATAGACACATTATGTGCACTTTACTACAAATGATACCTGCTAAATATACTCTTAAGAGTTATTCCTTGATTTAACAAACTCCTCAGCGGTTTGGACAGAAGACTAAAAATTAAAACATCAGATGAAATCCATTAAACTGAAATCCCTTAAATAAAAGTCCTTGAAAGTGCACATCATTTTGGTAGGCTAAAGAGGCAAGGAAGTGAATTTTTTCTGAATTTCAATCTTTTTGCAAGCAAAAAAAATGAGGTAAATGTCAATTACCTGGGAGGTGGTGGTGCTTTCCTGATATCAGCATCTGGGCGCTCTACAGACTTTTGTTTAAAGAAATCCCTGGCACTGGAAGTGTTAGATGACACTACAGCAGCAGTTGCCTGAAACAAATTTGTTTGAATTTAGTGCAGTAGATGGAACGTAATTATTTTGTCTAGAGACAACAACAATTTTGCTGACTATGCAACATAAGTTTTTTGTGGCTTACACCAGATATGTATACAGTAAAAGAGTACCTGAAATAAAGAGAACTAAGAGAAGATAAGCACAACAGACATGCTGAGGGCAAATCTTAGTAGAATTCCCTTCAATGCCGTCTAAAGAGATGCTGGATGAAAAAGCTGGGACTGTGTATTCTTATCTGATAAGTAGTCATGGAAAAGTTTATTTATGTAGAAAAACATTTAAGATCCATATATTGTATGAAGTGCATACAAGTAAACAATGTTAGGAAATAAAACTTTCTCTAAACAAAGATAACTGTGGTGGACTAGCAATGGCTAGAAATGGTTGGAGGACAAAAACAATTATCTAGGAGATCAAAGCTAGAGAAAGTAGATCTCCAACCCAACATAAAGCTGAAAATACAAAAATTAGGAATGCTTTGGAATTATGTTGTTTTCACTGAAATAAAGGAAATGTGTCAAACTTATCATTGTAAAAACTTCCAGCAGTAAATTATAGTGTTTTCATGAAATAAGAATAATATGGCAAATTTTTCTTTGTAAAAACTTGCAGCCATAAACTGTGTCATTTTAACCAAAATAAACTTAGTTTTATTGAAAACTTACAATAGCAAAATATGGCATTTCCCCTGAAATAATGGAAATATGGCAAACATATCTTTGTAAAAACTTCAGAGTTAACACTATGGTATTTTCACAGAAATAATAAAAAACATGGCAAACATTTTCCTTGTAAACACTTATGGTAGTAAATTATGGTGTTTTCAATGAAATAATAGAAAGACAGGAAATACATCTTTGTAAAATAATAGAAAGACAGGAAATACATCTTTGTAAAATAATAGAAAGACAGGAAATTTATCTTTGAAAAATAATAGACAGTAAATTTATCTGTAAAATAATATAAAGACAGTAAATTTATCTTTGTCAAAACTTATAGAAGTAAATTTTGGTGTTTTCAATGAAATAATAAAAAGACAGTAAATTTATCTTTGTAAAAACTTTCAGGAGTAAATTACTGTAGTGTCTGCTGAAATAAAAAAAAAAAAAAAACTTGGCAGACTTAGTTGTATGAAAAACTCAGCATCCAAATATGGAACAAACAAACAATGAAACACAGCAAACTTATCATTGTAAAAACTTCAGCAGTAAACTAAAATGAAATTACTGATACATGGTCAACTTATCTCATATATCTTATCTATAAACTCACAGCAGTTCTTTCTTTCCTTAGCATGTCACTCCTGCGACGCCTTTCTTCTTCCTCTTGGTAAGCTTCTTGTTGTTGTTTTTCCTGGTTGTGAGCAAAGCAAGCTAAACAATTTAATTTTCTCATTACATCTTATTTAGCAATAAGCTATTTAAATAATTTCATTTTAAAATGAACTGATCACAGACTTTAAAATTGTATCCATTACATAAAATGAAAAATTATTAATTACTGCCAATTAAAAAAAAAATTATCCCAAATCCACCCAACCTCCTATACAATTTGTTTAAGTATTACAATAGTTAGAAAGTCTAAACAGTCTTGTCTTTGGCAAAAATCTGAAAGTTTCTACCTAAAATTAAATAGTTATACTATATATGTACATCGATCGCCATTTTCCTAAATATAAATGTTTCTTGTTTATTTACACACTCAACTTGCTCTATCACTCAGACCAATACCACAATTTATTTATTTCTTTTACTGCTCCAGCACAACAGAATGGCACAAGTGAAATATTTTTTATTTTAGATATAAAAATTTCTTTTGCAAGCATGTTATGTATGTGTTCAGGTGTGTGTGAATATGTGTGTATGTGTGATTAGCATCCCTCATATTACATAATTGCTTTAATGCCCATGTTATTAAAAAAACCAACAACATTAAATAACGATTTAAAAAAAACAAACTATTTAACTGTAACATTGGGAGAAACACATTGATTCATGTATATAAAGTCAGGTTATGCAACACAGATTGATAATTAATATTAAATTTAAATGATATACATAAGTGAGGCAGCAATACATATAAAAAAAGCAACACTAAGAAAAATAAATCTACATTTGTATACTACTTCCAGATTAAGAAGCTTGATTATGCAAAATGTTACATTAGGCATATTTAAGTAACTGATTAAGAAGCTTGATTTCATAATAGATTAAGCACTGCACACTGAATTATTATACAAGAAATAAAAGCCACTCTCAAAATACTCTTAACTTACATACAACCACACAAAGAAGAAAGGAAATCAACAAATATATATCAACATTATGTGTACCTCTTGATCAAATATAAATATTTAGTTTACAATGATTTTTAAAAAAAATTCTTAAACAAATACAATAACAATGATATAACTGAATTATAAATATTTTTTTTTAAAAAAAAATGAAATTTGTACATGTAATTTTAATGACTTGTTAAGTTGTGGTTTTTAAATTAAGAATTTGGTCAAGTGAGTTGGGTTTGGTGTATGGTATTGTGTTTATTCATGCTTCTACAAGCATGCATTTTTTCCAATTGCATTTTGAATATATACAAACTCATTACAATGGTGCCAATCCAATTACAAGTAGCATGCAAAAATAAATTTCCTAAAAAATTTCATGATTCAATTATTTCTAGTTTTTTTGCAAAGCACAAAATACAACACAAACAAGCATCAATAGCTTTGCTAAGCAGTACAAACTGTTTTAAACTGTAGTCACATTATTAGTGTGAAACACTAATACTCAATACAAAAAACCTAAAAAACCAACCCTCTATAAGATGTTAAGATTAAAATAATTTTTTTTAGAGAACTATAAAATAAAAAAAAATAAGTTTAACACATCTCATTAAGATATGGATTATTTAATCAGGTATTTACAAGTTCCGTTTGCTGGAGTGTAAAACATGTAAAAAGATAGAATGTTAAATTACCCCCCTTACCACCAACACCACTGCAAAAAAAAAAAAGTCTAACAAAGCTGTTTTATTATTCTTAAGCTGAAATTGTTAGCAAAGATTGAAAATATCTTCTCCACTCAGTACAAAACTCGAAAGTAAATCCTCCAAACAACAAATATCTAAAAAAATGAAACTGGGTTTATAATTATTTTTAGAGAACTATAAAATAAAAAACAAAAGCAAGTTTAATACATCTCATTAAGATATGGATTATTTAATCAGATATTTACAAGTTCCGTTTGCTGGAGTGTAAAATAGATGTAAAAAGATAGCATGTTAAATTACCCCACCCCCCCTTACCACCAACACCACTTCAAAAAAAAAAGTCTAACAAAGCTGTTTTATTATTAAGTTTTCTTAATTAAATCCCCTTAATCTCCAATTTAAAGTGAATAGTTTCAAAAGTGGAGCTTTAGTAGTTTTGTTACTCACCAATCTAGACACTGCCTGTACTATTAAAAATCTCTGACAAACTAATAAACTATGCAACGTTTTGTTTTTATAAATTATGAAACTTTAGAAAAAGAAACAGATAAAAAGCACAACAATAAAGTTTACATCTTGCAGTAAAGTAAATCTTAAGCACCAAAGCTAGCTGTATGAAGAGATTTTCCATTAAAAAACAACACTAACCACCTTTTCATGGACTATATGCAGGTTTTAATTACTTGTAAGTGAATGGTAAAATTTTCTTGAGCATTGCTTAATCTCCTCTCTGATGGCATGTTCCAATCATGTAACATTCTGATGCTTGCAACCGTTCTAATGTCTACCAATCACATCATTACCAGTTGCTGAATGCACAAAGTTAATTAATGGGTGTTTCATGATCAATGTATGAAAATGTGCCAAACAGTAAGACTAAGAGATTCATACAATATATGTGGGGCAGTATCAGAGTGGAACAGCATGAACCAGAATAGATAAGACAGAAAAACTTTGTCGCATTCAACAACTTACAATAAAATAGATAAGATGCCAAATGCTTGTCGCATTTAACCAAATTAAACAAAATAGGTAAGACAGAAAAAAATCTTGTCACATTTAACACTAACAACATGAAATAAAATAGGTAAGAGAAAAATATTGTTGCACTAACCAACATGAAATAAAATAGGTAAGACAGAAAAAAAATCAGTTGCACTAACCAACATGAAATAAAATAGATAAGACAGAAAAAACTTTGTTGCACTGAACAACTTAATATAAAATAGATAAGACAGAAAAAGTTGTCACATTTAATAGCATGAAATAAGTTGTTAAGTCAGAAAAAGCTTGTTGCACTGAACAGCATGAAAGGTGAAGGCTGTATTAGCATCAAGAGACTCGTGCAATGAGATGATTCTAACATTCACAAAAATCTTCTACTTTAAATGAAGCACATTTAAAATTTTGGCCTTTAAACAATGTACCACAAAATAGAGTGGGAATCCTTGGCCAAAGATCAGATTATGTTCATATTTAAGAGCCATGCTGCTTTTTGAAACCTGATATAACGCCAAGAGGATAACATAAAAGCCTGAGAGTAATTCATTGATGTTAAAATATACAATTGCATACTAATGCAATCTTTGTAAAAAGTAAGTGTGCATAAACACACTCATGCATACGCACACACACACACACACACACACACACACACACACACACACACACACACACACACACACACACACACACACACACACAGATACACTCTTACATCTGGAGAATTCTTGCTGGAAAGAAAAGAAAGATTCTGAAAATTCAACTGCAACACTAGAACTTAAATTTAATCAAAATTAAATACATGTACAACAGTACTTAGTTTTAACAGACAGACAGACACAGAGAGAGATTATCTTAAAAGTCAAAATTCAGCCAACAAAGCAACTACAACATACATGTCAAGGCAATCATGCAACTAAGCACAACCAACAACAAATCTACTGTCAACAAATAATGCACTGGCATGAACACAGCAAGCTGAAATATTATACAGTTGTCAGAAACAGTTAAAACACAAAAAAATCAATAACTCAACAAGTATCAAGACATAAAAAAAAGTACTGAATGAACTGCATGTTAGTGTTCTATTAATTAACACAAATTTTGTTAGTATAACAACAACAAAAATATTAAAATATATGTTATGAAGGTAACATCCCAGACCAATTAATTACTGCATCAAGTACATCAAACCAAAAGCAGTGAAATGATCTGCATTTCAAAAGTACATCAGAACACCCACAAAACAAGTCAATATACCCATCGCAATTTTTCAGCCTCAGCATTGGCTTCATTTGCCTTGAGTTCAGCTTGTCTTTGCTGTCTAACGGTTCGAATATGCTCTTCCGTGCGTTTGTCTCTCTCCCTAGCCTCACGCAGCTTTCATAAAACATGATAGCCAGCAGTCAACATTTTTGAATGACAGAGTATAAAAACAAAGAAGTAAATATAAAGACAGTAACTGAGTAAGAAATTGAGATTTAAGTTTTTGTTAAAAAATTAAATAAAAAAGACAAATTTTGAAAGTCGATGCAATAAAAACCTCAAGAAACAGGTGGCAAAGAAGTATGTTGTTGATAATTTTTATTTTTTTAAATTTTATTTTAAAGAAACAACAGCTTTTACTCTTTTTCACACTGTGCAGCCATAATTGTATAAGAGTCACAGCAAGATGAGGTAGAGTTTTCAAAACATTCCTAGTACTTAGTACTGATGAACTAGTTCACACTAATTAAACAATCATATTTTTCAGGACTCCTTGGAACAAAACAACCATATTTTCCAGGGCTCCTTGAAGCACAATATAATATAGAGACAATATATCGTCCTACTGAAGTCTTTAATTTGTGAAATTGTAAATAAAGTATTACAACACTCATTTCCTTTAATAATAATAAAAATTATAAACAAAATATAAATCTAAATGAGCGACAATAATTAGTAATGGGGGAGAAACATTTTTTTAAATGTGCAATTTGCTTATACTAAACAAAAATACTGATCACCAAGGTTTATTACTTAAAACAGATTAAGAAAATAGACAGAGGCCAAAATAGTTTTTTTCCTCCACAAACTTTTCCTGCAATAATCTGCTGGATTGAGGAAGAGGTACATGATTAAGTGAAGGCTAATCAATACGTACAGAGAAATGAGGTACATGACTAAGTGAAGGCTAATCAATACGTACAGAGAAATGAGGTACATGACTAAGTGAAGGCTAATCAATACGTACAGAGAAATGAGGTACATGACTAAGTGAAGGCTAATCAATACGTACAGAGAAATGAGGTACATGACTAATTGAAGGCTAATAATACATACAGAGAAGTGAGGTACAAGACTAAGTGAAAGTTAATCAATAAGTACAGAAAAATGAGATACATGACTAAGTGAAAACAAGGCTAATCAATACGGAACAGAAAAATGAGATACATGACTAAGTGAAAACAAAGCTAATCAATACGTACGCGGTACAGAGAAATGAGATACATGACTAAGTGAAAACAACACTAATCAATACGTACAGAGAAATGAGATATCACAGGGGTTGGAGAATTGGGGGGGGGGGTCATTACCCAATATCTATTTGTGTTAAATGAAATTACCCCTAGACTTCAAGTAAACAAAAACAAGCTAATTGCTCTTAAATCGAAGAATAACTGTTCTCAAAGACAAGAATTAATTAAGACTTAAAAAGCCATACATGCTGTCACAAGAATAGCAACAGACAAAATTAATAAAATGGATTAAAGAACTGAAGAATTCCACTCAAAACATCAGGTTTTGCGAAAATGGTGCTGTTTCATTTTCGATAAAACAACATCCTTGTCAGGGATTTTTGATGTCATAGCAACCTAGATAATGTCTTTGGGGTCCAACTGATTTCTGTATTTTGTTTTCAAGTTCAAAAGGAAAAAAAAATCCTTGTTCACAAAAGTAGGTTGTTGCAAAAGTCAGCAGCATTTTTGTCACTTCTACATGTGCAATTTTAAAAGCCTATGCAGTTTTTTAAATCCAAAAAGATGAGAGATATGAAATTCCATGTGTGATTCACTGTTCGAACAAATTCAAGAAGTGCCTCTGCCAATCCTTCAGACTCTTGAGGCACATCAGCAAGTTGACAGATGAAGGGATTTTACAACAATAGACAGTATAATCAGAGAACCACTTTTTGAGTTTGGTCAGATGCTTTGTAACTGACTCTTGATGAGGGACAAGAGAATCAAGATGAACTAATTCAATGTATTGTGCTTGCTTTAAGAAGATCAAATGACTTAATCACAGTTTATGATGCATAAGAAAGAGCAAGCATAACAAGTAATGGAAGCTAAGGAATAAAATTTCAAATTAGGCCTGAAATTAATAGTAAAATGAAGCTGAGGCTGATGGCATGCTTACACATATGAAAATCATAATAAATATATCAATGCAGTCAGTTAACAGAAATTCCAATAAAATTAAACAGTATAAATGATGAATGTTAAAAAAAATAAACCAATAAACATGAAAATTCAAAACAGTTTGAGGGTAAACAATATAAAAATAATTACAAGAGTCAACATTTCTATTCAATAGCCTTCAGGACAATACAGTTTTCAATAACAATGCATTATTATGAAAATAGGAATAAATATATTGACCAACTCTGGTAGGATATATGACTAGGTACAATCGCAAGAGGCCTAATAATGTACAGCCTTGCATAATCCCAAGATACCTACAATCCCAAAAGCCCTAAAGAATATTAATGTACAATCTCCAGATGCCCATTAGTGCATAATACCTAGCGCCCATTAATATTATTCTCAAGGGAACCAAATGAATGTATAATCCAAGAGATCTATGTACAGTTCCATGAGTCCTACTATTGTATACCTAGGAGGCTTATTCATGCATAATTGTATGAGACCAATTAATTAATATTTCCAAACAAGCCTATTATTAGTATTAATGTACAATTCTAAAAGGACTTAAAGTATAATCTTATGAGGCCTATTATGCACAATTCTCAAAAGGAACATTAATATTTAATCTTATGAGAAATATTATGTACAGTTCTCAATTGGCATATTAATATTTAATGACAAGAGGCTCATATAATTATTATTTCCAAAAGACTATAATCTCACAAAAAGCTGTTATTGTATAACCCCAAAGACATTTTAATAAATAATTTCAAAATACCTTCAATGTATAAACCCAAGCAGCTATTAATATATATGTCAGAAGAGATTAATGTACAATCCCAAGTGATCCTTTAATGATTATTCCCATAAATTCTAATAATGAGGGTTCATAGGCAATTTAGAAAAAATATTTCAAGAACTTTTCAAGGACATTTTAAGAGCTGACTTTTATGATATTCAAGGGTCACCAGTATGTGCCCTAAGTTCAAAAATACAAAATTTGTTACAATAATAACTATGATATTATGCTTTTGTTGCAAACAAATTAAGATAATATAAGCAAATTTAATACCAAATTATAAAACTGTGCATTAACCTTTAGCACATTGAATTCTTATTTGTAGTGCTCAACTCAACTCAAGATATATCAACACAAATAACAATTTTGAAATTAATAACATTTTTAATTTTACAGTAAGACTTTCACTATTTTTTCTATGGTCTAATGGACATGACTAAAATATAGGTGTTTTATATATTTAAATAATTTATAAAATAAAATCTATACCAGATATTCTAAAACTAACAACTGATATTGCTTTCTCATAACAAAGACAACATATATTCCAAATTTTATTAATGTAGATTGATAAATATATTTTTCCTTGCAGTATTCTGGTTGTATAGAAAATAAAAAAGGTGGTACAGTGACGATGTGAAGAGCACAATATTTAATTCTATATAGCTAAGAGAGCTAAATGACTAATAGCAGTCCAATAAGGTATGGATAAGGTATATTTAATAAAAAAATAAACAACTTTGAACAGTTTTCAAGTTCTCTAGTCTTTAGTTTACTCTAAATGCATTTTTCTCAAAATGACTTTTTACCTCCGTTGAACAATACGCCAATGCCCCTTTTGAATAGTTGTAATTATTTCATGTCCCTGAAATTTGGTATACCAGTTCCTCATACATACAGTTAAAAAGTTATGCATGGATGAAAGCCTATATGCTTTAGTTTTATTTTTATATAAATTTTTTTAATTCTACATGTACACCCCGAAAAAAAAAAATTTTGGACAGGTACAATTAAAAAAACAAAACGTAACTATCTTTTTCTTAAAATTTTTTAAAGGGCATGTGTATCTTTTTGGGGCTTGTCCAGTAGATAATAAAAATCTTTATATATATTTTTTAATTCATGTTTGAAATATTTTATGAATTTTTTACGAATGCTGAAATAGTACATATTTTCAATCATTAAAATATTAATAAAATAAAAACTAAAGAAGATATTCTAAATCTGGCAACTGTTTTAGCTTTCTTATACAAAGGGCAACTTATTTTCCAAATTTGAAGGCTGTCAGTTGATAAATAGTTTTTTCCATTCTTGGCTTGTAGTAGTGTAGCCTTAAGACTATGGCTTGCACAGGTAAGTACCGGCAGATCTCCAAAAGTGTGCTTGTCTAGTTGTATGACAGAAACATTTCCTTTGAAAACAGTAAACACACTACTTGTAAGATATGGGACCTTCTGTGGCTGGTTGCTAAAAGAACAGCCAGTGTCATCAGCTAATATAAAATGCAATTCCTGTTTGGGCTTCAAGGGCAATAACAATCAGACTTCTTAACCTGTGAATTTCATTAACTGTTTATATTACACCCAGAAAGAAAACAGTTAAGTGAACATACCTCTCTTTCTTTCCTCTCCTGTTCTAATTTTTTCTTTTCTTCTTCAGCCCGCTTAGTCTCTTCTTCCTTGCGACGTATTTCATCCTTTTCTGTCTCAGCCCAAAACTGGTCTCTAGATTTAGTATTTATATCACGATTTGGAACTACTCTTTGATAATCAGTTCCCTGTTTAAAAAAAAAATTCGGGAAGGTGAATTGCAAGGCAGTTATACACTATTCATAAATCTACAAATAATATCTGAGTTTCTAAACAAATAATAATAATAATAATAAATAAATATCAATTTCTGCAATTCACAGATTTATACAACTAAAGAAAATAAAGTTTAAAACAAAAACAAAACAACTTATCTCAAACTGAAAAAGAAAATCACTACCAACACCCATCTATCCACCTGATTTGATTTGAGGATTACTTCAAATGGCACAGCATATGCAGGCAATTCATCTTCCTACACAATGAGAGCTAATCAAATCAAATTTTGAACAAACATCATGTTAATTAAGTTATTCTTGAAAAAGAAATGCTCCCTTTTTGAATGACTGATATTTTTCTTCTGTTTGACTAACTGAACAGTTCCAGACTACAGAGTAGCAACCACAGTGAGTTGCTTTATCAACATTTTTTTGTTGTTGCTTTTGGTGTTTTGTCCAACTGTGCTCACAGCTAAGGCAACAAGGAGTAAAATCTATTTATTCTAGTTTGGTGGAAGTGACCTTCAGCCTCCAATTCTGTTTAATTATTGTAGCAATGGTTTAACCAGAAGCAACAAATAAACACACTTCAATTTACAGAAGCCTATATAAATGAGTCAGTTGTACTATTTCATTCAAAGTAGTATGTTATGAATATCATAACACTGCTATATGATGAAGATGTAATATGGAAATACAAATGACCATATTGCACCCCCTGGAGAGAAAGGTCAGGCTATAAAAACTGTGTATTATAAATTCACATATTGTAAGAAATTACCATATTGGTACTAATCACTTCCAGAAAACACATAAATATTCATTGTTTTGTTTTTAAAAAGTACAAATTCTCTTTGAGTCTCTCTCTAATCTACAAAAGATTAACTCAAAATGAAGACACTCCATTGCAAACTATGTGTATGACAGAACTTTACCCTCAAACTGAAAGAACACATCATCCATCTACTTCAGACATACCACTGGTGTTGGAGCCTCAATGGGTTTTGCTTTCTCCTTGTGGAAGCTGTAGTTGGCTCCTGATGCCTTAGCCACCTTTTGCACAATGTTATCCTCCTCAATATCAGTCTCCGTGCGTGCATTAATTGTCACATGTATTGTCTGCAAACAAATTTTGAAATTTTATTCTATATAATAAACATTTAACATATGTGGTGAAAAAGAAAAACTGAAACAACATACATATTTAATTTTTTATATTTTCAAATCTATGTTATTAAAGAAATAAAGAATTATGAGTTAAAAAATTAATCATATTATTAATAAACTAACCAATGACTAAAATAATGCAATTTCTAAAGTTATATTGAATACTTAAGTCAAATGTGAAACCAAAAAAAAATTAAATAATTATCCAACAAATACCTTGAGAAATGCTGCAACATCTTTAAGGTGAGCAGCATATTTGGTCTTTAATGAATCTTGTGCTCCCTCACCTTGCTAAAGGTAAAAGAATAAGCATTAATTCTGTTAATAAAATTAACAAATAAACAAAAGGCATCTTTTATAATTTTTGCAAACTCTGGTGCAATTCTACTCTCTTTCATTCTGCCAAAGATTTTTCTTTATATCAGAATGATCGTTTATTGTAAGTTTTTACAGAATGGTCTACTTGATTTATATTTCAGTGGAAAGACTTTTAAATAAGTATATTCTGTTAGAAAAAATATTAATATTACAATAAAGTGTGACAACTCTGCAATATAAAAGTACCATCTCGTTTCTATCAATTCTTTCAAGCCAATAATTTTGTTTCATTTTCATCCTATATCTAACCTAAAGCATGCAAGATTTAAAAAAAATAATCTTGGTGCACAAAAGGAGGGTGGGGGCATGAAGCTAGAACTGAAAAGGGCATAAATAAGTAAGAAATTCCAAGACAAAATATCACACAATATTTACCTAATTATTCCTGGCTGTAGAATGCAGTGAGATCTACATGGAAGAGTACCAGTAAATAGACAAGTGTGTTTTGTAGCATTAATACTAATCAAAGAACTTGATGGGAAACACCTCAAAGTCAAATTGTCTGATCTATTCTATCAATCATTAATCATTTAATGACTGTTGTAAATGAATAATCAGAAATGAGAATATAAAATAAAACAATTCAACTATTTAAAAAGAAATAAAGAGATGTATAAGAAACGATCACATATCTCACCCAGTTGATGAGTACATATTTAGGAAGAGAAGTGTTTGGATCAATGATTCGACAGTAAGCATACTGAATTTTGCCACTGTTCAATTCCTCGGCCATTTCTTCAACGCCTCCATCTAACAAGAGATTTCAGGTAAGGCTATGATCAGAATTTTATTTTCTTTTGCTATTAAATGTATGCATTTTAATGACAAAAAATAAACAGTATTTATATAAAATAATAAAAAGTTTTAAATTATTCAACTATTTCAACACACAAAATATCTTCATAATTTATTTTATTTTGTAATTATATATATGTGAGTTAAAAATGCAATCTATATTAACAAAAAGGAAACAATATAGAAATTATGTAATTTACCTGCAACAGAATTTAAAATTTAAACTAACAGTTAAATAATTGTTAATGTGCTGTTTAATTAATACTTTTGTAAAAACAAATATTGGGCTCCCTGTTGAAACAACAGAGAGGAACCTTGGTTAAACAAACATTTAGGATCCAGACTTTTAAATAATAAATTAAAAATGGAGATCTAGGGTTCAAGAAGATTCCTATTTACTGAACTCCAGAAAACAGGCTTTGAAGTAAAAGAAGAAAAAAGAGAAGCAGCAAGTTTGACTTCAGTTTTTATTATTATCATTTGTTTGAAACTTATTATTCATTACCCAAGACTTTGCATCTGAATTCTGATATGCATTTCTCTCACTTTAGGAGGTACAATTTCATCTGGGCAACGTGAGCCATACATTTGAGCATTATTAACAACTGGTCAGGATGACAATGACAATTCAATATACTGGATAGGAAATGTGTATATTTTTTAATAACAAGGATTAGTCTGAAAACCAAGAACTGTGGGGCACCACAACAATAACTGTCTAGATTAGAAGGATTACCATTTACAGACACATTTTTTTTTTCATTTGGAAAGATAGGATCTGAGCCAAGATAAAACCAAAAATGTATTGAGTCTTTGGAGCAATATTCCATGATCAGTAGTGTCAAAAGGCAGATATATCAAGAAGTGTGAAAACCTAGATGTTTCCATTATCCAAAGCAGACAGGTCAGTAACAACCTTCAAAAGGGCAGTTTCAATTCTCTGACAGAGTTGCCATAATCTGAAAAAATCACTGAAAAGAGTTCAGCAATTTAAATGAGATGCTGAGATAAAACATTTTCCCTCAGGTTTTTTTTATATAAATAATAGAATAGGGAATGTTTTCTTAGTTGTTAAGATCAAGGGCTAATTTTTTCCTCCAAAGTTGTCTTTTCAAAAATATTCAAGAGTTATTTTAATAAAGGATTGTACAATACAAGTTGAATTAGAAAGAGAAGTAATTATGCTGTCCTTCAGAGATGGCAGAATAGCATCTCAATATTCAAATGGCAGTGATGAAGGAACAAGATCAAGTTCACATAACTTTAGGACATATTTTTTCCAGAACTGTTCACTGAAAATCTACAGATCCAGGCTGAAATATCGAGAAACTTTGTTAAGTGTTGAAACTCTGTATCAAGGTTGTAAGGAGACATCAGGGTGCTATCAAGCTGGTCTGTAATAGTTTTCATCATGTCACGGAGATTTATCTTTAAACTGCCTGCCGAAATTTTGGTAGAAAAGGGTTAAGATATATTTTTTGTCACAAATTTGATTATGGTGCACAATAACTGTCTACACCTGCTGCTTTCAATATTTTTTAAAAATTATACAATGTAGATTGGAAAGAATAATAAATATCTTTAACTTTTTCTGTGGCTGCTTGCTTAATTTGCAAACTGATGGTCAGGACTGATATCTTTTGTCATAGTGTAATGGGTCATAAAGTTTGATTTACCATGGAGCCCTTTTCTGCACTGCAACTCAAATGATAAGTTACCAGAGCAGAGAATGCAGCTGTTGAGGTGTGATTTTTCTGATTTAATGTTTGGAAATGTAAAGTAACTAATAGAGGTTCAATTCTGTAAGATCAAGGAGATGCATAATTATGATGCTAATATGATGCCTAAGTAATCTGGAGTCAAGCTATAAAACCCAAATATAGTCCAAGCATTTAAACAATTAAAGGAAATAATAATAAACCTACCTCCTGTTGCGATTGTTTTCAACACTGGAGTCAAGCCTTCATATCCAAATATTGCCCTAGTGTACCAAGACAAGGAAAAAAAAAAACCCACAATAATAAACCAATAATAAAATATTTCATGAAAATTAAGTAATAATTATTGATCAGAAATGGGTTTTATATTTTTGTTATGAGTCATGCATGGTTTATTATAATTCATAATCTAAAGTTTATGGCTTAGTGCATTAGATTATCTGCAATAAACAACAGATGGGTTTCAGATCATGTCTGTCTTGATTTTGTGACAAAGTACTGATACAGAACAAGCCCATAAGAGTTAAGACCCATTAATTTTCAATGTCTAATACATGTACATGTAAATGTGGCAACATTTGTTCACTACTAGTACTAGTACTACTCACAAATAAAGTGAACTAGTTCAGACATGGATGAATAGGATAAATACACTGGTTCTTAATAATGCTGAGAAAAAGAAATGTGCTATTAATTCATGTTCTCGTTCACTACATAGTTTGAAATGTTTATATTTCATAATTTACTGTAATTTTTTACAGTTATGAGCTTAATGTTTCTTAAGTAAAATAACAGCTACAACTACAAGTACAACAGTACAAGGTATTATTTCTGCTAGAGTTTCATTCATGGACTTGAACAATGGAACTAGTTCACAAAATAAGACCTAACTCTAACTGTGATCAGTCATTTTATAATGCTAAATTTAATAAGATTAAAGAATGAGATAAGAAATATAATTATGCATACTGTAATATTATAGTATTACATTGTGACAAAACCATTTTATAATATAATATAAATCATTATAATATTAACTGGAATAAAATTACAGAACTAGTACCATAAACTGACATTCAAAAGACATGAAAGAGATTTAAAATATATTTATATAGTGG
The DNA here is from genome assembly GCA_028829895.1 of Sinotaia quadrata. Lineage (NCBI taxonomy): Eukaryota > Metazoa > Mollusca > Gastropoda > Architaenioglossa > Viviparidae > Sinotaia > Sinotaia quadrata. Next base: position 14,602,180 of record CM054180.1, on the reverse strand, counting down.
ATCCTTGGTAAATACAGTACCCAGCTAATGAATGGACTCTATAATATAAATCCAGTTTAGTTAACTGGTTACTTCACTAACATAGTCATACTGCAAACACTTGTACTACTTCAAGAAGAAAATTAGAAATGGCAAGAAGGCAATCAAACAGCAGTCAACTTGAGAAAATTTCTTTAAGAAAAGAACAAGAATAGAGACAACATCTGAAGCCAGCACATATCAATTATCATGCTCCTTCATTTTCTATTGGTCCTTCAACCTGTTTCACCCCTAGAGGTTCGATGGAAGGAGGCTTTTCTCACTACCACAGTCTCTTCATCTAACCAACCTTCTTCATTGTTAAAGACAAGAATTATAATTTTGAATAATGTTTATTAATTAGTTTATATTGTATTTAAACATGTTATTTATGCTACTTGTTTAAATTCTTTTAGTTTTATTTTTGTATGTGCATTCCCAAAAGAAAAAATAATATTAATAAGGTGAATTTGGGGGCTTCATTTACCAATTAGGTCTTTTAACATGCAAAATCCCAGCTTCAGCTAACAAAAATATCAAAATGCATAAATACATTAGTTGACATCCTACTTGTTGGGATATAGTTCATATTCAAATGTAGACACTGAACAATTTAATAAATAAGTATATGTTTTAAAATATATACTTTAAAAAAAAAATCTGTCTGTAAAATTATTTTCAAAAGTCCCAGAAACAATTTTCCTTTCAGTGATGTTACCTGAAGATAATGACTCAAGTGCTGCTGCTGAAACTAAGGCAACTTTTTTTCTTATCATGTACTGATGTAGGGCTAACATATATTTCTTAATTTAATTTTTTATTATATAAATTAAATATATATGTTAATTACCATGTGAATTTTTCAAGTACCATAAAGATTGTTTTATGGATTCATGACAAAGTTATCAAGAATTACGAAAAAAGTAATTATTGAAAAAAGTAGACAAATTCCATACAAATCTTAAACTTAATTATACATAATACAATTTATAGCCTACTGATTAACTTCAACTAAAGATACACACTAATTTTTATTACTTATCTCAAACCATACTAGTAATAGATGTTCATACCTTATTCTTAGTATGTGAGAGAATAAAGAGTACAACTTATAATAGGTATTTAACAGTCGCGCGTTTAAAATACACTATTGTTGTCATCTTCAACCATTTTTTTAGGTTTCGTGTGATAACTAATTTAATTGCTAGGAGCAAAATATACAATTTAAAATTTCCTTTCCTTTTTTCATAAGCAATACATACAACAATTTGAATCATTAGTCTATAAATGACAGATTATCTGTGCGATCTTAGTGATTATATTTTAAAATAATATAATTGTTCATGCATTCGAATACCATTACCAAGCAAAGGCGGAAATAAGGAAGTGGGAGTATTCGTGTTCCAATGTCCCCATTGTTTACAAAAATCAATGCAAGAATTGTCTTTAAAATATATCTAATTTTAACAAAATCCTCACCAATTTATTTTGGAACTATCATTAACCACATCGTTGTACGCTTTTAACAGAGCATCCTTATTTTTCTTCAAATCAATCGCCATTCTGACCCGATGAATGACTACCGTGTGCGTACTACGTCATCAAACTTCTCGTATACAGCAAGTGATTTGGTCAACTTTAGTTATGTAGGAAGTGCTCTGAATCTATTTAAAGCTCACTGTAAACAATCGCTCGTTCAGCTGTGCACTTGATCGTAATTGTCGCTATCGGCAGCTAATTAATAACTTGAGGTAAGTAGCGCAGAACCGTTGAAGTATTTATTTTTGATTTGCAGCTTTGTTTTTTTAAGCTTTCTTTACATTGAAATATTAAATACTTTATGGTGTCCGTGTCTTGATGCACGCACAACTGTGTGCTTTTTGGTCATGTATCACACTGGGACGTATAAACTAGGCCTACTAGTGCATATTACTCTAGTGCGTGTGTCAGTTGAGCATTGAGTGCATTAGATGCACTCGTACACTTTAATTCATTGCTTCTCGTATACATTCGGTATATAAGCATATAATTTTGTAATCGATATTAATTTCGCTCTTTATCTCTCGAAATGAAAGTTCCGATTCTTTCAACCATTTAACATTTTTAATTTTACTGTGGAATAAGAAAGTTACCTGAATGTCAGAAATTATAATTATTTTATAAATACGTGTATTTGTGCACGTGTATGTAGTGTGTATGTGTATTTAGTGTGCGTATGTGTTTATATGTTTAGTACTACATGTTTATTAATTATATCCACAACAGTATTAGTAACATGTAATAGCTTGTGTGTGTGTGTAAGAGTACATGCGTGTTCAGTCTTTTGTTTATGATGGTTTGGTGGAAGCTGTGTGTATGTATGTTTGTGTGTGTGTGTGTGTGTGTGTGTGAGAGAGAGAGAGAGAGAGAGAGAGAGAGAGAGAGAAACAGCATTTGATTCCTTCAAAAGATTGTGAGAGGAAATGTATTGATGATGCTACTTGTTGTGTAAACTAATAAGTATGATTAAGTAACACATAATGATTTTATATTAATCCTAAGTAGAAATTAAATTATTTTTACAGTTACAATTATTTTATCATTTTACTAATACAGTAATAGTGCCTTTACTGTCGTGTCATATTCTAATCAAAATGTCTGAAATTTTTCAATTTTATTTCAGTGTACTTTATTACGACTTTGATAATTAATTGTATTTCAATACTTATAACACAGCAGCTAATGAATAAAGAAATGAGTAATTTCCTAAAGCATACCAAGACTTTATTGATACCCAGGAATATCTGCAAATCATAAAGACAAAATGAAGAAAAATCTAGGTCACCATGCAAATAAACTCAATCAATAGTTTTAGATGTCTATGTATATAAAATTTCAAAGTCATACTCATAGCCCCAATGTATATTGCAATAAAATTAAATGCAATCAATAGAATGTATTTTTCTGAGATTTTTTATATTACCAATATTTATATACACAAACTTGATGATAACATAGAGAGCCAACAAACCAGTCTTTTTTTAATATTGATATTAATATCTTATGGCAGTGACCACTAAGGCATTGTGGTCTTCATTATATCGGTCCTACTTGTACTGTCAACACAAGACTACTTATTATATTATAATAATGATGATGATAATTTATAGTAGTGTTTAATCTTCAGTAAATTATTTCTAAAAACAATTTATAAGCACTACAATACTAAATGCCTTGTGTTTTGAAGTTTCTGCAGCAGACAGTTTTATGAACCAGATAGAAAGGACTGTGGTAATCAGATCTAGACAGCACTAATGAAAGTTAAATAAATTGTGAATAGAACTTAATCACCCTCTCTCTGCACTTGGTCATGTGAAATTTCTGAATTGGTAGTGAAATGAGTGGGAAGTTTGTTGGTTTGCCTTATTGATAGTTCTACTAGCTCAGACACATTATTTTAATTTTACAACAGTCTCTTTTAGAAATTAGAAATTAGTGTTTGTAATTAAGATAGTATCTGTTTTGGGACATTGGCTTTTTATTCACTATTACTCAAAAGGAAATGTCCTGAATGCAACTGGTATTTTTATTATTGTTCTGCTTGGCCAGATTTAGTGTTTGGGTGCATGTGTGTGAGAGAGAGACAGACAATACAAACAGGGTGGGAACAGCAGTCACACCCTTCTCATTTCTCCCTCTCTCCCATCTCTCCCTCTCTCATTTCTCCTTCTCTCTTCTCTCCACAGTTGAAATAAATATTACTATTTATACTAATCTTGAGTCAAATGCTGACTATTAAGATGGACTGGTGAACTGTCTGTTGAGGGCATACATCCTTGATATCCAGCCTATCTGTCAATCAAACTTTGTTACAGTTTAAGCTTAGAATTTAAAAAAAAGAAGAAGACATATTCAAGTTTTTCCTCCCCTTGTCTGCTGATCTCTAGAAAGTTTTGGCCCTGAGATTTCCTCTATATATGTCCAGCACCTATTACACTTTGCATGCCAAGCAGTCCTTTGAAAATTGACATACATGTATATTTATCTGTCAGTTTTGCATATTTGATGTAGGGATAAATGATATTATGGTAGTAAGCATGCTTGGGGAGGGTGTGTATCTATGTACACAAGTGAATATTTTGTTCAGTCTTCTGTAGCTTTCACACACATCTCCTTGATACTTGATGTAGTTTGTTTTTTTTTATCTGAGAACATTACAGATGCATTTTCTTAAATATCATTATTTCTAAAAGTTCATCTGTATAATTATTTTATCTACATTTTATAGACACATAATTGTTCATTCAGTTTTCTGTGGTTGCAGTATGGTTATGTAGTTGTCAAACTGCATCTCTTTACATAATATTAATTATATGTATATGGTTATGTCTCTTCATATAATATTAATTATATGTGAGCATCTATCTTGCTGACAGTAAATTATAAGTCATTTAGTGATTTACATTAAGACTTTGTAAGGCAAGAACTGTACACAGTTTCTGTACACAATTTACTTGACCTTGTAAGTTAGATTGTGCCAGAAACTTTGAATGAGATCAGTCATTGTATTTGAATGAATAAGTCTGCTTGTATAGTTATAAGATGTTGTCACTATAGCTTTTTTGCCTAGAGAACACTGCACCAAATATTTAAATCTACATGGAAGAGCACTTCACTTTAAATGTTCTACAGTGGTTTACCAATCCAGGAGTATATAGCTTTTCTTATGCTGGAGTGTTTACACTGTATGTATGAACATTTGTGTGGTCCAGTTCTGGCTCTAGACTTCAAGTTAACCCTATTAAATCTGTGCTACTAGATAGATTATAATCCTACTCATCTTAAACTTAGTTGTTAGTTGTCAGCAAGTCATGGGAAAGATAGCCTCTTTCAGACCATAGACTGTCTGTCTTGAAGTCTCTATTAAAAGAAAGTATTGAATATAGCTATACATTGTATAAACTTTTGGAGAGTGTATTTGGACCCACTTTCATCCCAAAGTGTGCTCATATAAGTAACAAAATATTCCGAGAGATATATTATTAACCCTCAGCTTTAATGTTAATTGTTATTTGACATAAACTAAACATATGTCTATTATTTTAGTTGAAAGCATTATTTTGCCCTTTGGCTTCTAACTCTTTAACCACAGCCATTAGTCTCAGCCACTTTTTCCTTCATCAGACTTTCTTGTCATGCTATCTCTTGCCCACATCTTTCTTGTAAACAACCATTTGCATCAGTGTGTGTTCATGCCTGGGCTGTGGGGTGTGCAAAAGTATGGCACATGACACCAACATCTATAAACAAATTCATATAGTCATAAGTCGCTACATTTGCATTCAACTTCTCTGTCACTATGAAACCTACCTGTAAATATAGCAGTTATTATTGAAAGAGTAATCAGTTAAGTTAATAATTGCATATTTATTTTGTTCTTTTTTGTGTCCATGCATCAAACTGTCATTATAAAAAGTTGCTGAAATTATTGTGTAAGTGAGGCACCCTTAATTGCAGTTACTTTTCATTCAGTCTGCCTTATTGAACATTTATCTGGTTGACTAAACTAAAACCGAGTGTTGCATGTGTCTGATTGATCTGACTAAACAAACTGAGAAGAAATTGATGCTTTGTATATTACCCATGTTGTGTGTGTTTGTTGTCCTCAGCATCCATGGTGTTTGTCATCTGACTATGGTGAACCAGCCAAACTCAAATGATGAAGTGGTCAAGTGCGTGGTGGTTGGTGACTCTGGTGTAGGTAAAACATGCTTAGTATGTGCATTTGCATGTAATACACACTATGACCTAAAAAAACTGGTCAGGACACATGTGGCCACTGTCTGGGCAATTGACCATTATCAACGAGACAGAGAAGTTAGTATTTTTTTAATAATTTATTAGATTTGGTGGTGGTAGATTTTTTTATAATTTGTAGATGTTAGTATTTTGTGATGACTTGTAGAGATTTGGTGGTGGTTTATTTTTAGTTTTAAGGTGTGGGGGGAGAGTAGTATTTATGATAACTTGTAGAGATTTGGTGTGATTTATTACTTTTAGGGAGAGAAGATGGAAGGGTTTTTTTTGGGATAACTTATAGAAATTTTGTGGTGGTTTTTAATTGTGTAAACAAAGTTTAGTACTGTATGAAAACTTGTAGAGATTTAGTGGTAGTTTTTAGTTATATAATCAGAGAGGTTACTATTTTGTGATAACATTAGAGATTTGAGGTGGTATTTTTTATTTGTATAGAGAGAGAGAGAGGGCGGTTAGTATTTTATAATTACTTAAGAGATTTGGTGGTGCTCCTTTATTTGGGTAATAGAGAGGTTTAGTGATAAATTGATTTGGTGGTGGTTTTTCACTTGTGTGAGGAGAGAGTGAGGTTAGTATTCTGTGATAACTTGTAGAGATTTGGTGGTGGTTTTTAGTTGCATAGACAAAAAGATTAATATTTTATAATAACTTATAGAGATTTATGGGTTTTTTTTTTTTACTTAAAGAGGAAGAGGTTATATTTTGTGATAATTTGTAAAGATAGAGATATGGTAATGGAGTTAGTTGTAGAGAGCAAGCTTAGTGTTTTGTGATAACCTGTAGTGATTTGGTGGTGTGTGTTTTATTAAGTTGTGTAGACAGACTAGTTAGTATATAGTAACTTGTAGAGGTTTGGTGTTTGTGTTTTTTTAGAGAGAGAGAGAGAGGTTAGCTTTTTGCGATAACTTGTAAAGATTTTGTGGCGTGTTTTAGTTGTGTAAACAGAGGTATTTTGTGATAAACTTGTAGAGATTTGGTGGTGTCTTTTAGTTGTGTAGACAAAGAGGTTAGAATTTTGGGACAACTTGTAGAGATTTGCTGCAATTTTTTTTTAGTGTGAGAGAGAAAGGGATAGTATTTTTTTATAACTTGTAGAGATTTGGTGTTGTTTATTAGTCGTGTGGAGAGAGAGGAAAAGAGAAGGCAGGCAGTGTGTATGTGTGTGGAGTCGGAAGATAAGAAGTTTCATCTTAAATTCAGAAACCTTTTACACATTTGTTTATTTCTTTCTTTTGCTGCTGGGTATGAATCAACAACTGTATAATGTTTATTTGTTGGGTTTCTTTTTTAATTGCTGTTAGACGTCTTCTGATTACTAAAGGGGCTTATGTTTCATCTATTAAATTATGAATTTGATTCATTGTCCCAGTGAACAGCTTACACACGTATATGATTATATGTGTGTGTGTGTGTGTGTGTGTGTGTGTGTGTGTGTGTGTGTGTGTGTGTGTGTGTGTGTGTGTGTGTTGTTCCCTCTCTTGTATTCTAAAATTTAAAGAAATAGTGTTGTTAATCTTTATTTCAATTATTCTACCATAGCAGTTCTGCTCGTGGCTAAAAATGGAGACAGTCAGCATTATAATAGGAAAAGATAGTGTTCATTCTGATAAAGAGATCGGGAGACATTTGCATTTTTCTTGTTTTATACAGATTAGGCAAGAGAATCGGTGTTAATTAATTTAAATTATAAATGCCGAAAACTTTACTGTGGATTAGCACGCTGGTAAGCGATTATATTCTCGCCTCCTTCTTATCGATCCACCCCAGTAGAGACTGTGACGCTTATGTTTGATGCATATTGACGTCATCCTGGTCAGGCTTTTCTTTCGATATAAACTTAATTTATTAATAAACTTAATATATAAACAATTTATTGTTTAAAAATAATAAAAACACACCTTCCAAACGTTCTAAACGGTAACGACACAACATTTATTCGTTACATTTCTTTCAATTATTATAACGCCGCTGACTACTGTGCATGCCAGAGGTCAAGGACAGGTAGTTTTATGGTCACAGAAATGGTGAATCGTTATAAGTGAGTTCTTGTGTAATGTTGAGAGAATATCATTCTTTATAGTTTTATATAGGCTATGAAAATACTTTTCTGAAGCGGTAATGAAAAATATTTTAATACCAGCAATGATTTGCTTTCACTATTTTACACTTGTCGCACACTCCATCTTACAAGAGGCTCTACAGTCTACAGAGCTCGAATCACGATCGTCCTTCCTGGGTGTTTCGGTCAAAATTTTTTTTAAATTAACGCATTTTAAAATATTTTTTTTACAATCCAAGTATCATATTATTTCATTTAGTCACTTTTTAACAAACAAACAAACAAAAAAAAAACCATCCACGAATGCACGCACATGCAAATATGATGATGTGTATTCGTTGTTGTATTTAGAGGACAACTGTATGGGCCTACACCAATCAGTATTTTAATGCTGGAGAGTCTTATACTGAGATGGACTGATGTCTAGATCATGAAGTGGGCATACATTTAGGGCCTACAAGTTAATCAGTCCGTTGACTTGTTTTAACAAGTTCTTTAAGAAAACACACCTAAACGAACGAAAGCCCCACAAGAAACGTGTGCAGTAAGTTTTCCTACTTTCCCCACCCCTACTTCTTTAAAGGGGGGTTAAGGAAGAATACTCGAATTTTATTATCCATAGAGTTATAGTGATATGGCCTACTTTTCAACCATTGCATTTAATATGAACACTTTTGCGAGTTTAAATAAAATATACTCGCTCTCTATTATAAATATATATATCGGTCAATGGCACTTGTAAATTAATGTCCTGCCGTAGTAAATTCGTCTACAACTGGCCATAATAACGATTTTTTTTAATGCACTACAATTTTGTTTCAGGAAACACCTACCAGTTGCGTTTAGAATATCTCGCGGCGCCCTGTGAATTAGTCATGGCGCCATCTATACACACTTTGGGAACCACTAATCTAATCGGTTTCTCTTCTTAAATCTGTGACATATCTTTGTGTTCGTTATTTGTTTGAAACATGGCAGATTGTTACTTGTTTTGTGTAACATATTACAGTATGTAGCATCCGCAGATGAGTGTTTTAAATATGTTACGGTACGTAAAGTCTGCAGATGGTTAGAAATATTTTACATTTGGTAACGTTTGCAGGTGGCTACTTGCTTAAAATATGTTACAGTATGTAACGTTTGCAGGTGGTTACTTTTTAAAATATACTGCATTAGATGTTACAAAAAAATATATTACATTAAGTAACCTCTGCATAATGTAAATAATTTTATATTAGATTTCCAATCTTTACAGGCCAGTACATCATCAGAAGCAGTTAGTCTTTTCTGATATTTAAGTCTAAAACAAAAGGCGAAGTCAAATTTCTGCTCACACCTCCTCCACCCCCACCCCCCATGAAGTAATACTTGCATTAAATTATGTCGGTTTTGTTGTTGATTTGCTTTTTAAAATTTATTATTAACAAAGGCAATTTGGCCTTAGATCACAATTTCATTTTAATGTCAGTGAGTTGGAGTAAGATGTGTACTTGCAGTGTCATGAAATGGTTTGACAGTCTGATTTTATCTGCTTAGTAAGATATCTGTTGGTAGTTCCCCCCACTCCCCGTGTGTGTGTGTGTGTGCCTGGTCTTTTGTTGTTGTCAGTTTGGGAAAAAAACAAGTATTTATTTGAAGGTGGGTTTTGGTTTACGAACTCCGCTTCTATTTTCGTTCGCTAGAGTAACACGAGCACTCGGTATCGCCTTCGCTTCCGTTCTTCGTTCGCGTGCCATCGAAGCAAAAAGCATCATTCAAGATTTGACTTAAAGACTAGTATTTTAACTGTATTCAAGATTTGACTTAAAGACTAGTATTTTAACTGTATTCAAGATTTGACTTAAAGACTAGTATTTTAACTGTATTCAAGATTTGACTTAAAGACTAGTATTTTAACTGTATTCAAGATTTGACTTAAAGACTAGTATTTTAACTGTATTCAAGATTTGACTTAAAGACTAGTATTTTAACTGTATTCAGTTTGTACTCACAGACCAATATCGTAACTATATTGAGTTTGTTCTCACAGACCAGTTTCGTAATTGTATTAAGTTTGTACTCAAAATCCAGTAACGCAGTTGTATTGAGTTTGTAGTCACAGACCAATATCGTAACTATATTGAGTTTGTTCTCACAGTATCGTAATTGTATTAAGTTTGTACTCAAAATCCAGTAACGCAGTTGTATTGAGTTTGTAGTCACAGACCAATATCGTAACTATATTGAGTTTGTTCTCACAGTATCGTAATTGTATTAAGTTTGTACTCAAAATCCAGTAACGCAGTTGTATTGAGTTTGTAGTCACAGACCAGTATCGTAACTGTATTCAGTTTGTAATCACAGATCAGTAACATAATCGTATTTAGTTTGTCCTCACAAACCATTATCTTAACTGTATTGAATTTGTACTCACCTGCCCGTATCGTAACTATATCGGGTTTGTACTCTCAGACCAATATCATAATTGTATTGAGTTTATACTCACATACTGGTATCGTAACTATATCAGGTTTTGTACTCACATACCCGTATTATAACTATATCAGGTTTTGTACTCACATACCCGTATTATAACTATATCAGGTTTTGTACTCACATACCGGTAATATAACTATATCAGGTTTTGTACTCACATACCGGTATTATAACTATATCAGGTTTTGTACTCACATACCGGTATTATAACTATATCAGGTTTTGTACTCACATACCGGTAATATAACTATATCAGGTTTTGTACTCACATACCGGTATTATAACTATATCAGGTTTTGTACTCACATACCGGTATCGTAACTATATCAGGTTTTGTACTCACATACCGGTAATATAACTATATCAGGTTTTGTACTCACATACCGGTATTGTAACTATATCAGGTTTTGTACTCACATACCGGTATTGTAACTATATCAGGTTTTGTACTCACATACCGGTATCGTAACTATATCAGGTTTTGTACTCACATACCGGTATCGTAAATATATCGTAAATATACCCGTATTATAACTATATCGGTTGTCAAAAGTTACCTTTGGGATGTAATAGCTACCTTCTGCACTTTTCGTTTTTTCGTTCAGCAGCGGAAGCAACAATTTGACTAAAAGACCTAATTTTTATGGCTATTTTTTCCTGGACTCAGCATACACCTAGTTTTAACTGGACCCAACATACGGCTGTTTTTCATGGACCCAACATACGGCTGTTTTTCATGGACCCAACATACGGCTGTTTTTCATGGACCCAACATACGGCTATTGTTTCATGGATCCAACATACAACTATTGTTTCAGGGCCCCAACATACGACTATTGTTTCATGGACCCAACATACGGCTGTTTTTCATGGACCCAACATACGGCTATTGTTTCATGAACCCAACATACGGCTGTTTTTCATGGACCCAACATACGGCTATTGTTTCATGGACCCAATATACGGCTAATTTTACTTGAACCCAACATATACATACGGCTACTTTTGTATCTTATGAGCAGGAGTGATAGAAAATACATAGATAGATATGGTTGTTGGATTGACAGACATGACTGAGAGAGCTAGGAATCAGGAATATGTAAGCTTCATGTGAGCGTCGCTTATCCAAGTGTTGGGCATAGGGGTTGGGGGGGGGGGGCTCCGCTCAAATAATTATATAACGTTACCACCTTTCTAATATGCTATGAGAAGCAGTGAAGATTAAAATCTCATTTTGATTTTGTCACATTTTTTTTTAATACATAAAAATATGTGGTTTTGAGCCATTTTTCTGCATATATGTATCTCGTTATTGATTGGCTAGTCACAGAATTGAGAATACTCAAGAAACAATTAGGTAATAAATAAAAGTAATAATACGAAAAAAGTATGTGTTAATATCCCCACCCACCACCACCACAACTACCACAACAGCCAAGCTCCTAGTCATCTGTTACATTTTTTTAAACTTCTCTCCAATTCTTTGCGTGACAGACCTACTTTGTGGACAATTTTTTTTAATTGTCATGTGTGGTTTTCTTTGTTTCATTTTAATTCATTATTTCTGTGTTTTTATGTAATGTTTCATCTAGTTGTGGACAAGTGCTTACTAGGTATTCATTATTTCTCTGTTTTTAATGTAATGTTTCATCTATTTGTGGACATGTGCTTACTAGGTAATCATTATTTCTGTTTTTAATGTAATGTTTTATCTAGTTGTGGACATTTGTTTACTAGGTATCCTGAGGTTTTATACACACCAAAATTGTTCAATAATAATTTTAAAAGATTCGACAAACCGCATACTGCTGTAAGAGCTTGTGTAACAATTATTTGTAAACTACACGAAGTTTTCATTTAATCAAACGCTCAATATTGAAGTACAGGTTCATGACAATTACCTGTAAACCACACAAACCCTTGATTACACGCTTTATGTTGTAATAAGCGCCTTATAATAATGGCCTGTAAAGTACAGTCTTGTAATGAATAAAACGTTTTATGTTGTAGAGTGTAGAGCTTTACAATGTATAATAGTTATATAAAAGATGTTATGTTATAGAGTGTAGAGCTTTACAATGTATAATAGTTATATAAAAGATGTTATGTTATAGAGTGTAGAGCTTTACAATGTATAACAGTTATATAAAAGATGTTATGTTATAGAGTGTAGAGCTTTACAATGTATAATAGTTATATAAAAGATGTTATGTTATAGAGTGTAGAGCTTTACAATGTATAATAGTTATATAAAAGATGTTATGTTATAGACTGTAGAGCTTTACAATGTATAATAGTTATATAAAAGATGTTATGTTATAGACTGTAGAGCTTTACAATGTATAATAGTTATATAAAAGATGTTATGTTATAGACTGTAGAGCTTTACAATGTATAATAGTTGTATGAAAGGTGAAGACAGTCTTTGGTCAAACTTCTTCAACATTACCAAAACAAGAATGAACTCACGTGCAAAACGACAAACTACAATTAAAAAACACCTGTATGTATGACAGATTTAAAAAAATTTTTTTTTATTGAATATTTTGTGTTGCACATGTTGGTGAATTCGTGCACAGGCCCTTGTGATTTCGGTCACGGTGCGCTTGTTTGTTGTGTGGTGTTGTTATCGAGTGTTTGTTGTGTGGTGGTGTTATCGAGTATTTGTTTTGTGGTGTTGATATCGAGTGTTTGATGTGTGGTGTTGTTGTCGAGTGTTTGATGTGTGGTGCTGTTGTCGAGTGTTTGATGTGTGGTGCTGTTGTCGAGTGTTTGTTGTGTGGTGCTGTTGTCCAGTGTTTGTTGTGTGGTATTGTTATCGAGTGTTTGTTGTGTGGTGTCATCGAATGTTTGTTGTATGGTGTTGTCCAGTGTTTGTTGTGTGGTATAGTTGTCAAGTGTTTGTTGTGTAATATAGATGTCCGTGTTTGTTGTGTGATATGGTCGTTGAGTGTTTATTGTGTGGTATAGTTGTCCATTGTAAATTGCGTGGTGGTTGTCGAGTGTTTGTTGTATGGTATAGTTGTCAAGTGTTCGTTGTTGGACTGTTCATGACTGATTCTTGTGTTTGTAGTTGTCGAGTGTTGTGTGGTATAGTTGTCGAGTGCTTCCTGTATGGTGTAGTTGTCAAGTGTTTGTTGTGTGATGGTGCTTTCGAGTGTTTATTGTGTGGTAATGTTGCTAAGTTTTCTTTTATTGTGAAGTAACGTTGTGTTGTGTTGTTGAGTGTGCATTGTGTGGTGGTGGTGTTGAGTTTTGTTCTGTGTTGGTGTTGTAGAGTATTGGTTATGTAGTAAAGTTAAGTTTTGTTGTATGGTGGTGGTGTTAAGGCATGTGTGGTGTGTTGAGTTTGTTGTATTGTAGTGTTGTTGAGGTTTGTTGTGTATTATACTTGTTGAGTGTTTGTGTGGTGTTGTTGTCAAGTGTTTGATATTTGGTGGTGTTGTGTTGATGTTCCTTTTATGGTAGTGTTGTTGAGATTTTGTTGTGTGGTAGTGATGTTGATTGTTTATGTGGTGGTTTTGTCGATGTTTGTTTTGTGGTACTGTTGTGTTTGTTGTGTGTTGTTGATATTTTCAGTGGTAGTATTGTTTGACGTGCGGTGTTATAGTTGATGTTTGTTTTATGGTAGCGTTGTTGATGTTTATGTTAGTGTTTGATGTGTGATGTTGTTGAGCGTTTATTGTGTGGTGTAAGTGTTGTTGAATGTAATGTAATAGTATTGCTGAGTGTTTTTAGTGTGGTGTAGTTAAGTGTATGGTGATGTTGAATATCTGTTGTGTGATGGTGTTTTTTGATTGTTGTGTGATGATGTTATACAGTATTTAAAGCAAGTAGGCGATACTTTTTTTAATATGTCCCTCGTCTCCTCCACTAATGAAATTGGGTTCCTGGTGATCACAGCGCAATCAAGGTGGTTTACCTCAGAACTGCTGCTAAGGTGGCGCTGCGAGCATCAGGGTCTTCATTTTGATTAAGAGAACAAGGGAAATAACCTCCACAATTCTTCCCCATGTTCTCTTGTAAATTCATTTGTAACACGTCATGATTTAAGAAAGAAAGTACTAATGATTTATGCTTTAAAAAGTTGAATCGAAATGCAGGCAGGTATCGATTGGGTTAGCGGTTGAAAAGAAAATAGTGGGCAGTTTTTGAATGCAAACAATGGGCAATAGTTGGGATAACGATTGCAGAGAAGATAGTAGGCAGTAGTTGAATAGGTTAGCGATTGAAGAGGAGATTGTAGGTACTAATTGAAAGGGTTGGCGATTGAAGAGAAGATAGTAGGTACTAATTGAAAGGGTTGGCGATTGAAGAGAAGATAGTAGGTACTAATTGAAAGGGTTGGCGATTGAAGAGAAGATGGTAGGTACTAATTGAAAGGGTTGGCGATTGAAGAGAAGATAGTAGGTACTAATTGAAAGGGTTGGCGATTGAAGAGAAGATAGTAGGTACTAATTGAAAGGGTTGGCGATTGAAGAGAAGATAGTAGGTACTAATTGAAAGGGTTGGCGATTGAAGAGAAGATAGTAGGTACTAATTGAAAGGGTTGGCGATTGAAGAGAAGATAGTAGGTACTAATTGAATGGGTTAGCGATTGAAGAGAAGATAGTAGGTACTAATTGAATGGGTTAGTGAATGAAGAGAAGATAGTAGGTACTAATTGAATGGGTTAGTGATTGCAGAGATGATAGTAGGTACTAATTGAATGGGTTAGTGATTGCAGAGAAAATAGTGGGCAGTAATTGAATGGGTTGGCGATTGAAGATTGAAGAGAAGATAGTAGGTACTAATTGAATGGGTTAGTGATTGAAGAGAAGATAGTGGGCAGTAATTGAATGGGTTAGTGATTGAAGAGAAAAAGCGGGCGGCAGTCGTTTGAGATTGTACTTTACAAGAAAATGTAACTTACTCGCACACAACTAGAAGGCGTGTTTGGCCTGGGAATAATACTGAGACGGAAATTTGTTGTCGCCGTCAACATGAAATATGACCCAGTTTGTGGCGAAGACATTATTAAGGGTGTAAAACGTTTACTCTGAAAATGCTTTATGTCGTTATAGATACTTATATATATTTTTCTTTTTAATCCTGGAAAGCATAAATATTTCGGTGTGACTTCACCAGTCAACCCACTTCGTACACATCTGAAATTGATGAGAAAGGTGAAACCGTTCCGCATACGTTTTTGAAATGCTTTCGGAAATGTCAGCTAAAAGCAGAAAATAAAACAGTTAAGATGAGGTAGAAGATAGTTAAATCTGATTTTAATCCATGAATAATATTTTCTATTCACAGAGCTCATCTTGCTCTCAAACATGACTACTAAAGTCTCATTCACACAGCTGCTCTTGCTCACATACATGTACTTAATTCTAAAGTCTCATTCACACAACTGCTCTTGATCACAATTATAAATTCTGAAGTTCTTGCTTACATGCATAAATACTGAAGTCTCATTCACACATCTGAGCTACAGAATCAGTCATGCAATTTAACTATTGAATCCAATTCACGCTTTTATTATTATCTACTTCACTAAACTTAAGAAATGAAGACCACAACGAAAACTGAAATTAGGATCAATTTTGAAGCTGCTTTTTCAAAGCTAAGGCTTATTTCTCAGCTTTTAATTTTATCTAAATTTTTATGTAAAGCAGGAAAGCAAAGTGGCTAATTAAAATTTTTAATTATCTGTTAAATCTGTATTATTCTTGGATAAGTCCATATTATAATTTTGAACACTTTAGATATAATGAAGTTAGTTCTTATTTTTTTAAAAATCTTTCGAGATATTATACTGCCTTACTGCTTGTTAAATTGTAAAGTTAAAATTTTGTCGATTTTGATTTTGACAAAACCATAGATGGATGGATGGGTGGGGTGGGTGGGTGGATGACTGGATAGATGGATGGTGTACTCACACTTAACTACCATTTATCATGATCACCCACTCCACCAGACGTCACATATATTGGAGGCTTGTCTCAGGATTTGACCCATTTATGCGAAACTCGTATTGGGATTTAAACCATAATTTTATTTCATATATAGCTTCTTTGAAAGTATTATTCCTAAGAACTCACAAAATAAATTGAATTCTCTAGAGTCCTAGACTAATGCCAATATATAACTAGGGCATTTAACACTGCCCTACTGACGTAATTCAGTGACAATGTAATGACGTAATACAGTGGCAGCACGTATACAGTTTTGTAACGGTGCTAGTGAATCAGTGACAAAGTATTGTATTACTCTACCGTCATCATTCAGTGACATGACAGTTTTGAATTGCAGTTGGCATCACTGATCATTGACAAAACATGTTTAGCACTGTCATATTTTTATGGCATTAAATCACTGGTGATCAATTAGAAAACTTCCAAATTAAGTACTGTCATATTTTTATGATTTATTGTTTCAATGTCCAAATATTTATTTCAAACTAATACTTTTATTTATGAAAGACAAAGATCTATGCTGCCAAACTTACATTTCAATAACTTTGATCGTTCTTTTCAGGTCGACATGTGCCAACGACAGAAAAATGTAGATTGTGAGTTTTATTTAGAAAAATACAGTTAAACAGGAGTACTCTTCTTTGAATCGTAGGACAGCCTAAATTCTTGATATGGTCTCTTCAATGACAGTGCTTTGCCTTATTGGCATAACTCGACGTACGTAACTCTACAACCATGCGTAATTTACTGACATGTCACCGTGTGGGATTCGGTGACTGTATAATAGCATGTACAGTTCCCTGTAACATCACGTACTCTGCCTAATTCAGTGACACTCTACCCGATCTAATTCACTAACATACACTGTTCTGTGTAATTCAGTGACATGTCACCCTATGGCCTATGTCATTCGGTGACATGCCATATTATCGCTTAATTTCTTTGACATACCACCTTGAACAATTCGACGATTTATCACTTTAAACAATACTGTGACATATCACTTTAAACAATTCTGTGACCTCACTTTAAACAATTCGATGACACATCTACTAAAACAGTTTGATAACATACCACCTTAAACATTTTGATAACATACCATCTTAAACAATTCTATAATACACCACCTTAAACAGTTTGATAACAGACCACCTTCAACATTTTGATAACATATCACCTTCAACATTTTGATAACATACCACCTTAACAGTTTGTTAACATACCACTTAAACAGTTTGATAGCATACCACCTTAAACAATCGATACCACATCACCTTAAACAGTTGATAGCATACCACCTTAAACAGTTTGATAACATATCATCTTAAACAATTCTATAACACATCACCTTAAACAGTTTGATAACATACCACATGAAACATTTTGATTATCTACCACCTTAAACAATTCTATAATACACCACCTTAAACAGTTTGGTAACATACCACCTTAAACATTTTGATAACATACCACCTTAACAATTCTATAACACACCACCTTAAACAGTTTGATAACATACCACCATTAACAGTTTGGTAACATACCACCATTAACAGTTCGGTAACATACCACTTTAAACAGTTTGGTAATATACCACCTTCAGTATTTTTGATACAATACCACCTTAAACAATTCGATGACATCATCCCTTCGCAGTTCATCATTATGTCTACCCACGTACGAAAACGATCTCTACTGTCTCTTCAGTTATCGCTTTTCACGCAGTTCACTAATTTCATTAAGGACACATGCTAATCAGTGATAAGTAAAAGGTCCACAGATTATAATTTATTAAAATTAAATATCATATAGTAATACACCGGCGAAACTCGCCTTATTGCTTAATTTCTTCAAATGTCTCCCCAAGTAATTTAGTCACAAAAAAAGCTAGGGAAACTCTGCGAAATATTAGTCACGTACTGGTAACCAACGTAATAATTATAGTGGCATAAAGCTGTAACTGAATGAAATATTACATTCGCATACTTTTTGCCGATTTCATATAATTTACCATAATGGATATTGTAAGTGAATGAAATATCAAGTCACATACTTGTCACCAGAATATAGTGACATAAAACTCTTTTCCACTTCGAAATATCAGTCACTTGCTTTTGTACCGACGTAAGTTAGTGACAACAGCTAATATAACTAAACGAAATTTCAGTCACCTACTTGTTACGGACGTAACACAATGACGTAAAACTAATGTAACTGAATGAAATTTCAGTCACCTACTTTTTACGGACGTAATACAGTGACGTAAAACTAATGTAGCTGAAAGAAATGTCACAGCATAAGGCTAATGTAACAAAATATTACAGTCAAATAATTTGTTTCTTTACTGATGCAGCATGTTGACAAACGGCTAATATAATTAAATAATAGTCACGAACTTGTTACCGACTTAATTTGGTAACATGACAGTCACGTGCTTGCTACCGAGTAACTTGATGGCATAATGTAACTCAACGAAATGTTGCAGACACACTCGTTTGTTGAAACCGCCGACAGTAATCTCACTGGAGACAAATGCGATGTTTGATTGTCATTTGGGGCGGGCTTTGTTGGCCTTTTTTAATTTTTTTTTTTTTTTTTTGGGGGGGGGTCATTAAGGAAAAGTGTCCAGTCAATCTCTGGAAATGTGACAATCACCTATAATAAAGGTTATCAGATTTTGTTGGTGATGGTGATAGGGGAGGGTGCTTTAAATTTAAAGCACGAGTTAGCAGCACGTTAATTGCAGTGTACGCGTTATCACTCTTGAGGCCGCGTGTTTGTTGACCTATGCAGAGCTTTGAAGGAGAAGAGCTAGGTTTTACCGACAATCTTTACAGCCGCTCGCCTCTTCAAGGTTAATTCACTCGGCATTGTCGCCCGTTGTAAATTTCTCTCCTGTGAAAAAATTCGACCGTGGTACAAGTGGTAGCGCAAACTGGCCGTTTACCCACATAAACTGGGTTCGATCCAAGCTGGGGTTATAAAAAAAAATAAAAAGTTATCGGGTAATCCACAACCCCACCCCTAGATCAAGATGCTTAGGGCTTTGTGTATAGTCTGTGGATAGGATGATAAACTGAGTCCCGTGTACTAGACGTTAAACATCGGTTAAGTATGGAAAAGACTAGGCCGTTACCCGGACAAACTATTTGCACCGAGAACTCTTGTTCCTATACTCACCCGTTCCCCCCAAAAAAAAAATCTCTCGCCTGACGCTTGCGGCCATCAGCGAAATCAGTGAAGGTAAACGAACGTGAACTAAAAAAGATATAACAACAAAACTATCAACCCTAGTTTGACGGAGACAGTCATAAAGTGGCATTTATAGGTATCTCTTAAAGGCATAATACCATGTATTTCAGCTCTGCATGACTCTTAAGCTGAACAGAGTCACAATAAAATGTATCACTCTTTAGGCCCACTAATCCCCCCCCCCCCAACCCTCTCTCTCTTCCTCACTTCCTGAACACACACACACACAAAATGTGTACATGCATACATATAGCTGTGCATGGCACACAAAATTTTAAGTTACAAATATGCTTCAGTTTGAAATCTCTACTCTTGGCAACTGTTTGTTGTAGTAGTTGCTGTTGCTGTGTTTTTTTTCCTAAACCTTATTGATTTTTGACTGCACATAGAATCTCAGAATGGCAGTATTAGTGAGTAGAATTTTGAGGGGCCATTCTGCTTTTTATTCAAGATTGTATTATTGCGTAAATTTAGTCTAGTGTGTCACTATTTGGATTAATGGTTGATTTTTTTTTTTTAAACAGCAAAACTCATTCACATCACTATAAATTCAAGCTATTTTGATTGGTTGGTTTATATTACAGATTAACTTTATATTATGAATTCATAATTCACAAGTCAGTTTGGTTCATTGATTTTTTTTTTCAGTCACAACATCATTTTATTATATAATGACTTGAAACTATTGGGTTTGGTTAGTTTATTATTAACAAATTCATTTTATGATATGATGAATTCAAGCTATTCTTATTAGTTGGTTTTCTTATATCACAGAATCATTTCATGATATTATGAATTCAAGCTATTCTTACGTTGGTTTTCTTTCATCACAGATTCATTGTGTGATACCAATGCCAATTATGGTAGTTAATGGCTATTATTATTATTAATTAATTAATTATCCTTAACTAATTACAAGTGATGAGAATCTTAATTTATGTTATTAATAATTCTCTAGCGGGCACCACTTTCTTACTTGGCGGATATGCAGGCATTGTAAGCGTTTTTTTTCTCTTCCACAATATTAAACATTTACCCATCACACAATATTTATTAAAAGAGAAGACAGATCCATCTTTAATCTATATTTAGTGAGCCCCCTTAACATAGGTTATCATTATGTGTAAGAAGGTCAATAAATGTATTAAATCAACAATGAAATATACATATGACAGATACAACAAAAAATATTACTTGACATCAATATTTCCGTGAAACCACATTTGAATAGTTTTCATACTACACAGTCTTATATTCTAAAATACAATTCTTCATACTTGATAATGATTCTACTGAGAAGTATAGTCATGCATCATTAAAGTGAACTGGGTCACTTGCGACCCAGTCTGATGACACTCATGCAGTGTGGAAAAAATCATGTGATTCTTCTGTGTGCAGAGCACTAAACCACTTTCTACCCAGGCAAGCTTTCAGATAAATTTAAAACCTTGTAAAATTTCATGGTCAAGAAATATATTGTATAATATTTTTTCACATCTTTCTTTGAGGAAGAGAAAAAAGAAAAAAGTTAGTTAAATAGTTATGTGTTTAGATTAAAAATAATATATTTGGTCTGTATATACAGCTGTATAATTGCAAAACAAACTAATTTTTGTTGGGGTTTTTTGGTGACAAAACATACTTGTTGATTGTGGTGGTACATTTCCTTTGCAAAATTTAAAGAATATTTTTTATGCTTTGTTTCAATAAATAGAAGGTTTGTTTCGTACATAATTTTAGTAGTAGAACATCATCATATAAAAGATAGTATATGTTTTACATGAAATCATGAAACAAATCATTCAAGAATCAAGTCACTTTATTTTTGGCATGTGCTTTCTGATTTAGGGTCATTTGTGAAATGAATTGCACATGTCATTAGTTTTCATTTAAAACAGACAAAAATTACTTAAAATAATTACAGTAATAATAATCCATAAACTATTCATTATGTGTTGCTGGTAAGTGAGAAAATCAATATTTCATTATTTGTGATTTAGTCAATTATGCCATGAAAATTGTAAAGACACAGGATGCATGATACACACACACACACACACACAAATTAAAAATCATTCACATGCACAAACAAATTAAAAGATACACACAGGCACAAACAAATTTACACACACACAACACATTTAAAAACATATATACACAAGCATTAACTTAAGCACATTTTGAGCATATGACTGTCTCATCATGCTCCATGAAATGGTCCTATAGACAGAAATTTTATTTAATTTTCATCTGTTAATCTAAGCAGGTGCTGAAATGATTATGGGGCAAGTTGGGTGGAGTAAATGTATTCATGATATATTTTTATTATCTATGATCATTGACAAATACGTACATTTGTGTGTGTATTTTGTGTTTATATGTGCCTGTATGTTTGTGTATATATACATATGTGTATATATGCATACATGCATATGTGTGTGTTTATAAAAGAGAGAGAGAGAACTGTTTTACTCAAAATACAGTTTCAACATTTGTATTAAAAGAAAACTAATGGTGATTTTTTTTTTAACTACAAATTTATTTTTCATTGCAGATTCTAGACTGATTTTAAGTTAGATTTATTTATGTAGTCTCTGCACATTAACATTTATATGTGTGCATTTATGTCTGAGGCAGACTATGTTTTATTATCCCAGATCTTTTGTTCTTATATTTTACTGTAAAATAACCAAATTGCAAATAAGCTTTTTTATTTCTTATGAATTCATTGGTCTGGCAGGTTCTTGAACGGTCGTGGTGTGAAGTGGATGGAGTCCAAGTCTCGCTGCGTCTTTGGGACACATTTGGTTACCATGACAAGGATCGCAGATTTGCTTACAGGGGGTAAGAAGGGTGACATTGTTTGGAACTGTATTGAATGCTAACATTACACAAGCTTTTCTTTGTTGATTAAAAGATTTTTTAAAATGTTCTATTAAATGACTTGAGAGGATCAACAGAAGAGAATATTTGAATGGCAGCTGTGTACTGAAATGAAAAGAAATGCACATCTATTCCCTCCACATACATATATAACTACTTATACACACAAACACACGCACACACACACACAAACACATATTAAGAATCATATAATCATTGTCAAAAATATCTTGTCACAAGAAATGAAATGAGCATTTAAAGTTATGGGTTCCCATCTCTTGTAGCATTCTAATTAAAATGTGTTCTAATTTTAATAATGATTGGTAATGCTAATAATATTTAATATTCTTGGATACTTTTTATTTATTAAGGCCTAGTTTAGATATCAGGCTTTGCCCATGATAATGAAGTAAATAATATTTGTTGACTGATTATTTAACTGATTTCTGCTCACCATATACTTCCTGTGTTTATTTATTTGGCAGATTTTAAGATATTTACTTCATGAAGATGTCTGCATTTGTGAACACACACACATTATGCGCGCGCACACACACACACACACACACACACACACACACACACACACACACACACACACTCACACAAACACTCACACACACACACACACACACACACACACACACACACACACACACACACACACACCACACACACTTTTACACATAAAAATGTGTTGTATGTATGTGTGATTTTTATTAATTATGCAATTAGAATCATTGCTTAAAAGAATCAACATATGAAGAAAAAGGTATGACCATAATCAGAAGAGCTTACAGTCAATATAGTGTGTGATAATTATTAATTATTATTCTCAACAGTCTTAGCTACTTTTAACATTATAAAGGCTTCATTATAATTTCAAGTTGTTTGTAATTGTCTTTTTCTGTTGATGGATCCTTTTTCTTTTTTTAGTGGTCTTGACTACTCTACAATTATACAGAAATGAGGTATTGTTGAGATGAATATAGCAACCAGTTGTTCTATGTAGTCTTGGCTCTACTTGCATTTTCAAGAATTAAATGGTGATTATACTGGTTTTCAGAGAACTTAGCAACATTTGTTTTATAAAAATTGTTTGAGATAATTATTGTTGTTCTTATTCATCTGAACTTTTCTTTACATTGTTAGGAATTATTTCTGATAATCATAGTCTGTTTAATGAGTAATACCATTCTAACATCAGACAATATATTAAGTCCCCTTCAATCAGTCCTGTCATATCTCAAAATCATACTCAAACCAAACAAGAATTGCATTTCTTAAATCATACA
Source organism: Sinotaia quadrata (assembly GCA_028829895.1). NCBI lineage: Eukaryota > Metazoa > Mollusca > Gastropoda > Architaenioglossa > Viviparidae > Sinotaia > Sinotaia quadrata. The sequence goes on along the minus strand of CM054180.1, from coordinate 14,578,442 downwards.
ATGATAATAATTTATGAACTGCAGAATATTCTTGCATTCCACTAAATTTAAATGCACTCTTTCACATATTCATTCAGCTGACAAAATATAAAAAAAATATGAATGACAAATAATATGAAGCTCTAAAAGTCATTTTGTGGTAACTATTTGCACTAGAGTCTGGTAAGATTTGCCACTAAATACAGAGACAGATAGTATTATGGCAATTGATAAAATTAAAGTTTGGATTCTAAAATAAAGTTAAGTATACAGAGTTTTAGGATGCCAAAATACTGTGGCACTGATTGTATGAAATAGTTGTGATGTTATTATATTGGCTGTCAAAATGCTGTTAGCTCTCAAAAATTCTCTTGGCTATCGAAATGCTGTTAACTGTCGAAATGCAGAGAAAAGCCCATCGCCATAAAGAGCCTCTTCAAGCTGAGTTGGATTATATTCCTGCCTAATGAGATTAATTTTTAAAAAAAACAATTAGCAGGTTGTTGATTGTGGCACATTTTAGTCTTCAGGACAGTATAATTCACTGTGGCACCACTTCCTGGCAGATGGTGGAAAGGCCTTACCCATTCAGCCCCAGCCAGAGTTGGGGGCTGGTGTGGAAGCTCATACCAGGATTATATATATATATCAATCATGATTTGTCTTTAACTGTTGGTCTTAAAAACAAATGTTTTTCCATATTTTGAGTATATGGAGGTATATTTATTTGTCATTTTTTCCTTTTTTTTCCAGCGCAGATGTGATTGTTTTGTGCTTTAGCACAGTGCGGCCCAGCTCCTTGAGAAATGTGAAAACCATATGGTACCCAGAAATTCGACACTTTTGTCCCACCATTCCAATAATTTTGGTGGGTACACAAGCAGATATGCGCTATCTATACAATGATGAGCATTACCTGCAGATAGAGAAAGGTCTCATGTACAGGTGAGAAGGAATCTGAAACAAGATCTAAAAAAATGTATGTCTCAAGACTTACAACAATTTTAGGTTTCTCAAGATGTGAAATAATTGTAGGTGTCTCAAGATGTGAAACAATTTAGGTGTCTCAAGATGTGAAACAATTTTAGGTGTCTCTATTTGAACAATTGTCTCAAGATCTATTTGAACAATTTAGTGTCTCAAGATCTATATGAACAATTTAGGTGTCTCAAGATATGAAACAATTTTAAGTCTTCTAAGACATGAAAACGTTTTGGGTGTCTCAAGATGTGAAGCAGATTTAGGTGTCTTGAGATGTGAAACAATTTAGGTGTTTTAAGATTTAAAACAAATTTATTAGTCTCAAGATGTGAAACAATTTTAGGTGTCTCCAAAGATGTGAAAACAATTTAGGTGTCTCAAGATGTGAAATAATTTTAGGTGTCTCAAGATGTGAAACAATTTAGGTCTCTCAAGGAGTGTCACAAATTTACATTTCTAAACACACCTAGATGTCAGTATATAAGATGTTTCTCAAAGTTGGGTGTCTAAATACAGGTTATAACTTTAGGTTTCTAAAATTGTCACACATTTAGGTATCTAAAGACATAACACATTTAGATGTCTAAAGAAATAACACATTTGGGTGTCTAAAGACATAACACATTTAGATGACTAAAGATATAACACATTTAGGTGTCTAAAGACATGATGTACTGTAATCCATCCCTTACATTCATGATGCAGTATAGCATAAAGGGATCGTAACAGTTTCCAAATAGTATAAGGGTCAGCCATGTTTCTTTCTCGGTATGATTATATCACTTCAGTACTGAAGAAGGAAGGACTATTTATAGGTGTGTCCCTAGCTCAAAATTTCATTCTCTCTCTTACATTAAAGAGCCCCTGAAATAAAATTGATTATTTTGTGTAGAATTTATCTCCCCTGCCATATAGTAGCATACCTACCTACTCTGTTTGACTTAAAAATGCTCTATTTGGTAAAAAACAGTAACGCATATACTGATAAAATGTTGAGAAAGTGAGAGAGAACTAAATTTTGAGCTCTATAATATAATTAATAGTGTAATTGTTTGTCCTTTATTATTTTAATTTCTCTTCTGTTAAAATGTAATTACAAGTAAATTGTACAGCAATTTTTTTTTTAATGATAAAATAATTTCTCCATTTCTATTACAGTGTTAATGTGCACACAATTCTTTTTTACATTTAATACTCACCTTGCTAGATTGTTATAAAGTATAGCAAAATATATTTTAGAATTTAACAATAAATTATATAAAGAATATTTTATTAAAAGCTTATCATGTAAGAAAAGTAAACCTACCAATGAGCAGAAGCAATGATAGACTATGCACAAATATAGGTTAAACTATTTGAGTGCACACTGCTAAATGTTAAGCAGTTACTTTTCCTCTCTCAACAGACATATTTCAGAGAAAGACATTATAACACCGACTGTAGGACATGAAATGGCTAAGGATATCGGAGCCCCTTTCTATGAGTCCAGTGTGCTGGCCAAATTTGGGGTCAATGACATTTTCATCAACAGCATTCGGGCTGCACTGATTGAGCGTCGCAAGGTCAGGTTCTGGAACACACAATTGCGCAGAGTACAGCGCCCTTTGATTCAACCACCCATGATCCTTCCTCCACCTACAATGCCAAAAGTCATCCTTGTTCCACCCTCTCCAAGGACCGGGATTGCATCCTTACTTTCCAACCACCGTGAGGGAGATGTGACTTTTATTGCCAGGGGTCACTGCTTGGAAGCCCACAAAATTGTTCTGGCCATTTCCAGTAGATTTTTCAAGGAGCTTTTTTCATGTGAGCAAGTAATAAAGATACCACCCCACCATCAACACATCCTACAAACGGAATTGTTGCAAGCACTGAAATTCCAGAGCCAGTCTATGAGCAGTGAGAATGAGCACTTGTTGGACAATGACCAAGCCATTAGCCCTGAGGCGATCAGCAACATTCTGGTAATGAACAGTAGCGCCGCTAAAACTAGAAATATCTCCATGAACACTTATCCTTTAACAATTTCCTTCAAGCACCAAGCCTTTGAGTCAGTTGAAGTCAGGTACCAGGAAGATGCATACAATTCTGTGCAGATGTGCCTCAGATTGTTCATCATTCTGCACTCAGACATTACAGCCAGGGCTTTCCAGTTGGTGTTGGAATTTTTGTATTCCAATCAGATTTGTATGGTGAGTGAAAAGAGTGAAAAGTGCTAGATTAATTTTATTCTTCGATCTCTTATTACAACTGTAAATTCATAGTCAATATATTTTGTATTTTAAAGCAATATTCAGTATACACATCATAACTGAATTGTTCAGGTATGATTTAATTTATGTCTTTGTAATTTATTTATTAATTTGGTAGAGGTGGGGTGGGGTGAGGGTTATAGTAATTTTTTATGGTTCTCTTTTCTTCAATTTTATTCACTTTGTTAAAGATTGTGTTGCCTTTTAATGTTATGCCTTGATGTACATGTAGTATCCTTAATGGATATTTGTGTTCCATTCAGAGTAACTTGTTATATCTTTACTGGATAAGTGTGTTCCATTCACTGAGTAACTTGTTACACTGTATATCTTTACTGGATAAGTGTGTTCTATTCACTGGAAAACTTGTTATGTCCTTAATGGATATTTGTGTTCCATTCACTGGAAAACTTGTTATGTCCTTAATGGATATTTGTGTTCCATTCACTGGAAAACTTGTTATGTCCTTAATGGATATTTGTGCTCCATTCACTGAGTAACTTGTTATGTCCTTAATGGATATTTGTGCTCCATTCACTGAGTAACTTGTTATGTCCTTAATGGATATTTGTGTTCCTTTTACTGAGTAACTTTTTATGTCCTTAATGGATATTTGTGTTCCTTTTACTGAGAAATTTGTATTGCATATCACTCTTTTCTTCAGAAAGTAATTTTAAAACTCATTTTGCACCAAGTAAATTACTATAACAGCTTTATAACAGATTAGTGTTGAAAACAAAAATTTAATTTCTAACATATCATGAAAGAACAAAATTTTTGTTGTGCTTTGAAAACACTTTAACTGTGACCATTAAAAAAAATATATTGAATATATTTTAGTTTTGAAACTATTTTAAGTCTGGTGTCTATTAAAAATAATTATGCTCATCAGGTTGCAAATCCTGAAATTGCCCAAGAAGTTCGAAGAGCTGCAGAACTTTTGGAGATAAAGGAATTGCTCAGTGGTCTGGAGAACCTGAGAGTCGGAGAGGGTTTTCTCAACACTTCTTTACTCAAACAGCTGCAACAGGAAAAACAAGAAAAACTCTGGAAGTTGGCACATTCCGAGGAAAGCTTTTTACCAGGTTGGTTTGCAAGTAGTGCTTCAAATAAGGTAATAGCAGGAACACATGTACTGAACACATGTACATTTTGCTCACATGTAATAATCTGAATGCAGGTAACTGGGTGCAAGTTACAGTCTGAATGCACATAACAATCAGAACATGGATAAAAGTTTGAATGCAGGTAAAAATACATTTTCAGTCTGAACACAGTTAATGGTTTGAATGCAGTGAAAATACAGTTTCATTCTTGACACAGGTAACAGCTTGAATGTACATAACAATCAGAATGCAGGTAAAAATACAGTTTCAGTCTGAACACAGGTAATAGTTTGAATGCAGGTAAAAGTACAGTTTCAGTTTGAACACAGGTAATAGTTTGAAAACAGGTAATAATACAGGTGACAATCTGAACACAGGTAACAGTTTGAATACAGTTTAAAATGCATGTATCAATCTAAACAAGGGCAGCAACCAGAACACTTGTAACAATCTGAGTGCAGGTAACAGTCTGAATGCCAGTAATGCTTTGAATACAGATAACAGTTTGAGTACAGGTAACAGTCTGAAACATAACAGTCTGATTGCAAATAGCAATCTGAATACAGGTAGTTATCTAAACACAGGTAACTTTATGAATGCAGACAGCAATCTGAATGCAGGTAGCACTCTGAACATATGTAGCAATAAATATCTGAATGCAGGTAGCACTCTGAACACATGTAGCAATAAATATCTGAATGCAGGTAACAGTACAAACACGTGTAGCAATCTGAACACAGATAACAGTCTGAATGCAAGATAACAATGTGACAGTCTGAACACAGGAACAATCTGAATGAAGGTAATAATCTGAACACAGGTAAAAGTCAGAACATAACAATCTAAACACAGGTAAAAGTCAGAACATAACAATCTAAACACAGGTAGCAATCTGAACAAAGGTAAATGTCAGAATACAGGTAACAATCAGAATGCAGGTAGCAGTCTGAACACAGGTAACAATCTAATCAGAGGACAGCACCATATAGTGAAGTGGTTGCAATTTGTAAATCTTATTCTCAACAGTTAACATCCTAAGATACTGACATATCAACTACCAGTTATAATGATGGTGGAGTTTTAGCTTTGTTGTTGTATCAACTTTTTCTCCTAGTCATATTTTCTGGATAACTAAGAGTTGAATGGGTTCAAAGTCATATTTTGTGGATTATTAAGAGTTGAATGGGTTCAAATGGAGAAATGAAATTTTCCCATCAGCCTTGATCAGACTTATCTTTCTGTTGTGTAAATTTGAAATTATTAAATAAATCCTTAACTAATTGGGGTCAGCAAAAGTGTATTTTATTTGCAATTCAACAGTGGCAGAAATAGAAAATGAGGCATTTCACAACCTTGAAATTCACATAGGTTTCAGCAAAGATCGTAACAAAATCAGGTATATCACCTTTTGATGAATTAGAACTAGAGCTCTCTATAATTTTACATGCATAGAGATGATTATAAAACTCTGGTAAGTCTTTGTTTCTAAAAGGATAACCAGTCTCTGTACTCTGATAGTGGACAATTATAGATCTCTGTATGTTGAAGGATCAGTGATATGTAATTCTACATATGAAATAAGGACTAGCAAAATCTAATACTTCTTTGTACACAGGGGTTTAGAAGTGTCTGCCAATTTTTTATAGTTAAAGAAGGGGCAAGACAAAAATTGTTATCATAATTATAACAATTATGACTTAATAGAAAATTATTTTTATAACACTTAAAAGCATGTTATGTTATTGGTGACTTATTAAGAGATAAAATTCTTACAAACATGAGATTGGCTTTAAAAAATAATTGAATCCATATGCAGATTGACAGCATAATACAAAGGAACTCACTAATTCAACCAGGGATAATTTGACTTTCAGGTTATGCCAAACCTAATGATAAAGTTCCAATATTGACCGTCTTTATTTTAGTTGTCATTGTTGTTATTGTTATTATTATTTATTATTAAATAACTCTATATATGTGTACTTTAAAATTTGTGCTACTGATTTATATAAATTACAATCATTCGCAAATTCATTAAGTAATTTCATTTATAACATTATTGAATATTTGAAATTAATCTTGTTTTACAACATTGATAGAGTTATTGATTAAATATTTAATGTTCTTTTCATTCTTCAGACTTATTGATGTGACATTCTGCATAATTAGCATTCTTTCATTATTCATATGGCTAGATGTGACATTCCAAGTGGATGATGGCTTGGTGTCTGCACACAAGGCCCTTTTGATGGCAGGCTGTGAAATGATGAATGCCATGTTTAGTAACCACTTTCTTGAGTCCTCGGCTGACGTGGTGAGCTTTGTCTGTCTAGCATTATTGTTTTGTCAGTCATTGGTTCCACTCTAGTGGTTGTATTGTTAGTTTTTTGTTATCAGAAATGACTTCATTTTAGTAGTGGAAATTAGCTTGGATCATACAAGCCAGCGAGATTAAATTCATTCATTTGTTTATGCTCATTTTCATTCTATAAGCTTGTCCTGTCCAACATTTTTTTTTAACCTTTCCCCCAAAAAAATATGTCTAACTGCCCTCTTGCATCATTTCCTATTTCTCTGCTAAGAAGGTTAAATATGAAAAAGACACTAATCGTGAACAAGATGGGTGCCTTTTATTTGCTGGCCAGTGGCAATATTATGTACATATTCAAGCACTCTACACACTTTCACACTAAACATTCTTATTACAAGAAAAATTGTATAGAGAAATGACAACAATTAATACCATTAGATGTAAGGTCTCTTACCTTTGATGCTGTATTCATTTACCATGAACTAATTTATTTCTGCTGCTTGCTTCAAGTCTGCATACTTGCATACTTTTATCAGATCTAGTATCATTAGCTTCAAGTACTCTTTATTGCAGAATTTTCCCACTTATAAATTTATATAAAAGACATTCCTTTTTGCTCTTCAGGACATAATTTACTTAATTCTATACTTTGAAATTGATGTAATATTTACTCCTTAGCTTCAGGACATATTTCTGTTATCCTAGGACTTTGAAATGGGAGTAATGTTTACTTCTTAGTCTTCAGGACATAATTTAGTTATGTTTGACTATGAAATGGACTTAATGTTTACATCTTTGTCTGTAACAATTTACTTATCTCTGGACATTGAAATGAATGCAATGTTTACTTCTTTGTCTATAACAATTTACTTATCTCTGGACATTGAAATGGCTGGTTACCAAAATAAAGATAGATTTACCTGTTTTTCAGATATCATTCCCAGGTCTGAACTGTGAGACATTTCGGGTGCTGTTGGAGTACATCTATACAGGTGAAGTTGTGAATTTTGCCTCTGCAGATTGTGCATCCCTGATTGTGACTGCCAACCAACTGTGCCAGCCACATTTGGTCAGCCTTGTTGAAGTGCATGTAGTTTCAGAGCTTCAGCGCACAGACGTGAAAGGCTTTGACCGTGTGGAAGAAGCACTCTTCTTGCTAGAACATGCAGAAGTGAGGACTGTTTCTTGTTTCCGCAGTTTTATTTCTTTGTTACTTGTTCTCATTTTGCTATACAATTTTTTTTTTTTAAATCTAACTGAATCTGTTGGCAATTTAGCTTACTGTCACCGCCCTTCTCTGCTCACCAGGTGCTGAAGAATGGCAGCTTGCCGTCTGATGCATTGAGTTTCGTGTAGTTGTTTTTGACGCTCATTCACATGACAGAACGAACCAAGATGTTTATTTGGAATGCTATTTGTATTCTGTGTGTAGGGTATGAATTGGGCGGCATGCATGTACGAATGTAAGATGGAAATGAAGTGTATGAAAAGACAGAGCAACGAATAAACAATCTGCACTCGCTCTCATCCAAAAACCAAAGGCAAAGACTTGTTTAACAAGTTTAACAATGAATTTATTCGACTATGGGGAGTCCTTTTAGTGGTTGTTATCAGTCACTCATAGCCTTCCACACTCAAACAAGCATGGGATGAGGAACAAGAGTAATGGATGATGATACCAACAAAAAAATAAACAAAAGATAAATAGCAAACAATTACTTAAGCAATAGCCATGTTGCTCAAACAATATGCATACAATTATGTATGATTACAGTAAAGAAATACTTATTCAAAATGTTCTTAATTTCTTATATATATTTAGAGTCAGTGTTCAGTGAGTTTCAATATTTATCAATCTAAATATAACCCCACTAAATGTGCCAAGTTTATTTATACAGTATTCACTATTTATTCAAAGTTGAACGTCAATGACGAAAATACAAAGCGTTTCACATGAACAATTTAGATGTAGGAAAATTCCCAGTGCAAGGATTAACACAATAAATGTACAAAAAAATATTCACATAAATCCAATGGAAAAAATCAAGTTCAAATAATCCTGTTACAAATTATCACATATCCAACAAATGAACTTCACAATAAATCCAATTATGAACACATAAATCCAACAAGGAAAAGCACAATAATCTATTTGCGAATTACACGATATTCCAATATGAAATACTTAATCCAACATGAAAAACACATAGGAGATATGTTGATGATTTAGACGTTACTCCACCACGTGGAGATGGAAAACAGTAGAGTTGATGTCAGCTGTCTTGATAAAAACATCAGATGCCAATTTGTGCGTCAAAATTACAGTTAAAAAACAGTTAAAAATTGGTCTCTTATATGACCTTATTGCTGTATGCCTGGATTTAGTGGATAGTACCCTCAACAACTCGTGCTCGCCCGACAAATTTCACTGTCCATTTGGCTGACGAACAAAAGCGGAATAGATAGAAATCAAGGAACTTCAGACCAAAACTAATTATAAAATTATTTCGTCTCGCTCTGCACCAAAATTCTTGTTGACGAAAATTAGGTTCGCAGGGAAGAAATTGAATTCACAGTTATCCAGGTTCAAGATTTTCCTTCAAATATCTTGAAAACAGAAATGAAAAGAGTCTGGGCAACGTTGCATAGATTCTGATGGGTTGCTCTTTGTGTTGAACTCTGGGAGGGAAAACTTATGTTTCCCTTTATATACTACCCTTCTAGAAGCTTCCAAAAAGTACTCGAACCATCAACAAATACGTGGACACACACAAGGTTACAATTTCACAACTCAGCATGAGAATTCATGGTGCACTGTCTATCTTATTCCCTGGTGTATCTAAACTGTAAACAACAATCCTCAGAGCTATCCTCAAAGCTATCCTCAGAGCTAAACTTTTAACAATGAATAAATATTGATTTATTTATATATATATATATTATATCTATTCACACATACAAACATATAAAAATAAACAGATATCTTTCCATAAAAAAAAATGTTTCTCAGAGATTATACTAAGGGAAATAACTAATGAAAAATAAATTTTGGTTGGATTATCTCCCTTTTACAGTGACACTTGCAATGTTGCTTTACCAATTAATTTTGCACATTGAGAGCACACGTGTACATGCATGTGAATACAAGTTTGTATATAATTTGTTAAATATATTTTTCAGATGAAGTCAGATATGACTTGACAGTAGATGATTAACTGCTGCATAATTTGACAGCTGATGTTTATGATTAGAAACAGTCCTTGCCAAATGGATATGGATATATAAGCAGAAGTGTTATTTCTGTATTAATAGGACAGCTCACCTTGTATTAGGACATGCAACAAAAACTATTTTTTAATGTATTTTTGGAGTATTTTATAAAATTATTCATCATGGTGCTTGTTTTCTGTGACATTTTGTTGTATGAAATATTTCATATCTAGCCATTGTTCTGGATCATGAAACTCCCAGCTTTATGCATCTTAATGTGAATGTGCTGCATTACCCAAAAATGTTGATTAATTAACTTCTCAACAACTTCCTGCATTAGTGTTCATTTATAATGCCCCAAACTCTTTATTGTCCAGAATTATAACATTTCTAAGATCCGGGTTCTCACTTCCTAACATTTTCTACCCAAGGTTATAACATTTTAAAGAACTAATTATCACATGTATTATTAAAAGATATATATTTTCATTCTTTGCAGTTGCATAACGCAAAGCAGCTTGCACGATGGTGTGAGAAGTTCCTGTGTATTCATTACCGTGAGGTCACACAACTCCATGGCAAAATGTTCCGCTCTTTGCCCAAAGAACGACAAGAAGCCATTGAGCGCTTTCGTTGGCCTCCTGTTTGGTAAGCTCCAATCGGTTGAATAATCCAAAAATTTAGATTACCAACTTAACTTCATTTATAACCATTAAATTTTTGTTGCATTTTGCAATCCATGTATTCAAATAAGTGTAAGATTTTCTTGGATATTGTAAGCAATAAATTAATATGGTCACACTTGAGCTCCAAGTAGTATTTACTGATTGTTTTGTCACTAATGACAAGAAATTCATGATAATTTTTTAATTTTTTTTTGTGGGGGATGGTAGTAGTTGGAGGTAGGGAAACAAAATTGTGTTTGTCGGGGATACTTTTATACAATTTTTAAGGTTTAGAATTTATTTCGGGACAAAATATAAAAGACAGGTATGAGTTTTGATAAACAGCAATGGTAGTAGAATGGTAAGGATGGTGATCTATGGATGCTGGTTAAATTATAAAAAGACATCATTTGAATGTTGTGGTTGACAGTGAGAGTGGAAGACCAGAAATTGTTATAGTTCTCTAGGCTGAATGTCACGCTCATAAAAATGTGTGTGCCAGTATACTTCTCCAGGCTGAATGTCACGCTCATAAAAAATGTATGTGCCTGTTATAGTTCTTCAGGCTGAATGTCATGCTCATAAAAATGTGTGCCTGTTATAGTTCTTCAGGTGGAATGTCACGCTCCCATAAAAATGTGTGTGCCTGTTCTAGTTCTCCAAGGCTGAATAGCACACTCATAAAAATGTGTGCCAGTTATATTTCTAAAGGCTGAATGTCACGCTCATAAAAATGCATGTGCCTGTTATAAAAGAAGAAAGATAATTGTGGAGATCCTTTCTGAATTTAACTGTTTCTGGAAAATTTTGTTATTTTGTTGGCAGGTCTTATATCATTTTATGAAAATAATTGAATAATAACAGCAATATAAGAGTCCTTAGTCTTTAATAAACAATAAATAAGAAGTTCTACACACTTTACAATACTAAACAAATATTCAGTAATGCATTACACAGATTAAGCATGTATAGTAGTGCACAATAATAAACACATACAATGATACATCAGAAACACATAAACATGTATACAAACTGCATGAAGTGTCTACTTCAATTACAATTGGTGGGCAGGTACCTGAAGGAGATTGAACGCTTCGAACGGCAAACACACAACAGCATTCACCACCCTGAGCAACGGCAGCGCCAAGACTACAACCGCTGTTTCACTGGATGTCTCTGCTTCACTCGCCGTGGCAGACATCGTTTGAACGATCCTGTTGAGTTACCCATCTAAACCCACAAAATTCTCCTGAACTGGTGCAAAAGCAATGGTTGTGTTTGTTTCCTTTCTGGTTTATCATGGATTATCATATTCATGGGGCTGTAAAGGCAGGTAATATTTGTTGACCCTTTATGTGAAGGAGATTTGTTTATGTATAATTGATACTTTAGTAGAAAATGGTTTCAAAGTATGAAGGAAATTACCAGAATTTTGGGATTTTGCCTGAATATTTAATGGATTGGTTAACGCGTTCCTCTAGATTCCAATATTGCCTGCCCTTTCTTTTTGAAAGAATTTTAAGATGCAGATTCTCGAGTCAGAATTTTGTTTTTAAAAATTCATTATGACATTATGTGATATAATAATTTAATAATTGTTGTGAGTTTCATACTTGTGCACTGTTTCTGTTGTCCAGCACTTTGTCTAGTAAAGTACTCACTTATAAGACCAGCGACAGCTGGGGTGATAACTTGTTTTGTTTTTAATTCTGTGATGAGTGTTTTGAGTGAAAACATATTGCTTTCATTTGCTCAGAGAATCTTGATGAAAAAATGTGATTGTTATAAATTTCTTCCATATGCTGGTAGTCATAACCCATGTTTTGTATAAAACGAATCTCTATCACTAGACATTTACAGAAAATTTAGAAGGGATTGTGGACTATTTAAACTGTTTTACTAATTTAGATGCCAATGCACTTAGTAATTACATTAGAATGTTGTATTTTATTATTTATTATTTTATTTCTAATTTTTGTTTGTTGCTGGTAGAAGTCACTGGTAATTGTTAATAATTATTGTGATTTAAAATATTTCCTTCCCTTCCATATACTTAGATTACTAAGCAGGTTTTATAGAATACTTAGGGGGAGTGGCTATTCATAGAAATTATACCTTTCCTGAATAGAATCACAATACATGTATTTCACTTTCTTTAGTACACAAACCAGCTACTTCATTGATCTGCCTATTGATTAGTACACAAACCAGTTACTTCATTGATCTGCCTATTGATTAGTACACAAACTAGTTACTTCATTGATCTGCCTATTGATTAGTACACAAACCAGTTACTTCATTGATCTGCCTATTGATTAGTACACAAACCAGCTACTTCATTGATCTGCCTATTGATTAGTACACAAACCAGTTACTTCATTGATCTGCCTATTGATTAGTACACAGACTAGTTACTTCATTGATCTGCCTATTGATTATTCCCTCTGTCTCTATATAGGTTATATATCTATCTGTGATCTCTCATTCTATTTAAATTCAGGCAGACAACTAAAATATAACAATTCCAAGACTATTGAAAATTAGTCACAGGAATTGTGAAAATAATTACCAAGTAGATAGTTGCTATAGACACAGTTTCATAGGGATTTAGTTATTTCATTTCAGTCTTCCATCTAAAATGAAAAGAAGCCTGCACCCATGAAAAGAAAAGTAAAATGTTCTGTGTTGTGTTGATTGCAAGGACCCAGTGTGCCTTTAATATTGCTCGTATTTTGATGTGCATATGCAGGATATATAAAGAGAAGAATCTTTAAAAACAAACAAGTGTTCTCTAGAAATTTTTATTTAAATAGCACTCTCTCCAACTTGTGTTCATTTTCTCACATTGATGAGATTTTAAAAAATTGTTTCTTTGAATTTTACAACTGCAGTAACTCAAAGCATTGTTGACAATTTACACAGCTAAGATCATTACTAAATCTTGTTTTTTTTCAAAAGAAAAAATAGTGATGTGTTTGTTGAAAAACAGCGATGTGCTTGTTGGTGATGATGCATTTTTTTTTTAAATGTATCTTTGTTTGAATGAACAAAAGGCCAATTGAGAACTTTGCAGGTCTGAATCATAGTTATTGCATGGGCTGAAAGTATTTGAGTGCACTGATGTAATATAGTGCTGACTTTGTACTATCCTGGAGTAGTCCAAGTCCTCACTTGGTTCATGCTGTTATGGTTCATTTGCACACCACCTGTTGTTGAATTTAATTTGTAAAGGTCACAATATATAACTAATCAACATTTTTGTTATATAATTTTATGTGCATGTAATTCAGGATTTATACAGTTTTATTTTTAAAAACAAAACACCTTGTATTATCCCATAAATCAGAATTTCAAATTCTTTATTGGACCCTGAAATGAACATTTTTGTCATATGTATATATTATGTATTATGAAAAGTTTCAGTGAAATGTATATGCCACATCTTTTCTATACAAAAACTTGATGCATGTTATTATGATAATTTTGTTCTTTTTCACAAATCCAGAGTGTTTAATGCTTTAATGAAAAAATTGATCACCACAGGATTCAATATTACATTGTCACCAAAGTGTTTAATGCTATAATGAAAATAATGATCACTACAGGATTCAATACTACATTGTCACCAAAGTGTTTAATGCTATAATGAAAACAATGATCACCAAAGGATTTAACACTACATTGCCATCAATCAGTGTTTGATGCTTGATGATGATTTTCATAAATTAAGACTCTTTTGCCTGTGTTCACACATCATGCATTATTATTTTTAATTGTTTTAGTTTATTAATCCCTTCTCATTATGTAATTTCTTTTGATGGCAAGTTCTTTAGTTCATGTTTTTTTTACACACTTTGAATCTTTAGATATCGGAAATTAATATAAATAATAAAAATCTGTAAGATGCCATTTGTTTTTTCCTTTCATGAAATCAGAAATCAATTTGCAAACCCTATTGTATTATACTTAATAATGATGCTAGTGAAGAGGTTATAATAATAATAATCTATTTTAATAATGATGGTAGTGAAGGGGTTAATAATATCTATTTTAATAATGTTGGTATTGAAGAGGTTATAATATCTATTTTAATAATGATGGTAGTAAAGGGGTTAATATCTATTTTAATAAAGAGGTTAATAATATATATTTTAATAATGATGGCAGTAAAGGGGTTAATACTATTTAATAATGAGAGTAGTAAAGGAGTTAATAATATATATTTTAATAATGATGGTAGTGAAAGGATTAATAATGTCTCTATCAGTCACTGACTTTCTCTTTTTATTATGTGATTGTATCGTTCTCGTGGTTAATTGAAATACTGGCAAAATGATTTTTTCACATTCTTTACAAGTCCAAATTGTTTAAATTTATTAAGTTTATAATGGTGCATTTCAAAGCTTCAATCAGAATTGTTTAACATGTATTTTAAAGCTGAGGACCTGGCATGCCTACTAGTGAAAGCTTGACCTGATGACTGAAATGTAAAAGAGGTTTGGTCCACACACATTGATATAGTTGTGTGGATTGAAAGTGAACTGTACAAATGAATTTGGGCTGGTAGCAAGCATACTTTGAAGTAGATGCCTTGCTAACTAACTCTGCATTGTGCAGTATAGTTTCCTTCCTGCTGTACATATTGATTATTAGAGTCAGATTGCTGATGTGGTTTGGTGTGCCTGACTGTACCTATTGCTTATTAGAGTCAGATTGATAATGTGGTTTAGTGTATCTAACTGTACCTATTGCTTATTAGAGTCAGATTGATGATGTAGTTTAGTGTATCTGACTGTAGATATTGCTTGAGTCAGATTGATTATATAATTATGTGGTTTAGTGTATCTGACTGTACATATTGCTTATTAGAATCAGACTGATGACATAGTTTAGTGTATCTGACATTAGATATTGCTTGTTAGAGTCAGACTGATGATGTAGTTTAGTGTATGTGTTGCTTGAGGCAGGTTGATGATGTGGTTTAGTGTATCTGACTGTACATATTGTTTTTAGAGTCAGATTGATTATGTGGCTTAGTGTATCTGACTGTATATATTTTTTTAGAGTCAGATTGATGATGTGGCTTGGTGTATCTGACTTTGTTTAGCTTTCTTTCTTTTCTTTTTTTATGAATTGTCTGTACATGCTAAAGTTATATATTTCAGTCAGTATTAGACCTGGCAATTGTGTATAATAAAATGTATGTATGGTTAAACTTTTCTAATTTTCCTCTACATAATAAGCTGTAAAAAATAGACTGAGACATGCAGCCATTTTAAATAGGTTCATTTTATCACCCTATTCAATTTAAAGAATATGGAAAAACTATAAGAAAATTATTTCTAATAGCCAGCACACAGCATGTTCTGATTGCTGAGATGTTAGGATCACTTAAGTACTTTGAGTGCAAATGTGAAGACAAATTAACCTCGGTTACATAGGTGATGACATAACAGAGATTGTTGGGTTGACATAATGGACTGAAATACTGGGGCTTGTCTGAATGAATGAAATAAGATGATCTGACTGAAAAAAAAACTACGTGGATCTGACTGAAATATTGGGGCTAATTGAAATGCTGTTATGGATATGATTGACTGAAATACTGGGGCTTGTCTGACTGAATGAAATATTGGAGTTCATCTGACTGAAATACTGGGGCTTTTCTGAATGAATGAAATATTAGAGATGATCTGACTGAATTAGAAGAACTAGGTGGATCTGACTGAAATATTGGGGCTGCTAAGTGCTGTTATGGATATGATTGACTGAAATACTGGGGCTGACTGAATGAAATATTTTTGGAGTTGATCTGACTGAATGAAAATGCTGTGCTTGGTCTTGAATGAAATACTGAGACTGACTGAATGTAAATGCTGTGCTGGGTCTTGAATGAAATACTGAGACTGACTGAATGTAAATGCTGTGCTGGATCTTGAATTAAATACTGGGGCTGACTGAAATAATGGAATTGATCTGACTGAAATACAAAGATTGAATGAATGAAATGCTGTGCTAGATCTCATTGAATGAAATTCTGGGCTGAAATGATCAAATGAAACATCAGTACATAACCAAATATATCTTTTCAAACTATACTATAAAGTATTTACTTATGAAGTGTACATGTGCCGCTTGTATTATGTCTATAAATAAGATATTTGTAAATTTTCTCCACATTTCTGCAAACACCATTCCATGAGTTTGTTTACTTTTCCCTAGCTTTCATAAGAGATTGGTAGACATATTATTTCTGTTCTTTTCAGGCTCATGTTAGAAATGTAACAGGAAGAATGTGTTGTCACAATGTAAGTAATTGCTGTATTTTAATGATTTTTAATGTAAATGTATTGGTAATAAGTATTGCCTCCAAGATTAAATAAATTGTTAAAGCATTTACTTTTTGTATACTATACATTGGTGTGTAGTGTCTTTTATGAATGTTGCATTCAAGGGCCAAATAAATGCAACACTAACAGTATATGTTGTTACCCAGTCATCGGTGAAGTAATTTGCAATATATTGTCATCCAATCAGAATCAAAGTAAATTTTATGTATTAGTGTGAGATTGTTGCTGTAAATTATTTGTCGATAAATATTGTCTCCCAAGTCCCAGAATTGACATATTATACAGATTATATTGGTATTCATGTATATTTTCTGTTTAATTATAATATAATAATAATATAATATATATATATATATATAATATATTATAATATAATAACGACAAATTGGGGTCTCTCTTTTAGTACACATACATAAAGAGAAATGGATGATCAAGTTTATTATACCCTGTAAATCAATTGGTTGTTACTGTGGAGGGGAGAGTGGGGGCAGAGGAGAAGCAGTAGCTACAAGATAAATTATTTTTAAAATCTACAAATTTGTGACTATATATATATATATAGCGTATTTCATCTAGAAATATTCACTAATTATCCTTAATGAGCAGAACAAATAAAAGATTTCTCACATTCACTTTTGTCTTCATCAAATTTCTTGTGTTTCCTTTTGATCTAACCTGAATGGCAGACAAGCTAATGTGAAGTGAAGTTCTTCAAAAACAATACTGCACATCATCTGCCATAGTCACAAAAACTGCTGCGATCACTTTTTACAATGAATTTATGCAGTTCTAAATAGTCTTATAAAGAGAGAGTGCATGTGTACTAAGTATGTGTGTTTATATATACATGGAAGAAATTAAAAATGTACACCATGCATCAAAGGAGGATGAGAAATACAAAGCGATTATTTCTTTTATGTACATACTAAATGACTGGTCCTAAACTGGTAAAAAGTGGTATCAAAATGTAATAAATGTGTGCTTATGAATTACAAAGCAATGTAACAGTATTAAGTTCATTGCTGTTTAGTATATTCATAAATCTTGCTTTAAGATAAATGTAAGAACAGTATATAATTTTGCTGCTGTGTCATTGCATTTTAAATCAAAGATATAGTATTATATATATATATACACACACACACACACACACATCAGTGTGTATTAATTGCTGTGTCTTGTGTATTTCAAATCTTACCACCGAGGTGAAGTAAAATTACAGTATTTACCGGTGTGTAATCATTGCTTTGTATTATGTGTTTTAATTCTTGCCTCTCAGAAAAAGAAGTATAATGTAACAATATGTGTTTAATATCTTGTCTCCAAGATGTAGTAATGAAACAGTATATATATATATATATATATATATCAGTATACATTTATTACTGTATGTCATGTTTTAAATCTTGTCTCCAGTTTGAAGTAAATGTAAGACTTATACTGATATCAGTCAAAATGTATTACTGTATACTTGTGTTTGATTTTGTCTCCAAGATGACATATTGTAACAGTAAATACTGATATCAATCAAAGTGTGTTTCTGTAGGCATGTTTTTGTCTTCAAAATGAAGTACTGTGACAGCAAATACTGATGTCAATTAAAGTGTATTACTGTCGGCATGTTTTTGTCTCCAAGATGATGTATTGTAACAGTAAATATTGATGTCAATTAAAGTGTATTACTGTCGGCATGATTTTGTCTCCAAAATGAAGTACTGTGACAGCAAATTCTTAGGTTTTATAGTAGACAAATAGACAGACATTCAAAATTATAGATACAGATACAGAATAGTAAATATATTAGGAAAAGAGAAGAGTGCATTATTACTGATAGAAAATAATTAACATAAAACAGTATGGGAATACCCTATTTTATGCAGAGCCTAAAATAAGACATTGATGAAATCGTGATTTTTTTAAACCGTCAGTCAGGCTGCCTGCCCATCTTTCTTTGTCTATGGCATTAAATCATAAAAAAACTAGTCCCTTTAATTAACGAAAAGAACTCTATAACACAAACAAACACTATGAGACATAAATAAGTCTTTACTCACAATACTGCAATTTTCTATTTTATTTTTTCTAATTAATTTTTTTTTAAATTAAAAAAACAAACAACCCATTGTATCAGCTGACTTTTTTCTGACTAAAATTGCCCTTTACTCATTAAGAAAAGTAAAAGTAGTTGTTGCAGGAGATAAAATTAAATCTGACATGACCTGTTGATGACAATTAAAGCTGCTTTTACTAATCATCTGGTTAGTGCTGAGTACACTAGAGTACAACTTCATTAAGCAAAATTGATCATTAGATTAGCCAAGCTGAGCTTTAAAAAATTACCTAGTAATTTTACTTGGATTAACTTGGCTGATCACAAGGAGATTGGTTTTCCAAGTTGATCACAATGATCATTAAGTCAGCTTGATCAGGAGGCATTCAGCTGATTAGAAGAGTTGATCCTTGAGGACAAATTATCCATATTCAAGCCAGCTTATTATACTGAGGAGTGATGAGTCGATCTTTGAAGATAAATTAGTCAGTCTGTTACTCTGATGAGTTGATCTTTGAGAAAAATGAGCCATGTGACCATGCCCAAGTCGGTCTGTTACTGTGGTGAAGTTGAACTTCTACAGCATTTGTAGCATTTGCAACACTCAATGGAACACATTATAGCGTCCATATATTTCTTGTGGATCTTCTTTTCATCTGACCTATTAGGCACAATGATAACAAACTGATTTCCAACATGTAACTTTAATCTGAGAAACTGAACGTAAAGTTATTTTATGCTGGATGATAAAATATATACTAAGTAATGGTGTTCACACAAGCTAGATGATAAAATATATACTACTACACAAATAGGATCACAGTTAAAAAATATTTAATATTTAAAACCATAAAGTTTTTCTCTAGAAAATTATGTAAACCACGATAAAAAAAACATATGCAGCCTATTACAATTATTTTAAGTAAAAATAAAAAGCCAAAACACACATTTATAATTCTTTCATTCATTAATCATAATACATTCAGCATCATAATGTGTAACTTCATTGCATTATTAAATAGCTGCAGATTCATAGTGTACAACTCGCAAAACATATATGTAAGCAGATTCAGAGTGTTTAACTTACAGACATTATTAAATACATTCAAACTATAATGTAAAACTAACAGATATTATAAAGAGGCAGATTAATAATGAAAATTCCTAGTGTATAACTTACAGTTACAGGTATTATAATGCATCCATACTCATGACATTATATACAAACATTCTCATAAAGTATTACATTAACAACTCAATCATAAATAATGAACATACATGTGAGCACCTATTTTCAGATAAATGCATTTAGTGTTAATTGCTTCACTGATAGCATGAAAATATTTTTTTCCCCAGTTCTGAAAGTTGTGAGATCATTATTAATACTGATCATTTCTGATCATGATTTATAAATCCTTTCTACAATTCAGTCCTTTAAATAAAGTCCGAGTGCTTTATCGTCATCATGTTTCTACATCTCAAAGACTCCCATGTCATCATAGGTAATCAGTTTTTTTAAATTAGGTTCCACTGTCCAGGTTTGTGGAGTTGATCGTTTTTTAGTGGAGTAAATTGATTCCAAAATTTACAAGACTTGAGGCCATGTTTGGACCATGAAGAGGTAACAAAATCTTTTAAAAAATTGAAATAGCATCTCAATTTAGTACATTTTAAGCAATGGAAGTAAAAGGTACATTGTGAAGTTATTGAAATAGTGAGCAAAAACAAAAACCTGCTGTATAAATTAGAAGTTTGTACAAAAAATATACAAGAGGAAAATGAGACGATAGCTGGGTCATTGTATGATAGTTTTCAATTGCTTTCATCATTAGTAACCATGAAGATAAAGATTTTGAAAACATGATTCAAACGTTGATTTTAAATTTGGGAGAAAGAGAAACTCCATCATATCTAACTAAATTCAAAAAGTGGTTGAGAAATCTGATCATACTTCTGAATTGAGTGCTAAAATGCAATACCCTGCTATCTGAGATTATTCAAGGTGCCACTTTGACCATCACAGCATTATCACCAACTCTAGCCACTGCCCTCAGAATCGTCAAATATGATTTGAGAGCATCAATGAAAGTGATCTTTTTAAAGAACCAATTCACTTCAGATAACATTATCATATTAAATATAATTTGAACTTTTTTTGTATTATAGTATTTTGAAAAATAGTTAAAAATTGAAAGCCATATCTTTATTTATTTACACCTCTCCCATATTCCTATGTACAACTCCATATAAGTATATAATTTTATGTTATATGATATTAGTAATAAACTACAATCGGAGTTGGGAATCAGAGTTAAAAAATTTCAAGAGTCAGAGTCAAAACTTTTTGACCGACTCCTTAACCTTGATTTTGTCATCACAGATGGTCAAATCTTTTAAATTAGGTCTCACAATTATTTTGTCAACATAGGTTATAAGTCTTTTAAATTAGGTCCCACAGTTATTTTGTCATGTTTCATCATGGTGATGTGATTTATAGAACATAAGTATAACATTTATTTTCTACACAAAATTTTGCATTTATGCCAATGATTAATCATTCCAGGGAGAAGTATTTTGTTAGACAATGAAAAAAAACGTCCTATCTTTTGTTTAGTTCCACAATTAAATCTCCTTTGGATAGTGGTTTTATATATTTTCACTAAATGTTGTTGTCATTTTACAATAGTAATAACTAATTTATTTGAAAATATATTTTAATTTTTATCTTGAAAAGATCATTTCACTTTAAAGAACATGTAGCCCACTGATAGAAGGGAAGAAAGTGTAAATCCAAATGTGAAAGACTCTTGCCATTTAACTTTCTCAAGAAAAACCCCAAATAATTACATGCATAGCTTCCAGAGCTGTTCCATATTTCATCTTTGCATCTGTATGATGCTGGCCCACTACCTCTCTTCCAAAAATAGGTCATGTGATGTTGTGCCTGTGCCATGCTTCCAAAAATAGTAAAACACATCACAGAAAAAGGATGGCGATTTTGTGCCAATAATGTCTCTGTGAAAGGGTTGATGACAGTGTCTCTCTCTGTGAAAGGGTTGCATGTACAAAGAAATCTGTAATGATTTGTGCAGATTTGCCTTCATACTCATCAGGTCTTACTTTAATAATTTGAGTTGTCTTAGCCATTGCAGAAGAAGGATCAGTCCCCATGGTATCATGATATAGTGCAACAACAATATTCCAAACCATAAGCCATTCTGCACACAATAATAGACCACAATATTATTACTGCCCCTAACCATAAGTTATTAAGCAAACAGTAGAACAGCAAAACTGTTCACTCAAACCAGTACACACTAACATTCAATAAATTACAATTCATCTTGCAAACCAGACCACAAGTCATTCTCATTACAAAAATATAGCATTAGTATACAGATAACATTATCATCCAAACCCCAAGTCATTCTGCTTACAAATATAGCATTAGTATAACACAACATTATCATCCAAATCCTAAGTCATATTGCAAACTCAACCACAGGTCATTTGCAAACTAAACCCTAAGTCATTTTGTAAACTAAATCCCTCAAAATTGCTAATTTGCCTATCCCCATTTCAAGACTTAATTGTTTTATAAATTGTTAAATTGTCAAAGTGACCCATCCTTGGGCACTCCTTATGATGGTACTTTTGTAAGTGTCAGAATTGGAGTAAACAACTTGAGTTGAGAATATGCTAAAAAAACTGCTGACACAATCCAAACCAGCTCCAAATGGAAGAGTAGTTTTTTCTGACACACTTGTTCATATCAATTTCATCCAATGGGAATGGACCATAATCTTCTTTGAATTCTAATTACTTTGAATTTAAACATAACTCGAGTCTGGTCACAAAGGCAATTGTTAGCTCATGGTAAGTTAACTGATGATCTATGATTTGAATGAGAGAATGCTTATGTAATTGTGCCATTATTTCTAGGAACACTAATATGACCGTGATATACATTATACTTGTGAACTTTATCAATCCTTTATTTCTTATGCTGTGGTTGTATTGGGTTAACGAAATTGTTGCAGGATTTATAAGTTGAGAGTTTTCATAAGAGAGAAAGGAATTTAGAGATGAAATATGCCTGAAATTTAGTGCTTCCTTAATTTGACTTTTGCAGAGGACCATTTTGTTTTACTTTTTGTCATGTCATGCTATGGTGGCTACTGTGCTCTACTAGATTATGTTTGTGTGTGAATCTGGCATTGTCATCAACTTAGCAGCAAAATGTGTTGCTGTAAGTTGATTCTTGTGAATTCCGTTCAAGTACCAATATGGCAGGAAATGTGGTTTGAGTTTGGTGTTGAGAATTCATGAAGATTATTTTGAATGTTCTTCATTGTGTGTTGAATAATTTATTATTTTAATTTTATGATAGTTGTGCGCACACGTGCATGTGTGTAACAATTATTTATTTTCTGACTCCCCACTTTTATAGTTCAGTGATAGTTTCATTACAATATTCAATCTACAGAAAGAAATAAAAGGGGGTGGGGGTGATTGAAGTGTCTAACAGAAGAGAAAATGTTTATGCTTACCATATACCTGAAGAAGAATTAGCATATACCTTCATGATAACCAGATTAATATTATAATATTTTTTCTGTATACATTTATGTGAATTCAAATTGATACATTATCATCCAGGTTACTGTAGCTACTCCATCATTTCAGATGGAGATAATTGCACAGGAATAATGAAACCTAAGAATTTAATATTCTTTCTTTTACATCTTAAAGAAAAAATGTTTGGATTTTATTTATTATTATGTGTGTATTTTTAAATGGATGAATATAACATAGAATATATATATGGTGAATGGGATATGTGAGTGAGATGTGTGTTGAGAGGAGTTTTTGGTGAATAGGTAGTGGTAAATGAGATGTATGATGAGTGGGATATGTGATGTTGTAAGTGGGATGTATGGTGAGTGGGATATGTGATGTGTGAGAAGTGTTTTAAGAGGGATGTATGGTGAATGGGATATGTGACGAGTGAGAAGTGTTGTAAGTGGGATGTATGGTGAGTGGGATATGTGATGCATGAGAAGTGTTGTAAGTCGGATATTTGGATGGACTGTTGAGACAAGGGTAAGGATAGCAAAGCATTGCCCAGTCAATTAAATGATCCTACAAGCAAGCAATTTAGCAGAATATGTTCTCCAAAGTGGCATAAAGACATGAGTAATAAAATGACCTCACCAGTGCATTAAGGACATTTGCACAAATGAAGTCCATGACCACAGCTTTCCAAATGTTGTACAAGGGATAACACTTGCCATAATCTTTCTCCACCTAAAATCCAAGCAACAAATTAATTAAGTGGCATTGACACTAGACTGTTACTTGTGCCTGTCTTGCATTAAAAAATACTTGAAGGTGATGGCTAGTGTACAATATTGTTTTTGCTCTAAGATGATGATGGCATACATGGATGAGGTTGGAGTTGATATAATTATAGTAATAATGGATGATAATATGAACTGTTGTAAATTATAGTGAGAGATAAAGATAATGACAATTGTGACAGCATGATGATGATGATAATTATGATGGTGAATATGAAGCTAAGAAGGATGATTTTACAAGTTCTAATTTTTAACTATTTTACAGCCATGTTTGCATTAAATGTTGTAAAGACTACTCTGGAAAGGTGTTTACTTATAACTAAGATAATTTTTTTTAAAATTTTAAAGATAGAAAAATACTGTAGATTATTTTGCTTGAATGCCCTACTAATATTATTTGGAATAAGTATTGCTTTATACTTTGACTTGATGCTGTTTAAGACAGTGTGTGAATCTATAGTTTTTATCTAAAAGAAGCTACATAATTTCAAATGTTAAAGTGTAAGTATTGTTTTCTTAAAATCCTTTTCAATCCATTTTATATTAAATTCTGTAACCAATTAAAAACAAACAATCAAATCAACCCCACTTTTAAAATATATGTATCTATTAAAATGTTAGAAGAAACCACTTTTCTGGACATATTGGTTTGACAGCTCAAATCATGTGATTTTGAAGAAATTCTAAATATAGAACTTTGACCTTGCATGTATGACATCATATGTAAAGCATAAGCAGACCTGCCTACCCCCCACCTCAGGTGTTTCGTTCTGTTATAACTGATCGGTAAAAAAAATTGAAAATGAAAATTGAAGATTTCTTCTGGAAGCGGAAGAGTGGGAGATTCGAGGTAAGAGTGGGAGATTCTTCTGCTAAAAGTGGAAGGTAGGCAGGTATGCATAAGGTTAGTGAATTCTTGCTTCATTGTTTATGTGTCCTTTCTTTAGAGTGATTTTCATCTTTCAGCATATAAATTATACATTTACTTTGCTGAAGAAAGGAGATTTGTAACAAATCCAAGACTAGAAAGAAAGCAGTGTTCCAGCAATAAATAAATAAATAACTTCTTTGAGGTCAAGCTCAAAACTGCCTAGTGACCGAACAAAGTCTTGGAAATGTACAACATTGTTTTGGTGTTTTTTTAAAACCCCAAACATTATATTTTTAATGACTGCTATGGGTGAAAGTGATCAAGAAGCTATATTTAGACATAAATGTATAGATTTTGTCCATTAATTGTAGATCTAAGTATATGCCAGGATAATTTAACACTTCATCAGAATGATCAGTTATGTTTGTCTCAGAGCTAATCCAGCAACAATGCCATTAAATATACTTAAAAACTAACATGATGTACAGAGATAAAATGTTATTTTATATATATTATAATTTAAAATGTAGTTAACAAACTTGAACTTGACTACATTTACAATCATATAATCTGTATCTTTATCATACATTAGTTTTTATTACATTCATTTCACTAATTTTGTAAACAGTAATATTACTCTTATTAGAAATAGATCTATCAAGTACGGTACTCAAAATAATATTAGCGATTCTAAATGAAGAGTAATGTGAAAGTATTGGAATTAATTATTATTACTCTTCATTTCTTTCATAAACTTAGAACAATTTGTAAATGCTTTTCATGAATATTAATTATTTATACAAATGATAATTATTCACAATGAAGCCATTTAAGATAAGTACCAGCCACTTCCACAACTTTATACACTATGAAGAGAGTGTCATTAGGTTGTCACATTTACTCTTTTCATCTCTGGTATTATACATAATTGTGATTATTTCATTTATCTGCTCAATCCAATAACCTTTAATTATTTTTTATATTTTTAATTTCATTTCTGTGTTAATTTTTTTTTTAGTTACTGCAAGCTCATTAAGAAAACATTATATATAAAAGAAAATTTTGTCATAAATACATTGATTTGTATCATATGCCTTAATCAAGCCAATCAAGGAAGGATGCACAAATTACACTGATAAGAAACAAAAATAATATTAATAATCACAATCTCTATGAGTTATAACTGCAACACTTCAACTCATATAAAATTTAATCAGTATGTTTTCATTTTTTGAAACTAATATTGATGGCTCACCTAAAGAAAATTACCAGCAAGATGTTTAATAATCAGTAATGATTGTGTATTATATTTTATCTATATTTAAAATATTAGAAATGTTTATGCATGTACCAGAAACTTTCAATGCATGCTCACAATGAATTCACTAGCAAGTTGTTTATTTAATTAATGAAAAATTGTGTACTATAATGTTTTATTTATATTTTATAGTTGCAGTAAGTACTAAGATTAAAAATGTCCACTCATATAAGCAAATATTCAGTGAACACATAACAAAAAGATATTAAAACACTAATGCCCTAAGAGTAATGCCAAACTAAAAATTCATAAATATTTGTTATGTATTTTAAAATTTAGAAAGTTGATAAAATAAGCAATAAAATTATACAAGATCAGTTTATAATCAACAAAGCATTAATTTTATATATTTTATTAGTAGTTCTAAGTAAGTAGTATTTGCACAGATTTAATAATAAATATTAATAATAATTACGACATACAACATAAACATGCCTCAAGTGTAAATTGAAATTAAAATTGCTACTCATAGTTTACTACTAATAATAAAATTCGGCCAGTACACATTATTATGTAAAATGCACTGTCATTGGATTTACAGAACAAATTAAAATTATCTCTCTACACAATGGAAAGTTCAAGGAAGATTTCTTAATAGTAGGAGTCAGTAGTACATGTATAGTAGTACTTAACACTGTCTATGACAGCTACAAATTAGTGAACATAGAAATAATGCTTCAATTACATAAACCAGTGAGATCTATAAACAGTACATATTTTGGTTTTGCATATTCATTTTATTATTTCTATATTGAACTTTAAAGGTGGACTAAAGTCAAATAAATTTTTATTATCTTGAGAGATTGTAGCAAGAAACTAGGCATAACTATCATTTGACAGTGTTAACCATGTAGTAGAATTGAAACCAATCAAATTATTTTTCTAAATGATTGAAAAGAAGAAAAATCACTGTGTATAAACCTTAATTTATATGCAAATTTACATGTAATTACATTGCATTTTTGTAATTTAAAATTGTTCATAATACTTAATCTATTTATTAATGTCAATGTGTCCAAATGTGTCCTGATGATCCACTTTCACTTTCAGTTTCATCATACTAGAATTGATATAGAGCTAATTATTTTTTATAATATATTCAAGATATCTCTTCTTTACCATATACATCTTTGTTTCACACATGTTGCTCATCACGACTTTCTGGCTTCTCATTTGACATGGTGAGCTTATGTGTTACTGGAGACACCCAAAGCTTTGTGTGAGGCAAAGCCCACAAAAGAAAATATATTTTAATTCACAAAGTGCATTTATTGTTCATTCACAACAAAATGACTAGGTTTTATCAAAATAATAGTTTTTACTTTAAAATTTTACAAAAAAATATTTGAAAGCAATACTAATCTTTTAACAAAAATTAATTGACAACTTACATTTTCTTTCACTTCTTCCACCAGCACTGTCACAGTTCTCAAAAGGCGGTCCTTAAATGAAGTTGCACCCTGGAAAATGGAAAATTATTATATCCTGCTACAGGTAGTTTAAAATTTGTAAGACTTAACATTGACATTTGATATTTTTTCAAGTCAAAGACAATAGGTAATGCCTCCAGCCACTCTCAACAAAAGAAAATAGCCAAACCAACCAAAGAAAAAATAGTAACAAAAATAAAGAAATAATAATAAGAAATAAATAAAATCACTCTATAATAATACCAACACTGATGTAGTTAGAGCCCATTTATCACCCACTTACACCACACCAACAAGAATGAATAGAAAAACCAATCTTTCACATGCTTACACCATCAATACCATGCCAAAATTGGTGAATAGTTATAGCCATCTATCACTGGTTTACAGAAATAATACACCGACATTAAAGTACAATGCAGACATTGCCTGATATAGGGAAGTAAACAGATAAACTTGTTGACATCAATTGGAAAATGCCATAACCAATACCATAAGAATTAGCTAGAGAGAAATAACACATTTCAAAATATAAAAGAAGTAGGCTATCAAGTTCCTAAAAATAGAAGAACATGTTCTTCTTGGGCAAACAAACTTATGATCAATGAATTACTATTACTGAACAAACAGGTTGGAGGTACAGACATATCCTGCATAGACAAGCTAATCAAAGAGAACAGATGCATTGCTTGGTAAAGGAAGAAAACACAAGAAATATCTGAGAGATAAGTCTTATTAAATGTATGGTATGCAAAATTTACAAGTATGATTCAATAATCACATGAAAATGTGTTTCCTACCAGTTCTTAAAACCATTTATAGATTACATATTGAAGGGAAAATATCCAGTGCTTACCTCATTGTAAAATTGGTAATATCAAATATCATGATTCTCACCTGCTATATATATTGCAATACTTTACAAATATTTGCAAATATATACTTTATTGACACAGCACTACTTTTAGCAAGATGGCAAGCCCACCATAAGGAAGGGGTTATATAAAATATTTAGAAAGCCCTGAATTTCAAAATCTGCATAAAGAATCATGAACTACCAGATATTATTTTGCTAGTGCCTGATCCAATTGCTAGTTTCTCATCTTGATTAACTTCACCAAGGAGGCAATTTTTGTGATTTTGTTTTATTACTAATAAATATTATATTACATTATTATAAATATTTTATTATTGCTAATACTAATCTATTTCATTGAATCTATGACTAATTTTACTAACAATTACCTCTTTTACAGCATCTGAGACTACAGATGGAATCTTGGTCTGTGCATCACGAACATTTTTCATGGCTTTGTCAATTTTGTCTTTCAGCTGCAACATACAGCATTCTGAATGTTTGCATAGAAGTGTATTGTTTCACTAATACAGTGAAGGTAATTTTTTAAATTAGACATAAAAAAATGAACTTTATATTAATCTCATAGTACTCATGGCAAAACTGAACAAAGTTCTATTAAACAAGCTTGACTGTTATCTCCCTTTGAATGTAATCTCTAATTTTGGCAAACAAGGGATTAAACTGACAATGCTCTTTTGAAGTTGCTAATTTTAAATGGGAATATCTGGGTTTTTTCGTTTTGGGTAATTCTGGATCTGATTTAGGAAATTTTAAATTCATATACTGTATATGCTTAATTTTGTCAGTAAACATCCTTGTCATCTTGATGTTTATTTATATTTTATAACTTTCCTCATATATTTTCCTTAATTTGGTTTACTTATAGAATTTTTTTCAGAAATCCAGGACACTTTTGTAAAGTGCACAGGTCTTTTTTTTGTTGTTAATTTAATGAAAGACATGATAGAGGAAACCTGCACAAGAAATTATGGCCAGATCTATGTTTACAAATGAGTTTCATTCTTAAGGACATTTGTACTCTGTGCTATTTAGGCACTAAAGTCAAAATGTGTAGGTAAATGTCTGTGTCCAGTAATAAAACATCATTAAAAATAACACATTTGTACCCTGTAATAATTTGGCACAAAGTCAGAATGTGTAAATGTCTGTATTCATTAATAAAAACATTACTAAAAATAACACATTTGTAACTGTAATAATTTGGCACTAAAGTCAGAATGTGTAAATGTCTGTATTCATTAATAAAAACATTACTAAAAATAACACATTTCCATGCCTCAGCATCAGTGATAAATCTTTTTTTCTGTGTCTAAACTACTTCACATTGTTCAGAAGAAGGAATTCAATTGGTACAATTACATGATCCCATAATTAAAATTTAATTTGAAACTGAAAAATTTCATGGGTTTGATGGTTTTCTTTGGCTCATTCATATCTGCAGGTTGCCTTAAAAGTGAGACCACCATATCTTGATATCTAAATGATATGTCACAAGTAATTATTTGTGATGTTTCACACTGTTAAGTGAGTGTGCTTTTCATTATTCTCTGTGAAATGCTGAAATCCTTAGATTTCAGATAAAAAATGTTTACTCTTTATGGTTAAATGTTTTGCTTTTATCACCACAGTATTATATAAGTGGAAATTGATGGATAGTCTCACTTTACAACATGCAAGACCACCATACTCCAGTCACACTGCAACTGCTACATTATATACCTGAGAATGTTTATTAATTCACATTTGTTCAATATATGAAGATACACAACCATACTTTAATGACTGTTTTATTTTCACACTTTCACTTTTAAAAGTAAAATCAAAATCATCTTACACAAATATTTTCTGCTGAGTAGTTAACTGTAGTGGGCAGTTGTACTTACTTTTACACCACCAGGATTGAAAACCTCCTTCAATTTCTTTCCTAGGACACAGATTCCTTGCTGGAAGAAAGCCACACTTATCACTCACTGACATCGGTCTTCAGCATCAATAGCAGTAATATTAAGTCAGTCATGCATGCATACATTAAGTCAATCATGCATGGACACATAAAGTCAGTCATGTAACCATTAAGTCATGAATGGGTGTACATATGAAAAATATCTTAGCTCAAGGGTCAAGGTGTGATTTAAGCATTACAAGACAAGGTAACAACATGAATTGATGTATGAATTAAAATCATTTCTTCAAGAGAGAAACCCTAGACTCTAGCTAGAACAAAGATAGCCGATTCACAAAAAAACTGTAAAAAGCTTGTGTGTGTGTGTGTGTGTGTGATATAGACCCAGAGAAAAGAATGAATGATTCTCTGTAACAGAATTCATGAATCATAAATACCATTGTTTCTTTCACCCTTTGTTTCAGCAGAAACTAAAGGTACAATATTTGCTTAAGTACTGTGTGTGAGAGTATATTAATTTTAAACCTATTTTGTATGTATGATAAGAGTATTTTAAATTGTAATAATATTTGACAGAACACTGTGTAGTCCCTGTTAGTTTTGGTACTTTTTTTTTTGTGTCAGCATCGTGTGTGTATGTGTACAGCCGCATCCCCACGCTTCCTTTTCTTTTACAAGTAGGACCAGGGCTGTCTGTGTATAATGGGTCACGACCACTCCCTTTGTTTCAAAGCGCATGCTATATTGGCGCTAGCTGTGTCAGAGTGCGTGCTTTTATTGTTATATACTGTTTTAGGTAGTTAGTAATTGAAGTTCATATTTATATATTTAGAAAGTAGATAGTTTACATTTTTAAGTGATGTGTTTTTATATGATGAATAATGTTATTGTATTTGTGTATTTTGCAATTTATGAGGGTGTGAATGCTTTTCCTGAAGCCCGCCAACACAGATTTTATTTTATTAAAGGTTTAATTCTTCAGATTATATATATGAAAAGATTTGTATATTAAAGTATAATTATAGCAGTTTCATTGTATATTTGAATTATTATGTACTTTTTAGGCATATAGCTATAATTGATAGTTGAAAGCAAGTAAAGAAACACAAAAGTTATTTTTAGAAGCCTTTCCACACTAGATTTCTGTTTTCTGGAACCCTGGGCTTCAGGGAAGGCCGCTCCCATAGGATATAAAGAGCGTGTGTGGTTTGAGTGTCTAGTCACTGTTAGATGAGAGTCACTGTTAGCGGTACTACTACATTTGAGTGAGAGTCTCTGAGGGTGTCTATCTACATACAAATAAAGACTATGTAACAACTACTAGGCGTTGTCAAATCTGTTGTCATGACTGCCGTCCATCATCGTCTTGCGTCAGTATTGTCTCTATGTTTGTGACCCGGGTTCTACCACTCTGGAACTCCATTCACTACACTGTATATTTTAATCTATTAATCTTTTTCAGTATAATGAACATGTTTACTCAGGGGTATGCCTTTGATACACGTTCAGAGGTGATTAATTGTTGCAAAATATTTAATACTGCATTGTTGGTTGCAGGGTTCTTTAGTCATCGGTTTCCTCAGTTTAGTTTCTGGTTTGGACCATAAACAGCATTCTAGATCCAGTCTCCATTCTAATTCCGTCATGGATGGAAATGAGTGATAAAATCCTTTATGATATCAGTTTGCAGGCAATCAAAGAGAGATATTCCCACATGTTTTGAGCACTCAAGGTCATCAGACAAGTGGTCTAAAGATAAGAGTTACCCTGAACATTAGTGTTGAGGAGTGTGTTCTTTTCATACTATTACTTTGAGAGAACAGTTGCTTCATGAGAATAAACACTGTAGATGAATGATAAACATTTCAGGAGAATTTGCAATCAGAAAAATGGACTTTTTAGGGCAGACTAGACCCCTTTGAGATAGATTAATGATTTAAATAGTAACTGATATATATTTTTGACTTATTTGTTATCTATTTTTTAATAAATCCCTTTATTAATTTTTCACTCATTTTCATGTCATTTCTTATCACCTTTATGTAAAATTCATCTTGTAATATATATATTGTCTCTGTTTTGTTCTATATTTAGTGTGAGATACTGGGAGGTGTGTCCAAATTTTAATTAATTTTCAGGCGACTTCAGTATGTTGTTACCTTTCAAATAAAAGCACTATGAAATACCTTTATTTATAATGAAATTAATCATGTTTTATGTCTACTATTTAGTGTGAGATACTGGGAGGTGTGTCCAAATTTTAATTAATTTTCAGGCGACTTCAGTATGTTGTTACCTTTCAAATAAAAGAACTATGAAATACATTTATTTATAATGAAATTAATCATGTTTTATGACTACTATTTGCAACTTTAAAAACTTCTAATAACTGAACTAATATTAATCATGAAACTAACAGATAATTAGACAAGTGAAAAACCAATGCAAGAGGTTCACTTTAAAAAAAAAAAAATGATATCACAGGACATCAATAAGTTTAACACTCTGTGAATGTGTACATACCACATAACTTTGACCACATCATTTATTTTTTTTATTTACTAAGTGAAATCTGCAAACATACATTTGATTTATATCTGCATTATGATAATTTTACTTTCTTAACTGATAAAGTAATACTACACAAACACACACCTGACCACTTCATTTAATTAAAAAATGTAATATTGCACACAGACACACATATTATTTTATTTTTTAATTGGCAGAGTATAATTGCACACACACACACATTACAATATATATATATATATTTCTTTCTTTGACAAAGCAACAACACATACATATACAGTTAGCCATTTCATTTATAAGACTGACAAGATAAAACTCCACACAGACACTTATGCACACACACCACTTAATTACTTTAATTCTTTCTTTCACTGTACAGACATATAAAAACATGCACAATACATATAAACACAATTACATAAACATGGGTACATATCTATTTGCATGTTAGCAAATGACATAAAGAATGAAATATTTTATATATACTCTACCTGACGTAATTTTATTTGAGAAACATCATGCAATTGTGCTTGGAGTGAAGGCTGTCAAATTAATAAAAGATTGCAGTTAGTGAACTTTCTACACTGCTATTTAACAAAAAAAATATTTTTAAACTGTCCTTACCCAGTAAGAGTAAAAATCAGTGCTACATATCATTACCCAATAAAAAGACAAACAGTGCTAAGTATCATCAGGCAATGACAGGACAAACAGTGCTAAGTATCATCAGGCAATAATAGGACAAACAGTGCTAAGTATCATCAGGCAATGACAGGACAAACAGTGCTAAGTATCATCAGGCAATAACAGGACAAACAGTGCTAAGTATCATCAGGCAATAACAGGACAAACAGTGCTAAGTATCATCAGGCAATAACAGGACAAACAGTGTTAAGTATCATCAGGCAATAACAGGACAAACAGTGCTAAGTATCATCAGGCAATAACAGGACAAACAGTGCTAAATATTATCAGACATAAACAGCACAAGCAGTGGAACATATCATCAACCAAGAGTAGCACAAACATTGCTATATATATCATCACCCAACAACAGCACAAACATTGCTATGAATCATCACCTGGCAACAGCACAAGCATTGTTACACATCAATCAATAACATGAAACAAAACAGAACTACACATCATCAACCAATAACAGTAGAAGCAGTGCTTGTGCTACATATTATCATGCAACAATAGGATAAGCAAAATAAATTAGTAACTATAACTAAAGTTATAGCAGTGATAAATAGTATAACCCAATAATATTATGAGGTGATAAATAGCATAACTATTCAAAATTAAAAATAGCATAGCCATGAATATTATAAGCAGTGATAATAACCCCTCTCCTTCATACAAGTACAGGCAGAGTTGATTATCAAACAAAACTATATGGATTGTTGAATGGCACTGTGTTTATAGATTCACAGTTATTATGCAAGGATTTGTGGTTGATTACAAGTTTAGGAGTTGATTAATGTGTAAAGATATTATGGTGTTGTGTTGAGCTCTGTTGTATGCAAAAATGTTCTTTTAGTTTATCTTGTACCTGTTTATTTTCATTTATCTGATGATGCACCAATTTAAGATGTGTGTGTATGTGTACTGGCATTTGTATGAGCATGCATATTCTTCAACACGGAGTATAAAGTGTGGAGTGTGTCATGAAGTACAGTGTAGAGAAGAGCAAAGAATTGTTATGTAAAGTGATGTAGTGCAGTGTGTGATTGTGTGTCTGTGTGTAAGTATAGAGCAGTATAGTTTAGAACAGAGGAGAGCAAACTTTTAAGACGACCAAAGGTCACAAAGTCCAGAAAGTTCAGAATACAAAATGAGAATAGAAGTGATTTTAAAAGGTGTACTTTATGTAAAGCAAACAACTGTTTCAACGAAAAGTTAATGAGATGGATGGTGTTGCTTACAATGAATCAGTGATTCAATGTCCAGCTAAATTGATGTTAACTGTGAATAGCTTTGCGACCAGACAAGAAACCTTCCCGGGCCAAATCTGGCCCAAGAGCTAGAGTTTGCCCGCCCCTATTTTAGAACAAAACAGTATCATGTAATCTAGTATTGTGTATTGAGTATAGTAGAATAGTGTCATGTAATGCAATGCAATGTGGTATAGTGTCATGCTGAGTAACAGAGTGCCATGTCATGAAATGTTACAAAGTGTTATGTTATGTATTGCAGTGCCTTTATGTTGTATGGTGCACTGTAGTTGTAGCTTAAAGTGCGGTGTCATGTATTGAAGTGTAGTCTAGAGCAGTGTTGTGAAGTGTGGTGTGTAATGTAGTTTAGTTTAGTATGGAAAAGTGCCTTGTGATGTGGTAAGCAATGCAATATAATGTATAATGTATGGCTTTGTAGTGTCAAATTGTTTACTATAATGTATAGATTAGCATAACACAATGCAAAGCAGTTTAGTGAGTTGTTAAGTGTGGGTATAATAATGTTTGTAGAGTCTTGCAGTAGAATGCCATGTTACTTGATGCAGTACTGCATAGTGGTATAAGTTACTTCCTTGTAATATAATGTTGGAAGTGTATATATTGTGCGATATCATGAGTGCAGTGTAGCAAAGTGTTGTGTAGTAGTTTAGTGCAGTCTAGATAAATGCAGTGTTAGGTAGTGTTGTATAGTACACTGCATAATACATGTAATACTATGGTGCATAGTGCATCGGTTATACAGAGTGAGGAAACATACATACAGGGGAAACAGTTGTAAAGTTCTCATTTTTATTTAGTTTTATTTCCATGTTACAAACAATGCGACAACTGTATCAATGCACTATACATTTAGTTCTTAAAATACCGGTAATGAAGCTTGATAGGCCGTCACTGCTGAAGACATGTCTTGTTTATCCTGATAAATAAAAATAAAATTGCAATCTTCAGCACTATTTTGAATAACAACACACAGTAGAAACTAATGGAAATGAAAAGAGTAACAACATACAGTAGAAACTAATGGAAATGAAAAGAGTAACTGAATCATTACTTCTAAAACAAGTAAATTACCAAGTCATTTATTTAAAATATATATAAACAATCTGTTTAGTGGGATTTATAATATTTTAATAAGTGCAAAATTATAATCTCAACTTGATAATGTACAAACATTATGGAACAAAGTGCAGAAACTAAATACAAAGAAAGTTTTAAAGAAACTTGCTGTAGATATGAATTATGACATAAAGATTCAAAGTGTGATGTGTCACAGGTTAGAAAGATTTCTCTGTGTCACAGGTTTTGAAGGTTTCTTCGTTTCACTGGTGTTGAAGTTCTCTTTTTGCATAATAATTAAAAATCCTCACAGGTTAGTCATCACCTGTAGTTTTGCGTTGATTGCAAGTGTTGGCTTAATACTTGTGAACAGTATTACTTTTGTTTTTGAATCTTTACAAGCAAAGTTGTGTTAGTTTTTCTCCAACTCCACTCTATTTCTGCATGTATTGTTTCTTTCTGATCTATTTTCACTTGGTTTTTGCTCTGATGACATTTAGTAGTCAACTGAATAATATTTTCATCAATGTCATCTGTTGACATTGCAATGTCCACTACTGTGTTGATGCTGAGCATTTTTAACCACATCTCTTTTCGGTTTTCCTCTTAATCAATTAATGGACCATCAATGGTTTCCATTAATTTTTCAGCTTCTGTTTTGCATGATGTTGATGAAAATTTTATTATCAGATTTGCTGCTTTCATATTTTTCACTATATTAATTTGTTTCTGTGTGTACTGGTTTTTCACTTTTTCATACTACTACTAGTGGGGTAAATTCTATGTATTCATTTGTTTCTGTGTGTACTGTTTTTTTTCACTTTTTCATACTAGTGGGGTGTTCTATGTATTCCTTTGTTTCTAAGTGTACTGGTTTTTAACTTTTTTGTAATAGTGGGGTGAGTTCTATCAATTCATTCTCATAGTGTGACCACCTGCTTTGCATACAATGTGATCATCTGCTTTACATTTAGTGTGATCACCTACTTTGCATTTAATGTGATCAACCATTTTACATATAGTGTGATCACCTGCTTTACATACTGGGATGTAACAAATTAACTCCATATATATATATATATAATCATATTCTTTATTATCTTTCGCAATATTTTAATTTGTAAAGGTGACAGCTGACCACACTTGATCTTGCTTGTTCTCACACTATTTCAACATCTAAAGCCATTGGATAATATGTTGACTGGGTCCCACAAGAAAACAGCAAAACACATACACAATAACGGACTGACAAATTTAGGTTGACCAGCATAACAATATGAATGATTGTTGCTAGCTCCTTCATGCTAAAATCACAGCTTTAGTTGAAATATCTGGTGGAATTATTTGCTTGTTGCTGTGAGATTCCAGTCCATTGTGGAGCAAACATCACTTGCCCTCTAGTAAGGTTGTTAGAATGAAAAAAACTTAGAAATATTTTGTTATGTTATGCATTTCCTGATATAAAATATAAAATAGAAAAGGCATTTTAGTTATGGCAAATAATTTGGATGTAAGTTGAATTTAGTTTTGATTGTATTTTTGATGTTCATCTATTTTAATATTCCATATGAATGGGGTTAATAACATTTTTTGAAAACATAAGTATGAAAATGAAAGGAGAATAGAAAATGTAGAGATTATCATGTAAGCAATTTTTGTGTGCACCTAGGAACACATCCTTCTTTGTTATGCTAGGCCTCACATAATTGGTGACTTGTGACCGTAGGTGTTTATCTTCCTTTTTGTTTGGTGAATTCTATACAGACTGGAATCTATTAGAATTTGTGCCAGATCTGCTACCTGACAGAGATCATGTCAATGCTAGTTTGATGTTAAACAAGGGAGATAAACCAGTTTTTCCTTGCCAAAGTTGGAGTATATACGATACAGTGTTATCTCAACAATGCAACTTTGAAAAAAAAACTTTTAGCAGATTTACATGATTTATGGACATCCATAACACAGCAACCTGGAGACCCTCATAACAAGTATTGAGTTATGTCACCATCAACTCAGAGGGGCATTCATTACAAGCTTTGAGTAATGTCACCATCACCGCAGAGGGGCATTCATTACAAGCTTTGAGTAATGTCACCATCACCTCAGAGGGCATTCTACACAAGACTTTGGCTGCCTTGAGTGAATGATTGATTCATATCTGCTTAATGTCTAATAACACTGGATAATTCTGCAGAAGGTAAACTCTTTAGCTGATATCAGCCAGTAGTAGGTTGGGATGGGAAGGGATATCTGTTTTGGAGAGGATGGGGGAGAGGGGATGACTAATTTCAGACATTGAGATATCTTTCCCTTTATCTTGCAGGCACATGACTATCTTGGTAGGAGTAACACAGAACACCAGACTAGTACCAAATAAGTGTGTGCTTGGTATTATACACACACCCAAGATATCATTTGTGGCATTGTTGCTTACTAGTTGGGTTTAGATGGTTTTTTTATTTGTTTTTTTTTTGGGGGGGAGGTTGATAATTCAGAATTCAGGGTTAAGTTGTGAAATCATTGGTTTAGATAAATGACATTTTTTATAGACTACAGCTGAAGACGGATTTCATGGTAAAGTGTTAAATCAGTGGTTTAGATATGTCACATTATGAGGAAATATTATTAATTTTTTTTTCTCTTTCTAAGTGTCCTCATTATCTAAATGATTAACAAACCAGCCAAATTAATTAAACAAACAAAAGGCTAAAATAACCATTTGGTCAACAATGTGAAATGCTAACTGAGAAACAGATAGGAGGGAGGAATAGGTTTGATAGGGAGTTTGTGCCGGGGAAAGTGTAATTAACTTCGGAGGGACACATGCAATTTACCCCTCTGGTCAGCATTGCCAAGCCCATAAATCTGTGTCAGTGTACGGAATACGTGAGGGCCACTGACACTAATTTTGTCTGTGAGAAAGACAGGCTCTGAGTTTTGAAATGTAACTTATTTTTAAGAATCACTACAATAAAAGTTTGTTAGTTTAAGTTGATATTGTTTTGCAAAATTATTTGCTGAAATAGAAATTTTGAATGTTAAGATTTATATTACTATAGTTAAATGTGTTGGTGTGTGTACAACCCTTTCTTGCTATGACTAGTGTATCCTGGCCAGGTGGCGATGAGTCACCATAGCGATGTAGTGATGTAGTTTTAAAAATAAAATAAAAGTAAGGGAAGCTCTGAGATCTAGCTATGTAGTTAGCCGCAAATTAATATGTCAAGCAAATGTGTCAGACTTGGAATTCGAATATTGGCACTAAATGGAAGTGGACAGTCAGGATATTCATAGGCTCATATATGCAGTGCTGGATGGGGGTACCATGTGCTGGAGGGTGTGTGTTCTAATCAACTCAGTGAAAATGATCTACAAGAAATTTGCGCATAAAAGGGGATGAAACAATCAAGAAACGAGAAGCATCAAGAATGTAGTGTTTGGTAGAGGGGTGGAAAAGACCCTCTGATAGAGTTTCTCCCTGCTTCTTTGTACCAAGGACTTTACTTCTGGGAGGCAACCAGCACAGTAGAATTGCCTGGACACTGCAATAGAGTGCCAGACGTCTACCCAGCTGTATTTTGAAGGTGCGCCGTCAGGGTTGTCAACAGATCAAGATGGACCAATCGTACAGTCAGTCATCTCGGATTCTTCAAAGACTCTGTGCAAAGACTGCGGGCGATTGATTTTCCCTGCAGATAGATCTGGTGGAGGTATAATGTCACAGCGCTTGGAAATATTGCAGATGGGTAGTCGCGATGATGCGTGGCATATCGCAGAAAAATGGCAAAGTTGACCGTTAAGAAAGGTTAATGAGAAGAGATGAGACACGTAAGGGAAGAGAAGAAACGAGAAACATAAGAGAAGAGAAGAAACAGGAAACGTAAGAGATGAGAAGAAATGAGAAAACGTAACAAGAGTAGAGAAATAGGCTTAACGAGGAGCACAGCGAAAGCGTGAAAGAGTAGCAGCCATCGTAGCAGCGAGGACAGCTGTATTTGTGTTCCAGGGAGCGAACCATGACATCAATGGTGTTTTTGTGTATCATCAAACCCCCCAGCATGAGAAAGTGACAATAACTATGCGAGTAGAAAAATACTAATTAGTGTAGGAATCTCAGAGCACATAAACCTAAAACTTAAAACTAAAGCTTAGGATCTTAATTAAGAATTAAACCTAAAATTAAAAATAAACCTTAAACTTAAATCTACATTGAACAGTGAAGAGTCATTTTAAGATTGGTATAAGAAAATACTGATGTGACTA
The DNA here is from genome assembly GCA_028829895.1 of Sinotaia quadrata. NCBI lineage: Eukaryota > Metazoa > Mollusca > Gastropoda > Architaenioglossa > Viviparidae > Sinotaia > Sinotaia quadrata. The sequence continues at coordinate 14,537,967 of CM054180.1, read as the reverse complement.
TCTTAAGAAGGACTTGCAAGTCGAATGACATTGTTTACTGTTGAACTATTGAATTTTGATAGAGGAGCAGTGGCTCCAGAACTTATAAATAATGACTCCTATTTTAATGATAAAAAATGCTTAACGTATTTAGAAATAGTACTGCATGAAGAATCTTGAATTTTGTATTTCTTTTATTTTATTCATCATTCTTTTTTCTTTCTTTCTTTTCCCCCACCCCACGGGTGTGAGTTGTGGATGGCTGACTAACCAACGTGTGAGAGGAAACCCATAGATCAATAAATTTGAATTTGTACTTTGACATTGAGGCTTTTCCTGTCTATGGTTTTGAAAGAGTGGTTGTGGTGGTTACACGTTGTGTCGTCTGTGCCGTCTACACTTCACCATTACCCATATGCAATCACACATGCAAACTTGTTGACAATACATAACCTACAATCAGAATAAAATTCGAGCCAAACCACCATCTTGGTATTCTGTGTGTGGATTTGTAATAATATTTATGCAAGTCCTACATGGCATCGACTAGCCACCACCCTCCTTTCTTCGGAGAGAAGGGGGCTGGCAACAAGATAAATGACATTTTTTATAGTCTGCAGCTGAAGACAAATTTCATGCACCCACTTAGAACCCACACCAGTGAAGTAGAAACCAGAAGTGACTTGGGTTTCCTTCAATAGAGATTCTACCCAATCCTCAATGACTCTGAACAAGCTTAAACAAATATTTATAGAAGGCATATTTGATTTAGTGGGAAATCTCCAAATACTATAAGGCACATTACTCAGTAAGCAAGATGGCAATCCCAAATACTATAAGGCACATTACCCAGTAAGCAAGATGGCAATCCCAAATACTATAAGGCACATTACCCAGTAAGTAAGATGGCAATCCCAAATAATTCCTAAGAAGGAAGAACATCTCACAGGTACTTGATCTGATGTGGAGCTTCTTTAGAATATTAATTAGTTAGAAAGATAATAAAGTAGAATGTTTCTTACAAGATCTATTAACTGGTCATAAGGAAGTTTTGATTCTACAGCTGTGAGACTCTGGAAGTGAGCTTCCACTTCTGGTGAGAGGATATTCACAGGGTCCACTGCAACATTTATACCGTCTATCTTGGAATCCAGATCAAGGTCCTGAACAACACAATCCAATGAACTTTCAGAATAAATACCTTTATTGTTACACATTTCTGTTCCTTTCTCTCTCTGTTAAATCTTATTCTTTTCAGCTTTTTCCTCTCTTCACACATGCAAACACATATATACACATGATATGCATTACATACTGTGATGGCTATGCCACCTAGTTAATGGTTATGATTATTATTAATTAATTAATCATACATAATTAATTACAAGTGATTAGAATCTTAATTTATGTTATTAATAATTCTCCAGAAGACACACTCATCTCTCTCACTTGGTGGATATGTGGGTGCTGTAAATGTTTTTTTCTCTTCCACAACATTAAAGACAAACATTTACTGTCACACAATATTTTCAAAAGTGGAAAACTTCTTCCTAAAGGAGAAAACAAATCTGTCTTTAATCTACATTTATTTAGCTAGCTCGCATCCACTCACTTTCTTCTCCAACATAAGGTTATCAATATGTGTAATTATTGTTAAATTTATTGACCTTATTACATTTATTTATTTATTTATTAAATCAACAAACAAATAAATATATGACAAATACAATGCTGCTTTTTTTCTGTAAAATATAATCAGGGAGCAAATGCTATGTTTCCAGTTTATTCCTTTTAACTCCATTCCTTCTTACATTCAAGTATAACAGTTTCTTGCAAGAGTATTTATTAGCCCGATACACACATACAGCATAATAATACAGTGTAATAGTTTTATGAGTGGGTTCACTAGAACAATGTCAAGTGCTTAGCATACTACATAAAAGCATCATAGTTCACAATTTGTAGAAATAAGTCTACTCACATAATACATCTCCAAGTAAAACACAAGTATAACATATCAATAGCAAAATGCATGAAATATTTGTAAGTCCATTCTCTCTCAATCAGTCAGTTAACTCACCATTAAGCTAATGGCTGCCTTCATGACTGGACTTCTTGCCACACCAAATTTAAGTGATTAGACAGTACAATTCCCTTTAGCATGTATACTTTTGATCTCAGCCCATTGGCTGATCTTGTTCTCATAAATATTAACCATTGGATAATAAAACTATTCAGCCAGTTGGAACTGGTTTGCATTGCATCAACAATTTCTAGCATATTCTCAGATTGAGATGTTTACTTCAACTCTGACACTTACAAAAACACCATCATAAGGAGTGCCTAAGGTCAGGTCACTTCACCAATTTATATAACATTTAAGTTTAGAAATAGGGATAGGCAAATTTACTCTGCCACACATACACACATCTACATAAATCCTTGCATGCATGCATGCAAGCGCACACACACACACACACACACACAAGCTTATGGCAAAACAGACATATTAGCAAGTCAAAGAAGTACAAATTGGAAGACAGACAATTTAGAAAATCAGAAAGAATAGTTTTTAACTTCCACTTTTTCTTTGTGTGAAGAGCGAGACAAAAGTACCTAAAGACAGTTCAAGTGACATACAAATGTAATGATTACTTTTTTAAAATCAAGCAATTCTGATAATTTAACAGTCGGAGACTCGTCCAATTGGAAGGTCTTGTATGCGGTCATATCATCTCGACAATTTCTGCCCATGATGAGAAACAAATACAGAAAGTTAATGACCCAATCTATTTATGCAGCATCTATAGTAATTCAAATTAAGATGCAATAACATTTTTATATATTTAATGCTACTATAATCTTTAACATTTTAATTTCTTGTAACAGCAATTTATATTGAGAGTAAGTTTATCGTCTTCATTCCTACTTACCCAGACAACTGAAGGCATTTCATCTGATTTTCTCTCCTTTGCTGTCATGCATAAATAATTAAATCAAGCACACTTATGTTAGGTAGTCTACTATAACTATCAGCAATTCAGTGATATATGTCATGCATTGGTAAAAGTTTCATAAAACTTATAATACAATTTTACTTTCTTATGTATATTTTTTTCTATGAATATGAACTTACAAATAAAATGCACATGAAGGGCTTATTTCAAGTAAACCATCCTAGTAAAAGCTATTAACAGCACTCGAGAGTTCAGGAGTAACATTTATTGTGTGAGGTTGGGGAATAGTAATGTAAATGCAGGTGCATTCTGAAAGAGGTAACAACTGAAAACACAATGTGGCTGTAGGAATGGAAAAGTGGTGAAAGATATGGTTCATTAAGCATACATTAAGTAGAATAGTAGAGTTTGTAGAAATGTCCCACAATATCAATATTTTCATGTGCAATTGTTGTAACTCTTGATCAATTTTATAGCAATGCAATGTGGTGTAAATGCACTTTTTTGTAACTTATTACAGTGCTCATGCACTCATAAATTTTTACTGCACTTGTGTACTTATTCATAACTGATCGCAGTACTTACTCCCTTGTAAGTGATTACAGCACTCATGTTCTTATTGGCAACTGATTAATTATAGTACTCATGCACTTATTGGCAACTGATTACAGTATGCATGCACTTATTGGCAACTGGTTACAGTGCCCATGCACTTATTGGCAACTGATTACAGTACTCATGAACTTATTGGTAAGTGATTATAGTATTCAAATTTATCTGCAAATGATTTTTATTTTATGACTGACATTACAGTACATTTAATCTATGTAATTAAATGCAGAAACACACAAACGCTAAAAAAAACTAACTGAATGTAAAAGAGCAAACTCATAAAAAAATTCCTTCTGAAAATGTAAGTTGCTACAAGGTGAAATTTAGTCACAGGCACAAATATGGACTTCTTAACAAGGTATCAGCAAAACGACAGTAAACTATAATAATGTCTACACTGCTGTCATCATTCAAAGAGGCATAAGTAAAACCATGGTAAGCCATAGTAATGCACACACAGTTGACATCTTTCAAGGAGTATCTTCACTAGTGAACAGGAATAAAATTGTTTATCAATAAACTAAATTTAAAAAAAGTAACTTAAAAATTAGAGCTAATGTGAGTGTTAAATAAAAAATCAGTGCAACACAAAACATTTAAAGTGTGTATGTGTCTGTAGGGGGTGGGATGCTTATGTGTCTTCTAGTTCCTAATGCTGATAGAGCAATGACACAAACACTCCATGTTGACTTCACTATATTTGTCTTACCTGATGACACTGGAGACTTTACAGTATGTGTATGTGTCTGTGTGTGTGATTGCTTTGGTAGACTGAATTTGTAATGTCTAGCTCATGACACTGATATAATATAAATAAATCACGAGCACTCCAAGATTTCTTTTTGCATTTCTTACTTGATGACAGATGAGACAGTGACAGTCCCTTTAGGATTGTTGATCAGGGAAGTACTGATGAAATTCCTTTGGTCAAAAATTAAGTGAGTATTTTCAAGCTGGAAAACAATAACAAAGCATACATATATAGATAAAAATAATGACTGATCAATTGAATGACTTCTTGCTTGCTTGAAGATGAAACATAATGGATAAAAAAAATAGTATTTTAACTATTAGAAGAAGAAAAAGGAAATTTCCTGTAGTGAACACAAGCATACCAGTTTTCAGCATTTCAACATAAGTAAAATCTGCTTCACAAAATAGCACCCACAAATAACACTACCAACTGTGATATAATGCATACAACACTACTGCAGTTTGAAGTATAAGCACTTAAAAAAATATAAGTGGTAGGAGAAAAAAGAATGGCTAGTAGAGTTCTAGCAGAATAAAAGAAAAGAAAATGTCCTTTTCAAATTACACAGATGAGCAATCTTTCTCTAGAGAAGAATGAAATTCAAACTATGACAAATATTTTCAAAGACAATCAAACGTCACATTATTTGATCATACTGATTTCTGAAAACTGCCAGAACTTTTACAATTTTAGATGCATGACAAGCAACAACAGTCTTTTACAAATGCTATTTATTTACTACAACTTCTTGAAATATCAAATTAATAATTATTCAAAAATATATTTTTATTTCTAAGCATTATAAAGAATGTATTATTTATAATAATGAATAACTTGCAATTTTAACATAAGTATAGTAATAAATGACCTATATATCCTTATCATAAGTGTCAATTAATTTTTCATAGCCAAATGTTATCACTAATAATACAAAATTAAAATCTCTTGACATCTCAAAATCAGAATCTTTAAATTAAAAAGTGTACATCAAGCAATATGTCATAAATAAAGATGTTCTACACCATGAGAGTCGATTTCTAAAATTTTAAACATCCACAGCTTAACATCGATAAGTTATGGTAAACCAATTTAAAGAGATTGTCTAACTGTTTATAACACTGACCTCCTCCAAAGTAGTCAGATCTGGATCTAAGGCTGCCTGACAGATGAAAGCATCTAATGAAGCCCCCAGGACAAAAGTTGCAATAGCAATAAGTGTCAGGAGCCAGCTCAGCATTAGGAAGATGAACACGCCACTGAAAAATTGGATATACATTGGTATATAGATACATCAGTTTATCAGTGGATAGTTTTAAAAATTAAACAAAGTGTATGAGCAGAGATAGACAGGTAGGCAGAAAGACAGACACAGAGATGGATGAATAAATGGATAATGTACATATGAATGAATTGATTATGCATGTATAGATATAAATAGATTATGTATGTTTGTATAATTAGAGATATGGATAGATGAATGAAATGGATTATGTATGTTTTGTTTGTATTTTAACAGCAAGCCACCAAAGGGGGTTATCTTAAAGCAAATGCATGTGTAAATAGAGTGTTTGATGAATGAATGGATTATATATGTTTTGTTTGTATTTTAACAGCAAGCCAACAAAGGGGTTATCTCAAAGCAAATGTATGTATAAATAGAGAGAGTGTTTGATGGATGAATGGATTATATAAGTTTTGTTTGTATTTTAACAGCAAGCCAACAAAGGGGGTTATCTCAAAGCAAATGTATGTACAAGTAGAGTTTGATGAATGAATGAAATATACATGTATCTATAATCAGAGAAAGATGGATGACTGAATAGATTATATATCTGTAACTATTTGAATTATGTATGTATAACTATTTGAATTATGTATGTATAACTATTTGAATTATGTATGTATAACTATTTGAATTATGTATGTATAACTATTTGAATTATGTATGTATATGGATAGATGAACAGAAAGATAGATGACTGAATGGATTATATATGTATAAGGATAGATGAATTATGTATGTATATGGATAGATGAACAGAAAGAAAGTGCAATGGGAAACAATTTAGCCCTAAATTAACGGATTTCAATTATTAATATTTTAATCTGCTGCTGAATTTATAGTCAGAATAATATTATTTTTGTAAACTGGGAATTAGAATATATGTTATGGAAATGCAGAGATATTGATACTGGATTTCCATATGACAGACTGGATAAGGAGGAGAGAAGTTGTCTTAGGAAAGCTGGAAGAAGTGACCAAATGATGATTCAATACAGCTGAACCATTCTACAGTGCACCTCCATTTATGTGACAGCCTGACAATAAACTGCAATATGTGGGTTGCAAAATTAGCCAAAAGAATGATTGTATAACTTTAGTATCCAATTATTATCCAAATTAATTGGGACCAAGGTAGGTTTGATTAATCAAACAGTTTAGATAATCAAACATACATAATACCCAGTTTATACAAAGCAAAGTGTAATTAAACCTACAATTACATTATTAAATTAAGTGCATTGCTGGTGTATTTTGAAATATGAAGTATTATAAAAACATATAAATGGCTTGTAAATAGTGACCAAAATGTTTTGAAGAAGTAATGTAGGTTATATTTATTTTGACTTATTTTAATCTTTACATGGTTTCAATTTAAATAACTTTTTCTTTTACTTAGACAACAGACAACTGCAGACAAATAAGACTATAATGAATATTGGAAAAATTTATCTTTTAAAATAACAATGATATAACAGAAAATGATGCATCAAGGTCACAGGGTGGGCATCATGGGTCAGCAGTGCTTCAGATATTTGATGGTTCAGATAAATGATATTCAGATAATCAACATTCTACTGTACCTAATTAATAGGCATGACTGGATCAGAATTAAGAAACAAGTGTGTCACATCATGTGTAACTCTTAGAGAAAATTATGTGACCACACACCGAAGATGATAAAAATAAACCACTAATTGAATGAAGTGCTGAGCATATCAAGAAATTAAATATAAAACTCTATCCATGATTAAATCTCATTCAAGACTGCTGGCTAATGGATGGTATTGTTCCCTTTCATTCAAATTATCAGATCACTAATTAAGCAACTTTTGCTAAATTATAATCATGCAATATCACTCGACCCAATGATGTCACCAAAGATTATTTTCTCTTTTTGAACAGTCATGTGAAAACAAGTAGTTAGGAATAAGTAGGATTATCTCTTCATATGAAAAATGGCAAATTGTATTACAGTAACATTAAGAAATGAGAGCATTTCATCTTTTATTCATCAACATCATGGCTGTAATCCATGCATGTTATACCAATTCACTCTGCCATGACTGACAAAGTGAGGACGCCATTTTCCATGATATTTCAAAGATTGGGATGGTTTCCAGTTGTAATTTATAGAGAAACATGCAAAATGGAGAACTATGAGAATTAACAGCTCTTTCAACAATTCAACAATTATTTGAACAGTCCAACAAATGATACAGACCACTTTGATTTGCATGGAACATTATCAGGAGTAAAAGATCAAAGCTTCTTGATTTAAGCAAGAGATTTTCTTTGGGTATAGTAAGCTAATGTAACAGTACAAGTTAATTCCAAAGTAAATTAAAGCTGATCAGTTAATCTTGGAACCTGGTAACATACTGAATAGACGTGTGTCTGATTTTAGCTTAGAAGTGGTTTTGAGAATATAAATTATGATCCAACTTGATTAAGGTCAGCATTTTTTCCCCTAAAAATCAATATTAATTCATTAAGTGGTTTCGGAAACATTAATTATGATCTACCTTGACCAAGGTCAGCAGGTTTCTAAGAGTGATCAGTAATTAATGAAGTGGTTTTTCAGCTTGTTTCTAATAGAGATTAGTAATTAATGAAGTGGTTTTGGAAATATTAATTATGATTTAGCTTGATGAAGGTCAATGTGTTTCTAATAGAGATCAGTAATGAATGAAGTGGTTTTGGAAATATTAATTATGATCCAGCCTAATTGAAGTTGGCTTGTTTGTAATAGAGACTCATAATTAATAAATTTGTATGGGAAATATTAATTGCAATCCTTCACAATTAATAAAAAACATTCTCCTAAAATTTCTCATATACAGACAGACAGGGAGAATGGTACAGGAAAAAATATTTCAAAACAAAAGACTATCATTTCATCTATTTTTAGTTCTTACAGTTGTTTAGTGTCTAAAATAGCTGATAACCATTTAACCTCTTGAGGCATTCTTACCAAAACAGTGTTCTCCTAGCACAATTATTAAAATGTATTTTATTGTACTGCATCTTAGGTTTTCTCTTGAGTTTCTTGTTAATCCATGCTATTGCTGACTCAGATTTTGACAAAATGGCCACAATATTTCCCATCAACAACAGCAGCAGTGACAGCAGATCAATCAGCAATAACACCAATACTACTATTCGTCTGCAAATATTGATAAAATGACACTGACAAAATGACAGATCACTGCTAATTATAAAAACAATACTACTTTATCTTCATATATCTAAATATATTGATAAAATATACACTGATTATGCAATATAGCAATATTACTGTCTGTCTAACAAGTGTTAACTTATTACTGCTAACTATTAGTACAACCTACTCATTTAAGTGGTGTTTATAGCAACACTGATTGTTGCTATCTAATAACACAATACTGCTCATCTAAATATATTGAATATATTATACTTTTATAGTGAAGTGATCACTGGTAACTAACAATTATATTACTAATCTGAATAATAATATTAATAATATTTGTGTGATTCTATGGACCCATCTAAAACTTGCTCTTAACTAGCATAGGCAGTTTTCCAACTCCTTATTCCATCTATGGTGCCACCTCTCACTGGTAGAACACAATAATTGTGAAGAGAAGTACCCTAGTAGACACACTTATGTACATAGACACACACAAATGCACACACACATACACACATGTGCACGCGCAGAGACACATCATATATACAATATATAATTTTTCTACGCTTTTTCTGACATACTGAGTGTGACTTAGGGAAATGAGCAAACACTGTATTCATTAAGCAGTCTGTCAGGGAACTTCAATCATGCCTTATTCTGACTGTAGTATAAAGCGGTGATTAATGGATGTATAATATCACTGAGTGCATTCGTTCTTCAAAATATCATACACTATTTTCATATTGTGAAGTATGATTAATATATAAATGTAATTGTATAATTATTATCAAATATGATTAATTATGCATATTTTAAACATATTAATAAAGATTAAACATACTAATTGTGGGTATATTATCCAAAATGATGAATCAAACAATATACAAACTGCATTACTGTCAAATATGATTAAACATGCCAATTTTCACTGTATTGTTAAATATAATTAAATATACTAAAGGTCACTATATTATCAAATGTGAATAAACATTATGAAATTCACTGCATTATGAAAACATAAATAAACATAATTAATTTCACTATATTATAAAATATGTTTAAACAAACCCTATATGCCAAATCTCATTATATATTATAACATAATAAATAAACATCAGTAAATACTGAATATGAGTAAGCATACTAAATCAGTAAATGTACTGAATTATCAAATAATGTTAAAAATACTAAATACACTAAATCACTATCAAATATGAATAAACATGAAAATTCTTCCTAACTTTGTTGTTTCAGATGGTCAAACATATAAATGTCAATATTAAATATGATTATGCAATATATGATTAATGTAATTGTTTTATACAAATTTGATTAAAACATATAAAATATTGCTATTTTATCAAATATGATTACACAAAGGTCACTAATTATCAAATATGATTAAACATGATGAATGTCATTATAATTTTTAATATGAGTAAATAAATCAAATGTTTCTGCATTATCAAATATAATTAAACATACCAAATATCATTAAACATACCGAAAGCTATTATAAAAAGCAACAGTGGCCAGTTTTGAAATGGTCAAAGCTCTATACTCTTCAAAACTTGGGTTGTCTTTCAACTGAAATGAAAGTGTTAACATATTACTTTTGTTACAGTATAACTGTTGGTATGCTATGACATTTTAAAAAGAAATCAAAGCGATAACATATATTATTATTATTGCAGCACAACTGTTGGTAGGCCCTGACGTTTTAGAAAGAAATCAAAGTGTTAACATATTACTTTTGTCTAATAATTTATAGTGTTGGTAGGCCCTGACATTTTAGAAAGAAATCAAAGTGTTAACATATTACGTTTGTCTAATATAGTGTTGGTAGGCCCTGACATTTTAAAAAGAAATCAAAGTGTTAACATATTACTTTTGTCTAGTATAGTGTTGGTAGGCCCTGACATTTTAGAAAGAAATCAAAGTGTTAACATATTACTTTTGTCTAGTATAGTGTTGGTAGGCTCCAACATTATAGGAAGAAAATTGAGGCTTACATTTGGTCTCGAGAATTCACAAAAATTTCTTGAACATTCCTCATGGTGTGCTGAGTAGCACATATGAAAATTTAGAAACATTTGTATAATGTGCCTAGAAGGGGTACATTGGACCACCACCTAAATAAGAAAGATAGTGACTTCTTGGAGTAATTGTGGACACCTGCTAGTGATAGTTGCCATCATTGAAAAGGTTATGTACATTGACTTTAATTATCTCTAAAACAACTCATTTCTGTGATGAATTATATACATGAACTTGATTATATATGTGTTAATTTGACTGCTGATGTCTATGCCAGGATAAAGTGAATTATTGTCTAGCATTAATCGAACATTTTTGTTAAATGATGTAAATGTCAACATTCTTTTGATTATATTCGTATGTTGTATATTTGATTGTTGATTAATAAATTTATTGTTAAATTTATTAACCTTCTTGCACATATATTTAACAAATATTTAACTTTATGTTAGAGTAACAGTGGGTGGATGGGGCTCATTAAATATAATTAAAAGACTAATTTTTTATTACTCCTTTAGTAAGTAGTTCCCAACTGCAAAATAAATATGCAACAGTAAAATGTCTATCTTGAGTAGAGTTTTATGATACCCTTATAATCTGTCAAGCGAGAGACATGTTGGTCTTGTGGGAGAATTATTTATAAGAATAAATTAAGATTCTCGATCACTTGTGAGGTGTGACACTATCAAAGTAAAGTACATGCATACATTTTGTAAAGTAGTGACTCTAGTAATGTAGTATCTAAAAACCATTCAATTGCATCAATACAGACTTATTTTCAGTTACAATTGTAAACCACTTTTTATATTTACCAGTCTAATATTTCATACAAATTTGAAAGAATTTCTGTAATCCATTTTTCCTTTATATTATATGCTACAGTGAAATACAAAAGTAATTGTGATATTAATTATTCTTTAAGTTTACACTGACAAAGTTAGAAGAACATGCTATTTTTTTTTAAACAAAAGAGTAATATGAGGGAAAATTATATTTAGTACATTTATTCTAGTAAATTTTAATGCACTCTCAAATATATTCTTTATCTTGAGAAAAATATACTCTGTATAATTTACATAAACATATTTGCAAGGGTATGTGTGTGTTGGCATATTTTATTAATAATGAATGCTTCTCAGTACATAACACTGGGATTTTTTCTTGTTTTTCTTCTCCAAATTATCTACATTAAAACTTACACTAGTGACACAGAGGACACGCCTTCACACACACACACACACACACACACACACACACACACACACACACACACACACACACACACACACACACACACACACACACACTCACACACATATATATGACTGGATAAATGTTTTGTAGTATGTGCTTTTATTTTGAAAAACATAATAAACCTGAAATACATGCAAATTAAAAAAAAAAATTGATTTGAACTTTTTCCACAAAGTTATTATTATAAGTGATGGCAAACTATTGTTGACTTCATTTAATGATTGCATTCAGTAAGTGTAATTTTACAAATTAATATTCTGAAGAATCTTTATTTTATTTAAAATATAACAGACTTTATCCTCACCCAATATTAAACAAAAATTATTACAATAAATATCTAATAAAATTAATTAAATATGATTATATAATTTACAATGTTAACTAAGGCACATTTTGAAAATTATGAATGTTTTCTAACATGCAGTCTTCACAGAGTTGTGTTAGGCTGGTATTTTCAAAATGGTTGCATTGAAACTTCCGTTAGCGACACATTGACAAAGCTTGTTATCATTAGATGTTCTCTCTCTCTCTCTCTAGATCTAGATATATATATATATCAATGGTTTGGACAGGTACTTTGGGTTGGAAATCCAAATTCTAATTAAGAATAGTAATATTAGAAAAAATAGTAATAGAAAAAGAAACTTAGCGAATGGCAATACTGAACTTTGTTTATTGTGCTTAAAGGACAGTGTTCTCAAGTATGCTTTTTAAAATTATCTACGAAGAAATGGTCTAAGAGAGGCTAAAACTGTCTACAAAAGGGCTAAAACTGACTACAAATGGGCTAATCTGCAAAGAGGCTAAATTTGTCTTTAAAAAGAGGCTAAAATTGTCCCAGAGGCTAAAACTCTTAAAACTCTAAAACAAGCTTAATAATTGTCTAAAAATGTGCTAAAATTCTTTTAAAAGCAGTTAAAATTGTCTTTTGAAAGAAGGTAAAAATTGCCTTTTTTATAAGGCTAAATCTGTCTACAAAGATGCTAAAACTACAAATGGCTAAAATTGTCCTCAAAGAGGCTGTTTTCAAAATTGCCTACAAAGGGGCTGCAATATAAACAGATGTAAGCTGTTATAAAAGAATAATTAAAAAATTATTTAGATAGCAGATGAGAAATTAAAACCTTTATAAATGTTGACTATAATAGTAATGATGGAATTAACAACAGCCCTACCTTAAGAAAGTCGTCAGTCACATTCTGAAACTCTTTTATTTGTGAAGTTTGATCTTCTACGTTCTGTTTCAGATCTGAAACATTTAAGTGAACACATTATAAAGAAATCACAAGAAAACCAAAATAGAAATACTTCCAAAGCTACATTTTGTGTATGTACATGTGATGCAATACATTTTGAAACAAGCCAAAAGATTCTGCACTGAAACATTTAAGTGACCACATTATAAAGAAATCACAGAAATCAAAATAGAAATACTTCCAAAGCTATTTGTGTGTGTGTGTGTGTGTGTGTGTGTGTGTGTGTGTGTGTGTGTGTGTGTGTGTGTGTGTGTGTGTGTGTGTGTGTGTGTGCACGCGTGTGCATGTGTGTAATACAATACACTTAGAAACAAGCCAATAGATTCTGTACTGTACATTTAAGTGACCACATTATGAAGAAGTCACATACAAATCTAAAAAGAAATACTTTTAAAGATATTTTCTATGTGTGTACATGTAATGACCTAATTAGAAACAAGCCAATACATTCTGTACTAAAATATTTAAGTGGCCACATTATACATAAATCACAAAATTCAAAACAGAAATACTTCCAAAGTTATTTCTATGTGTATACATATAATAATTTTTATATTATACATTTATAAACAAGCCAATAGAATGTGCTGAAACATTTAAGTGACCACATTATAAAGAAATCACAAAATATTCAAAATAGAAATACTTCCAAACTTTTCTGTGTGTGCATGTAATACAATACATTTAGGAAAAAGCCAATAGATTTTGTACTAAAATATTTAAGTGACCACTTTATAAAGAAATCACAAAATTCAAAATAGAAATACTTCCAAAGCTATTGGTGAGTGTGTACATGTAACACAATACATTTATAAACAAGCCAATAGACTGTGCTGAAACATTTAAGTGACCACTTTTTAAAGAAATCACAAAATAGTCAAAACAGAAAAACTTCCAAAGCTATTTCTCTGTGTGTGCATGTAATACAATACATTTATAAACAAGTCAACAGACTGTACTAAAACATTAAAGTGACCTCATTACGACTCTAGTTGATTATCAATATCATTAAAATACAAACACATACACCTCGTGTTTAGAAATATAAATAGATTTCATAAGGTTTTAAATTCTAAAATATTTAACATAATGCATGCATAAACAAATCAATAATCATACAAACTATATGAATAACATCTCAAATTAAAAGAGTGTGGACTGCTTGAATGTGAAGGATTACAAATATGTTAGATATGTTCTGGACCCATCTAGTTTATTATGTAAAAGCTGGATGCTATAGTTGCTGTTTTTGATGACTACATAAATATATCTAATTCTAGATAATAAATATATCTAATTCTGTTTCTAATATAATGGAACATCTCTAACCTAATTTTAACTATAGGTTAAAAAATGCTTGATTTACGTTATCCTACTCTTTTTGTGGAGTGTTTAAGAATCTGAAGTTAATATAACTTTCTAATCGCTTTTCTTCCTTTCTCATTTCTTCTTCATTCAGCCATATAATGTAAACAAAACTAACTTGTAATTAGTTCCGTAATTTGTGCCGATATCTTCATGACAACACTGAAGGCATCAAACTCTGTGGAAAATTCTAATAGGAGAGTTTTTGAGATCTAAACAGGCCAATGGGAGCATGCAACATTTGGCTCTTCAAACTAAGATCATAAAGAGCATGCAGCACTAGGATCCACTATAGTCTGGTCTAAACAGGGATCATATGTGCATTACTCAGATTGTCATACATATATATTCATAATAAATATTCAGTAATGTCTGAATATGTTATATCCATCACTGCTGTGGTTCAGACATGAAATTATTATTTAGCCTTTTTTCACAATTTCTGTTTACTGTCAAGTGTGAACCAAAATCTGGGAATCTCATCGTGAGTCTGGGAGATCCAAGGTTTTATGCAGGATTCAAGCATTTCTGAAAAGTGCTGCTTTGAGTAGTGGGGCAATCCTGTGTTGTCCAGATACTTTATTCTGATAGCCTTCTAACTTAAATGTTATGTTCCCCAAATTTCTTATTATCATTATGTGAAAGACATTTCATGTTTGAAGCATTTTCCAATGAAGTGCATGGAAAACACAAATAGTCAACCTGAAACTCACATTGTCTAATCATGTCACGTCACGTACAATTCTTGCAACAATTTAACACTGAGATGAGTACACTTAACGTTTTGATAATGAGCAGACAAATAGAAGTTCTAGACTTTAAGAGCCAGAAAAGACAATTTGCACTGTTAAATTTCCCTACAAGTGCTTGCACCAGTTGAAGTATCAGTCTTTTTAAATAAGAACAATTCACTTTATATTAAACAAATGGCTCTATCAATATGTTTGTATTAATAACGATGAAGACAAATATTGTAGAATGAACACAATCTTTATCTTTCTGTTCTTTTGTACAGAGTATCACTAAAATGTTCAAGTGGCTCTTTCTATTTCTGCAACATCTATTTTATGGTGTGATTGCATGCTTAGGGGTGATGATGAGGGTGTGATTGCATGCTTAGGGGTGAGGATGAGGGTGTGATTGCATGCTTAGGGGTGAGGATGAGGGTGTGATTGCATGCTTGGGGTTGAGGATGAGGGTGTGATTACATGTTTAGGGGTGAGGATGAGGGTGTGATTGCATGCTTAGGGGTGAGGATGAGGGTGTGATTGCATGCTTAGGGGTGAGGATGAGGTGTGTGGTGAGGAAGAGGGCATATTAAAGTGACCTTTTACCTTTCTCTTTATCCACATGTTGTCTTGCTTTATGTGAACTACTATTAAAGTGACCTTTTTCCTTTCTCTTTATCTTACACATACTTATACACATGCTTGCACAAAAGTTTAGAAAATTAACACAGTATTAATAGGTACGTAAGGAGATAAAAAGATGAAGGAACAGTGAATTAAATTTGCTTAAGAAAACAATCCGCTCACTGAAGAGCATGTAGAAGTTCATATACTGTATTATATTTAAAATAAAATCAAGTTGTAAATGAATTTCTTTGAAATTTAGAAAGTCAGTTCAGATTATAAGTAATCATGCAACAATATTTGTTTACATGTTACAGGCAAACAGTTGCAATCAAACCGTTATTGTGCATTTGAAGTTTTGACAATTTTCATTCACTCTCACTTCCTGAGCCCTAATTTAACCTCGTGTTACACTTGATTTAGTATACATAGGTAGCTGGAAAATGACATGCTTGGTTCTAATGGTACAAGACTGTAACAAGAGCATAATTATTCACACATAACTCCAGTCACATAATTATTACACATAACTCCATCAAAGTGAATATTTAAACAACTAGGCAATAAGGCATCTAAACTTTAGGATGTGGATGAAACGTAGTGAATCTGGCATTTTGAAATTGATAAAATGCACAAATGGCTAGGATGTAACTAACCTGCTATCTGTGCTGTACTTGCTGTTTCTGTTCGATTTAAAATTGCATCAAGAGTACCAGAAGCCTGAAACAAGGAATTTGATGTAAAGCAATTTAAGGGTGATATGTCAGCTTATGATTAACAAATGTTATTATGGTTATATATTATATTATTTAATTATTATATGTCAATAGAATAAATATTTTATTATTATGTAAAGTTCTTCTAATGTGTCCTATTTCATTTCTGCTTAATCAAGTGTTGTCCTGTTTCATGTGAATTTCTGCTAACATGCCATAAATTCTAGAAATTCCAGATTCTAATATTTAAAAAAAGCTGCTTCTTCCCTGTAAAATATAATCAGAAAACAAATGCTAAGTTTCCAGTTTATTCATCTCTATCTCCATTCTTTCTTACATTCAAGTCTCAACTTACAGTTTCTTGCAACAGTATTTATTAGCCCAATACACACAAGCAGCACAATAAATTCATGATAGTTTATGAACATGTTCACTAGAAACATGTATAACATATAACATACATCATACTTCACAATTCTACAAGACATCTCTACATAAAAGGCAAGTATAATATATGAATTTAAATCACGAAGTCCATTCTCTCTCAATCAGTCAGTTAACTCACTATTAAGCTAACAACCGCCTTTCATGACTGGACTTCTGCCACTCCAAATTCAAAGTGATTAGAAAATAGAATTATTTTATTTTAGAAGGTAAACTTTGATCTCAGCCCATTGACTGTTCTTGTAAATTTTAATAATTAGATAATAAAACTACTTTTATCGACTTTGAAGTGGTTTAGATTACATCAGTAAGCTCTAGTACATTCTCCACCTGAGTTGTTTACTCCAAACATATCATCATATTCATTGCCCAAAGTCGGGTCATTTTGACAATTAACAATTTATATAACAATTAAGTTTAGAAATAGAGGCAAATTTACTCCTTTATACAACGTATAAGGAAATTAATAAAATTTAATTATACTATAATTATATTTTGAAAATATTTGGAAAAAAACTGTGGAATCATAGCACACTAAAATACCAGAAATCTGTAACAACTGACAGTCTCTCTCTCTCCCCCCCCTCATACAAACACACATGTTAATAGTCAAGCACACTCCTGTACGCATACTAACATACAGTTGATAACATGCAGCTCCTTGTCTGCTTAGTTTCCGTTACCTTTATAACTATCATATGAAAAATGTCAAAGAAACAAATTAGCAGTACATTCTATTTCAAATCCAGTTAAAAGCAGAACAGTCATTTACTTACAGATTCAATTTTCGTGTTCAGATCATCTGCATTCACTTGTTCAAACTCCCTCACAATGTCGTGTAGAGAAAGCTACAACAAGCATAATAAATAATATTATTTATTAAAGATAAATAGATATGCAAACTGATATATATATATATATTCTGACAGTAGATCAGATGGATAGGTGGTGTAGGCATATTTCTTCAATCAACCTTATTTTATTAAAAACTATAAAATAAGGTTGATTGTAAGGTTAAAGGTTAACCTTAAGGTTAAAAACTCTACTTAATCATAATAATTCTTCATATCTGTTACTGAATTGCCAGTTGACAAGTAACCTCAATCCGAGAAATCCTCACTATGTCACTCATCAGATTTATTGCTACACTCGTTAGTTTTCTTCTCCTGAATTACAAACATTAAGTTGTTACTATAAATAGGCTAAATTACAAACATTAAGTTGTTACTATAAATAGGCTAAATTACAAACATTAAGTTGTTACTATAAATAGGCTAAATTACAAACATTAAGTTGTTACTATAAATAGGCTAAATTAAATACATTAAGTTGTTACTATAAATAGGCTAAATTAAATACATTAAGTTGTTACTATAAATAGGCTAAATTAAAAACATTAAGTTGTTACTATAAATAGGCTAAATTAAAAACATTAAGTTGTTACTATAAATAGGCTAAATTAAAAACATTAAGTTGTTACTATAAATAGGCTAAATTACAAACATTAAGTTGTTACTATAAATTAGGCTAAATTAAATACATAGTAGAAGGAGAAAAATTACTTACAGAAAATGAATCAATTACAATTACATTCTGTTATATAAATCTAATAACACACCTAATAATTATATTATATGTGACATAATTAAGCATATAGAGTGAGAACGGGTGTCTTCTTAACAGGAAAGTGGGGTTACTGTTGTCATTTAATTTTAGAGAGAGTTAACCACAGCAAAAGAATCCCTTTGATGGTTCTATATAGGAATAAGTATCCACTATTCAGTTCTGAAGGATAATTAAAAAGTGAAATTATTAGTGATTGTTGTTGTCTATAGTAAATGCTATTATTATTTTTAATCCGTGAATGTTACAGAAAACAATAAGAGCGTAAATACAAAGCTCTTGGTTACCAACATCTTGTTGATTTTCTCACATAAATATGTGACATCGTCAGAATACCATAACATTCTTGAGTCATATATTCTCGCCAACTGTAATAGTCGCTTTTCCTTCGAACGAAAGTCCCATGGGGAGGGAGGAAGGGAGGAGGCTTCGATTAAGCTATCTACATGGTGATGTGATAGCTATTAAGGGTCGTCCCTAAGGACGAAAGGTCCCAATGAAACTTCGGAGAGGGAAGGAGATGGAAGAAGGAGAGGGAAGAAAGAGAGGGAAGAAGGAGAAGGAAGAAGGAGAGGGAAGAAGGAGAGGGAAGAAAGAGAGGGAAGAAGGTAAATCAACGACCAGTACCTACAAATATCCACACCGGATTCTTTAATTCCTGTAATTCACTGTTCCAGAGACCATACCATTTATACTAATAGCATTATTTGTAACAGTAATGACAAATAAATGAACGTACATAAAGTTAATTCTTATTTTTTAAAAATATTTTACCTGAATCATTTATGTCATAGATAGATGTATGTGTAGTTTAATGGATAAACTGTTAGATAGATATTTTTATTTTGCAACATTATTGTTTAGGAAACATATTTTGCTATAATAGCTGCATCCTATTATGCACACAAGTACACTGGATATAGTTTTGATCTTGGGAATAGTACTTTTTAGTGAGACTATATATATATCGAATAAAAGTTCAAAACATGACTGTGCTCGGACAGGCATTTCGGATGTAGTTGTCGACGAAAGAGACTCAGTATATGATTCACTTAGGTAGACAAAGTGACGTACTAATGGGGGGGTGGTGGTGGTGACATTTTTGTATTTATTTATGTTTTTAAGTGTGTGTATGTGTGTGTGCGCCAAACAAAAGACCTTCCCCGAGAGTCAAATACTTTGGGTACGCCCCTTGAGAGTCAAATACTTTAGGTAGGCTACGCCCTTGAGAGTCAAATACTTTAGGTACGCCCTTGAGAGTCAAATACTTTAGGTACGCCCCTTGAGAGTCAAATACTTTAGGTACGCCCCTTGAGAGTCAAATACTTTAGGTACGCCCCTTGAGAGTCAAATACTTTAGGTACGCCCCTTGAGAGTCAAATACTTTAGGTATGCCCCTTGAGAGTCAAATACTTTAGGTACGCCCCTTGAGAGTCAAATACTTTAGGTATGCCCCTTGAGAGTCAAATACTTTAGGTACGCCCCTTGAGAGTCAAATACTTTAGGTATGCCCCTTGAGAGTCAAATACTTTAGGTATGCCCCTTGAGAGTCAAATACTTTAGGTACGCTACGTCCCTTGGGAGTCAAATACTTTAGGTACGCTACGTCCCTTGGGAGTCAAATACTTTAGGTAAGCCCCTTGAGAGATAAAGGAGGCTGTGCAGAGGAGGTGTGGCGCTAGCAGCTTTTTGGTTCCATTATGCTATTGCTATTGGCTATCATTTAAGAACACATGACGTCATTGGCGAAACTCGTTTTTAGCTGACTTTGATTCCTTTTCATTTGGTCTTTAAACGTTTTTACCTGCGGTAGTTTTGGAATCTGAGGTGGCGGTCCAGCTGTGCAGCCGGGAGCCAGGCATTGCTGGCCCACAGTCTGAAGACGACCATTAATGTCGATCAAGTAAATTTCGAATGATGACCATTCGGCTTGCAGGTCTTTGAGAAGGTCTAGACCACTGCTAGTCACTTAGAGGAGGAAAAAACAACACAACTGTTCTTTAAATCAGCAAATGCAGCTTTGTTTCCTTCCTACCTATCTGTCTATCTATCTATCTATCTATCTATCTATCTATCTATCTATCTATCTATCTATCTATCTATCTATCTATCTATCTATCTATCTATCTATCTATCTATCTATCTATCTATCTATCTATCTATCTATCTATCTATCTGTCTGTCTGTCTGTCTATCTATTATGATAATATAAACATAAATGGTGTAGTTATTTTTATTAATTATTTCATGTAATAAATAAATTAATTATTGAAAAAAAGTGTTCTTGGCATACCATTTTATTTCATTGTTTTAATATAAAACTATATGAAAGACGGTCATGATGTGACACTAAGACTTTTTGTGGGCAATAATTAATAGTCCAGTCCTCGTACGAGTCATCTACATGAGGCCTGGTGAGTTGCTGGCTAGCCATTATCTCCCCTTTCAACCCGAGAGTGTGGGTGGTAGTGACACATACTTTGCCCTAATTATCCTAATATATCAAAACAGTGTATTGTATTCCTTTACACTTACACACACTGCAGCAGACGGTTTGTGCATCTCCCCTGGTCATAGTGGTTTTCAATCAGTGAACAGAAGATTCAAATAACATGAGAAAATAAAAGCTGCTTTACCCTGAAAAATATAATCAGGGAGCAAACTTAAGATTCCAGTTTATCACTTTATAACTCCATTCTATTCTTACATTCCAGTCTCAACTTAACAATTTCCTGCAACAGTATTTATTAGCCCGTTACACACACACACACACACACACACACACACACACACACACACACACACAGAGCATAAATAAATGTAGTTTATCAAAACAATGTCATATGTTTAGCATACTATATATGAGCATTTTATTCCAAACATTTGTAGTAATATTAGTCCACTCACATAATACATCTCTATGTAAAACACAAGTATAACTTATCAATAGCAAAATGCATGAAATATTTCTAAGCCCAGTCAATTATCTCATCATTAAGATAATGGCTGCCTCTCAAGACCAGACTTCTTTGTCCCTTCAAATTCAAGTGATTTAAAAGTTTACCTGCTTTAGAAAATTCCATTCTCTGAACTTTTAAATCTCAGCCCATTGGCTGGTCTCGTTCTCATAAATAATAACCATTGGATAATAAAAAACTACTCACCCAGTTGAACTAGTGTGCATTACATCAGCAATTTCTAGCATATTCTCAACTCGGGTTGATTACTTCCAACTCTGACACTTACAAAATGTCATCATAAGGAGTGCCCAAGGTCAGGTCACTTGATAGTTTAACAATTTAGTCAATTTATACAACAATTAAATTAAAAATTAGGGATAGGCAAATTTAGTCCGTCACAATTTGATAAGTTTATTTGTAAAGTGAAAGTCAGGGATAGACAGAAGGGTGGAGAAAGATAAGTTGTTTTGATTGAGAGTATGCGTGTTGAATGTTTAGAGGAGAGTAGGGGTGGGTGTATTATTATTTTTGTTTTGGACTTCTAACCTAATGTGAAGGTCGGGAAAGCCAGCATCCATTTTGAAGTGTAGATAAACGAAGAAAAAACTAAACGGATTAACGTCATAATCTCGTTTTGGACCAAGATCCTGTTATGGGATCTAACTATTAAACTGATGTAACTGTGAGCATGGATCTGTGTAGATAGAATGTCGGTGTAGAAGATGTAAAAAAGTCAATAATATTAATACGTTCTATGTTTTAAGGTTTTTATTTGTCCGTCCTTTTGATTGACGTTAGTGCCGATGTCAGATTTGTTCGTATGAATGTTGAGAATCATGGTAGTGTTGCTATTTTGTTATCAAATGTTGTTCAAGTTAAGTCTTTAATGTGAAATGATGACAGTGTGCTATGGTGTCATCACGTAATGTTCAAGTTAAGTCTTTAATGTGAAATGATGACAGTGTGCTATGTTGTCATCACGTAATGTTCAAGTCTTTAATGTAATGAAGACAGTGTGCTATGTTGTCATCAAGTTAAGTCTTTAATGTGAAATGAAGACAGTGTGCTATGTTGTCATCAAGTAAAGTCTTTAATATGAAATGATGACAGTGTGATATGTTGTCATCACGTAATGTTCAAGTTAAGTCTTTAATGTGGAATAGTGACTGTGCACAAGCTGAAACATTGCCTCTAAACTGAAAAATAAGTGTGTAGTGGGTCAGTGCTAAAATATAACTTTGTTTAAAATATTGTTAACCTTTTATAAAATTCCTGTTAATTGTCTTCGTTTCGCGTATCTCTTAGTGTAGATAACTTCTTTTTGATTTGTGGTAATGAACTGTAATGATGGTTTAATTATATCTCCATTCTCTATTTGTCTATATATCTATTTATATCTCTTTTCTCAGGCAATTCCTGAGTGGGGCAATAATTCGAACGACTGGCAACAGCATCAATGTTATCGATGTAACAGTTGCTGATACGTACATATACATACATCTAAATATAGAAATGTTATTGGTCCACACCTTGCATCGACACTTTGTAGATGTGTTATATCCTTAACTAGTAAGAACTGGGCATGAAGAAAAGGACACCAAAGCTTTGTACATGAAGAAAAGGACGCCCAAGCATTATACATGAAGAAAAAGACCCCCAAGCATTATACATAAAGAAAAGGACGCCCAAGCATTATACATGAAGAAAAGGGCGCCCAAGCATTATACATGAAGAAAAAGACCCCCAAGCATTATACATGAAGAAAAAGACCCCCAAGCATAAACATGAAGAAAAGGACGCCCAAGTATTATACATGAAGGAAAGGACATTCAAGCATTATGCATAGAAGAAAAGGACGCCCAAGTATTATACATAAAGAAAAGGACATTCAAGCATTATATATAGAGGACGGGACGCTCAAGTATTATACATATAAGGATGGGGCACTAAATGAATGCATGTAAGACGTACGTACTTGTCTTAAAGGCCAGAAGTTCGTCTTTGGCCTCTTTAAGTCCACTATTTTTCTCTATCTTCGCCCGCACGACTTCACCCATCAAACTCTTGACGTCTGTAGATACACAAATACAGTCAGTAGTACCATACACTAACATCTGTAGATACACAAATACAGTCAATAGTACCATACACTAACATCTGTAGATACACAAATACAGTCAGTAGTACCATACACTAACATCTGTAGATACACAAATACAGTCAGTAGTACCATACACTAACATCTGTAGATACACAAATACAGTCAGTAGTACCATACACTAACATCTGTAGATACACAAATACAGTCACTAGTACCATACACTAACATCTGTAGATACACAAATACAGTCAATAGTACCATACACTAACATCTGTAGATACACAAATACAGTCAATAGTACCATAAACTAACATCTTTAGATACACTAGTACAGCCATCATCATAGTGCCAACAGAATGATGTCATCTGATAGAAAGCTGTTTTGAGTGTTTATCTAGAAACATTACCAGCTAGTTGAGGCATTAGTCACTGTAGTGCAAAAGTTGATAGCTGTTGAGTAAGAGATGTACATCTAACCAATACCACATAGTATCAAAGAGACAATATATTTTGATAATGATTATTAATCATTAGTTGAAAGTAATACAGTACTCATAGATGTCAGTAAAGAGATCTAATTATTAAATAGCATTAAAGAAATAATGACTGTATTATTATCACTAGTATTAACAGGTTAGAAGAAATATTAATCAATTAATAATAAGTACAATAAATGTTGAGAAAATGTCGTCATTTCTAGACAGTTTTAAAGAAATAAGTCATTATTAGACTATTATTATTGTCCTATTATTAAAGAGATGATACATGTTTAATGAAGACAAATAATCATTAACAGAAAGATTAAAAGGCTGATATACGTTAAATGACGTAATCAGAGCTGAAGCATGTCACTGTAGATAGAACTTTTAGTCTTGCAGCAGCACTTTTCTCGCAAATCTCTTCTATCATGGCTGAAAGTGGGAGGGGGATTGGTGATACCTGTACTCTATACTTCGCTGATACCTGTACTCTATACTTCACTGATACCTGTACTCTATACTTCACTTATACCTGTACTCTATACTTCACTTATACCTGTACTGTATACTTCATTGATACCTGTACTCTATACTTCATTGCCGAATAAAGAAGTGCTACATATAGACGAATGTTCGAAGCCATCAAAGTAATATGGTTCAATCTGCTTCTCTTTCTTTGGACTTGGAACGAGCTGTCTTAGTTGCCTTGCTATCAAGATACTCAGATTCTCAAATTTACGGATGTCCTTTCCACTTGACCAAGAATATGCCAATAAAACTGACAGATGAATGGCCTTCTCGCCGATATAATATTGACACTGATTTCACTCTGTCTGCTAGAATGATAAATAAATTGCACTTTTATTTATAATCCCAGCGATCTCGAAGTGGTTATTGAAGCCTTCGCTGATGAAGTACCAGAAAAACTGACTGCTATTGACAACTAGTTTGAAGGTGTTTCTATCGGTTACCCTAACCACAACAGAAATAGGCGGTCTGTCTGTGAGGGATTTGTTAATGGAGAAGATCCCACCGACAATTATGGTGAAGTTACCCAACGAAAACTGAAAGTAGTATTTGGAATAGATCATCTAACTATCTGGAAATTTATCAATGGAATCTGCTTTGTTCAGAATAATATGTCCGTGGAAAAGAGCCTCCAATGAAAAGCAAGAAATGTGCCAATGCAGACAGGAGGAAAAAGAATATCTCGCAGAGCTATGAAGAACGCAACATTCTAGAATCTAGAGTATCTGCCAGACCTAGCACATAATTTATTATTGGACAACATTCTAGAGTATCTGCCAGGCCTAGCACATAATTTATTATTGGACAACATTCTAGAGTATCTGCCAGGCCTAGCACATAATTTATTATTGGACAACATTCTAAAGTATCTGCCAGGCCTAGCACATAATTTATTACTGGATTTGTTTATATAAGTTCAAATCTAAGGATTAAAAAATCAGTTTTCATACATGTAATTTTAATGAATAAATTACTTTAATTTAATATCAAATTAATTACTTTAATTAAATCAAGTTAATAAATACTTATATCTTTTATGCACGTTTCAAGTCGTATTATATATATATGCACTCATATATAATGCATATTTCAAGATGTATGTTATAAATGTATAAATAAAAGTATAATACACCAATATAACTGTGCCAAAACTTCTAACGCCAAAACGTTGCGTAATGTATTATCACAGGTAGGCTGATATATTTTTGCTGCAAATATGTATTCATCTATTGACAGTATTAACCCATCACTGCTCACCTAATTAAATATAGTGCAAAACAAAAACAACAAACATTGATTTTAACATACAAGAGTCGAAAGGGCGTTTAATTGTTTGATGAAGAAATACAATTATTTTTTATAAATCTGAAAATGATGAAACATTATATTGACAATATCTGTCCATAAGCATATGATGAATCCAGATTAGCAAGGTAAATTATAGTAACTAACAATTATGTAGCATATTTGCTCCACTGTCATATGTGCTATAAGGATGAGTGTGGCCGACACCTGTCAGAAAACAATACGAAAGACTAACAGCATCGTATACAACATGCAACATATTTGACAGATTGACAATACCGTATACAACGGAGACAACATATACGACAACTAACAGTATCGTATACAACAAACAGTCATGAGCATTAATGACGAATGTAGTGTCTGGAAGGAAGCAATGCATGCCAAGTTTGCCTACATGAACACCAACATCATGTATATAATGACCTGACTCATGTTGGGCAAGTTGTGTTTTACATTGTAAAGATTAGTGGGAAATGCGCTCACTCTTGTTAAATTATTATTACTTTCAATTCAAAAATGTGTAAAGAAAACAATTGTTTTAAACGTATATACCAAAAATCTTATTCCTTTAACAGGTTCTTCAGGAATACTTACTGCCCAGGTCACGAAGCAGTACCTCTTTTCCGAATTCGACTTTCTCAAAGATAAAATTAATTTCCTGAAAACATAATATAAGGAAATGTCAGGAAATGATTTAAATCTATAAATATAATAAAACTGTTACGTCTTTTTGTTTGGCCAAGGTTAACTCTAAAACTACTGGACTGATTTTGATTGGACTTTTACTGTTGTGTACCTTTGTGCCCTAGAATCAAGACAGGCTATGTAACATCATGCTATTCCATAAGAAAGCGCACCACTAGTCCTAACATTTCGAAAATAGTAAAGTGAGTGCGTGCAGGATCGTGGTTTATATACAGCACGGCAGATTATAAATAAATAGATCTGACTTCTGTGCAATTTGTATCTGATCTTTGGCAGCACGTGGATGAGATGCATGAGGTATGAGTGGAACATTTCATGTGAGAGGTAAAAGAATAACATTAAACACTTTGCCATTAGATCTTCATGCTCTCAAAATAATAGTTGGAAACTTCACTGGTTCGTGAAGAGCATTTGGTTCTGGCAATTTGTAGTTAACATTCTATATTCTGTTATTACTTTAATGTGCACATCAAATTTAAAACCAAATTTCAATCTAGCTTTAAAATAAAAATAGGATTACTACTAACACTTCAGATTTCCAAAAAACAACAACACCCCCCACGGCCCCACCCCACACACATTTTGGCATACTAATAAAAAATGTTCATTAAAATAATATTACTTTAAGCAACATGTTCGGAAAACTGACATATACCTGATTGAAGCCATAGACTTAACTAGTAATATCTAACAGTTTAGAAAAATGAACATTTTACAAAAACACAATCAAGTAGCCATAAATCAGTTTCTCTTATGCATTATTTTATTCTGCATCATAAATGTGTGCATGCTTCTAGCATGAAGAGTTCTTTCTTGTTATGTCAAGAATTGGTGGGTTGGAATTATAGCGAACTTAGTTAAGATATTCCATAATCAGATAACATATCATATTTCAATTAGGTAAGGGCACCACAACAATTTTAAAAGTGAATGTTTTGAATCCATCTCACTCATTCTCTCTCTCTCTCTCTCTCTCTCTCTCTCTCTCTCTCTCTCTCTATATATATATATATATATATATATATATATATATATTCCAGTATCTGTGTATAACGTTAAAGCATCTTTGATCTTCAGGCACATGGGTTTCTCATATGGCCAGCTTTACCTCGAGTATGTGGAAATTTTTTGGAGCGACGCTAAAGCGTCCTTGACCTTTTGAGTATGTGTGAGGTTTTTTCACCTGGCCAGCTTTATGTTGCATTGTCACTTTCACGAGAATGAGAAGGGAGGGAGGAAGGAAGTTTGGAAGGAAGGAAGAAAGTTTTCACATGGCCAGGAAGAAAGGAATGAGGAGAGGAGGAAGCTCTGTTTTTTTGTGTATAATTGTCACGCGAGGGGTCTCATTTGGCTGCTCTGATGTATCTCTCTCTTTTCAGGAGTGGGCAGCTCGTAACATGCACCAGTAATACGTCGTCTTTTAGATTTTACAAAAGACACAAGACAGACACCATTGATGGTTGGGTGGGGCCCGAATTCATTATGTCATGCAATGGAACGTTTTATTGGCTGTGCGTGCGAGTGTGCAAATATGATTGTAATGAGTACTGGACAAACAGACAATCGAAACAATACAAATACAAACTCTTTTTACCCCTCTCAAAAACGAGTTTTTTTTAGAAAGCGTCAATTAGGTTAGCACGTTTGCCTTTATAATACTCACTTACACTGTGAATGTTTGAAGAGGAATAATGTTAATCATAGTATTACTCACAATGATGATTTCTGCTCAGTTCATTGTCCTAAATCTCCCTATTTGGGCTGGATCTGATAGTTTTGGCTGATGCCAACAGTAACAACTGTCGCTGATTTCTCTGATTCCTGTGTTGATGGTTAGACATTTAGCATTATCACGTACTTTCATCGAATGAATGTGTCTCGCGTCTGTAAATGTGGCACCTTCTGGGCTTGTCTGGTCCAAGAATTACCCTCTCCTTCACATGGGGAATAGAACCTTCAGGACAAAGCTCAAACAGAGAGACTGAATGACTAGTCTGTCTTTAACTGTATGCAAATGATTTGCACACATAAGCTGTCTTGAAGCGTTGAACTGTTCACTTCACCACAATGTATTTATGAACAAATTGCCTCGATGCTCGTGATACTTGGCGGTCAATGGACGAAAAATGGGTGGAAAGAGATATTCCCAACACTCCTTAGTAAACATAATGTAATTTCCTTTATACAAAGTTTCACCACAAAATATTGCACTTATGAAGCTACTGTCTTCATGCAAAAATCCCGTTCTCATGAAAATTCTAATCTTTTTCTTACCTCTTCTGACAAACACTGCATCCTTGATGTTCCTACTCTAATTACATATGATGTTCCATGGAGAGAATTCAACTTTGTTGCCGGTGTTAAATGCCACACTGCGTGACCTCTGCATTGCAGCATTTCAAAGTCTTTAAGTAGTTTGCACTGTCGTGATGTTTTTTGACTCTCTCTTTCTACCCTTCATTTCTCTCTTTTTTTAGCCAGAGCTTATAGATACCAAGCAACATTACCATCAGATTACGTCAATGATTGCAGGTGGCTGAAATAATGATTAAGTTTTCTTCCCTAGAGTGAATAGTGGGGCACTGAATGGGAGATCTTATAATTGAAAGGAATGTGCAAACAGTGCATTAGCTTCAAGAATACTTACCAGAATGTGTTGTTCACCACAGGTCAAATTCTAATTATTTATATTTATTTGTGTGACATGAAAGTGTATTTTAAAAAATGGAATGTCTTCTTGCACAGAATTAACTAGTGATAAGTGAAGAAGTTTAGAACCTCTTGGTTGCTAAGGACAGTTCACAACTAATGACACTGAGAATAGTGGCCTAAGTGACACTAGTTTGCTGTAGTGTGTGTGTGTGTGTGTGTGTGTGTGTGTGTGTGTGTGTGTGTGTGTGTGTGTGTGTGTATGAATCGCTGTGTTGAGTGCAAACACATTTATCTGTTTATATGTTCTTTTTGTATGCACTATTATCTGACTGCAGACTATGAAGTCCATAAAATTTGTTACGAAAGAGGGGAGGAGTAGGTGGAGACATAACGGGGAGAAAGGGGGTCAGAGCATTGTAAAATCATTGTCACACAATCACTCATATCTCATTCACCACTCTCACACAATCATATCTCCACCACTATTGTGCATTCAATCATTTCTCCTTCACCACTGTCACACATTCAATCATATCTCCTTTACCACTGTCACACATTCAATCATATCTCCTTCACCACTGTCACACATTCAATCATATCTCCTTCACCACTGTCACACATTCAATCATATCTCCTTCACCACTTTCACACAATCATGTCTCCTTCACCACTGTCACACATTCAATCATATCTCCTTCACCACTTTCACACAATCATATCTCCTTCACCACTGTCACACATTCAATCATATCTCCTTCACCACTATCACACATTCAATCATATCTCCTTCACCACTGAC
Source organism: Sinotaia quadrata (assembly GCA_028829895.1). Taxonomy (NCBI): domain Eukaryota; kingdom Metazoa; phylum Mollusca; class Gastropoda; order Architaenioglossa; family Viviparidae; genus Sinotaia; species Sinotaia quadrata. The sequence goes on along the minus strand of CM054180.1, from coordinate 14,507,635 downwards.
ACACATTCAATCATATCTCTTCACCACTGACACATTCAATCATATCTCCTTCACACTGTCACATATTCAGTCATATCTCTTTCACCTTTGCCAAACATTCAAGCATGTCTCCTTCACCACTGTCACACGTTTAATCATATCTAATCGCCACTGCCACACATTTAATCAAATGTCCCTGTCAACGCCACCCAGGAGGGGGGGGGGAGTGGTCTAGCCGACAATGCATCGAGTCTGCAGGATGAAAAATAACAAACTCTCGCACACAGACATCTCAATGTTCTTATTGGGAGGAAAGTTTTATTCTGTAGGTGGGGTAAAGTGTGAAAGTCAGCTGTGTGAGTGCATACATGTAGGTTTGAATGTATAATGTGGACGGACAAACAACCGCACTGTGCACTCCTTACAAAAAACCAAATAAAACGCTTTGAATAAAGCTGAATGAGAATTTATTCTCGGTAATATGTGGGGTACTTTTGCATGGCTGTTAGTCATTCATCCAGAAAACATCCACACACAACATTCATGGGGCAGGGGACCAGAGCAATGGAAAAAATGAATGAAAATAAGATAAAAAGAAGCAAAATAATGATAATAGTGTTTAATTGAAGAATCCATAAAAACACGAGAGTTATCTGCCTGTTGGTGCCCTAGTGTGCCGAGTTAGTCGATAATTATCACTAAGTCTGCAATCCATCTGAAGAAAATGTTTACGAATCTCTAACACATGATATCTCTAACAATCAGCGTTGGAGAGTGCATTTACCACCAGACCATATAGAATCTAGCATTGCCACCTCAGATAAAAGGCCTTTCTATCAAGGAACAAAGTCACGATTAGGGGCCAAAACGGTAATCGCGTACAGTTGTTTTGAGAAATAATAACATGACATGACAAGAATGCATTGAATAAAGACTCTAAATTAACACACAAAAATCAAATTATATATACATTTAAAATTTGGAAATAATGAATGTTTGATTTAAAACAAAATATCAAAGAAATAAGGACTTCACTCTTACCCCAACAGTAGAATCGATGAAGGTTTTAACATCATCAACAGCATTGTTGATGATTGTCTCCCTCTCATCTAAAGCGTGGACCGAGTGATCATTTGTTGTTAGAGCTATGATGTTAAAAGTACTGTAAAATGAGATGATAGCACACTAAAATGAGATTATAAGTGCTGTGAAGAGATATTATAAGCTCTGTAGAGATATATTAAAAGCACTGTAAAATGATATTATAAGCACTGTAAAGAGAATGATATTAAAAGTACTGTAAAATGAGATGACAAACACACTAAAATGAGATTATAAGCACTGTAAAGAGATATTAAAAGTAGTGTAAAATGAGATTATAAGCTCTGTAAAGCACTGTAAGAAGACATTATAAAGCCTGGCAAGAGATACTGATTTCAAATAACACGCAAATACTAAGAGTAAAGTGCAACAGTATCTAATTTATATATTTCTATGGACAAATACACACACACAGACATACAAAATTTTTAAGCTTTTATGCTGTCATCACTGTGGCGAATGACTTTTAAAATGACATCTATGCAGAGAAAGATGTCTATTGCCAGCGTCTGATTTATTCTATATGAACACCCCACGACACCCACTCTCTCCCTTTCTCTCTCTCACCCACATGCACGCTCACTTATACACACTCACACATTTAAAGTTTCGCTACTTTCTTCAGTTTCAATAGATGACAAAGTAGAGAAATAAATCATCTTACATAATGTTCGAGAGATTTTAATACACCGTTTGATTAACATTGCGATACCGACACTAATGTTTCTGCTAGCTTATCTGTAACTTTTATGATGATAATGTCCACCTCCCAAAGCCATGATGATAATGCCCACCTCCAAAACTTTATGATGGTAGGCCTAAGTCTTACTTCCTAAAGCCCATGATGATAATGCCCACCTATGAAACCCCATAGTTTCATTACCTGTACTGTGGTTTTGCTATACTTGCATTCGGCACTATCTCGCGCATTACTAAACTTTCTATTCGTCTGGAGCATTACCAGTGTACCCGAGAATGTGAACTCTCTAGTCTTGTGAAATGTTGAAGTGTACCTGATAATGTGAACTCTTTAGTCTTGTGAAATGTTGAAGTGTACCTGATAATGTGAACTCTCTAGTCTTGTGAAATGTTGAAGTGTACCTGATAATGTGAATTTTCTAGTCTTGTGAAATGTTGAAGTGTACCTGATAATGTGAACTCTCTAGTCTTGTGAAATGTTGAAGTGTACCTGATAATGTGAACTCTTTAGTCTTGTGAAATGTTGAAGTGTACCTGATAATGTGAACTCTCTAGTCTTGTGAAATGTTGAAGTGTACCTGATAATGTGAATTTTCTAGTCTTGTGAAATGTTGAAGTGTACCTGATAATGTGAACTCTCTAGTCTTGTGAAATGTTGAAGTGTACCTGATAATGTGAACTCTCTAGTCTTGTGAAATGTTGAAGTGTACCTGATAAATATGAACTCTCTAGTCTTGTGAAATGAACCAGCGCGAAAGCGGCGGAAGCCGGAAGCGCCCCCTACACTCCATCCATCCATTGTGAAATGTTGAAGTGTACCTGATAATGTGAACTCTCTAGTCTTATGAAGTGTTCGGTTGCATCAGAGAAGTGACTGAAGCAAATCCAGCACATATATTTCTATTAGGTTCTTGTTCACGTAATTATCCCATTACCGTCGTTATCATCATCGTCATCATCGTCATTATTATTATTATTATTATTATTATTATTATTATTATTAAATTCTCACATGCTAAAGATGAGGAGGACGCCAAGAATTATTGACAACCTTAACATGATTTTGAAGCCTCGGTCTAGTGTGGAGGCCAAGCAGCTCTCTCTAAAACAACAAAGGCAAGCTACAAAATGCCAGAAAACCGTGAAGTAGACAATCCCAAGAAGTATGTGAGCCAGGACGAAGAATGTAAAGAGAATATAATTCAAGGCGAACTGAAAACAAGAAAGAAAAATAAAGACATACTTGATGGATGGACTAATGGGATGGATTTTGTGTGGATGGAATGGTAAATAGCAGAAGAATGGGTTGATGGAGGAATAGATAGATAGATAGATAGATAGATAGATAGATAGATAGATAGATAGATAGATGGATGGATGCTGGCTGGATGGGTGGGTGGGTGGACGGACAGACGGACAGATAGATAGATAGATGCTGGCTGGATGGGTGGGTGGGTGGACGGACAGACGGACGGACATAGATAGATAGATAGACAGAAAGAAAGATAAATAGATAGATAGATATGGAGAGAGAGAGACTAGTGCACAAATGAAATGATACAGAAGGATGGACGGAAGGGAAAGACAGCTCACTGAGTGGTAACATTTAGAATGGACGTATGAAGGAATAAATAATTAGACAAGTGTACAAACATATAAATAAATACTCAAGTGATTAATTACATCAGTCCCGGTGTGTCTATTAAAGGTACCCCTTTTCAAAGAAACGACAATATCTGCAAGTACAAATTATAAGGAAGAAAGAAAATTAGCTTGTAATACATTCCCATTTCAAATCAGATTAATTAAAAATAGTGTAACATTAAAACTTTGAACCATTGTTTTTGTTGTTTCTTACATTAATTTTTCATATTTTATTTATTTGTGCTGATTGTCTACGATTTTCATGAAGAAATCAGAAATGACGGCCCGTATTCCAGGGGATTAGCAATCCTACCTCAGTAAGACCAGAATTGAATGCCAGGCAAGTAAAGAATGAATGAAATGGGAATATGTAGCTGATTGTTGGGAATATGTAGTTGATTTTAGCAAAAACGTTGGTTACCTATTACTGATATAATGCTTAAGTAAAAACACTATTTAAGCTGTTACTAAGGTAAACGCTGATTATCTTGTTATTGTGGTGTGATGTTGTTGAGCTGTGAATTTGCAAAATAGTGAAGCTGTAAAATGCTATTGAAATTGTGTCCTACGCTTGCACAATTTTAGCAAATGTTTAACTTAATTGTCACCACTGCTCTTACCATACGGATAATTGGAACCATAGATTAACCTTTCTGTTCCTCTAGCCACAAGGTGCCAAATCCACAACCCATTATCAATTATATCGGTCTGGGACTTATACTGGCCCTGGCTGGTGGTGGACTCGCCAAATATAATGTTACTATTGCCATCCGCGAAACTGCCCCACGAGTCCCGCATTGTCCCATCCAAACCGAAAGTTATCTCTGCATTTCCGATCAGGCTTGTGTGTGGGTAGAGTAAGAGTACGGGTACAAAAAGCATATGCATTCTGACAGTTCTGGAACTAGGACAAGGAAAACAGAACGCGGTGCACTGTGAGGCATGTTAATTTCAGAAAAGATGTAGCTAGATCACAAAACCAGAATGTTAATTTCACATATACACACACACACACACGCACGCACTCTTCTTTCTCTCTAATTCTTAGTACACACACATACAAGCTCTTTCTTTTCCTTTCCTCTTTTCAGTTCTCTCTCTCTTTCTCTCACATAGACACACACACACACACACACACACACAGGCGCGCACTCTTCCTTCTCTCTATTTCTCAGTACACACACATATACACGCTCTCTTTCTCTTCATTTTCTCTTTTAGTTCTCTCTCTCTCTCTCTCTCACACACACACACACACACACACAAACATCATTTATAGACACATGCAAATGTGGGCTTCCAATGTTACACATAAACGTAATATGTCAGATGTTAGATGTAATGGTTTTGCTAGATCGAAAAACATTTATGCCTTACATGGTATCCTTTAAATATATAAGTGTTGAAATGTCATATTGACGTAGTAGATATTAGGCATTATTCATACAATATCATTAGAGTATTTAGCAATAAAATTGCTTGTGTCACACCTAGAAACAGAAAATAAATTATACAATAAAGAGCGATACATCTCTTACTAGAAAGTTGATATTTTTTATGTCCACACACACACACACAAAGCAGTAATAATACTTACCCATGTGCATTGCTAGTTTGGAAATAGATCCGGAGAGAGAATAGACGTACAATATTTATAGCAACAGTTTGTACTCTTTCGTGACGTATTCAATGCGCGTGATTGCGTCATGCGCTATGAGTAATATAAAGCATCATTGACAGTTGAAATGTGAGCTTTATGATCATTGAACTTTACTCCACCAACGTTAGTATTAGTATGAGGGGTGTGTGTGTGTGTGTGTGTGTGTGTGTGTGTGTGTGTGTGTGTGTGTGTGTGTGTGTGTGTGTGAGTGTGTGTGTGTGTGTGTGTGTGTCTGTGTCTGTGTGTCTTACAGAGCCCAGCTTAGTGACACACCAAGTCTTTACCTAGTTTGTACTTGCACTCGCGATGTTCAAACCATGGCTTCCTCACTTGTGTTGTTGTCATCGTTGTTGTTTTTAAGGTGCTGGCAACAAGCAGTTGGATTCATGTCGAGCAGCAGTTGGATTCATGTCCGCAACAAGATGGTTGAAATACCCCCCCAAACTGCTACTCATAATACCGCCATTTTTGGTGTCTATGCTGCCGTTGTTGTTGGTGGTATCTATAGCGTTGTTGGGGCCGTCGTTGCGGCAGCTGTTGTTGGCGTTGTTGTTGCAGCCTTGTGTCACGCCTGATGTGTTGAGGCGGTTATTTCTTTTCTTTGCATTGAATTCTAATATTTGTTGCTGGCTCTGTTCTTGCTGATGTTGTTGTTATTGTCAGTGGTGGGAGAGGGAGGACCTTCAACACTGTTGTGCCATTTTCGAGGAATTCCTCAATGTCGACAGTTGTTGTTGATGTCGTTGCCACCATCAATGATTCTTTTTGGCGTCACTGGTAAGGGTAAGAGAGGTGGGACCTCAAGCACCCATACATACTCATTGAGAGTAGTCCAATTTCAGTTGTAATATTTGTACCGTTTTCAGTTTGTACAATTATTTCTGTCCTTTCTGTCGTTTTCGTCCTTGTGTTGGTGATTTTAAGTTGCTTTGTTTCCCTCATTTTTTTGTGTCGATTGCTGTATGGAATTTTTTTCCTTCAGTTTGCTGGCTTGATTTCCCTCCAACAAATTCTGTTGTTGTAGTCTGCGACAAACGTCCTTGATTTGTTTGCAAGGAATTGTTTTGTTTCTTTAAAAAATTTTTTTGGGGGGATCGAGAGCAGTTTTATCTAGCCACTGGAGCTCGTATTGATTATTTCGTCATTATATTTGTGTTCGAGGTGGAGGGAAGGAGGACTGGCGAAAGGGGGTGAAAATGATCGCACCAGTTTGACGCAGTTCTGTCGGAAATGTTAATGTAAGGGACGTTTTCGGCTTTCGCGCCCGTTGGAAATCTATGTGTGTATGTGTGTGTGTGTGTGTGTGTGTGTGTGTGTGTGTGTGTGTGTATGTGTGTGTTTGTGTGTGTGTGTGTGTATGTGTGTGTGTGTGTGTGTTCGATACCAGTTTAACGTCACCACTGGAGCTTGCATTGATCATTTCGTCATCAGACGTTCTCTAATCTGAAGTGCCCCAGTGGGACCCCACAGCCTCTCATTGCGTTCCGAGGTGGAAGGCAGGAGGGCTGGCGGAAGAATATTGCAGTTATGGATAAGTAAGCACTTCAAGAATGTTATATGCTTGTCCATAATCATTGCACTTTAGAGTTTATAAAAATTATCTTAATAATGTACTCGTGAAAACACTGAATAACTACGGAAATAATTTCAGTATGGGAGAACTTAATTTGCTTTGCATTATAACCAATTTAAAACTATTTATTTACTACAACCCGCCTTCTATAGTTAATCCTTCGATTTAGATGCATTCGGAAATTGACGTTGGCATTGCTTTCCATTTTATATCAAAATATCTACATTAGACTTTTTGATCGTTACATACTGTGGTGGAGTAAATATGCCTGTCATTATTTCTTGACTTATTTGTTAACAGAAACTGTTCAATTGTCAAAGTAAACCGACATTGTGCACTCCTTATAATGGTACTTTTGTAAGTGTCAGAGTAAACAACTCGAGTTGAGAATATGCGAGAACTTGCTAATGCAATCCAAACCAGGTTCAGTTGGATGAGTATTATTGGTTAAGATTTATGTGATTGAGACCAGCCAATGGGTTGAGATCAAAAGTTTACCTGCTGTAGAGAATTCTAATCACTTTAATTTGGTGTGGCAAGTCGTCCAGTCGTCCAGTCGTGGAAGGTGGCCATTAGTTTAATGGTGAGTTAACTGACTGATTGAGAGAGAAAGGACTTTAAAATATTTCATGCATTTTGCTATTGATATGTTATTCTTGTGTTTTACATAGAGATGTATTATGTGAATAGATTGTTATTTCTACAAATCAATTTTTTGAAATAAGATGCTCGTATATTGCTTGTTAAACACTTGACATTGTTTCTAGTGAACCTGTTCATAAACTATTATACTGTATTTATTATGCTGTATGCATGTGTCAGGCTAATAAATATCTTTGCAGGAAAGTGAACTTGTGACTTGAATGTAAGAAAGAATGAAGTTAAAAAGGAATAAACTGGAAAATTAGCATTTGTTAACTGATTATATTTTACAGTAGCTTTCATTGTTTTACCGGAATCTCTTGGCTCACTGATTATATTTTACAGTAGCTCTCCTTGTTTTACCAGAATCTCTTGGTTCACTGATAAACCGCTCTGTCTCTGGTAGATGTGAGAAGTATCTACTGCAGTGTGTAAGTGTAAGGAATACACTGCACTCCATTGATGTATGGCGGCAAGGTATGTTGACTACACTGAGCAATTTCTGGTACAAGGAAGTTACTGGAATTTGCTACAATTGTTGTTCTGCTTGAGGGAGCTAAATATGGCAAAGGAGTGCCCAGGTTAGCCTCAAGAGAATAGTAGCTAATCAGTGCTTTACAACGTGAGAAGGGAAACGCGTGGAATTAACAGTAATAGTGTAAACAATAAGTGTGTGACGTTGTTATGAAAAGCATGTGAAAAGACTACTGTAACTTCCTCTATGCAAGGTTAAGCTGATCTCTAATAACTCCAATTCTGTTCTCTCATAAGAACTATCCTGTAATTTGTATTGACACTAATTTATTGATTTGTGTGTTAGGATGTAAGACTGCATAGATATTAAAATTATTCGAATATGGTTTTGTGGAAGGACTGATGTCAAGTATATTTCTCATTGTATTTTTTATATGTCTATTTCATTGTTGATTTAATATATTTATTTATATTATATATTTAATATCAAGACATTGTAATCCAAAGCAGATGTCTCTTTATTTCAGGACAGTATGTCCAGTTTTGACAGTTGTTTGGCAAAACTCAGCTATAGCTATAAATCTCTGTTTGATCAGCATGTCAGAAAGACATTTTCAAAAAAATATTTTGAGGGAGACAGATGAGTGCAGTCCTGATACTCGCGAGAATCTCGTTGAACAATGGCGGCAAACGTGAGAATCTCGTGAACAGCAATGGCTCTCACGGACCTACCACGACCAAGTGACGGCAGGCAGCCATGCAATCGCTGTACGTTTTGTAATTGTTATAGTTGCCGCCGCAACCGCCGTAATCTAACTCCAGGCAATCCTGTTTTGCACTGTTGTAGTAGAAACGCTTGAAAATCGTCTTGCACCGGCCTACATCAGGTGGCGAGAGACAATCTTCAACAAAAATACACAAAGTAATGGATGAAATAGGTTGCATAAGGAAGCTATGTCTATGGAAGCTCGTAACAGCCTAAAACAAACAAAAAAAAAATACACAAAGTAATGGATGAAATAGGTTGCATAAGGAAGCTATGTCTATGGAAGCTCGTAACAGCCTAAAACAAAAAAAAACAAAACTACACAAAAGAACAGATGATTTTACAACACATGGGCGGTTTCCTTTTTTTTTTGCTGTTGTTTAAGATTAGTGACAACCTTTACAAAAGTACACAAAGTAACTAACTGTCCTCGAAAAAAATTACCAAGAATGAAAAGCACTCTCTCACAGAGTCGATGAAAATGCTTGGGTCAGAGGGGTCGTGAAGTAGTCTTTAGTAAAATGCTGAAAGTAACAGTTCAAGTGGGTGGTAAAAATAGACCGGTCTTGAGAGGTATGTGTCAAACTCTAACAAAAACCACAAAAAGCACATTAGAAATTAGCCTACGAAGACTGCTCTCGAGTTTATTTCAGGAGGTACATGATGCTAACTGGAAAAAAACGCACAAAGTCACAGAGGGAGCAATAAACCACATGCAGACGACTCTAGAAGCTCATGACAACTGATCTGATAAAATGAAAAGCTAAAAATTAATTAGGTTTAGGGCTAACGCATCCTTTAAAAGAGAGGAAACTTAATTTCACATAGGTAACTTGTCTCCCTTTAGCGACAAACGGAAGTCCACGTTTCAGAAGAAAGTATAAGAGGAATAAAGGTGGTATATATCCACAATTTAGACCTGGAGTATTGAGGGTCATATTTTAGATTTAAAGTCTAAAGTCTTCGCCGGGACATAACATTTTACCAACATTGTCAACACATTAACTTGTTATTTTGTTTGCATGTTAGTTTCTTTCTGTCCTCAAACTCTGAAGAAAAATCATCAAATGTATCTACTGAACAACCTTTCAAAGTATAATTGAAAACCGTATTTGACACCATAATGGTTGAGCTAAAATGAAGATAAGAAACTTTGCATCAGATACCTTCTGATTTTGATTTTCTGTCAGGTGATTCGCTGGTTAAAATGGACACTCCTAGTGTCCAAAACAGCAGCAATTGCTTTAAGTCTCAAATAAGACAGCGATTTGAATGCCTTTGAAATTTCGTTAGAGATTCGGAGTTTTAAACAGCAGGCGTTGGCATTGTTTCCATGTTTCTTGCACAACTAGTTTGGTTCTTTTCCAGTTACTTCATGAATATAATTTGGCCGAATCTTATCCTAATTTAGAAATTGCATTAAAATTATTTCTTTGCTTGCCTGTAACTTTTGGCTTCTTGCGAAAGTGTCTTCAGTAAGCTCAAATTGATTAAAAATTACCTTAGACTGGCTTAGAGCAACCACTGGTCAGGAGAGATTAACAAATATGTCCATTTTGTCAATATAAAATGAAATAATATTATCTTTGATGCAATTATTGATGAATTTGTCTCATTAAAAGCGCGAAAAGTACAATTTGGAAATTGAATACTAATATTTAAGACTTCATTGTAAATATGGTTCGACAACTAAATTTTGATCTTCATTGCAGGTCTTAAGATTACTTTTTTAATAACTCGTATTATTAACTCCCTATACTACATTTATTATTTAATAATATACGTAGTTACTTTACTAACTACTACAAAATTATTCATTGAGGGCGCAATTTTATATTCTTGCCTCAGGTGCAAAAAGTAGCTAACTACGTCTCTGCGTGTCACATATTTTGCCTGACTGTATTCCACTTGAGTGCCTCTTCTCGTTGTATGACGCAATTTCATCAAGGGAGATGAATCTGCATTGCCTGACTGCCAGGAGAAAGTGTGGACAAGATTTTGACTGGCCCATTTGTAAAGCTGCACTCTGGCTGGGGCTGCTGACATAAGTTTTGCCAAAGAGTAGCATTAACCAAGTCAGCCTACACAAAGTTGGGAATTTAGAGCCTGACACCCATCATAACACGAAAATTCAACTCGTCTTGTCACATAAAAATCAATCAGTTGAAAACTTCCCTATTTTAATCTCTCTTAAACTGGTCTCTTTGATGAATTTTCTTTTCCTGCTCATTTGTATAAATCTGTAAACATATGTCCAGTTTGTTACATCTGATATGAGAAAATATTATTAATTTTTTTCTCTCTCTAAGTGTCATCATACTCTAAACAATTAACGAAGCAGCCAAATTAATTTAAACATAGAAAGGGGTTAAAATGAACATTTTGTCAACAATGTGAAAACTAAGGAGGAAACGCTAGCTGAGAAATAGGTTTGATAGGTAGTTTGTGCCAGTGAATGGAAAGGCATAATTAACTTTGCACGCATTTACCCCTCTGCAGTCAGCAATGCCAGAGCCATAAATCATGTCAATGTACGGTTATATGTGGTGGGCCACTGAGACACTAATTTTGTCTGTGAGAAAACAGGCTCTGAGTTTTGAAAATGTAACTTGTTTTTAAAAATACCACTATAAAGTTTGGTAGTTTACAGTTAGATATTGTTATTGTGAAATTATTTGTTGAAATGGAATTTTGTTAAAATTTTTATTGGAAAGTTGAGATTTATTTGTTATAGTTAAATAAATGTGTTGGTTTGTGTGTACAACCCTTTCTTGCTATGACTAGTGTACGCTTGCCAGGTGGCCATGAGTCACTGTGGTAACGTAGTTTTAAAAATAAAATTAAAATAGGACGTGATCTAAGGGTCAGATGTGCTCTGAGCTAGATAGTTAGCCGGAAATTGATGGTCAAACCCTAAAAGTGTCAATTTGAAATTCGATACCTGACACTAATAGAAAGTGGACAGTCAGAAAATTTGGCTACATGCAATGCTGGATGGGAGTGTTGTGTGCTGGAAGGGGTCTGTTCTAATCAGCTCAGTGAAAATGATGCACAAGGGCTTTGTGTATAAAAGGGGATGACAGAGACAGAAACAAATGAGAAACACCAAGATTGTAGAGTTTGGTAGAGGGGTGAGAAAGACCCTCTGAGTTTCTCCCTGCTTTTTGTACCAAGGACTCTACGAGGATGGCTGGCAACCAGTGCTAGAGAACTCTACCTGGCTGTATTTTGAAGGCGCACCATCAACAGATCAAGATGGACCAGTTGTACGGACAGTCATCTCGGGTTCTTCAAAGACTCTGTGCAAAGACCGCGGGTGATCAACTATTTTCCAGGCAGAGTATGAATTCCCGATGGAAGTTTAGTGTTACTACACTGGGAGATATTGCAGATAAGCAGTTGCAACCATGCTGGCATGTCACAGAATAACGGCAAGGTTGACCGTTAATTAAGGTAAAGAGAAGAAATGAGAAACATAAGAGAAGAGAAGAAATGAGAAACATAATGAGATGAGAAGAAATGAGAAGCATAAAGAGAAGAGATGAGGAACGAAACGAGAAGTAATGAGAAAACGTAACAAGTGTTGAGAAAAGGCCTAATGAGAAGCTTAATGTAGTAGTGGGATGGCTTACTTGGGTTCCGAGGAGTGAACCAGTGTCGAGACGTACAGTGTTTTTGTGTATTTTCAAACCTCCCAACATGAGGAGAAAGTGACAATAACTATGTGAGTAGAAAAATACTAACTAGTGTAGGAATCTCAGAGCACATAAACCTAAGACTTAAAACTAAAGCTTAGAATCTTAATTAAGAATTAAATCTTAAACTTAAGTCTATGATTATTTATCAGTGAAGAATCATTTTAAGATTAGTTTGGAAATGCTGATGTGACTATCTTGAAGATGTTGAGTAACTATCTTGAAAAGGACTTGCAAGTCAAATGACATTGTTTTTCTTTTGAATTATTGAATTTTGATTTAGGAGCAGTGGCTCCAGAACTTTAAAATATTGACTGGTATTTTGTTGAAAAATGCTTATCCTGTTTTAGAAGTAGTACTGCATGAAGAATCTTGAGTTTTGTATTTATTTTATTTATTATCTCATCATTCTTTTTTTTTCTTTTCTTTTCCTGACATTTTTTGGTGATATCATTCTTTTCCTTCTTTTCTTTTCCCCTACCCAACGGGTGAGTTGTGGATGGCTGACTAACCAACGTGTGAGAGGAAACCCATAGATTAATAAATTTGAATTTGTATTCTGACATTGAGACTTTTTCTGTCTATGGTTTCGAAAGAGTGGTTGATGTTGTTGTTACACGTTGTGTCGTCTGTGCTGTCTACACTTCTTACCCTTATCCGTATGCAATCACACATGCAAACACGTCGGCAATACGTAACCTACATACAGAATAAAATTGGAGCCAAGTAGCCATCTTGGTATTCTGTGTGTGGATTTGTAAGAACATCTATGCAAGTCCTACGTGGCGTCGACTAGCCACCACCCTCCTTTCTTCGGAGAGAAGGGTACAGGTGACACTCTGTATACCTATGTCCAGTTCGTTAATCTGCTCATTTGTATAAATCTCTGTATACCTATGTCCCGTCCGTTACCATCTGCTCATTTGTATAAATCTCTGTATACCGATGTCCAGTTCGTTAATCTGCTCATTTGTATAAATCTCTGTATACCTATGTCCCGTCCGTTACCATCTGCTCATTTGTATAAATCTCTGTATACCTATGTCCCGTCCGTTACCATCTGCTCATTTGTATAAATCTCTGTATACCTATGTCCCGTCCGTTACCATCTGCTCATTTGTATAAATCTCTGCATACCTATGTCTAGTCCGTTACATCTGTTCATTTGTATAAATCTCTGCATACCTATGTCTAGTCCGTTACATCTGCTCATTTGTATAAATCTATGTATACCTATGTCCCGTCCGTTACCATCTGCTCATTTGTATAAATCTCTGTATACCTATGTCAAATTCGTTACATCTGCTCAGCACTGATCCAGAGCTTTAATATTTTTTAAACAAACTGAAATGTGGAAAACGTTTATTTTCGCAAGATAAGCTATGTGCAAGCATGAACGAAATTGTTGAAATGAACTGCTTAACATTTCATATTTACCTTTTTTTTAACATAATTATTTCTTATATGAGAGCGTCTTATATTTGTACACATAAATTTTTGCCTTTGTGAGTACTTTTAACTATTTGTACTACTTGAATTTGCGTAGTTAGAAAACCCACTTTATATGTTAAATTTCAATTTGTTTATTGTACTTTGTTAAATTCTGTGTTTTTGTTAACCCTTAAGCTTAATAAGTTTGATATGCAGGTTGGCGGGTGGGAAGAAATTTTGTTTAGTTTTTAAGTTTGTATAACTTCATTAAGTGTCCCGACAGAGATGTGTGAAGGCCAAATTCTTACGGGCAATTGTGTGGTTTAAAGGCTCATGAAATGACCTAGGGTTTTGATCCATTACACTCATTGTGTTTATACGTTGTCAAGTTTATGCATGTCTGTATAAATTGCGAAATTTATTTGCACAATCAGTGAAATTTGGCTTGAAAGTTACTGCATAATGCATATGTTGTGTGCATGCACGTTTGTATACACTGTAAAATTTGTTTGTAAGATACTGCTTATTGCCTAATAGATATGTTGTGTATATGCATATTTATATAAAGTGTAAAAATTTGTTAGTATAATTTTCTCAGCATGGTGGCAGAGGTTCAAAAATGACTAAACAAAAATCTAAGTTACAAATTATTTTTCAATACATGTATTGAGAGAGGGGAGAGAACTAGTCAGCCTATACTCACCTGGCCTACTAATCGCGCTGCAGCAGACCAGGAGAGTCGCGAGAAGCAGAACCAGCCTCATCTTTGAGCCGTACATTGGTAATCTGACTGAATGGAGGAAAATCTACCCGTCAGTGTGCAATGCCTTACACGAAAAACCGCTAATATAAGATGGAAGTTTTCCCCACGTCTATGACGTCACCGGAAAGCGTCATGACAATCTGATGTGAGAAAGATAACCGTCTTGCTCCCGAGCGATCTGACGCATCTTTCGTACCAAACACTTCAAACGTGCGCACCGGTTGAACTCTTTTATATACCGGTTGTAGACTAACATTTAAATCCAAAACAATACTTATAAGGGAAAGGGATATTTAGACATCTGTTTTTAGACGAGTCCATTAAAGTGTCATCCACTAACCATGCAAGTACAGTGTCATCAACTAGCCACACTATGGTGTCATCGAGTAGCCACGCAAATTCATTTCAGTGTCATCAACTAGCCACGCAACAAGTCTATTATAGTGTTATCCACTAGCCACACAAGTCTATTACGGTGCCATCTATTAGCCACACATGTCTATTAGTGTCATCCACAACACACACATAATAACCCCATTAAAATGTCATTTGATAAAATGCATCTCGGAGAACATTTATTTTCCTAACTTTTAAAAAACCTAATAATAAAGTCTTAGAATACGTAAACAGAGCAAGATATTTCAGGTCACTTTCAGAAAGGGTCACGATGCATATAATTCTACCATTGAGTGATGATTTTTTTCTGTTTTAGAAAATATGTAAAGTAGCTGGACACTCAGGAGAACAAAATTGAAAATGTAATATGATATCCTTGAATTTAGTTATCAAAATAGTCTATCTATCTATCTATCCATCCAGCAATCTATCTATCTATCTACCAGGTCTGGAAGTCTATGCATCACCTCTAAAAAGACTTCAAAAGTCAACAGCTCATGCTCACCCAAGTAGACAAATTTCACTGTCCATTTGTCTGACTGACGAAAGCGGAATAGAAATCAAGGAACGTTTGACCAAAAATAATTATCAAATTATTTCGTCTCGGGAAGAAATTGAATTCACAGTTGTACTACGTGACACACCACACAAGCCCTTGCAGTGGGTCAAGGTTTCGTCAAACCACGTGCTTAGATCGTGTTAAAATACGATGAGCCTACGTTTTTAGTATAAGGGAGGTAATTCCCTTTAATTCTATATATAACACTCTATGGTTTAGTTTTAAAAAATGGCGGGTATTATGAAGCAAAGTGGTCTATTATCGGCAATTCTATGCAAAGAAAACGCTTTTTTTGAACACAGGTAGGTCGGAAAACACCTTTATTTGTACAAAGAGACATAAGTTTTAATAAGAAAACACATATTTTCTGCAAAAGAAGATATCAAAGTATGCAAATGTGTAAAAATCTCAAACTGAAAAAAAAATTAAATAAGAAAAAAATTGATTTCTCATGTGCCCTTAATAATGATGCAAGTGAAGAGGTTATAATATCTATTTTAATAATGATGGTAGTGAAGGGGTTATAATATCTATTTTAATAATGATGGTAGTGAAGGGGTTATAATATAAATTTTAATGATGATGGTAATGATTAAATGAAGGGGTTAATAATATCTATTTTAATAATGATGGTAGTAAAGGGGTTAATATCTATTTTAATAAAGAGGCTAATAATATATATTTTAATAATGATGACATTAAAGGGGTTAATAATATTTAATAATGAGAGTAGTAATGGGGTTAATAATATCTATTTTAATAATGATGGTAGTGAAAGGATTAATAATGTTTCTATCAGTCACTTACTTTCTCTTTTTATTATGTGATTGTATCATTCTCGTGGTTAATTGAAATACTGGCAAAATGATTTTTTCACATTCTTTACAAGTCCAAATTGTTTAAATTTATTAAGTTTATAATGGTGCATTTCAAAGCTTCAATCAGAATTGTTTAACATGTATTTTAAAGTTGAGGGCCTGGCGTGCCTACTAGTGAAAGCTTGACCTGATGACTGAAATGTAAAAGAGGTTTGGTCCACACACGTTGATATAGTTGCATGGATTGAAAGTGAACTGTACAAATGAATTTGGGCTGGTAGCAAGCATACTTTGAAGTAGATGCCTTGCTAACAAACGCTGCATTGTGCAGTATAGTTTCCTTCCTGACTGTACATATTGCTTATTAGACTTAGAGGCAGATAGCTGATGTGGTTTGGTGTGCCTGACTGTACCTATTGCTTATTAGAGTCAGATTGATGATGTGGTTTAGTGTATCTAACTGTACCTATTGCTTATTAGACTTAAGTCAGATTGATTATGTGCTTAGTGTATCTGACTGTATACATTGCTTTTAGAGTCTGATGTGGTTAGTGTATCTGACTTTGTTTAGCTTTCTTTCTTTTCTTTTTTTTATGAATTGTCTGTACATGCTAAAGTTATATATTTCAGTCAGTATTAGACCTGGTAATTGTGTATAATAAAATGTATGTATGGTTAAACTGTTCTAATTTTCCTCTACATAATAAGCTGTAAAAAATAGACTGAGACATGCAGCCATTTTAAATAGATTCATTTTATCACCCTATTCAATTTAAAGAATATGGAAAAACAATAGGAAAATTATTTCTAATAGCCAGCACACAGCATGTTCTGATTGCTGAGATGTTAGGATCACTTAAGTACTTTGAGTGCAAATGTGAAGACAAATTAACCTCGGTTACATAGGTGAGGACATAACAGAGATTGCTGGGTTGACATAATGGACTGAAATACTGGGGCTTGTCTGAATGAATGAAATATTAGAGAAGATCTGACTGAATAAAAAAAACAATGTGGATCTGACTGAAATATTGGGGCTAACTGAAATGCTATTATGGATATGATTGACTGACTGAAATATTGGAGTTCATCTGACTGAAATACTGGGGCTGAATGAAAATGCTGTGGTGGCTCTGATTGAATGAAATATTGGAGTTGATCTGAATGAATTATTGGGACTGACTGAATGAAATGCTATGGTGGATCTGATTGAATGAAATACTGGGGCCATGTACAAGTCAGTCTGTTACTCTGATGAGTTGATCTTTGAGACAAATGAGCCATGTGACCATGTCCAAGTCGGTCTGTTACTATGGTGAAGTTGAACTTCTACAGCATTTGCAGCATTTGCAACACTCAATGGAACACATTATAGCGTCCAGATACTTCTTGTGGATCTTCTTTTCATCTGACCTATTAGGCACAATGATAACAAACTGATTTCCAACATGTAACTTTAATCTGAGAAACTGAACGTAAAGTTATTTTATGCAGGATGATAAAATATATTCTAAGTAATGGTGTTCACACAAGCTAGATGATAAAATATATACTACTACACAAATAGGATCACAGTTAAAAAATATTTAATATTTAAAACCATAAAGTTTTTCTCTAGAAAATTATGTAAACCATGATAAAAAACATTTGCAGCCTATTACAATTATTTAAGTAACAATAAAAAGCCAAAACACACATTTATAATTCTTTCATTCATTAATCATAATACATTCAGCATCATAATGTATAACTTCATTGAATTATTAAATAGCTGCAGATTCATAGTGTATAACTCGCAAAACATATGTAAGGAGACTCAGAGTGTTTAACTTACAGACATTAAATACATTCAAACTATAATGTAAAACTAACAGATATTATAAAGAGGCAGACTAATAATGAAAATTCCTAGTGTATAACTTACAGTTACAGGTATTATAATGCATCCATACTCATGACATTATATACAAACATTCTCATAATATAAACAAATAATTTCATACATGCATTCTCATAAAGTATTACATTAACAACTCAATCATAAATAATGAACATACATATGAGCACCTATTTTCAGATAAATGCATTTAGTGTTAATTGCTTCACTGATAGCATGAAAATAATTTTTTTCCCCCGTACTGAAAGTTGTGAGATCATTATTAATACTGAATTCTCATTTCTGATCATGATTTATAAATCCTTTCTACAATTCAGTCCTTTAAATAAAGTCCGAGTGCTATATCGTCACCATGTTTCTACATCTCAAACTCAAAGACTCCCATGTCATCATAGGTGGTCAGTTTTTTTAAATTAGGTTCCACTGTTATTTTGTCCAGGGCTGTGGAGTTGATCGTTTTTAGTGGAGTAAAAGTGCCCCAACTGATTCCAAAATTTACAAGACTTGAGGCCATGTTTGGACCATGAGGAGGTAACAAAATCTTTTAAAAAATTGAAATAGCATCTCAATTTTGTACTTTTTAAGCAATGGAAGTAAAAGGTACATTGTGAAGTTATTGAAATAGTGAGCGAAAACAAAAACCTGCTGTATAAATTAGAAGTTTGTACAAAAGATATACAAGAGAAAAATGAGATGATAGCTGGGTCATTGTATGATAGTTTTCAATCGCTTTTATCATCTTCATCATCAGTAGACATGAAGATAAAGATTTTGAAGTTGTACAGGATTGATCAAAACGTTGAATTTAAATTTAGGAGAAAGAGAAACTCCATCATATCTAACAAAATTCAAAACAAATTTTTACCAAAAGTGGTTGAGAAATCTGATCATACTTCTGAATTGAGTTGCTAAAATGCAATACCCTGTTATCTGAGATTATTCAAGATGCCACTTTGACCATCACAGCATTATCACCAACTCAAGCCACTGCTCTCAGAATCGTCAAATATGATTTGAGAGCATCAATGAAAGTGATCTTTTTAAAGAACCAATTCACTTCAGATAACATTATCATATTAAATATAATTTGAAGTTTTTTTTGTATTATATTATTTTTAATTGAAAATTAGTTAAAAAAATGAAAGCCACATCTTTATTTATTTACACCTCTCCCATATTCCTATGTACAACTCCATATAAGTATATAATTTTATGTTATATGATATTAGTAATAAACTACAATCGGAGTTGGGAATCAGAGTTAAAAAATTTCAAGAGTCAGAGTCAAAACTTTTTGACCGACTCCATAACCTTGATTTTGTCATCACAGATGGTCAAATCTTTTAAATTAGGTCTCACAATTATTTTGTCAACATAGGTTATAAGTCTTTTAAATTAGGTCCCACAGTTATTTTGTCATGTTTCATCATGGTGATGTGATTTATAGAACATAAGTATAACATTTATTTTCTACACAAAATTTTGCATTTATGCCAATGATTAATCATTCCAGGGAGAAGTATTTTGTTAGACAAGGAAAAAAAAAGTCCTATCTTTTGTTTAGTTCCACAATTAAATCTCCTTTGGATAGTGGTTTTATATATTTTCACTAAATGTTGTTGTCATTTTACAATAGTAATAAATAATTTATTTGAAAATATATTTTAATTTTTAACTTGAAAAGATCGTTTCACTTTAAAGAACATGTAGCCCACTGATAGAAGGGAAGAAAGTGTAAATCCAAATGTGAAAGACTCTTGCCATTTAACTTTCTCAAGAAAAACCCCAAATAATTACATGCATAGCTTCCAGAGCTGTTCCATATTTCATCTTTGCATCTGTATAATAAGACTCACTGGCCCACTACCTCTCTTCCAAAAATAGGTCATGTGATGTTGTGCCTCTGCCATGCTTCCAAAAATAGTAAAACACATCACAGAAAAAGGATGGTGATTGTGTGCCAATAATGTCTTTGTGAAAGGGTTAATGACAGTGTGTTTCTCTGTGAATGGGTTGCATGACAGTGTGTCTCTGTGAATGGGTTGTGCAAAAACTAGAGTGCCACCTAATTCAAATGATACCCTAAAGAGTCTTGACAGAGGGGGAGAGAGTTAAAGCAAAAAGATGGAAAACTATGATGGGAATTGTCAAAACATGAAAAGGACCAAAGGACTAGGAACGGAAAGAAATACACAAAGTGCTGGAAACAAAACATAGGAGAGAGTTGAAGCAAAAAAAAAAAAACACAAATGAAATATTCTCCAAATGATTGCTAAATAAATATACAAAGTAAAAAAAGAAACTCCTGTTACCTTATGTATTATTCCACTCCTTGTTAAACGATGGGTTTAGATAATATATAATATTCTCCAATGAATCTTCATATTGCATAGTATTACTTTCTAAAATAATTAACATCTCAGAAGTACACCCAGAAGGCTTGGCATTCTCATGTCAGTGTATTTATTGCTGGAATCCCCATTTTATTGTTAATGTTTGGGTTAAAGTGATATTAAATCAAAAAGTACAAAAACTTGCTGATAGTGGAAAAAGTGTTAACAAGCATTAATTATGTTTGTTTTCAGAATAAATTCCTTAGTATAAAAAAGTTTCTATGAGAAATTATTAATTATGTTTGTTTTCAGAATAAATTCCTTAGTGTAAATAGTTTCAATGGGAAATAAATCTAACAGATGGATAATTGCAATTTGCATAAATTGTGAGTGGTTGGGCAGGTGTCTTATTCCCATTTATAAAAGACAACCTGGGTACATCTTTGACTTGCATTTTTTAATTAAAATGTTTCAATAATCTGGGTGAGAATTTTTAAAACTGCTCACAAAATTTGTTAGTTTGAATAAGTACAGTATACCAGCTTTTGTTTATTTCTTTTCCCACCCACTAATCCATCAATATATTTTTCAACCTCTCTCAGATGTTGAGACAATTTGTCACAATAATGTGTCTCTTAGTGATGCTACAATGCAAATATCATCTAATGAAATCACAACATTAATCCTAATTTTATTTCTATATATACTTGCTGCTTAATGATTACAAGATTTTTAAGTTTTAGGATTTTTAAAATTCTCAATTTCCCTTTGCACTTTAGCCAGACTTATTAATTCTTAATTCTACTCTGTTTTCTTCTCAAGAAGTTGATTAGTACAAACTTATAAATAATTCTAAGGCAGAATCTCCTGTTGGAGCACCAAGGGATGTTGTCTGGTACCATGGTATCCTAACAACAAATTCTTTTTCCTTTAGTTTTCATTTATAATTTAAAATAAAAATATTTGTTTAGAATAAAAAATTGTCATCTGAAATGTTATTATTTTAACAGGGCAAAATGCATAACACGCACGCAATCACGCTATTTACAATTTACAAAGAAATCTGTAATGATTGGTGCAGATTTGTCTTCATACTCATCAGGTCTTACTTTTTTAATATTTTGAGTTGTCTTAGCCATTGCAGAAGAAGGATCAGTCCCCATGGTATCATGATATAGTGCAACAACAATATTCCAAACCATAAGCCATTCTGCACACAATAAATAGACCACAATATTATTACTGACCCTAACCATAAGTTATTAAGTAAACAGTAGAACAGCAAAACTGTTCACTCAAACCAGTACACACTAACATTCAATAAATTACAATTCATTTTGCAAACCAGACCACAAGTCATTCTCATTACAAAAATATAGCATTAGTATACAGATAACATTATCATCCAAACCCCAAGTCATTCTGTAAACTTCACCACAAGTCATTCTGCTTACAAATATAGCATTAGTATAACACACAACATTATCATCCAAATCCTAAGTCATATCGCAAACTTAACCACAAGTCATTTGCAAAATAAACCCTAAGTCATTTTGTAAACTAAATCCCACAAAATTATAATTTGCCTATCCCCATTTAAAGACTTCATTGTTTTATAAATTGTTAAATTGTCAAAGTGACCCATCCTTGGGCATTCCTTATGATGGTATTTTTGTAAGTGTCAGAATTGGAGTAAACAACATGAGTTGAGAATATGCTAATAAACTGCTGACACAATCCAATCCAGTTCCAACTGGATGAGTAGTTTTTTCTGACTAATAGTCTCTCACTTGTTCATATCAATTTCATCCAATGGGAATGGACCATAAGCTTTTTTGAATTCTAATCACTTTGAATTTAAACATAACTCGAGTCTGGTCACAAAGGCAATTGTTAGCTCATGGTAAGTTAACTGATTGATAAAGGAAAATTGGGCTTTATTTTGTACATATTTGCTATTGATCTATGATTTGGATTTGAGAATGCTTATGTAATTGAGCCATTATTTCTATGTACACTAATATGACCGTGATGTACATTATACTTGTAAATTTTGATCAATCCTTTATTTCTTATGCTGTGGTTGTATTGGGTTAATGAAATTGTTGCAGGATTTATAAGTTGAGAGTGTTTGTAAGAGAGAAAGGAATTTAGAGATGAAATATACCTGAAATTTAGTGCTTCCTTAATTTGACTTTTGCAGAGGACCATTTTGTTTTACTTTTTGTCATGTCATGCTATGGTGGCTATTGTGCTCTACTAGATTATGTTTGTGTGTGAATCTGGCATTGTCATCAACTTATCAGTAAAATGTGTTGCTGTAAGTTGATTTCTGTGAATTCCGTTCGAGTACCAATATGGCAGGAAATGTGGCTTGAGTTTGGTGTTGAGAATTCATGAAGATTATTTTGAATGTTCTTCATTGTGTGTTGAGTAATTTATTATATATTTTAATTTTATGATAGTTGTGCGCACGCACGTGTGTGTAACAATTATTTATTTTCTGACTCCCCACTTCTATAGTTCAGTGATAGTTTCATTATAATATTCAATCTACAGAAAGAAATAAAAGGGATGGGGGTGATTGAAGTGTCTAACAGAAGAGAAAATGTTTATGGTTACCATATACCTGAAGAAGAATTAGCATATACCTTCATGATAACCAGATTGATATTATAATATTTTTTCTGTATACATTTATGTGAATTCAAATCGATACATTATCATCCAGATTACTGTAGCTATGAGACACATCATTTCAGATGGAGATAATTGAACAGGAATAATGAAACCTAAGAATTTAACATTCTTTCTTTTACATCCGTTGATCTTAAAGAAAAAATGTTTGTATTTTATTTATTATTATGTGTGTATTTTTAAATGTATGAATATAACATAGAATATATATATGGTGAATGGGATATGTGAGTGAGATGTGTGGTGAGAGGAGTTTTTGGTGAGTAGGTAGTGGTAAATGAGATGTATGGTGAGTGGGATATGTGATGCATGAGAAGTGTTTTAAGAGGGGTGTATGGTGAGTGGGATATGTGAATCATGATGTGTTGTAAGTGGAATGTATGGTGAGTGGGATATGTAATGAGTGAGAAGTGTTGTTAAGTGGGATGTATGGTGAGTGGGATATGTGAATCATGATGTGTTGTAAGTGGGATATGTCATGAGTGAGAAGTGTTGTTAAGTGGGATGTATGGTGAGTGGGATATGTGATGCATGAGAAGTGTTGTAAGTGGGATGTTTGGATGGACTGTTGAGACAACGGTAAGGATAGCAAAGCATTGCTCAGTCAATAAAATGATCCTACAAGCAAGCAATTTAGCAGAATATGTTCTCCAAAGTGGCATAAAGACATGAAGAGTAATAAAATGACCTCACCAGTGCATTAAGGACATTTGCACAAATGAAGTCCATGACCACAGCTTTCCAAATGTTGTACAAGGGATAACACTTGCCATAATCTTTCTCCAACTAAAACCCAAGCAACAAATTAATTAAGTGGCATTGACACTAGACTGTTACTTGTGCCTGTCTTGCATTAAAAAATACTTGAAGGTGATGGCTAGTGTACAATATTGTTTTTGCTCTAAGATGATGATGTCATGCATGGATGAGGTTGGAGTTGATATAATTATAGTAATAATGGATGATAATATGAACTGTTGTAAATTATAGTGAGAGATAAAGATAATGACAATTGTGACAGCATGATGATGATGATAATTATGATGGTGAATATGATGCTAAGAACGATGATTTTATAAGTTCTAATTCTTAACTATTTTACAGCCATGTTTGCATTAAATGTTGTAAAGACAACTCTAGAAAGACTTTACTTATAATTATTTTTTTTTTAAAGATAGAAAAATACTGTAGATTATTTTGCTTGAATGCCCTACTAATATTATTTAGAATAAGTATTGCTTTATACTTTTACTTGATGCTGTTTAAGACAGTCTGTGAATCTGTAGTTTTATCTAAAAGAAGCTACTTAATTTCAAATGTTAAAGTGTAAGTATTGTTTTCTTAAAATTCTTTTCAATCCATTTTATAGTAAATTCTGTAACCAATTAAAAACAAACAATCAAATCATCCCCACTTTTAAAATATCTGTATCTATTGAAATGTTAGAAGAAACCACTTTTCTGGACATATTGGTTTGACAGCTCAAATTATTTAGAATTTCTTCTTTAGAACTTTGACCTTGCATGTATGACATCATATGTGAAGCATAAGCAGATCTGCCTACCCCCCCACCCTCCACCTCAGGAAACCAGATTTTATGCAGGATCTGGCATTTTAATAGAAATAACAATAATATAAAATAAATGCAAAATAAAGACAAATAATGTTAATATTTGTAAATAAACTTACCAATATTGTAATGATTTATGCAAAGCACAACAATTTGTCTACTTTTTTGTCTAGTCTCCATTCCACTGTTTATTTTAGACAAAATTTTGTCAAGCACACCAAGTGTTACTGTTAGGCAGTTTTATTTAGAAATACACTGGTCAAGATATTTCTTTAGACTTCATTTGAAGAAGGATCTTTACATTTCAGAATAATGACCCATTGAAGTATTGCATCAGGATTTTCACTTTTACAGAAACTCAATTCATTAAATATTTCATAAATGAAATTTAAAAATATACATTTATTTTTATTATCTACTGTACAATCCAACATATGCCTGTTAAAATATTTTAAGAAAAAAGTAATGATTTTTTTAATTGTATCCATCTAAAATATATTTTTGGGAGAACACGTAGAATTAAAAAAAAAAATTACTTAAGAAACCTAAAGCATATAGGCTTTCATCCATGCACAACCTTTTACTGTATGTGTGAGGAACTAGTATACCAAATTTCAAGGACATGGAATAATTACAGCTATTCAAAGGGGGTCTTAGCATTTAGTTCTATCTAAAAAAGAAAAAGTCATTTTGAGAAAAACACATTTAAGTTGAAAACTGTTCAAAGTTGTTTATTTTTTTTTTAATAAATATACCCTATCCATACCACATTGGACTGCTCTTAGTCATTTAGCTCTCTTAACAACATAGAATTAAATATACTACCCTTTACATCCTCACTGTACAGTCTTTTTATTTTCTAATTCTATACAACCAGAATATTGTAAGGAAATTTTTAAAAAATATATTTATCAAACTACATTGATAAAATTTGGAATATATGTTGTCTTTGAAACGAGAAAGCAATATCAGTTGTTAGTTTTAGAATATCTGGTTTTATTAGATTTTATTTTATAAATTATTTAAATATACAAAACATCTATATTTTTCTAAATTTACACGCCCATTAGACTAGAGAAAAAACAGTGAAAGTCTTCCTGTAAAATTTAAAATGTTATTAAAAAGACATTATTCTTCAATAAGCATACTTTGTTATTTAAGAATTGGATATGCTTATATTATTTTTTTTTAAATGTTTTAATTATGCATTTCTTCGTCTTCAGGTATGTGTATTTTATGTATTTATGCCTTCTAAAATTCTATTGTATTTATAAATATAATGTGTGTACTGTGTAATCACAAAATATCAACGGCTTCTAAAATTCTATTATATTTATAATGTGTGTACTGTGTAATCACAAAATATCAACGGCTAATTTACAAATATATATATATATATTCTTTTACTTTTTAAAATTTTAGCAGAAAAGCGGAAGGTAGGCAGGTATGCATAATGTTAGTGAATTCTTGCTTCATTGTTTATGTGTCATTTCTTTAGAGTGATTTTCATCTTTCAGCTTATAAAGCCCACAAAAGAAAATATATTTTAATTCACAAAGTGTATTTATTGTTCATTCACAAGAAAATGACTAGGTTTTATCAAAATAATAATTTTTGCTTTAAAATTTTACGAAAAAATATTTGGAAGCATTACTAATGTTTAAACAAAAATTAATTGACAACTTACATTTTCTTTCACTTCTTCCACCAGCACTGTCACAGTTCTCAAAAGGTGGTCCTTAAATGAAGTTGCACCCTGGAAAATAGAAAATTATGATATCCTGCTACAGGTAGTTTAAAATTTGTTAGACTTAACATTGACATTTGATGTTTTTTCAAGACAAAGACAATGGGTAATGCCTCCAGCCACTCTCAACATCAAAAAAAAAAAAAATTGCCAAACCAACCAAAGAAAAATTAGAAACAAAAATAAAGAAATAATAATAAGAAATAAATAAAATCACTCTATAATAACACCAACACTGATGTAGTTAGAGCCCATTTATCATCCACTTACACCACACCAACAAGAATGAATAGAAAAACCAATCTTTCACCTGCTCACACCATCAACACCATGCCAAAATTAGTGAATAGTTATAGTCATCTATCACTGGTTTACACCACCAACACCATGTCAATATTGGTAAATAGTTATAGCCATCTATCATAGGCTTATCCCACCAATGGTTTTAATCAATATTCATTTTTGTTTATTGTTGAATTATTTGTTTTTAATTATCACTAACTGGCAACGATAAAAAGACATAAAATACTCAATCTTAAACAGCTCACAATGTCTGACAATAATAAAACACAGCAGCTTGTACAAACTATTCAAACATAAAACTAAACATAATACTTCAAAACAAAATGAATTCACATGTAATAATATGTAATAAAGAACTGGATTGGCTAAAGAGAAACAAATGACATATGCAGTTTGAGTCAAACAGTGATACAAGTAAAACAAATAACATGTATATAGTGTGGGTCAAATAGTGAGAGAAGTAAAACAAATGACATGTATATAGTGTGGATCAAATAGTGAGAAAAGTAAAACAAATGACATATATACAGTGTGGGTCAAACAGTGATACATGTGGCCTGTTGGCCCACCTCATGATTTTATTAAAATCACAAATGATAAATATATCTGAACCCACAATAATATTAATATTTTTAATTTAATACTAATAATTTAAATAATAATAGTTCTAACTTATTACTTTAAATCATTATAAGGTTAGTTATTTTAAACTTTTCCAACTTTTGACATTCTAATTAAATCAACATCAGGTTTCCAACTCCCTTGTTATGTAATTTCTGGTCTAACTTGTCACCTCTTAGCTGCCACAAATGGACCTAAGGTATTAGTTAATGTCTGTAAGTGAGGATCATAATCTTGTTGGGGAAATCTGGGCACCGGATGTCAGAAAGTTTAAAGAGTGTGGATTTAGAGAAATCCAAAATAGACTGCTTTGGACATCCCATTCAAGCATCTCCTACAATGACAAAGACTCTTGTAGTAATAATTTCCAGGCTGTATAAAATTATAATTTGTGGGAAATCTGAATTTTATAATTCAGTAATTAATTGCCAGCAAAGTCTGACATTTTGTGCAAGTTGACACCAGCTAAGGAAGAGGCTGTTCCATTCAATCGCTATACCTACTTGGCTAGCGTGAATATACCAAGCCATACCTCCTTTCATCTGGACCAAAGTAAAATGACATGCCAACACTTAAAACAGCTGTTTATGCCTCGTTTTGGTTACCAAAATGGAAGACAAGTTTAAAAAGACACTCAAAAGGGCATGGCTTGTGCTTACATTAGACTGTGCACTAAATCATTCTCTGTTATGATGATAATGAGCGTTATATTATTCTAATCCATTTCAACATTTTTATCTTGTTTAATTTCTATTCCATTTTAATCTATTGTTTTCTTTATTAAACTCCCGTTAAAGTTATAAATATTGACCCAGTTTCTCATCCCATCACACTCATATGTCATAGGGAATTTGTCATTCACAAATTTTGGAATTTGGGGGGCTAGAGCTAAATTGAATATTATATGTTTTAGCATAATGCTAGATGTTTGTGATGCATCATTTCATTGTACGTCTTTTGTATTTGTTATTCTTCTCCTGCATTTCACACGAAACATCACAATACAAATAAAACATGCAGTTTGGACAAAATAAAGATACGAGTAAAATACATGACATAAAAAGTTAGACAAATTAGGCAAATAGTGATACAGTAAAGACTGCTATTCGTGCTGATGAACAAGATGCTTTGAGAACCCTCTTGAATTCTCTGCTTAAAAAGCATCAAATTGCAAGTAAAAAGCAACTGAACAGGGATTGTAGGACATTTTGAATTTTACTTTCAAAATGTTGATTGTGTACACATATAATGAGTGGAAACGTCTAGCAGGCATGTGCATGTCTGTGCATCTGCTGATGTTCTCTAAATGGGGGAATGGGAAGGGTAGAAAATAAACACAATCTTACATTTAAATGGTGTCATCTCTAGCATGAAATGTTTGTCATAAATTCTTACTGAGAATAAACAGTTTGGAAACACTTTAATGACATCACCTGAGGTACAGACTTATATAGCTATCCTGCATAGACAAGCTAATCAAAGAGGACAGATGCATTGCTTGGTAAAGGAAGAAAACACAAGAAATATCTGGAAAGAGAAGTCTTATTAAATGTATGGTATGCAAAATTTGCAAATTAGATTCAATAATCACATGAAAATGTGTTTCCTACCAGTTCTTAAAACAATTTATAGATTACATAAAGAAAGATTGAAGGGAAGATATCCTGTGCTTACCTCATTGTGAGATTGGTGATATCAAATATCATGATTCTCAGCTGTTATATATATTGCAATACTTTATTTACAAAAGTCAAAAGACTATTGACACAGCACTACTTTTAGCAAGATGGCAAGCCCACCATAAGGAAGGGGTTATATAAAATATATTTAGAAAGCCTGAATTTCAAATGCTGCATAAAGAATCATGAACTACCAGATATTAATTTTGCTAGTGCCTGATCCAACTGCTAGTTCCTCATCTTGATTAACATCACCAAGGAGGCAATTTTTGTGATTTTGTTTTATTACTAATAAATATTATATTACATTATTATAAATATTTTATTATTGCTAATACTAATCTATTTCATTGAGTCTATGACTAATTTTACTAACAATTACCTCTTTTACAGCATCTGAGACTATAGATGGAATCTTGGTCTGTGCATCACGAACATTTTGTATGGCTATGTCAATATTGTCTTTCAGCTGCAACATACAGCATTCTGAATGTTTGCATAGAAATGTATTGTTTCTCTAATACATTGAAGGTAATTTTTAAAATTAGACATTAAAAAATGAACTTTATATTAATCTCATAATACTCATGGCAAAACTGAACAAAGTACTATTAAACAAGCTTGACTGTTATCTCCCTTTGAATGTAATATCTAATTTTGGTAAACAAGGGATTAAACCGACAATGCTCTTGGACTCCTGTTTTAATGACATTTCTTGAAAGGTTATTAATACATTAATGCGAATAAATCTAAAATAAAATTTGTGAGAACTTTCAAAAGTCTGCATTTAATTCTTAAGCAAGTGATATTTTTGATTTTTAAAAAAAATTCCTTTATTGTAAATTATTAGCATCATTGAGATGCAACATTAAACAGTTAACTTGTCTTTGATGCAAATACTGAAATTTGAAGTTGCTAATTTTAAATGGGAATATCTGGGTTTTTTTGTTTTGGGTATTTTCTGGATTTGATTTAGGAAATTTTAATTCATATATATGCTTAATTTTGTCAGTAAAACATCCTTGTCATCTTGATGTCTATTTATATTTTATAACTTTCCTCACATATTTTCCCTAATTTGGTTTATTTATAGAATTTTTCCAGAAATCCAGGACACTTTTGTAAAGTGCACAGGACTTTTTTTTGTTGTAAATTTAATGATAGACATGATAGAGGAAACATGCACAAGAAATTACGGCCAGATCTATGTTTACAAATGAGTTTCATTCTTAAGAACATTTGTACCGTGTACTAATTTGGCACTAAAGTCAAAATGTGTAGGTAAATGTCTGTGTCCATTAATAAAACATCACTAAAAATAACACATTTGTAACTGTAATAATTTGGCACTAAAGTCAGAATGTGTAAATGTCTGTATTCATTAATAAAATCATTACTAAAAATAACACATTTCCATGCTTCAGCATCATTGACGACCAATGTAAATCTTTTTTTCTGTGTCTCAACTACTTCATAATGTTCAGAAGAAGGAAAATTTAATTCATACAATTACATGATCCCATTATTAAAATTTAATTTGAAACTGGTCACACTGTTAAGTGAGTGTGCTTTTCATTATTCTCTGTGAAATTCTGAAATCATTCAGACACTCTGCCTTAGATTTCAGATAAAAAATGTTTACTCTTTATGGTTAAATGATTTGCTTTTATCACCACCGTATTATATAAGTGGAAATCAATGGATAGTCTCACTTTACAACAAGCAAGACACCACCATATTCCAGTCACACTGCAACTGCTACATTATGTATGTGAGAATATTTATTAATTCACATTTGTTCAATATATGAAGATACACAGCCATACTTTAATGACTGATTAATTCAACATTTGTTGAATATATGAAGATACACAGCCATACTTTAATGACTGATTTTTATATTTTCATTCTTTCACTTTTAAAAGTAAAAACAAAATCACCCTAGACAAATATTTTGTGGTGAGTAATTAACTGTAGTGGCCACTTGTACTTACTGTAACATTATCAGGATTGAAAACCTCCTTCAATTCATTTCCTAGGATACGGATTCTTTGCTGGAAGAAAGCCACACTTATTACTCACTGATATCAGTCTTCACCATCAATAGCAGTAATATTAAGTCAGTCATGCATGCATACATTAAGTCAATCATGCATACACACCAAAAGCCAGTCATACATGTACACATTAAGTCAGTAATGCTTGCAAATATACCAATCTTTCTCCCTTTCTTTATTCCTTAAATATATGTGCACATATATTTAAGGAATCTTTAACAATCTTTCTATTCCTTAAATATATATACATGTACATCTCTCTCTCTCTCTATCTAATGTAAATATATGTGCATGCACAATTACCAATATCTCTCCATCTCTCTCTTCCTTAAATACCATTAGCTCATATAAGCATGCACACATACCAATCTCTCTCTCTCTCCTCCCTAACTACATATAAGCATGCACATATACCAATCTCTCTCTCTCTCCTCACTAACTACATATATGCATGCCACACATACCAATCTCTCTCTCTCTCTCTCTCTCTCTCTCTCTCTCTATTCCTTAAACATACAAATACATGCACATATACCAATCTCTCTCCCTATCACTTCCTTAAATATATATGTTCATGCACACATATTGTTATAATTAAAACATAATTTATTCAGTTTGAAACATTATTTCCTGATCAAAACATACACAAATAGACATTCACACTCACATGTACAAATATATAAGTCATTCTCTTCTGAGACCTGGCTATTAATTTAGCCGGGTCACATTAAATAAAAATTAATATATAAAATTCAAACAATACAAGATGTGCTGTGATAAAAGCTAAAAGACACATGCTAAGTTTAACATTAAAGTTACAAGGAAAGGCAGATGGAATGTTTTTCATTTGGAGTCAGGTTTAGGGCAAATTAAAATATTTAAAATAAACTAAATTCATAGGTATGACCCTGATCTCAAGTAGAGAGCAAAACTCCAAAGAGTAACAAGGAAAAAATGGAAGTCTTAGCCATAGTAGAAGCATACCATGAATGGGTGTACATATGAAAAATATCTTAGCTCAAGGGTCAAGGTGTGATTTAGGCATTACAAGACAAAGGTGACAACATGAATTGATGTATGAATTAAAATCATTTCTTCAAGAGAGAAACCCTAGGCTCTAGCTAGAACAAAGATAGCCGATTCACAAAAAAACTGTAAAAAGCTTGTGTGTGTGTGTGTCATATAGACCCAGAAAAGAATGAATGATTCTCTTAACAGAATTCATGAATCATAAATACCATTGTTTCTTTCACCCTCTGTTTCAGCAGAAACTAAAGGTACTATATTAAGTACTGTGTGTGAAAGTATATTAATTTTAAACCTTTTTTGTGTGTATGATAGGAGTATTTTAAATTGTAATAATATTAGACAGAGCACTGTGTATATTTTAATCTATTATCTTCAGTATAATGAACATGTTTACTCAGGGGTATGCTTTTGATACACGTTCACAGGTGATTGCAAAATATTTAATATTGCATTGTTGGTTGCAGAGTTCTTTAGTCATCGATTTCCTCAGTTTAGTTTCTGGTTTGGACCATAAACAGCATTCTAGATCCAGTCTCCATTCTAGTTCCATCCTGGATGGAAATGAGTGAAAAAATCCTTTATGATATCAGTGTTTGCATGCAATCAAAGAGAGATATTCCCACATGTTTTGAGCACTCAAGGTCATCAGATAAGTGGTGTAAAGATAAGAGTTAACCTGAACATTAGTGTTGAGGAGCGTGTTCTTTTCATACTATTACTTTGAGAGAACAGTTGCTTCATGAGAATAAACACTATAAATGAATGATAAACTTCTTCAGGAGAATTTGCAATCAGAAAAATGGACTTTTTAGGGCAGACTAGACCCCTTTGAGATAGATTAATGATTTAAATTGTAACTGATATATATTTTTGACTTACTTGTTATCTATTTTTTAATAAATCCTTTTATTAATTTTTCACTCATTTTCATGTCATTTCTTATCCACTTTATGTAAAATTCATCTTGTAATATATATATATATATATATATATATATATATATATATATATTGTCTCTGTTTTG
This sequence comes from Sinotaia quadrata, assembly GCA_028829895.1. Classification (NCBI taxonomy): domain Eukaryota; kingdom Metazoa; phylum Mollusca; class Gastropoda; order Architaenioglossa; family Viviparidae; genus Sinotaia; species Sinotaia quadrata. The sequence continues at coordinate 14,474,478 of CM054180.1, read as the reverse complement.
TTCTATATTTAGTGTGAGATACTGGGAGGTATGTCCTAGATTTTAATTAATTTTCAGGCGACTTCAGTATGTTGTTACCTTTCAAATAAAAGCACTCTGAAATACATTTATTTATAATGAAATTAATCATGTTTTATGTCTACTATTTGCAAATTTACAAACTTATAATAACAGAACTAATATTAATCATGAAACTAACAGATAATTAGACAAGTGAAAAACCAATGCAGGTTGGTTCACTTAAAAAAAAAAAAAAATTGATATCACAGGACAACAATAAGTTTAACACACTATGAATGTGTACATACCATATAACTTTGATCACATCATTTATTTTTTTATTTACTAAGTGAAATCTGCAAACATACATATGATTTATATATGCATTATGATAATTTTACTTATTTCTTAACTGATAAAGTAATACTACACAAACACACACCTGACCACTTCATTTAATTAAAAATGTAATATTGCCCACAGACATACACACATATTGATTATTTTATTTTTTAATTGGCAGAGTATAACTGCACACACACACACACTACAACTTTATTTCTTTCTTTGACACAGCAGCAACACATACATATACAGTTAGCCATTTCATTTATAAGACTGACAAGATAAACTCCACACAGACACACACTCACACAATTACTTTAATTCTTTCTTTCACTGTACAGACATATAAAAACATGCACAACACATATAAACACACAAATACATAACCATGGATACATATCTATTTGCATGTTAGCAAATGACATAAAGAATGAACTATTTTATATATACTCTACCTGACGTGATTCTAATTGAGAAACATCCTTCAATTGTGCTTGGAGTGAAGGCTGTCAAATTAATAAAAGATTGCAGTTAGTAAACTTTCTACACTGCTATTTGACAAAAAAAAAATATTTTTAAACTGTCCTTACCCAGTAAGAGTAAAAATCAGTGCTACATATCATTACCCAATAAAAAGACAAACAGTGCTAAGTATCATCAGGCAATGACAGGACAACAGTGCTAAGTATCATCAGGCAATAAGAGCACAAGCAGTGGAACATATCATCAACCAAGAGCAGCACAAACATTGCTATAAATCATTACCCAACAACAGCACAAACATTGCTGTCTATCATTACCCAACAACAGCACAAACATTGCCATATATCATCACCCAACAACAGAACAGACATTGCTATCAGGGGTCACCAACCTTTTTGATACTGTGAGCTACTTCATGGGCACTGAGTCATACGAAGGGCTACCTGTTTGATACACTCTTCTAGTTTGCTTTATACATTATTAAAAATGTGAAGACTTACAAAAGGCCTGTGGGCGACTTATGTGGTCTTTGTGGGCGACCTGGTGCCCACGGGCACATGTTGGTGATCCCTACTATATATCATCACCCAACAAAAGCACAAACATTGCTATGTATCATCACCCAGCAACAGCACAAACATTGCTATATATATCATTACCCAACAACAGCACAAACATTGCTATATATATCATTACCCAGCAACAGCACAAACATTGCTATATATCATCACCCAACAACAACACAAGCAATGTTACACATCAATCAATAACAGGAAACAAAACAGAACTACACATCATCAACCAATAACAGTAGAAGCAGTGCTTGTGCTACATATTATCACGCAACAATAGGATAAGCAAAATAAATTAGTAACTATAACTAAAGTCATATCAGTGATAAATAGTATAGCCCAATAATATTATGAGGTGATAAATAGCATAACTCTTCAAAATTAAAAATAGCATAGCCCATGAATATTATAAGCATTGATAATAACCCCTCTCCTTCATACAAGTGCAGGCAGAGTTGATTATCAAACAAAACTACATGGATTGTTGGATGGCACCGTGTTTATAGATTCACAATTATGCATGGATTTGTGGTTGATTATAAGTTTAGGAGTTGATTAATGTGTGAAGATGTTATGGTTTTGTGTTGAGCTCTGTTGTATGCAAAACATGTTCTTTTAGTTTATCTTGTACCTGTTTATTTTCATTTATCTGATGATGCACCAATTTAAGATGTGTGTGTATATGTACTGGCATTTGTATGAGCATGCATATTCTTCAACACAGAATATAAAGTGTGGAGTGTGTCATGAAGTACAGTGTAGAGAAGAGCAAAGTATTGTTATGTAAAGTGATGTAGTGCAGTGTGTGATTGTGTATGTGTCTGTGTGTAAGTATAGAGCAGTATAGTTTAGAACAGAGGAGGGTAAACTTTTAAGAGTGCAGGCCAGATAAAATGACCAAAGGTCACAAAGTCCATAAAGTTCAGAATATAAAATGAGATTAGAAGTAATTTTAAAAGGTGTATTTTATGTAGAACAAACAACTCAGTTTCAACAAAAAGTTAATGGGATGGATGGTGTTACTTACAATGAATCCGTGATTCAATGTCCAGCTAAATTGATGTTAACTGTGAATAGCTTGGCGACCAGACAAAAAACTTTCATGAGCCAAATCTTAGTCTAGTATTGTGTAGTGAGTATAGTAGAATAGTGTCATGCTGACTAATAGAGTGCCATGTCATGAAATGTTACAAAGTGTTATGTATTGCAGTGCCTTTATGTTGTATGGTGCATTGTAACAGTGCGGTGTCATGTACTGAAGTGTAGTCTAGAGCAGTGTTGTGAAGTGTGGTGTGTAATGTAGTTTAGTTTAGTATGGAATAGTGCCTTGTGATGTAGTATGCAATGCAATATAATGTATAATGTATGGCACTGCAGTGTCAAATTGTTTACTATAATGTACAGATTAGCATAACACAATGCAAAGCAGTTTAGTGAGTTGTTAAGTGTGGGTATAATAATGTTTGTAGAGTCTTGCAGTAGAATGCCATGTTACTTGATGCAGTACTGCATAGTGGTATAAGTTACTTCAGTGTAATATAGTGGAGTGCAATTAAGTCTAATTGTGTAATGCAATATGGTGTCATTTATTGTCAGGTTATATTAGGTAGTATAGCAGGGGTCACCAACCTTTTTGATACTGAGAGCTACTTCATGGATACCGAGTCATACGAAGGGCTACCAGTTTGATACACTCTTCTAGTTTGCCTTTATACATTATTAATAATGTGAAGACTTAGAAAAGGTCTGTGGGCGACTCATATGGTCTTTGCAGGCGACCTGGTGCCTGTAGGCACCGTGATGGTGACCCCTGTAGTATAGTGTAGTGTTGTTAGTGTAGTATAGTCGTGTAGTATAGTGTTGTAGTGCGTTTATAGTGTGAAATTATGTTGTGTCATTCATTACACCGGAATATAGTCATGTAGCATTGTGTAATATCATTGAGTGCAGTGTAGCATAGTGTTGTATAGTAGGTAGTTTAGTGCAGTCTAGATAAATGCAGTGTTAGGTAGTGTTGTAATACACTGCATAATACATGTAATACTATGGTGCATAGTGCATCAGTTATACAGTGAGGAAACACATACAGGGGAAACAGTTGTAAAGTTCTCATTTTTATTTAGTTTTATTTCCATGTTACGAACAATGCGACAACTGTATCAATGCACTATACATTTAGTTCTTAAAATACCGGTAATGAAGCATGATAGGCCGTCACTGCTGAAGACATGTCTTGTTTATCCTGATAAATAAAAATAAAATTGCAATCTTCAGCACTATTTTGAATAACAACACACAGTAGAAACTAAAGGAAATGAAAAGAGTAACAACATACAGTAGAAACTAATGGAAATGAAAAGAGTAACTGAATCATTACTTCTAAAACAAGTAAATTATCAAGTCATTTATTTAAAATATATATAAACAATCTGTTTAGTGGGATTTATAATATTTTAATAAGTGCAAAATTATAATCTCAACTTGATAAAGTACAAACATTATGGAACAAAGTGCAGACATGAACTAAATACAGAGAAAGTTTTAAAGAAACTTGGTGTAGATATGAATTATGATATAAAGATTCAAAGTGTGATGTGTCACAAGTTAGAAAGATTTCTCTGGGTCACAAGTTAGAAAGATTTCTGTGTCAGAAGTCAGAAAAAATTCTCTATGTCACAAGTTAGAAAGGCTTCTTTGTGTCACAAGTTAGAAAGATTTCTCTGTGTCACAAGTTAGAAAGATTTCTCTATGTCACAAGTTAGAAAGGCTTCTCTATGTCACAAGTTAGAAAGATTTCTCTATGTCACAAGTTAGAAAGGCTTCTCTGTGTCACAAGTTAGAAAGATTTCTCTATGTCACAAGTTAGAAAGATTTCTCTGTGTCACAAGTTAGAAAGATTTCTCTATGTCACAAGTTAGAAAGGCTTCTCTATGTCACAGGTTTTGAAGGTTTCTATGTTTCACTGGTGTTGAAGTTCTCTTTTTGCATAATAATTAAAAATCCTCACAGGTTAGTCATCACCTGTACTTTTGCGTCGATTGCAAACGTTGGCTTAATACTTGTGAACAGTATTACTTTTGTTTTTGAATCTTTACAAGCAAAGTTGTGTTAGCTTTTCTCCAACTCCACTCTATTTCTGCATGTATTTTTTCTTTCTGATCTATTTTCACTTGGTTGTTGCTCTGATGACATTTAGTCAACTGAATAATATTTTCATCACTGTCATCTGTTGACATTGCAATGTCCACTACGATTTTTAACCACATCTCTTTTAGGTTTTCTCTTAATGGACCATCAATGGCTTCCATTAATTTTTCAGCTTCTATGTTGCATGATGTTGATGAAAATCTTGTTATCGGATTTGCTGCTTTCATATTCTCCACTGTATTCATTTGTTTTTCTGTGTACTGGTTTTTCACTTTTTCATACTAGTGGGGTGAGTTCTATGTATTCCTTTGTTTCTAAGTGTACTGGTTTTTCACTTTTTCGTAATAGTGGGGTGACTCTATCAATTCATTCTCATATCACATTTTTTACATATAGTAATATCACTTGCTATAGTGTGATCACCTGCATTTTATAGAGTGTGACCACCTGCTTTGCATACAATGTGATCACCTGCTTTACATTTAGTGTGATCAACCATTTTACATATAGTGTGATCACCTGCTTTACATATAGCGTGATCACCTGCTTTACATATAGCGTGGTCACCTGCTTTACATAAAGCGTGATCACCTTCTTTACATATAGCGTGGTCACCTGCTTTACATATAGCGTGATCACATTCTTTACATATAGTGTGATCATATGCTTTACATACTGGGATGGAACAAATTAACTTCTTCATATATAATCATATTCTTTATTATCTTTTGCAATATTTTAATTTGTAAAGGTGACAGCTGACCACACTTGATCTTGCTTGTTCTCACACTATTTCAACATCTAAAGCCATTGGATAATATGTTGACTGGGTCCCACAAGACAATGTGTGACTGTGTGGACTGATGAAAAAAGCAAAACACATTCACAATAACAGACTGACCCCTTTTGGTTGACCAACATGATGACAATATGAATGACTATTGCTAGCTCCTTCATGCTAAAATCACAGTTTAGTTGAAATATCTGGTGGAATTATTTGCTTGTTGCTGTGAGATTCCAGTCCATTGTGGAGCAACACGTCACTGTAAGGTTGTTAGAATGAAAAAAACTTAGAAATATTTTGTTATGTTATGCATTTCCTGATATAAAATAGAAAAGGCATTTTAGTTATGGCAAATAATTTGGATGTAAGTTGAATTTAGTTTTGATTGTATTTTTGATGTTCATGTATTTTAATATTCCACATGAATGGGGTTAATAACATTTTTTGAAGACATAATTATGAAAATGAAAGGAGAATAGAAAATGAAGAGATTATCATGTAAGCGATTTTTGTTATTCTAGGCCTCACATAATTGGTGACTTGTGACCGTAGGTGTTTATCTTCCTTTTTGTTTGGTGAATTCTATACAGACTGGAATCTATTAGAATTTGTGCCAGATCTGCTACCTGACAGAGATCATGTCAATGCTAGTTTGATGTTAAACAAGGGAGATAAACCAGTTTTTCCTTGCCAAAGTTGGAGTATATGCAATACAGTGTTATCTCAACAATGCAACTTTTTGAAAAAAAAAAAAAACTTTTAGCAGTTTTACATGATGTGTACAAGTGTACTTTATAGACATCCATAACACAGCAACCTGGAGACCCTCATAACAAGTATTGAGTGATGTCACCATCACCTCAGAGGGGCATTCATTACAAGCATTGAGTGATGTCACCATCACCTCAGAGGGGCATTCATTACAAGCATTGAGTGATGTCACCATCACCTCAGAGGGGCATTCATTACAAGCATTGAGTGATGTCACCATCACCTCAGAGGGGCATTCATTACAAGCATTGAGTGATGTCACCATCACCTCAGAGGGGCATTCATTACAAGCATTGAGTGATGTCACCATCACCTCAGAGGGGCATTCATTACAAGCATTGAGTGATGTCACCATCACCTCAGAGGGGCATTCATTACAAGCATTGAGTGATGTCACCATCACCTCAGAGGGCATTCTACACAAGACTTTGGCTGCCTTGAGTGAATGATTGATTCATATTTGCTTAATGTCTGCTAACACTGGATAATTCTGCAGAAGGTAAACTCTTTAGCTGATATCAGCCAGTAGTAGGTTGGGATGGGAAGGGATATATGTTTGGGAGAGGATGGGGGAGAGGGGATGACTAGTTCCAGACATTGAGATATCTTGTCCCTTTATCTTGCAGGCACATGACTATCTTGGTAGGAGTAACACAGAACACCAGACTAGTACCAAATAAGTGTGTGCTTGGTATCATACACACACCCAAGATATCATTTGTGGTATTGTTGCTTACTAGTTGGGTTTAAATGTTTTTTTTGTTTTTTTGTTTGTTTTTTTTTTTTGGGGGGGGGTGATAATTCAGGGTAAAGTTGTAAAATCATTGGTTTAGATAAATGACATTTTTTATAGACTACAGCTTTGATAAATAGATAAATGACATTTTTTTAGACTACAGACAGATTTCTGTAGTGTTAAATCAGTTGTTTAGATATATATATTTTTTTATAGTCTGCAGCTGAAGACAGATTTCATGCACCCACTTAGAACCCACACCAGTGAAGTAGAAACCAGAAGTGACTTGGGTTTCCTTCAATCAAGATTCTACCTAATCCTCAATGACTCTGAACAAGCATAAATAAATATTTATAGAAGGTATATTTGATTTAGTGGAAAATCTCCAAATACTATAAGGCACATTACTCAGTAAGCAAGATGGCAATCCCAAACAAATACTATAAGGCACATTACTCAGTAAGCAAGATGGCAATCCCAAACAATACTATAAGGCACATTACCCAGTAAGCAAGATGGCAATCCCAAACAAATACTGTAAGGCACATTACTCAGTAAGCAAGATGGCAATTCCAAACAAATACTATAAGGCACATTACCCAGTAAGTAAGATGGCAATCCCAAACAATTCCTAAGAAGGAAGAATATCTCACAGGTACTTGATCTGATGTGGAGCTTCTTTAGAATATTAATTAGTTAGAAAGATCATAAAGTAGAATGTTTCTTACAAGATCTATTAACTGGTCATAAGGAAGTTTAGATTCTGCAGCTTTGATACTCTGGAAGTGAGCTTCCACTTCTGGTGAGAGGATGTTCACAGGGCCCACTGCAACATTTATACTGTCTAACTTGGAATCCAGATCAAGGTCCTGAACAACACAATCCAATGAATACCTTTATTGTTATAAATTTCTGTTCCTTTCTCTCTCTGTTAATTCTTATTCTTTTCACCTTTTTCCTCCCTTCACACATGCAAACACATTTATAAACATGACATGCATTACATACTTTGATGGCTATGCCACCTAGTTAATGGTTATCATTATTATTAATTAATTTGTTAAATCTTATTCTTTTCACCTTTTTCCTCCCTTCACACATGCAAACACATATATACACATAACATGCATTACATAATTTATGATTAATTAATCATATATAATTAATTACAATTGATTAGAATCTTAATTTATATTATTAATAATTCTCCAGAAGACACTCATCTCTCTCACTTGGTGGATATGTGGGTGCTGTAAATGTTTTTTCTCTTCCACAACATTACAGACAAACAATATTTTCGAAGGTGGAAAACTTCTTCCTAAAGGAGAAAACAAATCTGTCTTTAATCTATATTTAGCTAGCTCGCATCCACTCACTTTCTTCTCCAACATAAGGTTATCAATATGTGTAATAAGGTCAATAAATTTAACAATAAATTTATTAAATCAACAAACAAATAAATATATGACAAATACAATGCTGCTTTTTTCCTGTAAAATATAATCAGGGAACAAATGCTAAGTTTCCAGTTTATTCCTTTTAACTCCATTCCTTCTTACATTCAGTATAACAGTTTCTTGCAAAAGTATTTATTAGCCCGATACTCACATACAGCATAATAAATACAGCGTAATAGTTTTATGAGTGGGTTCACTAGAACATTGTCAAGTGCTTAGCATACTACATATAAGCATCACACTTCACAATTTGTAGAAATAAGTCTACTCACATAATACATCTCCAAGTAAACACAAGTATAACATATCAATAGCAAAATGCATGAAATATTTCTAAGTCCATTCTCTCTCAATCAGTCAGTTAACTCACCATTAAGCTGATGGCTACCTTCATGACTGGACTTCTTGCCACACCAAATTTAAGTGATTAGACAGTAAAATTCTCTACAGCTTGTATACTTTTGATCTCAGCCCAATGGCTGATCTTGTTCTCATAAATATTAACCATTGGATAATAAAACTATTCATCCAGTTGGAACTGGTTTGCATTGCATCAACAATTTCTAGCATATTCTCAAATTGAGTTGTTTACTTCAACTCTGACACTTACAAAAATACCATCATAGGGAGTGCCTACAGTCAGGTCACTTCAACAATTTATATAACATTTAAGTTTAGAAATAGAGATAGGCAAATTTACTCTGCCACACATACACACATCTACATAAATCCATGCATGCACACACACACACACAAGCTTCTGGCAAAACAGACATACCAGCAAGTCACAGAAGTACAAATTGGAAGACAGACAATTTAGTACAAAATCAGAAAGAATAGTTTTTAACTTCCACTTTTTCTTTGTGTGAAGAGCGAGACAAAAAGTACCTAAAGACAGTTCAAGTGACAAACAAATGTAATGATTACTTTTGTAAAATCAAGCAATTCTGATAAGTTAACAGTCGGAGACTCGTCCAATTGGAAGGTCTTGTATGCGGTCATATCATCTCGACAATTTCTGCCATGATGAGAAACAAATACAAAGAGTTAATGACCCAGTCTATTTATGCAGCATCTATAGTAATTCAAATTGAGATGCAATAACATTTTTACATATTTAATGCTACTATAATCTTTAACATTTTAATTTCTTGTAACAGTAATTTATTTTGAGAGTAAGTTTATTGTCTTCATTCCTTCTTACCCAGACAATTGAAGGCATTTCATCTGATTTTCTCTCCTTTGCTGTCATGCATAAATAATTAAATCAAGCACACTTATGTTAGGTAGTCTACTATAACTATCAGCAATTCAGTGATATATGTCATGCATTGGTAAAAGTTTCATAAAACTTATAATACAATTTTACTTTCTTATGTATATTTTCTTTCTATGAATATGAACTTACAAATAAAATGCACACATGAAGGGCTTATTTCAAGTAAACCATCCTAGTAAAAGCTATTAACAGCACTCGAGAGTTCAGGAGTAACATTAAATGTGTGAGGTTGGGGAATAGTAATGTAAATGCAGGTGCATTCTGATAGAGGTAACAACTGAAAACACAATGTGGCTGTAGGAATGGAAAAGTGGTGAAAGATATGGTTCATTAAGCATACATTAGGTAGACTAGTAGAGTTTGTAGAAATGTCCGACAATATCAATATTTTCATGTGCAATTGTTGTAACTCTTGATCAATTTTATAGCAATGCAATGTGGTGTAATTAGCACTTTTTTTTGTAACTGATTACAGTGCTCATGCACTCATAAATTATTACTGCACGTGTGTACTTATTCATAACTGATCGCAGTACTTACTCCCTTGTAACTGATTACAGTACTCATGAACTTATTGGTAAGTGATTTTAGTATTCAAATTTATCTGCAAATGATTTTTATTTTATGACTGACATTACAGTACATTTAATCTATGTAATTAAATGAAGAAACACACGCACACTAAAAAAACTAACTGAATGTAAAAGAGCAAACTCATAAAAAATTCCTTTTGAAAATGTAAGTTGCTACAAGGTGAAATTTAGTCACAGGCACAAATATAGACTTCTTAACAAGGTATCAGCAAAACGACAGTAAACTATAGTAATGTCTACACTGCTGTCATCATTCAAAGAGGCGTAAGTAAAACCATGGTAAGCCATAGTAATGCACACACAGTTGACATCTTTCAAGGAGTATCTTCACTAGTGAACAGGAATAAAATTGTTTATCAATAAACTAAATTTAAAAAAGTAACTTAAAAATTAGAGCTAATGTAAGTGTTAAATAAGAAATCAGTGCAACACAAATGATTTAAAGTGTGTAATGGGATGCTTATGTGTCTTCTGGTTCCTGGTGCTGATAGAGCAGGGGTGCACAAACTTTTTAGGCCAGAGGGCCACATTTCCAATTGATAGTGCATGGAGGGCCGCAAGTCAGATTGCACATGGATTGCTCAGTAGAAAAAGAACAACACAAATAATGAAATAATGTCTTTACATTCGTTTTTGCCTTATTAACATAGATTTAGTCTTTATTAGTGAGAAGGGTGAGCCTGAATGATGTTAACAACTTTGTCAATATTTGGTTCGAGTTTTGTAGTCGCCAGCCTCAAAATCGAACAGAGATTTTTGTCGGTCAAATTCAGCTTGTTCTTGTTCATGTTCATTACTGAAAACGTTTGTTCACACAAGTATGTGCTGCCGAATTCTGACAACAACTTGCAAGCCAAGTCCTTGACATTTCTGTATGTGCTCGAGCTGAGACTTCCATAAAATGTTAAAATGTTGTTCTGCTGAAATGAAGACTTCAGTTCAGGTGAACACTGAAGATCAATGACCTCCAGTTGACAGTGATCAGGCACGGACTCTACACTACATGAGAAAGGATCGCGAATGAAGTTGAATAAGTCCTTGTGCTCCTTGAAGGCATCAAAGCGTTCAGTAAATTCCTTCAGCAATGTTTCACAATTGCAATGGTATCTGCTGAAGTTACATTGGTACTCCTTCTGAAAAGCTGAACAAATCGGAAAATGACAAAGATTTCCAGCTTGCAGATTCGAACAGAAGAGCCTCAACTTCAACGTGAAGGACTGCAGTTCCTTGTACATATCAAAGATAAAGTGATCTTTGCCTTGGAGACGCTGGTTGAATCTATTCAAGCGATCTGCCATGTCTGTCAGAAATGCCAAGTCTGCCAACCACTGTTTGTCAGTAAACACAGCCGTTTTTGCCTTTGACAGTAAGGAATTCACAAATTTCCGTTCGCAACTCAACAAACCGTTTTAATACCTTTCCTCGACTCAGCCACCTGACATCTGTGTGATACGGAATGTCTCGATATTCTGCCTCGATGTCTTCAAGAAATGGTCTGAACTGTCGATGATTAAGTCCTCTGGATCGTATGAAGTTCACAGAATTAAAAACGAATTTCATGACGTCAAATTTCAAGATTCGTGCACAGAGAGATTCCTGATGAATTATGCAATGGTACATGTGGACACTATCTGTTGGAATTCCAAGCCCCTGCAAATGTGACAGCAAATGAGCAACAAATTCTGATGCTTTTCCAGTCATAGCAGGCGCACCATCCGTGGTAACGCTGGCTAGCTTTGGCACCTGGACATTAAGGTTTCCAAGAACGGAAGTCACTCCTCCAAAAATATCTTCACCAGTCGTCCGCCCATATAGTGAAGCCATACCAGCTAATTCTTGAGTTATTTCAAAGTTCTCATCCACTGCATGCACAAAACCCAGCAGTTGTGCTATGTCAACGTTGTCAGTGTTCTTGTCCAAAGCAATTGAAAAGTACTTACAGTTAGCAAGTCTTTCACACAACTGTTCACAAACATCTGTTGCTAAGTCTTCGACAGGGCCTTGAATGGTTGTCAGTGAGAGTGGGACTGTGTTGAAAAGGTCCGCCTTTTCAGGACATATTGGACAACAATATGTGCTACTTTGCAACTTGCAAGAGCAAAATACTTGTTTTCTTCAGACTTTTTTGTGAAGAAATGTTGCTGTGCTGACAGACCTTTTAAAAGTTGCTCAATTTTCTTGTTTCTCTCAGGCCTTTTAAGTCATCAAAAGTCACAGCGTGCTTTGTTTTGTAATGCCGCTTGCAGTTATCACAGTAACAGACTCACAACAAATTAAGCACATAGCTGTTCATTTAAATGCCACATAAAGTATTTAGCCATCCACTCTTCTTTAAACTGACGCGTTTCGTCTTCAATTTTACTCTTCTTATGCAGCAGGTTTCGACATATTTACAAAGGGCAGTAGTTTAAAAACAACTTCACTTCATGCAAAACGTGTAATTAATTCACTACATTCTAACCAGACATCCACAGCCACACATTCACACACACTGACTGCACCTTCCTTCCCCCCCCCCCCCCCCGTCACCTCCCCCCATCCCCAGACTGAACTTTGGCTGGCTGCCTGTCGATTTGGGTCTTTCTAATGTCGCCATACATCAAAGATGCGCAGATACTACTATTTCAACACATACACCTTTGATCAGCTGAACTGAACAATGTGCCCAATACACAGAGCTCTCACCTCAATACCGCATCCAGCGTTTGTTTTCAACACAGCACAAGATGCATGCACGGGAAAGCAGACCACTGTTCTACTCCCTTGTTCAGATTAATGTTAAAAGCTCCTTGCAGGCCACAAATAATGGTAACATTCTAAAGTCTTCTGGGGGCCGCATGCGGCCCACGGGCCGCGGTTTGTGCACCCCTGTGATAGAGCAATGACACAAACACTCCATGTTGACTTCACTATATTTGTCTTACCTGATGACACTGGAGACTTTACAGTATGTGTATGTGTTTCTGTGTGTGATTGCTTTGGTAGACTGAATTTGTAATGTCTAGTTCATGACACTGATATAATATAAATAAATGATGAGCACTCCGAGATTTCATTTTGCATTTCTTACTTGATGACAGATGCAACAGTGACAGTCCCATTAGGATTGTTGATCAGGGAAGCACTGATGAAATTCCTTTGGTCAAAAATTAAGTGAGTATTTTCAAGCTGGAAAACAATAACAAAGCATACATATATATATATATATAGATAGATAGATAAAAATAATGACTGATCAATTGAATGACTTCTTGCTTGCTTGAAGATGAAACAAAATGGATTTTAAAAAAATAGTATTTCAACTATAAGAAGAAGAAAAAGGAACTTTCCTGTAGTGAACACAAGCATACCAGTTTTCAGCATTTCATCATGAATAAGTAAAATCTGCTTTACAAAATAGCACCCACAAATAACACTACCAACTGTGATATAATGCATACAACACTACTGCAGTTTGAAGTATAAGCACTTAAAAAAATATAAGTGGTAGGAGAAAAAAGAATAGCTGTGCCAGGTAACCTGTAGAGTAGCAATTGCCTGGAGCCAAACATTGCAGGGTGTAAGAGAGACCTTGGCAGCAATATCAACATATGCTGAATTCAAATAAAATATTTCTTCAGTTTACTCCTAGTGTTACACAGTTAAAAGTGTACATGATATTTTCTCCTAGTGTTTACAGTTAAGAGTGTACATGATATTTTCTCCTAGTGTTTACACAGTTAAAAGTGTACATGATATTTTCTCCTAGTGTTTACACAGTTAAAAGTGTACATGATATTTTCCTTTTTCAAGTGAAAACTAGAAAAGTAGAGGTCTAGCAGAATACTCTACTATAAAAGAAAGTGTCCTTTTCAAATTACACACTTAAAAGTGTACATGATATTTTCCTTTTTCAAGTGAAAACTAGAAAAGTAGAGGTCTAGCAGAATACTCTACTATAAAAGAAAGTGTCCTTTTCAAATTACACAGGTGAGCAATCTTTCGCTAGAGAAGAATGAAATTCAAACTATGACAAATATTTTCAAAGACAATCAAACGTCACATTATTTGATCATACTGATTTCTGAAAATTGCCAGAACTTTTACAATTTTAGATGCATGACAAGCAACAACAGAAAGTCATTACAAATGCTATTTATTTAATACAACTTCATGCAATATCAAATTAATAATTATTCAAAAATATATTTTTATTTCTAAGCATTATAAAGAATGTATTATTTATAATAATGAATAACTTGCAATTTCAACATAAGTACAGTAATAAATTACTATATATATATCCTTATCATAAGTGTCAATTATTTTTTCATAGCCAAATGTTATACTAATAATACAAAATTAAAATCTTGACATCTCACATTCAGAATCTTTAAATTAAAAAGTGCACATCAAGCAATGACTCATAAATAAAGATGTTCTACACCATGAGAGTTGATTTCTAAAATTTTAAACATTCACAGCTTAACATTGATAACTTATGGTACACCAATTTAAAGTTTGTTGTTAATGTGGGGAACGCTTCCGGCTTCCGCCGCTTTCGCGTTTGGAGAGGGGGGGAGAGGGAGGGGGTGCCTTTCTGCTGCTGCGTGTGCCCGTTGAGAAAAACATGTCTGGCCGGCAAAGGCGGACTCCAAACCCGGTGATCCGTGGGTTGAAGTCGATGTTATTGTTGTTCCTGGCGGTGGCTCTGATGTTGTTGCCGTTTCTGGTGTTATGGTGAGGGGGGGGTGTCTTACAGAGCCCAGGCTAGTAACACACCAGATCTATATCCAGTGTGTACATGTGCCCGGGTTGTTCGACTTCCCGGTCTCTTCACTGGTGGCGTCGTTGTTGTTGGAGTGGCTGTCCCCGGTGTCCGTTGGGCTGCTTGCCTGTGGGCGCTGGCGGCGTCGTTGTTGTTGTTGTCGTGGCTGTCCCCGGTGTCCGTTGGGATGCCTGAAGGTGGGCGCTGGCGGCCAGTACAGATGGTCGAGTAGCAGTTGGATTAAATCAGCCATTGGATGGTTAAAATAACCCCAAGAGGGGTAATGTTGTTCCTGGTACTGCCCCTGTTGTTGTTGTCCGCGATGTTGTTGAGGTTGTTGTCGAGGGCACTGTTGTTGCCTCCGAATATGTGGTGGCGGGCGCCGTCTTTTTTTCCTTTCGCCCTGTTTTGTTGGTGTTGGTGTTGGTGGAGTGGGCTGGCATTCTGATGTTGATGCTGTTGTAGTTGTCGCCGTTGTTGGTGGTCGAGGCGGCGTCACTGGTATGGGTGAGAGGGGCACGGCCTCGAGTTCCCTTGAAACCTGGTCCAGTAGGTTATCAAATTCGTTGGATTGTTGAGGTTCGTTCATGTGGACGTTTGTCGTTTGGATTTTTTTTTCCTTCGTCTCGATGTTGGTAGTCTGTGTATTAGCGGCTTTATGAGGTTTTTCATTTTTCTTCTTTGTCTCTGTTTGGGTTTTTTTTTCCTCACTTGTAGTCCTTTGCGTTTGCGTTTTCTTTTCTTCCGACGCTGGAGTTGGTGTCTGGGAAAATGCCACTTTGGTGTTAATTTTTCCAGTCGATGTCTGTGTGGCGTTGACTTTTGTGGTTGGTGGAATTTTCCACACGATGTGCGTGTTACTTTCTTGGTCAGTCGTGTTGGTGGACGTTTGTGTTTCGTTGTCAGCACATGTAGATTTCTTATCCTCTATTTTGATGAGGTGCCAATTCTTGAAAATTGTGTAGGCCTCACGCACGCCTACCTCACTTGCTTGTTCGAATACAAAGCGCAGTAAATACCTGTATGCTCTATTGACTTTCTCGTTGCCTGTATTGATATGGAGGCAGTAATGTACAAGATTTATGCGGCGGTGGGCACGCACCTCCTCATCATATACTTCTACAACTCTGCACAGGTGGTGATTTTGTAATTTGGCTTGCTCTTCCCGGTCTGAGAAAGGCAGGGTAGAAGTGTTGATGGTAGAGCGGGTGGTACGTTTTTCCATAGTAATTTCCTGCGTGCTTCTCCGTCGGTGGTCCGATGCGAAGTGAAATGGGTGCTTTCTTTCGATAACGCCAAAAAAAAGAAATCACGCTGAAAAAAGATTGTGTCTAACTGTTTATAACACTGACCTCCTCCAAAGCAGTCAGATCTGGATCTAAGGCTGCCTGACAGACGAAAGCATCTAATGAAGCCCCCAGGACAAAAGTTGCAATAGCAATAAACATCAGGAGCCAGCTCAGCATTAGGAAGATGATCACGCCACTGAAAAATTGGATATATATTGGTATATAGATACATCAGTTTATCAGTGGATAGTTTTAAAAATTAAAGAATGAATGTGTATGAGCAGAGATAGGCAGAAAGACAGTAACAGAAATGGATAATGTACATATGAATGAATTGATTATGCATGTATAGAGAGATGGATGAATGAATAGATTATGTATGTTTGTATAATTAGAGATATAGATAGCTGAATGAATGGATTATATATGTTTTGTTTGTATTTTAACAGCAAGCCAACAAAGGGGTTATCTCAAAGCAAATGTATGTACAAATAGAGTTTGATGAATGAATGGAATATACATGTATCTATAACCAGAGAAAGATTGATGACTGAATGGATTATGTATATGTAACTATTTGAATTATGTATGTATAAGGATAGATGAATTATGTATGTATAAGGATAGATGAATTATGTATGTATAAGGATAGATGAATTATGTATGTATAAGGATAGATGAATTATGTATGTATAAGGATAGATGAATTATGTATGTATAAGGATAGATGAATTATGTATGTATAAGGATAGATGAATTATGTATGTATAAGGATAGATGAATTATGTATGTATAAGGATAGATGAATTATGTATGTATAAGGATAGATGAATTATGTATGTATATGGATAGATGAATTATGTATGTATAAGGATAGATGAACAGAAAGAAAGTGCAATGGGAAACAATTTAGCCCTAAATTAGCGGATTTTAATTATTATTATTTTAATCTGCTGCTGAATTTATAGTCAGAATAATATTATTTTTGTAAAATGGGAATTAGAATATATGTTATGGAAATGCAGAGATATTGATACTGGATTTCCATATGACAGACTGGATAAGGAGGAGAGAAGTTGTCCTGTGAAAGCTGGAAGAAGTGACCAAATGATGATTCAATACAGCTGAACCATTCTACAGTGCACCTCCATTTATGTGACAGCCTGACAATAAACTGCAATATGTGGGTTGCAAAATTAGCCAAAAGAATGATTGTATAACTTTAGTATCCAATTATTATCCAAATTAATTGGGACCAAGGTAGGTTTGATTAATCATACAGTTTGGATAATCAAACATACATAAGAATACCCAGTTTATACAAAGCAAAATGTAATTAAACCTACAATTACATTATTAAATTAAGTACATTACTGGTGTATTTTGAAATATGAAGTATTATAAAAACATATAAATGGCTTGTAAATAGTGACCAAAATGTTTTGAAGAAGTAATGTAGGTTATATTTATTTTGACTTATTTTAATCTTTACATGGTTTCAATTTAAATAACTTTTTCTTTTACTTAGACAGCAGACAAATAAGTCTATAATGAATATTGGAAAAATTTATCTTTTAAAATAATAACAGAAAAATGATGCATCAAGGTCACAGGGTGCTCATCATGGGTAAGCAGTGGTTCAGATAATTGATGGTTCAGATATTCAGATAATCAACATTCTACTGTACCTAAATAATAGCTGACTGCCCTTATTGACTAACATGGAAGAGAGAGAGAGCAACATTCTTTCAGGAATATCTTCATATCTATCAAAGAGGAAGCAACTCATTAAAAGGAAGTGATCATCACAGACTAAACAGATAAGTAACTGAATATTTCCTATTCTGCTGTGTTGGAAGATTTTAATCTACTATTAATTCAAAGTGAATGAGAAGGATTTCCTAGTACTTTTAATATCATTCTGATAAAGACTGTCAAATTGCCAAGATTTTAATGACATTAAAGTGAAAAACTGTTTTCGAGAGATTGATGCTGGGGAAGGACTCATAATGTTGATACAGGAGACTGAGCATTGAAATCATGAGTGAAGACTGGACTGTTATAACTTATATTGTCAATAGTGATTAATTGCTGTTTAATGTACTTGATTGTATAAAAGTTATATATTAAGAAAAGAAATTGTTTATATTTTTAATTGATGTATTTTTGTATGATAACTATTGCTACTGTATTTGTGTATTTTATGATTTATGTGTGTGAGTTGCTTTTCCTATAGCCCAGTAAATATATTTTATTTTATTTTTTGTCTAATCCTTTAAATCAAATATTAATAAAGAGCTGTGTTTTAAAGCAAAATCATGATAGTTTTGTTATATACTTGATCCATTACAAAACCTAAGTATTTAGCTGTAAATGATATTTTAAAGCAAGTAAGGAAACAGAAATTATTTTTGAGGGGTCATTTAGTCCAGATTGTCTCTCCTGCGTTCAGGAGAGTACACTGATGGCCACACTTTCACTAAGCTGTGTATTGGTATGAAAAAAAGACAAGACAGACAAGAAATGAGAGGATAGATTGTGTAGGAAAAATTAGGCAGTATACAGTGTGAAGATAGAAGAATAAGATATATAACAGAGTAGGTGAAGAAGTTTTATTAACTAGAGATTAGGGTAGGAAAAGATATTATTATTATTCTGGTGACAATGATGAACACATATGCATTTTATATCTTGTGCCATGGGCTGGGACATTTGCCATTTGAAGTACCATTTAATTATTTGTTGCCCTGGTTCCATCAGTCCAGAGATGGCGTTATATAAAAATAAAACAATCGCTATTACAAAAATCCTGTGTGCATCATTTGGCGAATTTGTACAAATGGCAATGCATGCAGAAGATACTGAACAGAACACATTCACTGAATCTTGCTAGCTACACTCACCTGTAAATACCCCCTTCCCCTAACATAAGGTTAATGTAGAGAGTTGATAGCATGCTTGTGAGGGAAGTATGCCTCTTAGTTAT
This sequence comes from Sinotaia quadrata, assembly GCA_028829895.1. NCBI lineage: Eukaryota > Metazoa > Mollusca > Gastropoda > Architaenioglossa > Viviparidae > Sinotaia > Sinotaia quadrata. The sequence continues at coordinate 14,455,289 of CM054180.1, read as the reverse complement.
TTAGGCTTCAGCATCATTAAGCAAGAGATTTTCTTTGGGTATAGCAAGCTATCTTTGGGTATAGTAAGCTATCTTTGGGTATAGCAAGCTAATGTAACAGTACAAGTTAATTCCAAAGTAAATTAAAGCTGATCAGTAAATCTTGGAACCTGGTAACATACTGAATAGAAGTGTGTCTGATTTTAGCTTAGAAATGGTTTTGGGAATATAAATTATGATCCAGCTTGATTAAGGTCAGCTTTTTTTTTCTAACAAAAATCATAAAATGGTTTCGGAAACATTAATTATGATCTACTTTGACCAAGGTCAGCAGGTTTCTAATAGAGATCAGTAATTAATGAAGTGGTTTTGAAATTATTAATTTATAATTCAGCTTGTTTCTAATAGAGATTAGTAATTAATGAAGTTGTTTTGGAAATATTAATTATGATTTAGCTTGATCAAGGTCAGCTTGTTTCTAATAGAGATTAATAATTAATGAATTGGTTTTGGAAATATTAATTATGATTCAGTTTGATCAAGGTCAGGTTGTTTCTAATAGAGATCAGTAATTAATGAAGTGGTTTTGGAAATATTAATTATGATTTAGCTTGATGAAGGTCAATGTGTTTCTAATAGAGATCAGTAATTAATGAAGTGGTTTTAGAAATATTAATTATGATCCAGCCTAATTGAAGTTGGATTGTTTGTAATAGAGACTCATAATTAAGTTGTATGGGAAATACTAATTGCAAACCTTCACAATTAATAAAAAATGTTCCCCTAAAATCTCCCATATACAAACAGACAGGGAGAATGGTACAGAAAAAAATATTTCAAAACAAGAGACTATCATTTCATCTATTTTTAGTTCTTACACTTGTTTAGTGTCTAAAATACCTGATAACCATTTAACCTCTTGAGGTATTCTTACCCACACAGTGTTCTCAAAGCATAATTATTACAATGTATTTTACAGCACGGAGGTTTTCCACTCTGGAGTTTCATGCATGCCGACTCAGATTTTGACAAAATGGCCACAATATTTCCCACAAACAACAGCAGCAGTGTCAGCAGATCTTTCAGCAATAACACCAATACTATTTTTCGTCTGCAAATATTGATAAAATGACAAAGGTCACTGACAAAATGACAGATCACTGTTAATTATAAAAAACAATACTACTTTATCTTCATAACTCATCTAAATATACTGATAAAATATACACTGATTATGCAATATAGCAATATTACTGTCTGTCTAACAAGTGTTAACTTATAAAACAGCCAATGTTCACTACCAGTTATAACATTATTAGTGTGTGCCTTAATTTCATCTTGCAACGAAAGATTTTCCATTGCTATTTCTCAAAGTTCTCACTGTCCCTTTTCTATTGTTTTACAAGTAGATTACATTCTTTCAGCTTGTGTTTCAGATCATCTTCTCTTTCTATATAAGCCTTCACATTAATTGCCTTTTGTTCAGTTTTCTCATACATAGACGTTAATCTTTATTTGTCTATACATTATGGCTAAAGATACATTGATCGCTGCTCATCTAAACATACAGACTAAAATGACAATGATCACTGTTTGTCTCAACATACCAACCAAAGCGACATTGAACCATGCTCATATAAACATACCATCTAAAGACACAGATCACTGCTCATCTAAACATACCAACTTAAGACACAGATCATTGTGCATCTAAACTTACCAACTTAAGACACTGATCACTGCTCATCTAAACATACCAACTTAAGAGACACAGATCATTGCGCATCTAAACATACCAACTTAAGAGACACAGATCATTCATTGCTCATCTAAACATACCAACACTGATCACTGCTCATCTACTTACAGAATAAAGAGATATTGATCGTTATTACTTATAATGTTATTTCTACCTCTCTACACAATACGAAAAGAAACACTTATCACCTAAACATATTGACACAAGATAATGAGCACTAATAATTATTTTTAAAATTAGACTTGAGTGAACACAAAAACAAGAATATTTATCACTTGTGACTAGATAATTAAACTTTTACTAATATATACACATTGTTAAATGTATTGCTATGACATTGACAATTGCTAATCATTAAAATGAAACTGTTCATCTTGACACATTGTGAAGAATAAGAGTGACAACTTCTAATCATTAAAATGAAACTGCTCATCTTGACACACTGTGAAGAATAAGAGTGACAACTTCTAATCATTAAAATGAAACTGCTCATCTCAACATCTTGTTAAGAATGATAATGACAACTGCTAACCATTATAATGAAACTGCTCATCTTGTCACATTGTTAAAAATGACACTCAGTATTGCTAACCATTAATATGAAACTGTTTTTCTTAAGACACGTTTAAATGTAACATTGATTACTGCTAACTATTAGTACAACCTACTCAATTAAGTGGTGTTTATGATTGTTGCTATCTAATAACACAATACTGCTCATCTAAATATATTGAATATATTATAGTGAAGTGATCACTGGTAACTAACAATTATATTATTAATCTGAATAATAATATTAATAATATTTGTGTGATTCTATGGACCCATCTAAAACTTGCTATTAACTAGCATAGGCAGTTTTCCAACTCCTTATTCCATCTATAGTGCCACCTCTCACTGGTAGAACACCATAATTGTGAAGAGAAGTACCCTAGTAGACACACTTATGCACTCAGACATAGACTCACACAAATGTACACACAAACACACACACACACACACACACACGTGCACTCGCAGAGACACATCATATATACAATATATAATTTTTTTCTGACATACTGAGTGTGACTTAGGGAAATGAGCAAACACTATATTCATTGTGCAGTCTGTCAGGGAACTTCAATCATGCCTTATTCTGACTAGTATAAAGGGGTGATTAATGGATGTATAATAATTAATATCACTGTGTGCATTCATTCCTCAAAATATCACATATTTTCATATTGTGAAGTATAATTAAATATACAAAATGTAATTGTATAATTATTATCAAATATGATTAATTATGCCCATTTTAAACATATTAATAATGATTAAACATACTAAATGGGGTATATTATCCAAAATGATGAATCAAACAATATACAAACTGCATTACTGTCAAATATGATTAAACATGCCAATTTTCACTGTATTGTTAAATATAATTAAAAATACTAAAGGTCACTATATTATCAAATGTGAATAAACATTATGAAATTCACTGCATTATGAAAACATAAATAAACATAATTAAGTTCACTGTATTTAAAATAAGTTTAAACAAACCCTATATGCCAAATCTCATTATATATTATTACATACTAAATAAACGTCAGTAAATACTGAATATGAGAAAGCATACTAAATCAGTAAATGTACTGAATTATCAAATAATGTTAAAAATACTAAATACACTAAATCACTATCAAATATGAATAAACATGAACATTCTTCTCACTGTATTGTTTCAGATGGTCAAACATACCAAATGTCAATATTAAATATGATTAAGCAATATATGATTAATGTAATTGGGTTTTTTTTTTTACAAATTTGATTAAAACATATCAAATATTGCTAATATTTTATCAAATATGATTACACATAGGTCACTAATTTAATTATCAAATATGATTACACATAGGTCACTAATTATCAAATATGATTACACAAAGGTCACTAATTATCAAATATGATTACACATAGGTCACTAATTATCAAATATGATTACACATAGGTCACTAATTATCAAATATGATTACACAAAGGTCACTAATTATCAAATATGATTAAACATGATGAATGTCATTATAATTTTTAATATGAGTAAATAAATCAAATGTTTCTGCATTATCAAATATAATTAAACATACCAAATGTCACAATATTTATCAAATATCATTAAACATACCAAATGTCACAATATTATCAAATATAATTAAACATACCAAATGTCACAATATTATCAAATATCATTAAACATACCGAAAGATATTATAAAAAGCAACAGTGGCCAGTTTCGAAACAGCCAAAGCTCTATACTCTTCAAAAGTGGAGTTGTCTATCAACTGAAATTAAAGTGTTAACATATTACTTTTGTTACAGTATAACTGTTGGTATGCTCTGATGTTTTAGAAAGAAATCAAAGCGTTTTAAATTATATTTTCAGGTCTATGTAATTGTACTAGTTAAAAGAATTCATTAATTAATGAGCGGTATAAGTTCTTCCATTATCTAGTGAAATATCAGTCAAGTAAGTAAATAAGGAAACTCAAAAGTAATAGTGAAAAATCAGATTTGATATCCATGGTTTAAATGGTAAAAAGAAAATAAATCTGTTTAATTAATTAAAATTTATTTCAAATTATAATTAATCTTCATCCATTCACACTATATCAAAGAAGGAACATTATATGATTGTGGTAATCAAAGTGTACCAGAAATGAGGCCTATAATTTAAATGAAATGACATTGTATCTGTTCCATGCAAAAGTGGCTTGTCAGGAATTGTTCGATTTTTTTCAAATTTTTGTAATCTGTTAACCATATGTTAACAGAACTGTGGTGGAGTAAGTTTGCCTATCCCTATTTCTAACTTAGTAATTATATATTTATTGCCAGTGTTAATGAGACCTGACCTTGGGCATTGCTTATGATGATATTTGTGGAGTAAACAACTCAAGTAGAAAAAATGCTGGAACTTGCTGATGCATCCCAAACCAGTTCTTAGTGGATGAGTCATTTTTTCTGAATAATAGTCTTACACTTTGTTGTTCATAACAACAAGTTATTTTGTTGATGAAAGTCTATATTCTAATCACTTTGATTTTTACATGTCCAGTCATAAAGGCGATCGATAGCTCATGGTAAGTTAAGTGACTGATAAAGAAAGAATGGACTCAGAGAAATATTTCTTGCATGTTTACTATTGATCTATGACTTGAGTTGAAGAATGCTTTATATAATTAACCATTATCTCTATTTTCTTTAATTTAATTACATTCTACATTATACTTGTGAATTTTGATTGATGCTATATTTCATATGTTGTATGTATCAGGCTAATAAATATTGTTGCAAGATTTGTAAGCCGAGAATATGTGTAAGGGAGAAAGGAGTTTAGAGATGAAATATGCCTGAAATTTAGCATGTCTTAATTTGGCTTTTGCAGAAAGGAGTGCACCATTTTTTATTTTGTAGTCTTATACCTGCTTCAGACTACAGCGACTACTGTAATCTACTAGATCATGTTGGTGTGTGCTTCTAGCACTGTCAATGAATTTATCAGTAAATGTATTATTGTAAACTGATTCCTGTGAATCCCATTCGAGAGTCATTATGGCGAAAATTGAGGCTTACATTTAGTCTCGAGAATTCACAAAAATTTCTTGAACATTCGTCGTGGTGTGCTGAGTAGCACATATGAAGATTCAGAAACATTTGTGTAATGTGCCTAGAAGGGGTACATTGGACCATCACCTAAATAAGAAAGACAGTGACTTCTTGCAAACTGAGTGATTGTGGACACATGCTAGTGATAGTTGCCATCATTGAAAAGGTTATGTACATTGACTTTAATTATCTCTAAAACAACACTCTCATTTCTGTGATGAATTATATATATATATATATATATGAACTTGATTATATATGTGTTAATTTGACTGCTGATGTCTATGCCAGGATAAAGTTAATTATTGTCTAGATTTAATCGAACATTGTTGTGAAGTGATGTAAATGTCAAAATTCTTTTGATTATATTCATTTCATATGTTGATTAATAAATTTATTTATAAATTTATTAACCTTCTTGCACATATATTTAACAAATATTTAACTGTATGTTAGAGTAATAGTGGGTGGATGGGGCTCATTAAATATAAATAAAAGACTAATTTTGTATTACTCCTTTAGTAAGTAGTTCCCAACTGCAAAACAAATATGCAACAGTAAAATGTCTATCTTGAGTAGAGTTTTATGATACCCTTATAATCTGTCAAGCGAGAGACATGTTGGTCTTGTGGGAGAATTATTTATAAGAATAAATTAAGATTCTTGATCACTTGTGAGGTGTGACACTATCAAAATAAAGTGCATGCATACGTTTTGTAAAATAGTGACTCTAGTATCTAAAATCCATTCAATTACATCAATACAGACTTATTTTCAGTTACAATTGTAAACCACTTCTACATTTACTTTAGCAATTAAATATTTCATACAAATTTTGAAAGATTTTCTGTAATCCATTTTTCATTTATATATAATATATGCTACAGTGAAATACAAAAGTAACTGTGATAGTAATTATTCTTTAAGTTTACACTGACAAAGTTAGAAGAACATGCTATTTTCTTTTTAAACAAAAGAGTAATACGAGGGGAAATTATATTTAGTACATTTATTTTAGTAAATTTTAATACACTCTCAAATATATTCTTTATCTTGAGAAAGATATACTCTGTATAATTTACATAAACATATTTGCAAGGGTATGTGTGTGTTGGCATATTTTATTAATAATGAATGCTTCTCAGCAAACAGCACTTGTTTTTTTCTTGTTTTTCTTCTCCAAATTAACTACATTAAAACTTACACTAGTGACACAGAGGACACGCCTTATATATATATATGACTGGATAAAGATTTTGTAGTATGTGCTTTGATTTTGAAAGACATAATAAACCTGAAATACATGCAAATTAAAACAAAAAATTGATTTGAACTTTTTCCACAACGTTATTTTTAAATGTGATGGCAAACTATTGTTGACATCATTTAATGACTACATTCCGTAAGTGTAATGTTACAAATTAATATTTTGAAGAATTTGTATTTTATGTATTTAAAATATAACAGACTTTATCCTCGCCCAATACTAAAAACAAAAATTATTATATTAAATGACTAATAAAATTAATTAAATATGATTATATAATTTACAACTGTCTACAGTACGAATGTGCTAAAACTGACTACAAAGAGTCTAATCTGCAAAGAGGCTAAATTTGTCTTTAAAAAGGCTTAATAATTTCTAAAAATGTGCTAAAATTCTTTTAAAAGCAGCTAAAATTGCCTTTTTTATAAGGCTAAATCTGTCTACAAAGAAGCTAAAACTACAAATGGCTAAAATTGTCCTCAAAGAGGCTGTTTTCAAAATTGCCTACAAAGGGGCTGCAATATGAACAGATGTAAGCTGTTATAAAAGAATAATTAAAAAATTATTTAGATAGCAGATGAGAAAGGAAAACCTTTATAAATGTTGACTATAATAGTAATGATGGCATTAACAACAGCCCTACCTTAAGAAAGTCGTCGGTCACATTCTGAAACTCTCTTATTTGTGAAGTTTGAACTTCTACGTTCTGTTTCAGATCTGAAACATTTAAGTGACCACATTATAAAGAAATCACAAGAAAACCAAACTAGAAAAACTTCCAAAGCTACTTTTTTGTGTGAGTACATGTGATACAATACATTTTGAAACAAGCCAAAAGATTCTGTACTGAAACATTTAAGTGACCACATTATAAAGAAATCACAGAAATCAAAATAGAAATACTTCCAAAGCTATTTGTGTGTGTGTGTGTGTGTGTGTGTGCGCGCATGCGTGCATGAGTGTAATACAATACATTTAGAAACAATCCAATAGATTCTGTACTGAAACATTTAAGTGACCACATACAAATCAAAACAGAAATATTTCTATTTGTGTGCATGTAATAACCTAATTAGAAACAAGACAATACATTCTCTGATTCTGTACTAAAATATTTAAGTGGCCACATTATGAAATCACATACAAATCAAAATAGAAATACTTTTAAAGATATTTTCTATGTGTGTACATGTAATAACAGACGAAAATTAGAAACAAGCCAATACATTCTGTACTAAAATATTTAAGTGGCCACATTATAAAGAAATCACAAAATTCAAAACAGAAATACTTCCAAAGCTATTTCTGGTGTGTACATATAATAATTTGTATATTATACATTTATAAACAAGCCAATAGACTGTGCTGAAACATTTAAGTGACCACATAAAAAGAAATCACAAAATAGTCAAAATAGAAATACTTCTAAAGCTATTTCTCTGTGTGTGCATGTAATACAATACATTTAGGAAAAAGCCAATAGATTTTGTACTAAAATATTTAAGTGACCACTTTATAAAGAAATCACAAAATTCAAAATAGAAATACATGTACTTCCAAAGCTATTGGTGAGTGTATACATGTAACACAATACATTTAAACAAGCCAATAGACTGTGCTGAAACATTAGGTGACCACATTATAAAGAAATCACAAAATAGACAAAATAGAAATACTTCCAAAGCTTTTCTGTGTGTGCATGTAATACAATATATTTATAAACAAGTCAACAGACTCTGTACTAAAACATTTAAGTGACCACATTATGACTCTAGCTGATTATCAATATCATTAAAATATAAACACATACACCTCTTGTTTCTTTAAATAGAAATATAAATAGATTTCATAAGATTTTAAATTCTAAAATATTTAACATAATGCATGCATAAACAAATCAATAATCATACAAACTATATGAATGACATCTCTGTTAATTAAAAGAGTGTGGACTGCTTGAATGTGAAGGATTACAAATATGTTAGATATGTTCTGGACCCATCTAATTTATTATGTAAAAGTTGGATGCTATGGTTGCTGTTTTTGATGACTACATAAATTCTAGATAATAAATATATCTAATTCTGTTTCTAATAATTAGATAATGGAACATCTCTAACCTAATTTTAACTGTAGGTTCAAAAATGCTTGATTTACATTATCCTACTCTTTTTGTGGAGTGTTTAAGAATCTAAGAATATAACTTTCTAATCGCTTTTCTTCCTTTCTCATTTCTTCTTCATTCAGCCATATAATGTAAACAAAACTAACTTGCAATTAGTTCCAATTAATTTGTGCCAATATCTTCATGACAACACTGAAGGCATCAAACTGTGTGAAAAATTCTAATAGGAGAGTTTTTGATATCTGAACAGGCCAATGGGAGCATGCAACATTTGGCTCATCAAACTACAGGTCATAAAGAGCATGCAGCACTAGGATCCACTATAGTCTGGTCTAAACAGGGATCATATGTGTATTACTCAGATTGTCATACATATATATTCATAATAAATATTCAGTAATGTAACTGGGTTATGTCCATCACTGCAGTTGTTCAGACATGAAATTATTATTATTTAGCCTTTTTTCACTATTTCTGTTCACTGTCAATTGTGAACCAAAGTCTCAGAATCTCATCATGAGTCTGGGAGATCCAAGGTTTTATGCAGGATTCAAGCATTTCCGAAAAGTGCTGCTTTGAGTAGTGGGGCAATCCTGTGTTGTCCAGATACTTTATTCTGATAGCCTTCTAACTTAAATGTTATGTTCCCCAAATTTCTTATTATCATTATGTGAAAAACATTTCATATCTGAAGCATTTTCCAATGAAATGCATGGAAAACACAAATAGTCAACCTGAAACTCACATTGTCTAATCATGTCACGTCCCGTATAATTCTTGCAACAATTTAACACTGAGATGAGTACACTTAACGTTTTGATAATGAGCAGACAAATAGAAGTTCTAGACTTTAAGAGCCAGAAGAGACAATTTGCACTGTTAAATTTCCCTACAAGTGCTTGCACCAGTTAAGGCATCAGTCTTTTTTAGTTTTAAGAACAATTCACTTTATATTAAACACATGGTTGTATTAATGACGATGAAGACAAATATTGTAAAATGAACACAATCTTTATATTTCTGTTCTTTTGTACAGAGTATCACTAAAATGTTCAAGTGACTCATTCTATTTCTGCAACATCTCTTTTCTGGTGTGATTGCATGCTTTGGGGTGATAATGAGGGTGTGATTGCATGCTTAGGGGTGATGATGAGGGTGTGATTACATGCTTAAGGGTGAGGATGAGGGTGTGATTGCATGCTTTGGGGTGATGATGAGGGTGTGATTACATGCTTAAGGGTGAGGATGAGGGTGTGATTGCATGCTTAGGGGTGATGATGAGGGTGTGATTACATGCTTAAGGGTGAGGATGAGGGTGTGATTGCATGCTTAAGGGTGAGGATGAGGGCATATTAAAGTGACCTTTTACCTTTCTCTTTATCCACATGTTGTCTTGCTTTATGTGAACTACTATTAAAGTGACCTTTTACCTTTCTCTTTATCCACATATTGTCTTGCTTTATGTGAACTACTATTAAAGTGACCTTTTACCTTTCTTTTTATCTTACACATACTTATAGTTGTACACATGCTTGCACAAAAGTTTAGAAAATTAACACAGTATTAATAGGTGTGTGAGGAGGATAAAAAGATGAAGTAACAGTGAATTAAATTTGCTTAAGAAAACATAATCCGCTCACTGAAGAGCATGTAGAAGTTCATATACTGTATTATATTTAATGAATAAAATCAAGTTGTAAATGAATTTCTTTGAAATTTAGAAAGTCAGTTCAGATTATAAGTAATCATGCAACAATATTTGTTTACACGTTACAGGCAAACAGTTGCAATTAAACTGTTATTGTACATTTGAAGTTTTGACAATTTTCATTCACTCTCACTTCCTGAGCCCTAATTTAACCTCGTGTTACACTTGATTTAGTATACATAGCTAGCTGGAAAATGACATGCTTGGTTCTAATGGTACAAGACTGTAACAAGAGCATAATTATTCACACATAACTCCAGTCACATAATTATTACACATAACTCCATCAAAGTGAATATTTAAACAACTAGGCAATAAGGCATTTAAACTTTAGAATGTGGATGAAACATAGTGAATCTGGTATTTGAAATTGATAAAGTGCACAAATGGCTAGGTTGTAACTAACCTGCTATCTGTGCTGTACTTGCAGTTTCTATTTGATTTGCAATTGCAGCAAGAGTACCAGAAGCCTGAAACAAGGAATTTGATGTAAAGCAATTTAAAGGTGATATGTCAGCTTATGAAATGTTATTATAGTTATATATTATATTATTTAATTACTATATCAGTATATGTCAATAGAATAAATATTTTAATATTGGTTTATCAGTCTGAAGAGGTAATGAATTATATCTCCCCTTTTTTTGTGCCCCACTTAATCCGAATATGTCCCCCAACTGATGTCATCAGTAAAAGCAATATTGAATATAACAATTACAATTTATTAACATTTATATTTACAGAATTATATTGAATGTTTTCAGATATTTAATCTTAAAGTAATTATTGAAGAAATATTTCAGTTTGTAGCATGATATCAACAGCATTGTACTCTTTCATTGATATCATTATAACAATAGGAAGTTTACAGAGTTTTGCAATCTTTTCCTTATAATTAGGTAAGTTAATTATTTTCTGTAATCCCATTATGTGGTAAGGAACTTTCTCTTGCTAGAGTATTTGTGGCGCTATAATATGTTCTGCCTCTGTTATGATTATTATTTTGAATACCTTATCATTTAATAATTCATAATCACTTATCAGTGGTTAAATCTTAATTTAGGACATGTTTTCCCATGTGGATTCCTCATTCATACACCACTATAAGTAAAGGTACTATCGACACATATTTTTCCTGTTCACAGGAGGAATTTCTAATAAAGAGTAGCATAATTTATCAACTTACTAGCATTCATCCAATCATTCACTCGTCATGCCCCCATTCACCCACTGACTACTCCAGACAGGTGTCAATTAACATGAGTAAGAAGGAATTAACAAAAATAAAGATTTATTATAAAAATAACCTTAAATACAAATTAGTTTGAAACAGTCACGTATATATACTACTAAATAAATGTTCAAGTTTATCTCATACACAATATTAAAACTGGCTAGTTCGAGGAAACAATCTCTACTTAAGGTTTAGAGTTCTTTTCATAGAGAGAAGAGATAACTGACTGAGTACATGACCTGTTCTGTTGGGCCATAGAAAAACATTTGTGTTATGTCGCATGGACAGTTCATAAACCAGTAAGACACCAGAGTTCGTTTTCACTGTGTATTGCAGTACTCTTAAACTTGCTGGGATTAGAAGCAACAATGCATCTGCATCTCTGTTCTCACAACCATTGGGGTCTCCCGGTAGATATTAACAAGGATAACTCATATGTCAATCATAAGGAAATCTCTCAAGATGAGGAACCAGGTTGGCGAGGCAACAGGAAGGACAAAAGAGGAAGCAAAAAAAAAAAGGCATGCCCTGAAAACATTCAAGTGCCAATGCTTTTAATTCAGTCTATAATTTTCTTACATTTGCTTGCATCTCTCTCCACTTACTCAACTTACTTGTCTGCAAGAGAATTGTTAGCCCTCATACACACTTCATTCGATACACCTTGTTATGAAACACATTCAATAATACATAGTTAATCTGACATATACATATCAATGAATCAATCAAAAATATACAATAATTCAAAATCAATACATGAAACAATAATTGTAACATACAAATTATCCTAAATTCTTTCTCGTATTATTGTTCCGACAACTCACCATGGCTCATGGTCTGCCTTTAGAAGTGACTTTGATTATCGATCGCAAGTACTGCAAAAGGGTTTGACTAGCTATTTATGACTCTGCATGTCAGCTAACCAGAATCGTTCGTTCACCCTCCCAGCCACCATTTTGCATTTGCAGCTATGTACTTAAACTTCCGACCGGAACTCATCTATTTAATCAGATGTCACCCGTGTCATCACTCCAGACGTCTGTCAGTCAGTCAGTTGTGCTGGCAACTATATACTAACTTATGAGTTGGAAATCATCCTTTCCATCGAACTAAACCCACGGAGAAGCATGTAAAAATAAATGGTCATCAACACGCTACGTTAATCCTTTTTACATTATGCAAGAGTGACTCTCGAGTGTTACTGTATTTAATTTAAAATTTCCCAGTTTCTGCTATTCATTTAAAAGTAGTTTGCTTTCATCAGTATTATAAACAAGCACAAACACACTCTCATTCAAACACACACACACATACATGCATAAACATAATTATATTCCTTAACCTGTCCTGTGATATGCTATAACATCTGTATTATTCCTATTGTGTTTTACTCAAAACAGTCATAACAAAGTGAAACAAACGTGTGTACCCTTGTACCACATAACCTCATGTTTTGTGCAGCCCTGGAATCATAAACTACTTGTGGTCTTTTCTTCATTTCAGTTATAAGCAACTCATACACATCTCCCCAGCAATTATTGTGTGGAATGAGATTCTGTGTGAATAATCATTAGTACCTTGCATATATCTCCCCAATAGTTATAGTGTGATAAAACATTCTTTGTAAAAATAAAGCATGAGATGAAAAACTTTCCAAGTCAAATGAAAATGTAAACCTACATTAAATTGAAGAACATATTTTCCAAGTCTGTTAACGCAAGTTTTAATTAGTGTTCAGCACTTTAAAACACTGCATTTTATCACTTCAGTTCAAATTTACACTCTCTAGATTTAACAATAGTCTGTTTATTCTATCCAAGAGTTCAGCATTTTAAAGCAATGCATCATGATAAGAATTTACACTCTGTAGAACAATGCATCATAATAAGAATTTACAGAGGTATAAGAATTTACACAATGTAGAACAATGCATCATGATAAGAATTTACAGAGTGATAACTCTGTAGAACAATGCCTCACATTAAGAATTTACACTATGTAGATTAATATGGCAATGAAAGAAATTAGTTATTATGCTTATACATGTACATCAAGTATTCTTTACTTCTCTTATTCCACACTTGTTGCATTTGAGAAAAATTAAATAATAATAATATATGATTTGAATTTCAATAGTGAATATAAGTAGTTGTCTATTATGATCTCTGTTTCCTCTGTTGTCTAAAATTAAAAACAAATTATGTTTCTTTTTTTTACACATTTACAACAAAATATCTTCTTCTTACAGTTATTAAACTATCTATTAATTCCTGCAGAATAATTCTAGACTATTTTTCCTTTATGGAAACATGTTTTCCTGTAAAAGCTTTGTTAATAACATTTCAAGCTGCCAAATATTTATTCAAGAAAACATTATTACTTTATGTGAACTGCTATTAAAGTGACCCATTATCTTTCTCTTTAACCTTTGCTGTCCTATTTTGGTGAACTTCTTTTAAAATGACCTAAAATGACCTTTCTCTTTAACCCTTTTTGTCATGATTTATGTGAAGTTCTTCTGTGTCCTATTTCATTTCTGCTTAATCAAGTGTTGTCCCGTTTCACGTGAATTTCTACTAACATGCCATATTTCATTTCTTTTTAATCATAGTTGTAATGTTTGCCCTGCCCAATCAATAGTTCCATAGTGGCACTTCTTGTAATCAATTGTTTCAGAGTTTAAGAAAGTTTGCTTTAAAATTAAGTATATATCTATTTTGCATTGTCAGTTGTTCCGTAAATGTCACTGTAGTAGATTTTACCCGTCACTCAAAGTTTGCCACTAGGCCCCTTGTTGCCCACTATTCTGTCACTGTTTTCTCAATCAAACACCTGACTTTTAATCACACATAAGTTTAAATTTGCAGTGACAGACTTTAGTTAAAAGAAAGTAGAAATAACCACTAACAGCACTATCATGCACACTTCAAAGAAAGAATCATTTCACTTAGTCACTCATGATCTCACAAAGAAAGACTGAAAGAAAATCAAAGTACCATATATTTCCATATATTTCCTTTGTGAACTGTTAAATGCTTGTCCTCAACTCTAAATAACTCACTTGCTCAAATACATGTTCTAAAGTGTTTTAAATGCAATGTATGTGATACATTAAAAAAAACATACAACTCATAATGTTTGACACAACACCACCCTAGTTATTTATTTATTATTAATTTATAATAATAATAATAATAATAACAGAATACACCAAATGACACAATGAAGTGGCAAAACACATACATAGAAATCTGTGTGAGAACTATGGCATACAAACTCCAGAAAGAGCATGGATGCACCAACCAGAAGCAGTCACCGAAACAGAGGAAGTCAAAATACTGTGGGACTTCGAGATAAGAACAGACCAGGTGATTCCTGCATGAAGACCAGACATTGTAGTTCTCAATAAGTCCAACAGAACAGTAACAATCATTGATGTCGCTGTTCCAAGTGATAGAAACATAAAAACAAAAGAAAGAGAAAAAATAGAAAAATACCAAGACCTCAGATTAGAAATCCAGAGACTGTGGAATGTAAAAGCAGAAGTAATACCTATAGTGATAGGAGCCTTGGGGAACATAACATCTGAATTGGAAGGCTACCTAAATAAACTCCCTGTAAACCACAGACTCGCTCCACTACTCAAAGCAGCACTCCTCGGAAATGCCCACATCTTAAAACCTTGGATCTCCCAGAATCTTGGTAAGATTCCGAGACCTTGGATCACAACCGACAGTCAAACAGAAGTCGTGGAAAGAGGCATAATAATAATAATAATAATCCATAACTAAGTACAAGTGATGAGAATCTTAATTCATGTTATTAATAATTCTCCAGAAGACACCACACTTCTCTCTCACTTGGGGGATATGTCGGTGCTGTAAATGTCTTCTCTCTTCCACAGCATTATAGACAAACATTTACTGTAACACAATATTTCTGTATGTGGAAAACTTCTCAACAAAGGAGAAGATAAATCCATCTTTAATCTAGCGAGCCCCCATCCATCCACTGTCGAACATATGGTTATCAATATGTGTAAGGTCAATAAATTTATTAAGTCAACAATTAAACATACATATAACAAATACAATGAAAAAATCTTTTTGACATCAATATTTTCATGAAACCAGTTTTGAATAATTTCAAAGCTTCTACGGGCTTATATCCTAACACATAATTCAGCAGATTAGTGTCAATATAAATCACAGAATAATTCTTATCAGAGAACACAAATGGAGCAATAGAGAGATAAGTGATAATAGTTTGTACCTAACCTTGTCTAGACGACACCACAATAGTATTTTGCACGCTTTCACAACAATGCCACAAGTTTATTGTTCACAATAGTCAATTCTTCTTGTGTTTTTCTAGAATGCTATAGAATGTTCCATAAGCTGCTGTTCTCTCAAGACTAATCTAGGGCTCTTTCATTGTATTAGTTGCCTCAAGCGGAACAACATTGAAGTAATTTCCAGTAACTTCCTTGTACCAGAAATTCTACAATGTAGTCAAGCATTCCTTGTCATAGACTGCATTGTATCCTTACACTTATAGGCTTGGGTAGAGATTTCTCAAATCTACCATAGTCGTAGCAGTTTATAATCAATAAACTGGAAAATTCTAGACATTCCAGATTCTAATATTTAAAAAAGTTGCTTCTTCCCTGTAAAATATAATCAGAAAACAAATGCTAAGTTTCCAGTTTATTCATCTTTATCTCCATTCTTTCTTACATTCAAGTCTCAAATAACAGTTTCCTGCAACAGTATTTATTAACCCAATACACACATGCAGCACAATAAATACAGGATAGTTTATGAACATGTTCACTAGAAACATGTATAACATATAACATACATCATACTTCACAATTGTAGAAGTAATAGTCTACTCACATAGACATCTCTGTAAAAGTCAAGTATAATACATGTATATGAATTTTAATCACGAAATGTTTCTAAGCATTCTCTCTCAATCAGTCAGTTAACTCACTATTAAGCTAACAACCGCCTTTCATGACTGGACTTCTGCCACTCCAGATTCAAAGTGATTAGAAAATAGAATTATTTTATTTTAGAAGGTAAACTTTGATCTCAGCCCATTGACTGTTCTTGTAAATTTTAATCATTAGATAATAAAACTACTTTTATCGGAAGTGTTTAAATTACATCAGTAAGTTCTAGTACATTCTCCACCTGAGTTGTTTACTCCAAACATAGCATCATATTCATTGCCCAAAGTCGGGTCATTTTGACATTTAACAATTTATATAACAATTAAGTTTAGAAATAGAGGCAAATTTACACCACTATACAATTTTAATTATACTATAATTATAGTTTGATAATATTTGGAAAAAACTGTGGAATCATAGCACACTAAAATACCAGAAATCTGTAACAGTTTCTCTCCCCCCCCCCCTCATACAAACACACATGTTAATAGTCATGCACACTCCTGTACACATACTAACATACAGTTGATAACATGCAGCTCCTTGTCTGCTTAGTTTCCATTACCTTTATAACTAGTCCTGAAAAAGGGTCAAAGAAACAAATTATTCAAATCCAGTTAATGCAGAACAGTCATTTACTTACAGATTCAAATTTCTTGTTCAGATCAACTGCATTCAGTAGTTCAAGATCTCTCTCATTGCTGTATAGAGAAAGCTACAACAAGCATAATAAATAATATTATTTATTATAGACAAATACATAGTCTGGAAGATCGATCAGATGGATGGATGGTGTAGGCATATTTCTTCAATAAACCTTATTTTATTAAAAAACTATAAAATATGGTTGATTGTATGGTTAAAGGTTAACCTTAAGTTTAAAAACAATACTTAATCATAATAATTCTTCATATCTGTTACTAAATTGCCAGTTGACAAGTAACCTCAATCTGAGAAATCCTCATTATGTCACTCATCAGATTTATTGCTACACTCGTTAGTTTCCTTCTCTTGAATTACAAACATTAAGTTGTTACTATAAATAGGCTAAATTACAAACATTAAGTTGTTACTATAAATAGGCTAAATTACAAACATTAAGTTGTTACTATAAATAGGCTAAATTACAAACATTAAGTTGTTACTATAAATAGGCTAAATTACAAACATTAAGTTGTTACTATAAATAGGCTAAATTAAATACATTCAGTTGTTACTATAAATAGGCTAAATTACAAACATTAAGTTGTTACTATAAATAGGCTAAATTACAAACATTAAGTTGTTACTATAAATAGGCTAAATTACAAACATTAAGTTGTTACTATAAATAGGCTAAATTAAATACATTCAGTTGTTACTATAAATAGGCTAAATTAAAAACATTAAGTTGTTACTATAAATAGGCTAAATTACAAACATTAAGTTGTTACTATAAATAGGCTAAATTACAAACATTAAGTTGTTACTATAAATAGGCTAAATTAAATACATTAAGTTGTTACTATAAATAGGCTAAATTAAATACATAGTAGAAGAAGAAAAATTACTTACAGAAAATGAATCAATTACAATTACATTCTGTTACATAAATCTAATAACACACCTAATAATTATATTATATGTGACATAATTAAACATATAGAGTGAGAAAGGGTGTCTTAACAGGAAAGTGGGGTTACTGTTGTCATTTAATTTTAGAGAGAGTTAGCCACAGCAAAAGAATCCCTTTGATGGTTCTATATAGGAATAAGTATCCACTATTCAGTTCTGAAGGATAATTAAAAAGTGAAATTATTAGTGATTATTGTTGTCTATAGTAAATGCTATTATTGTTTTTAATCCGTGAATGTTACAGAAAACAATAAGAGCGTAAATACAAAGCTCTTGGTTACCAACATCTTGTTGATTTTCTCACATAAATATGTGACATCGTCAGAATACCATCACATTCTTGAGTCATATATTCTCGCCAACTGTAATAGTCGCTTTTCCTTCGAATGAAAGTCCCACTGGGAGTGGTGAGTGAGGAGGCTTCGATTAAGCTATCTCTACATGGTGATGTGATAGCTATTCAGGGTCGTCCCTAAGGACGAAAGGTTCCTCCCAACTTCGGAGGGAAGAAGGAGAGGGAAGGAGGTAACTCAACGACCAGTACCTACAAATATCCACACCGGATTCTTTAATTCCTGTAATTCACTGTTCCAGAGAGCATACCGTTTATACTAATAGCATTATTTGTAACAGTAATGACAAATAAATGAACGTACATAAAGTTAATTCTTATTTTTAACAAATATTTTACCTGAATCATTTATGTCATAGATAGATGAATGTGTAGTCTAATGGATAAACTGGTAGATAGATATTTTACTTTTGCAACATTGTTTAGGAAACATATTTTGCTATAATAGCTGCATCCTATTATGCACACAAGTACACTGGATATAGTTTTGATCTTGGGAATAGTACTTTTTAGTGAGACTATATATATATCGAATAAAAGTTCAAAACATGACTGTGCTCGGACAGGCATTTCGGATGTAGTTGTCGACGAAAGAGACAGTATATGAATCACCTAGGACTAGGTAGACAAAGTGACGTACTAATGGGGGGAGGGATGACATTTATTTATGTTTTTTAAGTGTGTATATGTGTGTGTGCCAAACAAAAGACCTTCCCCGAGAGTCAAATACTTTAGGTACGCCCCTTGAGAGTCAAATACTTTAGGTACGCCCCTTGAGAGTCAAATACTTTAGGTACGCCCCTTGAGAGTCAAATACTTTAGGTACGCCCCTTGAGAGTCAAATACTTTAGGTACGCCCCTTGAGAGTCAAATACTTTAGGTACACCCCTTGAGAGTCAAATACTTTGGGTACACCCCTTGAGAGTCAAATACTTTGGGTACGCCCTTGAGAGTCAAATGCTTTAGGTATGCCCTTGAGAGTCAAATACTTTAGGTATGCCCTTGAGAGTCAAATACTTTAGGTAAGCCCCTTGAGAGTCAAATACCTTAGGTAAGCCCCTTGAGAGTCAAATACTTTAGGTACGCTACGTCCCTTGGGAATCAAATACTTTAGGTAAGCCCCTTGAGAGATAATGGAGGCTGTGCAGAGGAGGTGTGGTGCTAGCAGAATTTTTGGTTCCATTATGCTATTGCTATTGGCTATCATTTAAGAACGCATGACGTCATTGGTGAAACTCGTTTTTAGCTGACTTTGATTCCTTTTCATTTGGTCTTTAAACGTTTTTACCTTCGGTAGGTTTGGCATCTGAGGCGGCGGTCCAGCTGTGCAGCTGAGAGCCTGGCATTGCTGGCCCACAGTCCAAAGACGATCATTAAGGTCGACCAAGTAATTTTCTAATGACGACCATTCCACTATCAGGTCTCTGAGAACGTCTAGACCACTGCTAGTCACTTAGAGGAGGAAAAAACAACATAACTGTTCTTTAAATCAGCAAATGCAGCTTTGTTTCCTTCCTATCTATCTATCTATCTATCTATCTATCTATCTATCTATCTATCTATCTATCTATCTATCTATCTATCTATCTATCTATCTATCTGTCTGTCTGTCTGTCTGTCTGTCTATCTAACTATCTATTATGATAATATAAACATAAATGGTGTAGTTATTTTTATTAATTATTTCATGTAATAAATAAATTAATTATTGGAAAAAAGTGTTCTTGGCATACCATTTTATTTCATTGTTTTAATATAAAACTATATGAAAGGCGGTCATGATGTGACACTAAGACTTTTTGTGGGCAATAATTAATAGTCCAGTTCTTGTATGTGTCATCTACATGAGGCCTGCTGAGCTGCTGGCTAGCCGTTATCTCCCCTTTCAACCCGAGAGTGTGGGTGGTAGTGACACATACTTTGCCCTAATATATCAAAACAGTGTATTGTATTCCTTTACACTTAAACACACTGCAGTAGATGGTTTGTGTATCTCCCCTGGTCATAGTAGTTTTCAATCAGTGAACAGTAGATTCAAATAACATGAGAAAATAAAAGCTGCTTTACCCTGAAAAATACAATCAGGGAGCAAACCTAAGATTCTAGTTTATCACTTTATAACTCCATTCTATTCTTACATTCCAGTCTCAACTTACAGTTTCCTGCAACAGTATTTATTAGCCCGTTACACACACACACAGCATAATAAATGCAGTTTATCAAAACAATGTCAAATGTTTAGCATACTATATATGAGCATTTTATTCCAAACATTTGTAGAAATATTAGTCCATTCACATAATACATCTCTATGTAAAACAC
The DNA here is from genome assembly GCA_028829895.1 of Sinotaia quadrata. Classification (NCBI taxonomy): domain Eukaryota; kingdom Metazoa; phylum Mollusca; class Gastropoda; order Architaenioglossa; family Viviparidae; genus Sinotaia; species Sinotaia quadrata. Next base: position 14,434,315 of record CM054180.1, on the reverse strand, counting down.
AAGTATAACTTATCAATAGCAAAATGCATGAAATATTTCTAAGCCCAGTCAGTTAACTCATCATTAAGCTAATGGCTGCCTTTCAAGACCACACTTCTTTGCCACTTCAAATTCAAGTGATCAGAGAATGGAATTTTCTAAAGCAGGTAAACTTTTAAATCTCAGCCCATTGGCTGGTCTCGTTCTCATAAATAATAACCATTGGATAATAAAAACTACTCACCAAGTTGAACTAGTGTGCATTACATCAGCAATTTCTAGCATATTCTCAACTTGGGTTGTTTACTTCCAACTCTGACACTTACAAAATGTCATCATAAGGAGTGCCCAAGGTCGGGTCACTTTGATAATTTAACAATTTATACAACAATTAAATTAAAAATTAGGGATAGGCAAATTTAGTCCGTCACAATTTGATAAGTTTATTTGTAAAGTGAAAGTCAGGGATAGACAGAAGGGTGGAGAAAGATAAGTTGTTTTGATTGAGAGTATTCGTGTTGAATGTTTAGAGGAGAGTAGGAGTGGGTGTATTATTATTTTTGTTTTGGACTTCTAACCTAATGGGAGAGTCGGGAAAGCCAGCATCCATTTTGAAGTGTAGATAAACGAAGAAAGAACTAAACGGATTAACGTCATAATCTCATTTTGGACCAAGATCCTGTTATGGGATCTAACTTTTAAACTGATGTAACTGTGAACATGGATCTGTGTTGATAGAATGTCGGTGTAGAAGATGTAAAAAAGTCATAAATATTAATAAGTTCTATGCGATTCTTGAATTGGAATGATTAGTAAGACTAGTTGGCAGTCTCCAGTTGCTCTCTTTTAATCATCTCTTCGGGTGAGGTGTCCTATATAGAGTCCATCTGGCTAGAGATTATAGCTGCTAAATTTCTTAAAGGAACCAAAATTTAGATCCTTGACTATAAAAGGTAAAAACGTTTTATATACTCCTGTGTTTTTGAGATTTTATATTATAATTAGGAAATGCTATGTTTATACAAACATGTCTAATTCTATTTGTTTGCAGAGATCCAGTGTTAATTAAGTATTTGTTTTTGTGATAATTTGCACTGTACTTAGGATCCTCTATTACGTATGTTTTAAGATTTTTATTTGTCCTTCCTTTTGATTGACGTTAGTGCCAATGTCAGATTTGTTCGTATGAATGTTAAATGAAGACAGTGTGCTATGTTGTCATCAAGTAAAGTCTTTAATGTAAAATGATGACAGTGTGCTATGTTGTCATCACGTAATGTTCAAGTTAAGTCTTTAATGTGAAATGATGAGTGTGCTATGTTGTCATCACGTAGTGTTCAAGTTAAGTCTTTAATGTAAAATGATAACAGTGTGCTATGTTGTCATCACGTAATGTTCAAGTTAAGTCTTTAATGTGAAATGATGACAGTGTGCTATGTTGTCATCACGTAATGTTCAAGTTAAGTCTTTAATGTGAAATGATGACAGTGTGCTATGTTGTCATCACGTCATGTTCAAGTTAAGTCTTTAATGTGAAATGATGACAGTGTGCTATGTTGTCATCACGTCATGTTCAAGTCAAGTCTTTAATGTGGAATAGTGACAGTACGCAAGCTGAAACATTGCCTCTAAACTGAAAAATACCAATAAGTGTGTAGTGGGTCATTGCTAAAATCTCATTTTGTTTAAAATATTGTTAACCTTTTTCTCTTATAAAATTCTTGTTAATTGTCTTCGTTTCGCGTATCTCTTAGTGTAGATAACTTCTTTTTGATTTGTGGTAATGAACTGTAATGATGGTTTAATTATATCTCCATTCTCTATTTGTCTATATCTATTTATATCTCTTTTCTCAGGCAATTCCTGAGTGGGGCAATAATTCGAACGACTGGCAGCAGCATCAATGTTATCGATGTAACAGTTGCTGATACGTACATATACATATATCTATATAAATATAGAAAAGCTATTGGTCCACAACTTGCATCGACACTTTGTAGATGTTATATCCTTAACTAGTAAGAACTGGGCATGAAGAAAAGGACGCTCAAATATTATACCATAAAGGAAAGGACATTCAAGCATTATATATAGAGGACGGGACGCTCAAGTATTATACGTATAAGTATGGGGCACTCGATCACTATCATAAATGAAAGGACACTAAATGAATGCATGTAAGACGTACGTACTTGACTGAAAGTACATAAGTTCGTCTTTGGCCTCTGTAAGTCCACTAATTTCCTCTATCTTCGCCCGCACGACTTCACCCATCAAACTCTTGACATCTGTAGATACACAAATACAGTCAATAGTACCATACACTAACATCTGTAGATACACAAATACAGTCAATAGTACCATACACTAACATCTGTAGATACACAAATACAGTCACTAGTACCATACACTAACATCTGTAGATACACAAATACAGTCAGTAGTACCATACACTAACATCTGTAGATACACAAATACAGTCAATAGTACCATACACTAACATCTGTAGATACACAAATACAGTCAGTAGTACCATAAACTAACATCTTTAGATACACTAGTACAGCCATCATCATAGTGCCAACAGAATGATGTCATCTTTAGATACACTAGTACAGTCATCATCAGTAGTGTCAACAGAATGATGTCGTCTTTAGATACACTAGTACAGCCATCATCAGTAGTGCCAACAGAATGTCATCTGATAGAAAACTGTTTTGAGTGCTGATCTAGAAATGTACCATCTGCTGATGGAGACATTATTCACTGCCGTACAAGGGCGTCATCTGTAGATACACAAATGCAGCCATCATCAATGATGCCGTACAGTGACGCATCTGATAGAAAGCTGTTTTGAGTGTTTATCTAGAAACATTACCTGCTAGTGGAGTTCAAAGGTTGATAGATGTTGAGTAAGAGACGCACATCTAACCAATATCACATAGACACTATATTTTGATAATGATTACTAATCATTAGTTGATAGTAATACAGTACTCATAGATGTCAGTAAAGAGATCTAATTATTAAATAGTATTAAAGAAATAATGACTGTATTATTATCACTAGTATTAACCGGTTAATATATTAGAAGAAATATTAATCAATTAATAAGTACAATAAATGTTGAGAAAATGTCGTCATTTCTAGACAGTTTTAAAGAAATAAGTCATTATTATACTATTATTATTGTCCTATTATTAAAGAGATGATACATGTCCATGAAGACAAATAATCATTAACAGAAAGATTAAAAGGCTGATATACGTTAAATGACGTAATCAGTAGTAGATATATTTAGAGCTGAAGCATGTCACTGTAGATAGAACTTTTAGTCTTGCAGCAGCACTTTTCTCGCAAATCTCTGCTATCATGGCTGAAAGTGGGATGGGGGATTGGTGATACCTGTACTCTGTACTTCACTGATACCAGTACTCTGTACTTCGCTGATACCTGTACTATATACTTCACTGATACATGTACTCTATACTTCACTTATACCTGTACTATATACTTCACTGATACATGTACTCTATACTTCACTTATACCTGTACTCTATACTTCACTTATACCTGTACTCTATACTTCACATATACCTGTAGTCTATACTTCACTGATACCTGCACTCTGTCCTTCACTGATACCTGTACTCTATACTTCACTTATACCTGTACTCTATACTTCACTGATACCTGTACTCTGTACTTCACTGATACCTGTACTATATACTTCACTGATACATGTACTCTATACTTCACTTATACCTGTACTCTATACTTCACTTATACCTGTACTCTATACTTCATTGCCGAATAAAGAAGTGCTACACATAGACGAATGTTCGAAGCCATCAAAGTAATATGGTTCAATCTGCTTCTCTTTCTTTGGACCTCGAACTAGCTGCCTTAGTTGCCTTGCTATCAAGATACTCAGATTCTCAAATTTACGGATGTCCTTTCCACTTGACCACGAATATTTTAATAAAACTGTCAGATGAGTGGCCTTCTCGCCGATATAATATTGACACTTTCACTCTGTCTGCTAGAATGATAAATAAATGGCACTTTTATTTATAATCCCAGCGATCTCGAAGTGGTTATTGAAGCCTTCGCTGATGAAGTACCAGAAAAACTGACTGCTATTGACAACTAGTTTGAAGATGTTTATATCGGTTACCCTAACCACAACAGAAATAGGCGGTCTGTCTGTGAGGGATTTGTTAATGGAGAAGATCCCACCGACAATTGTGAAGTTACCCAACGAAAACTCAAAGTGGTATTTGGAATAGATCATCTACCTATCTGGAAATTTATCAATGGAATCTGGTTTGTTCAGAAGTGTCGTGAATATAATAAGACGTGTAAAAGAGCCTCCAATGAAAAGCAAGAAATGTGCCAATGCAGACAGGAGGAAAACGAATATCTCGCAGAGCTATGAAGAACGCAACATTCTAGAATATCTGCCAGGCCTAGCACATAATTTGTTATTGGACAACATTCTAGAGTATCTGCCAGGCCTAGCACATAATTTGTTATTGGACAACATTCTAGAGTATCTGCCAGGCATAGCACCTAATTTGTTATTGGATTTGTTTATATAAGTTCAAATCTAAGGATTAAAAAATCAGTTTTCAGTCATGTAATTTTAATGAATAAATTACTTTAATTAAATCATATTAATAAATACTTATATCTAGTTACGCTTCTGATGACAAGTCTAGTGAGAATTTATTCTTGACTTGGATGGCTACATCATGAAGAGAGATGACAAGTCTAGTGAGAATTTATTCTTGACATGGATGGCTACATCATGAAGAGAGATGACATGCAAATGATGACAAATAAGATGATCATTTATTGATGATGGGGATGAGTCATGAGCATTAATGACGAATGTACAATGGTGTCTGGAAGGAAGCAATGCATGCCAGGTTTGCCTACATGAACACCAATATCATGTATATAATGACATGACTCATGTTGGGCAAGTTGTGTTTTAGATTGTAAAGATTAGTGGAAATGCGCTCGCTCTTGTTAAATTATTATTACTTTCAATTCAAAAATGTGTAAAGAAAACAATTGTTTTAAACGTATATACCAAAAATCTTATTCCTTTCACAGGTTCTTCAGGAATACTTACTGCCCAGGTCACGAAGCAGTACCTCTTTTCCGAATTCGACTTTCTCAAAGATAAAATTCATTTCCTAAAAACATAATATAAGGAAATGTCAGGAAATTATTTAAATCTATAAATATTAAAACTGTTTCAATCTAGCTTTAAAATAAAAATAGGATTACTACTAACACTTCAGATTTCCATAACACTTAGATAAACAAAAACAACAACACTCCACACACACACACACACACACACACACACACAAACCTAGCAATAAAAAAAATGTTCATTAAAATAATATTACTTTAAGCAACATGTTCGGAAAACTGACATGCAAATGACATTGCACAAATAAGCTGTCTTGAAGCGTTGAACTGTTCACTTCACCACAATGTATTTACAAACAAGTTGCCTCGATGCTCGTGATACTTGGCGGTCAATGGACGAAAAATGGATGGAAAGAGATATTCCCAACACTCCTTAGTAAACACAATGTAATTTCCATTATACAAAGTTTCACCACAAAATATTGCACTTATGAAGCTACTGTCTTCATGCAAAACTCCGTTCTCATGAAAATTATAATCTAGCATTGCCACCTCAGATAAAAGGCCTTTCTATCAAGGAACAAAGTAATAAATGTTATTTTCAACCCTCACTCATTCTTTAGTTCCTGAAAGTCATGATTAGGGGCCAAAATGGTAATCGCGTACAGTTGTTTTGAGAACCGGTGACCAAAACTGTTACCCGTGTACAGTTGTTTTGAGAAATAATAACATATCAAAAGTGTATTGAATAAAGACTCTAAATTAACACACAAAAATCAAATTATATATATTTAAAATTTGGAAATAACGAATGTTTGATTTAAAACAAAATATCAAAGAAATAAGGACTTCACCCTTACCTCAACACTAGAATTGATGAAGGTTTTAACATCATCAACAGTATTGTTGATGGTTGTCTCGCTCTCATCTAAAGCTTGGACCGAGTGTTCATTTGTTGCTAGAGCTATGATGTTAAAAGTACTGTAAAATGAGATGATAAGCACACTAAAAATAATGAGATTATAAGTGCTGTGAAGAGATATTATAAGCTCTGTAGAGAGATATTAAAAGCACTGTAAAGTGAGATTATAAAGAGATATTAAAAGTACTGTAAAATGAGATGATAAACACACTCAAATGAGATTATAAGCACTGTAAAGAGATATTAAAAGTAGTGTAAAATGAGAGTATAAGCTCTGTAAAGCACTGTAAGAAGACATTATAAAGCCTGTCAAGAGATACTGATTTCAAATAGCACGCCAATACTAAGAGTATCAGTATCTAATTTATATGTTTCTATGGACAAATACACACACACACACACACACACACACACACACACACACACACACACACACACACACAGACATACAAAAATTTAAAGCTGTTATGCTGTCATCACTGTGGCAAATGACTTTTAAAATAACTCTTATGCAGAGAAAGATATCTAGTGCCAACGGCTGATTTATTCTATATGAACATCCCACGACACCCACTCTCTCCCTTTCTCTCTCTCACCCACACATACATGCACGCTCACTTATACACACTCACACATTTAAAGTTTTGATACTTTCTTCAGTTTCAATAGATGACAAAGTAGAGAAATAAATCATCTTACATAATGTTCGAGAGATTTTAATACACTTTGTGATTAACATTGCGATACCGACACGATTTCAGGAGCTAATGTCTTCCAAAGTCACAGATACAGAGAGTTCTCAGATCTCACTGTCTCATTTAGTCTTCCATTCACTGGCATCAGTATACATAGAGAGCGTTCTCAAATGATACTCTATGGTATGTGTATGTAAGTCTATCATTGTGATATATACACGAGTACTAATTCTGTGTGTGTGTGTGTGTGTGTGTGTGTGTGTGTGTGTGTGTGTGTGTGTGTGTGTGTATGTGCGTGTGTGTGAGTGAGAGAGTAATGCATAATAATTAATATAAAGAATTTATTGATGTTTCCGAAGGAAAAAATGCACATAAATGACTAATGTTTCTGCTAGCTTATCTGTAACTTTTATGATGATAATGTCCACCTCCCAAAGCCATGATGATAATGCCCACCGCCAAAACTTTATGATGGTAGGCCTAATCCTTACTTCCTAAAGCCCATGATGATAATGCCCACCTCCAAAACTTTATGATGGTAGGCCTAATTCTTACCTCCTAAAGCCATGATTATAATGCCACCTACGAAACCCCATAGTTTCATTACCTGTACTGTGGTTTTGCTATACTTGCATTCGGCACTATCTCGCGCATTACTAAACTTTCTATTCGTCTGGAGCATTACCAGTGTATCCGAGAATATGAACTCTCTAGTCTTGTGAAATGTTGAAACGTACCTGATAATGTGAACTCTCTAGTCTTGTGAAATGTTGAAGTGTACCTAATAATGTGAACTCTCCAGTCTTGTGAAATGTTGAAGTGTACCTGATAATGTGAATTCTCTAATCTTGTGAAATGTTGAAGTGTACCTGATAATGTGAACTCTCTAGTTTTGTGAAATGTTGAAGTGTACCTGATAATGTGAACTCTAGTCTTGTGAAGAGTTCGTTTGCATCAGAGAAGTGACTGAAGCAAATCCAGACATATTTTTATTAGGTTCTTGTTCACGTAATTATCCCATTACCGTCGTTATCATCATCGTCATTATTATTATTATTATCATTATTATTATTAAATTCTCACATGCTAAAGATGAGGACGACGCCAAGAATTTTTGACAACCTTAACATGAATTTGCAGTCTCGGTCTAGTGTGGAGGTCAAGCAGCTCTCTCTAAAACAACAAAGGCAAGCTACAAAATGGCAGAAAACCGTGAAGTAGCCAATCCCAAGAAGTATGTGAGCCAGGACGAAGAAAGTAAAGAGAATATAATTCAAGACGAACTGAAAACAAGAAAGAAAAATAAAGACATACTTGATGGATGGACTAATGGGATGGATTTTGTGTGGATGGAATGGTAAATAACAGAAGAATGGGTTGATGGAGGAATAGATAGATAGATAGATAGATAGATAGATATGGAGAGAGAGAGAGAGAGATTGTGCACAAATGAAAGGATGAGTGACGCAGAAGGATGGACGGGAGAGAAAGACAGCTCACTGAATGGTAGCAGTTAGAATGGACGTATGAAGGAACAAATAATTAGACAAGCGTACAAACATATAAATAAATACTCAAGTGATTAATTACATCAGTCCCGGTGTATTTATTAATGGTACCATTTTTCAAAGAAAGGACAACATCTGCAAGTAAAAATGATAAGAAAGAAAATTAGCTTATAATACATTCCCATTTCAAATCAGATTAATTAAAAATAGTGCAACATTAAAACTTTGAACCATTGTTTTTGTTGATGTTTTACATTAATTTTTCATATTTATTTATTTGTGCTGATTGTCTACGATTTTCATGAAGAAATCAGAAATGACGGCCCGTATTCCTGGGGATTAACAATCCTACCCCAGTAAGACCAGAATTGAATGCCAGGCAAGTAAAGAATGAATGAAATGGGAATATGTAGCTGATTTTAGGAATACATAGCTGATTGTTGGGAATATGTAGCTGATTGTTGGGAATATGTAGCTGATTTTAGGAATACATAGCTGATTGTTGGGAATATGTAGCTGATTGTTGGGAATATGTAGCTGATTTTAGGAATACATAGCTGATTGTTGGGAATATGTAGCTGATTGTTGGGAATATTGAGACTTAGTGTCCTTCAGAAGCTAATGAATGAGTATTGTGATTGACTGATGTACGAATTTTGAAGTAATAAAGCAAGGGCCTTCTTGCTCAGTGTCCAAGTCTGTTATTGGGAAATCCAAAAGAGAAGGCGGGATGGGGGTGATGACAATTGAGAGCGTGCGGTTTCAAGCGCAGTAGTCATACGTGATAAGTCGGCCGACTGAGGAGAATAAGGAAAATAATATCAGTTCTGAGGTAAGATTTGATTAGTGTCCATACGGATGATTTAGGTTCTAGTTTAGGTAAGTATTAGATGAATGTATGTGTGTGTGGTTAATTATATTTATTGTACTCCCGTGTTTCTTTATGTGTGTGCACGTGTGTGTGTGTGTGTGTGTGTGTGTGTGTGTGTGTGTGTGTGTGCATGCGTGCGTGTGTTTAATTATATTTATTGTACTCCCGTATTTATTTGTGTGTTTGTGTGTGTGTGTTTAATTATATTTATTGTACTCCCGTATTTCTTTGTGTGTGTGTGTGTGTGTTTGTGTATGTGTGTTTAATTATATTTATTGTACTTAGGTGTTTCTTTGTGTGTGTGTGTGTTTAATTATATTTATTGTACTCCCGTATTTCTTTGTGTGTGCGTCTTTGTGTGTGTGTGTGTGTGTGTGTGTGTGTGTGTGTGTGTGTGTGTGTGTGTGTGTTTAATTATATTTATTGTACTCAGGTGTTTCTTTGTGTGTGTGTGTTTAATTATATTTATTTTACACCCGTATTTCTTTGTGTGTGTTTGTGTGTGTGTGTGTGTGTGTGTGTTTAATTATATTTATTGTACTAATCTGTTTGTAAGGTCGTATATTTCTATTGCATGTTGTTGCAGTGTTTTTTTTTAATAGATAGATAGATAGATAGATAGATTTAAGAAATAGTAAGCATGAGAGAATCTTCTATTGACTTATAAAATTAAATCTGAAAAGCGAAATAGAATAATGGTGAATGTAAATATTACAATGGAACTGATTTATCAACGCTTTGTTTGTTTTAAAATTTAATTTCCATGAATTATTTTGGAAAACAATAATAATACTGTGCTCGTTATACATATAAACTATTTACATAATAAAACGTTCTACATATATATATTGAACACACAATCTTTAGAAACTACACACACACACACACACACACACACACACACACACACACACACAATACATAAGCCATACGCACACTCTTCACAAACACACATACACATGCAAAATATACACAATACATAGGACCTACACACACTCAATACACACTCAACACACACACACACACACACACACACACACATACACACACATATAAGCACTCAAAAACTGTAGGCCCTACACATGCACCATACGCCCACAATATGTAGTCTTTTCACATGTACAGTACACACAGGCTCTCTCTACACACATACGTACACAAATAATATGTAGACCCTACCCATACACCATACACACCATATAATGGTTTACAAATTCACTATACATACAGTAGGTAGGCCCTACATATACACCACTCACACATATAAAGGCTCTAACATACACTGTACACGCACAATAATGCAGGCTCTACACACGCAGTCAATACACACACTATACAGGTCCTACAAATATCCTATATGCAGGTTTTACATAAACACAGTACACAACACATATATTTTAATACACACAAATACAACACATGGGCCCAAAACGTACACTATACAAACAGTACATACCTATACATATACTGTACATGCGCGATACATATACACACACTATATATATATATGCCCACCATAATATATATTGTGTCCTACGCTTGCACAATTTTAGCAAATGTTTAACTTAATTGTCACCACTGCTCTTACCATACGGATAATTGGAACCATAGATTAACCTTTCTGTTCCTCTAGCCACAAGGTGCCAAATCCACAACCCATTATCAATTATATCGGTCTGGGACTTATACTGGCCCTGGCTGGTGTTGGACTCGGCAAATATAATGTTGCTATCGCCATCCGCGAAACTGCCCCACGAGTCCCACATTGTCCCATTCAAACCGAAAGTTATCTCAGCATTTCCGATCAGGCTTGTGTGTGGGTAGAATAAAGGTACGGGTACAAAGAGCATATGCATTCTGACAGTTCTGGAACTAAGAAGGAAAACAGAACGCGGTGCACTGTGAGGCATGTTAATTTCAGAAAAGATGTATCTAGATCACAAAAAGTTTTTTTACAATACCAGAATGTTAATTTCACATACACACAAACACACACCACTTCCTTCTCTCTATCTCAATTTTTCTCTCTCTCTCTCTCTCTCACACACACACACACACACACACACACACACACACACACACACACACACACACACACACACCTCTTCTCTCTCTCTCTCAGTTCTCACACACACTCTTTCTCTTCCTTCTCTCTCTCTATCCCAGTTCTCTCTCTGTCTGTCTGTCTCTGTCTCTCTCTCTCACACACACTTTCTCTTCTCTCTCTCTCTCTCTCTCTCTCTCAGTTCTCGCACACATTCTTTCTCTTCCTTCTCTCTCTCTCTCTGTCTCTCTTTCTGTCTGTCTGTCTGTCTGTCTGTCTGTCTGTCTCTGTCTCTCTCTCTCTCTCTCGCACACATAATTTCTTCTTTCCCTCTCTTCCTCCTCCCTCTTTCTCAGTTCTAATTCACAACACACACACACACACACACACGCACACACACATTCTCTTCGCTCTTTCTATCTCAGTTCACACACACACACACACACACACACACACACACACACACATTCTCTCTTTCTTTTCTTTCTCTCTCAGGTCATATCCCTCCCCCTCTTTATTCTCTCCCTCTTTTCTCTCTCAAACACTCTCACATACACACACACACACACTCTCTCTCTCTCTCTTCCTTCTCTCGCGCACACACTCATACTATCTCTTCCTTCTCTCTATCTCTCACACACGCACATTCAATTTTTTCTTCTCTCTCAGTTCTTTCTCTTTTTCTCTCTCTCTCTGTTCTCTCTCTTTTTTCTCTCTCTCTCAGTTCTCATTCTCTCACAAGCACACACACACACTCTCTCTCATTTATGCCTTACATGGTATCCTTTAAATATATAAGTGTTGAAATGTCATATTGACGTAGTAGACATTAGGCATTATTCATACAATATCATTAGAGTATTTAGCAATAAAAATAATTGCTTGTGGGCCCATCACAATCGGTCACACCTGGAAACATTCTTAGCCAGAAAATAAATTAAACAATAAAGAGCGATACATCTCTTACTAGAAAGTTGATATTATGTCCACACACACACACACACACACACACAAAGCAGTAATAATACTTACCCATGTGCATTGCTAGTTTGGAAATAGATCCGGAGAGAGAATAGACGTACAATATTTATAGCAACAGTTTGTACTCTTTCGTGACGTATTCAATGCGCGTGATTGCGTCATCGGTATGAGTAATACTAAAACATCATTGACAGTTGAAATGTGAGCTTTACGATCATTGAAATTTACTCCACCGACGTTAGTATTAGTTTGAGGGATATTTTTTTTATATTGAATTACTTCTTTCCAAATGAGGCATAATCTGACCTTATCCCCGGGAAACTTACAGAAATAGCAAAATTAAGACAATTCGACTGTTTTGTATATGCTATTATACTTTTATGGTATTCAAAATAAGCTTAATGTTAATGTTACTCCTACATATTTATGGCTTTACGTTTTTTTTCTCTGACATTGTACTTTTCTTTTCTGTTTTTTTACCACAGCATTCTTTTATTGGAGCCTGAATAGTAGGTAGCAAAGGATTAACTTTCTTCTGTGTTTGAGTGTTGGAAACTCTTATTTCACATTCCCTTGTAAATCTGCTTATTGTTTTATTGTCTTTTGAATTTGTTTTATGATGTTTGACTCTTGGTGCTTTATGTTAAATTAAATTTAGAATTTTAGAGGTGTATGGGGTTTACTGTTACCGGTGTTGAAGGGGCCTTCTGCCGATTCAGTTTCGTAAACGAGATTTTTTTTTTCTACATGACTCTAAAATCCGCTGTACTAACAGACATAATGTTGAACATATTCACCTTTTTTTTAAATAAAATTTTATCTACAAACATACTCAAACTTAATGTACATGGAAATAATGTTGCTATATAGTTCTGAGACTACAAAACTAGCATATTCTTGTGTTTTGTTCTGTTTGTGCATTTGATATCGATGAAAACACATAAACAAGATAAATTTAACAGTTTTATTCGGAACTCAGTCAGTGTGTGTGGTACGATGTAATGGCGGCCATAACGTCTCTCTAACGTTTTTCCCACGTGCCGGAAGTATGTAATGACGGCCATAATGTCTCTCTAAGGTTTTTCCCACCTGCCGGAAGTATGTAATGGCGGCCATAACGTCTCTCTAACTCTAAGCCACTCTATCTTATTCCCTGGTGTATCTAAACAATCCTCTGAGCTAAACTTTTAAAAATGAATAAATCAATATTTATTCATTTACAATCTCATAATATTTTATTATAACATGCGCACACATACAAACGCATATATATATATCCATTCACACATACAAACATATAAATAAACATATCTCTTTCCATATTTAAAAAAAAATGTTTCTCAGAGATCATACTAAGGGAAATAACTAATGAAAAATAAATTTGTTTGGATTATCTCCCTTTTACCGTGACACTTGCCATATGTTTCTTTACCAATTAATTTTGCACACACATTGAGAGCACACGTGTATGCATGCATGTGAATACAAGTTTGTAATAATTTGATAAATATATTTTTCAATGAAGTCAGATACGACTTGACAGTAGATGATTAACTGCTGCATAATTGGACAGCTGATGTTTATGATTAGAAACAGTCCTTGCCAAATGGATTTGGATATAATTATAAGCAGAAGTGTTATTTCTTTATTAATAGGACAACTCACCTTGTGTTAGGACATGCAACAAAAACTATTTTTTAATGTATTTTTGGAGTATTTTATAAAATTATTCATCATGGTGCTTGTTTTCTGTGACATTTTGTTGTATGAAATATTTCATATCTAGCTATTGTTCTGGATCTTGAAACTCCCAGCTTCTTGCACCTTAATGTGAATGTGCTGCATCACCCAAAGATGCTGATTAATTAACTTCTCAACAACTTTCTGCATTACTGTTCATTTATAATGCCCCAAACTCTTTATTGTCCAGAATTATAACATTTCTAAGATCTGGGTTCTCGCTTCCTAACATTTTCTACCCAGGGTTATAACATTTTAAAGAACTAATTATCACATGTATTATTTAAAGATATATATTTTCATTCTTTGCAGTTGCATAACGCAAAGCAGCTTGCATGATGGTGTGAGAAGTTCCTGTGTATTCATTACAGTGAGGTCACACAACTCCATGGCAAAATGTTCCGCTCTTTGCCCAAAGAACGACAGGAAGCCATTGATTGAGTGCTTTCGTTGGCTTCCTGTTTGCTCCAATCGGTTGAAGAATCCAAAAATTTAGATTACCAACTTAACTTCATTTATAACCATTAAATTTTTGTTGCATTTTGCAATCCATGTATTCAAATAAATGTAAGATTTTCTTGGATATTGTAAGCAATAAATTAATATGGTCACACTTGAGCTCCAAGTAGTATTTACTGATTGTTTTGTCTCTAATGACTAGAAATTCATCTTAAGTTTTTGTTTGTTTGTTTTTGTGGGGGATGGTAGTAGTTGGAGGTAATGTAAATGTATTGGTAATAAGTATTGCCTCCAAGATTAAATAATTTGTTAAAGCATTTACTTTTTGTATACTATACATTGGTGTGTAGTGTCTTTTATGAATGTTGCATTCAAGGGCCAAATAAATGCAACACTAACAGTATATGTTGTTACCTGGTCATCGGTGAAGTAATTTGCAATATATTGTCATCCAATCAGAATCAAAGTAAGTTCTATGTATTAGTGTGAGATGTATTAGTTGCTGTAAATTATTTGTCGATAAATATTGTCTCCCAAGTCCCAGAATTGCGACATATTATACAGATTATATTGGTATTCGTGTATATTTTCTGTTTATAAATATTAACTATAATAATGACAAATTGGGGTCTCTCTTTTAGTACACATACATAGAAATGAATAATCAAGTTTGTTATACCCTGTAAATCAATTGGTTGTTACTGTGGAGGGGAGAGTGGGGCAGAGGAGAAGCAGTAGCTACACAGATAAATTATTTTTAAAATCTACAAATTTGTGACTCTCTCTCTCTCTCTCTCTATATATATATGTAGTGTGTTCCATCTACAATTATTCAGTAATTATCCTTAATGAGCAGAACAAATAAAAGATTTCTTACATTCACTTTTGTCTTCATCAAATTTCTTGTGTTTCCTTTTGATCTAACCTGAATGGCAGACAAGCTAATGTGAAGTGAAGTTCTTCAAAAACAATGCTGCACATCATCTGCCATGGTCAAAAACTGCTGCAATCTATATATCACTTTTTACAATGAATATATGCAGTTCTAAATAGTCTTATAGAGAGAGAATGTGTGTGCGTGTACTAAGTATGTATATATATATATATATATTTTAATTTCTTCCATGTACATATATATATATATATATGTACATGGAAGAAATTAAAAATATACACCATGCACCAAAGGAGGATGAGGAATACAAAGTGATTATTTCTTTTATGTACATACTAAATGACTGGTCCTAAACTGGTAAAAAGTGGTATCAAAAAGTAATAAATGTGTGCTTATGAAATACAAAGCAATGTAACAGTATTAAGTTCATTGCTGTTTAGTATATTCATAAATCTTGCTTTAAGATAAATGTAAGAACAGTATATAATTTTGCTGCTGTGTCATTGCATTTTAAATCAAAGATATAGTATTATATATATACACACATCAGTGTGTATTAATTGCTGTGTATTGTGTATTTCAAATCTTACCACCAAGATGAAGTAAAATTACAGTATATACCGGTATGTAATCATTGCTTTGTATTATGTGTTTTAATTCTTGCCTCTCAGAAAAAGAAGTATAATGTAACAATATATACTGATATATATTCATTACTGTGTACTGTGTTTAATATCTTGTCTCCAAGATGTAGTAATGCAACAGTATATATATATATATATATATATCAGTATACATTTATTACTGTATGTCATGTTTTAAATCTTGTCTCCAGTTTGAAGAAAATGTAAGCCTTATACTGAAATCAGTCAAAATGTATTACTGTATACTTATGTTTGATTTTGTCTCCAAGATGACGTATTGTAACAGTAAATACTGATATCAATCAAAGTGTGTTTCTGTAGGCATGTTGTAGTCTTCAAAATGAAGTACTGTGACAGCAAATACTGATGTCAATTAAAGTATATTACTGTTGGCATGATTTTGTCTCCAAGATGACGTATTGTAACAAGTAAATACTGATGTCAATTAAAGTATATTACTGTCGGCATGATTTTGTCTCCAAGATGACGTATTGTAACAAGTAAATACTGATGTCAATTAAAGTATATTACTGTCGGCATGATTTTGTCTCCAAAATGAAGTACTGTGACAGCAAATTCTTAGGTTTTATAGCAGACAAATAGACAGACATTCAAAATTATAGATACAGATTCAGTATAGTAAATATATTAGGAAAAGAGAAGAGTGCATTAGTACTGATAGAAAATAATTAACATAAAACAGTATGGGAATACCCTATTGTATGCATAGCCTAAAATAAGACATTGATGAAATCGTGATTTTTTTAAACCGTCAGTCTGCCTGCCTGCCCATCTTTCTTTGTCTATGGCATTAAATCATAAAAAAATTAGTCCCTTTAATTAATGAAAAGAACTCTATAACACAAACAAACACTATGAGACATAAATAAATCTTTACTCACAATACTGCAATTTTCTATTTTATTTTTTCTAATTAATTTTTTTTAAATTAAAAAAACAAACAACCCATTGTAGCAGCAGACTTCTTTCTGACTAAAATTGCCCTTTACTCATTAAAAAAAAGTAAAAGTTGTTGTTGTAGGAGATAAAATTAAATCTGACATGACCTGTTGATGACAATTAAAGCTGCTTTTAATAATCATCTAGTTAGTGCTGAGTACACTAGAGTACAACTTCATTAAAAGTGATCATTAGATTAGCCAAGCTGAGCTAAATTACCTAGTAATTTTACTTGGATTAACTTGGCTGATCACAAGGAGATTGGTTTTCCAAGTTGATCACAATGATCATTAAGTCAGCTTGATCAGGAGGCATTCAGCTGATTAGAAGAGTTGATCCTTGAGGACAAATGAGCCATATTCAAGCCAGCTTATTATACTGATGAGTGATGAGTCGATCTTTGAAGATAAATTAGTCATGGGAGTGAAAATAAATTAGTCAGTCTGAAGTGAGCCATGTCCAAGTCTGTTACTCTGATGAGTTGATCTTTGAGACAAATGAGCCATGTGACCATGTCCAAGTCGGTCTGTTACTGTGGTGAAGTTGAACTTCAATAGCACTTGCAGCAATTGCAACACTCACTGGAACACATTAGAGCATCCAGACATTTCCTTGGGATCTCCTTTTTTTCTGACCTATTAGGCACAATGATAACAAACTGATTTCAAAAATGTATCTTTAATCTGAGAAACTGAACATAAAGTTATTTTATGCTGGATGATAAAATATATTCTAAGTAATGGTGTTCACACAAGCTAGATGATAAAATATATACTTTTACACAGATAAACGTTCATACTGTAAGATCACAGTTAAAAAATATTTAATAATGATATTTAAAATCATAAAGTTTTTCTCTAGAAAATTATGTAAACCATGAAAAAAAAACATGCAGCCTATTACAATTATTTAAGAACAAAATTCTCAATTTCTCTTGCTGCTACAATGCACTTATCATCTAATGAAATCACAACATTAATCCCAATTTTATTTCTATATATACTTGCTGCTTAATGATTACAATATAAGCTAGGATTTTTAAAATTCTCAATTTCCCTTTGCACTTTAGCCAGACTTATTAATTCTTAATTCTAGTCTGTTTTCTTCTCAAGAAGTTGATTAGTACAAACTTATAAATAATTCTAAGGCAGAATCTCCTGTTGGACCACCACAGGATGTTGTCTGGTACCATGGTATCCTAACAACAAATTCTTTTTCCTTTAGTTTTCATTTATAATTTAAAATAAAAATATTTGTTTAGAATAAAAAATTGTCATCTGAAATGTTATTATTTTAACAGGGCAAAATACATAATACCTGATTCTAACACACACACACACACACACACACACACACACACACACACACACACACACACACACACACACACACACACACACAATTTACAATTTACAAAGAAACCTGTAATGATTTGTGCATATTTGTCTTCATACTCATCAGGTCTTACTCTAATGCTTTGAGTTGTCTTAGCCAGTGCAGAAGAAAGATCAGTCCATATGGCATCATGATATAGTGCAACAACAATATTCCAAACCATAAGCCATTCTGCACACAATAACAGACCACAATATTATTACTGCCCCTAACCATAAGGTATTAAGCAAACAGTAGAACAGCACAACTGTTCACTCAAACCAGTACACACTAACATTCAATAAATTACAATTCATCTTGCAAACCAGACCACAAGTCATTCTCATTACAAAAATATAGCATTAGTATACAGATAACATTATTATCCAAACCCCAAGTCATTCTGTAAACTTCACCACAGGTCATTCTGCTTACAAATATAGCTTTAGTATAGCTCACAACATTATCATCCAAATCTTAAGTCATATTGCAAACTCAACCATAAGTCATTTGCAAACTAAACCCTAAGTCATTTCGTAAACTAAATCCCACAAAATTGCTAATTTGCCTATCCCCATTTCAAGACTTTTATTTTATAAATTGTTAAATTGTCAAAGTGACCAATCCTTGGGCATTCCTTATGATGGTATTTTTGTAAGTGTCAGAATTGGAGTAAACAACTTGAGTTGAGAATATGCTAAAAAACTGCAGACACAATCCCAACCAGTTCCAACTGGATGAGTAGTTTTTTTTCTGATGGATGAAATTGATATGAACAAGTGAGAGACTATTAGTCAGAAAAAACTGGGAATGGACCATAAGCTTCTTTGTTGAAGAAGTACTCTATTCTAATCACTTTGAATTTAAACATAACTCGAGTCTGGTCACAAAAGCAATTGTTAGCTCATGGTAAGATAACTGATTGATAAAGGAAGAATGGACATTATTTTGTACATATTTGCAATTGATCTATGATTTGAATTAGAGAATGCTTATGTAATTGTACCATTATTTCTATGTACACTAATATGACCATGATGTACATTATACTTGTGAATTTTGATCAATCCTTTATTTCTTATGCTGTGGTTGTATTGGGTTAATGAAATTGTTGCAGGATTTATAAGTTGAGAGTGTTCGTAAGAGAGAAGGGTTTAGCGCGAAAGCCGAAAGCGCCCCCTACATTAACAAACAACAACAAGAGAGAAAGGAATTTAGAGATGAAAATATGCCTGAAATTTAGTGTTTCCTTAATTTGACTTTTGCAGTGGACCAGGCCTTTTTGTTTTACTTTTGTCATGTCGTGCTATGGTGGCTACTGTGCTCCACTAGATTATGTTTGTGTGTGAATCTGGTATTGTCATCAACTTATCAGTAAAATGTGTTGCTGTAAGTTGATTCCTGTGAATTCCGTTCGAGTACCAATATGGCAGGAAATGTGGCTTGAGTTTGGTGTTGAGAATTCACGAAGATTATTTTGAATGTTCTTCATTGTGTGTTGAGTAATTTATTATTTTAATTTTATGATAGTTGTGCACACTTGTGTGTGTGTGTGTGTGTGTGTGTGTGTGCGCATGTGCGTGTGTGCGTGCAAGTGTGTGTGTGTGTGTGTGTAACAATTATTTATTTTCTGACTCCCCACTTCTATAGTTCAGTGATAGTTTCATTACAATATTCAATCTACAGAAAGAAACAAAAGGGGGTGGGGGTGATTGAAGTGTCTAACAGAAGAGAAAAATGTTTATGGTTACTGTATACCTGAAGAAGAATTAGTATATACCTTCATGATGACCAGATTGATATTATAATATTTTTTCTGTATACATTTATGTGAATTCAAATCGATACATTATCATCCAGTTACTGTAGCTATGAGACACATCATTTCAGGTGGAGATAATTGCACAGGAATAATGAAACCTAAGAATTTAACATTCTTTCTTTTACATCTGTTGATCTTAAAGAAAAAATGTTTGGATTTTATTTATTATTATGTGTGTATTTTTAAATGTATGAATATAATAGAGAATATATATATGGTGAATGGGATATGTGAGTGAGATGTGTGGTGTGGAGTGTTTGGTGAGTAGGGAGTGGTATATTAGATGTATGGTGAGTGGGATATGTGATGAGTGAGAAGTGTTTAAGAGGGATGTATGGTGAGTGGGATATATAAGTGGGATATGTGATGAGTGAGAAGTGTTGTAAGTGGGATGTATGGTGAGTGGGATATGTGATGCACGAGAAGTGTTGTAAGTGGGATGTTTGGATGGACTGTTGAGACAACAGTAAGGATAGCAAAGCATTGCTCAGTCAATAAAATGATCATACAAGCAAGCAATTTAGCAGAATATGTTCTCCAAAGTGGCATAAAGACATGAAGAGTAATAAAATGACCTCACCAGTGCATTAAGGACATTTGCACAAATGAAGTCCATGATCACAACTTTCCAAATGTTGTACAAGGGATAACACTTGCCATAATCTTTCTCCACCTAAAACCCAAGCAACAAATTAATTAAGTGGCATTGACACTAGACTGTTACTTGTGGCTGTCTTGCATTAAAAAAGTACTTGAAGGTGATGGCTAGTGTACAATATTGTTTTTGCTCTAAGATGATGATAGCATACATGGATGAGGTTGGAGTTGATATAATTATAGTAATAATGGATGATAATATATACTGTTGTAAATTATAGTGAGAGATAAAGATAATGACAATTGTGACAGAATGATGATGATGATAATTATGATGGTGAATATGAGGCTAAGAATGATGATTTTACAAGTTCTAATTTTTAACTAATTTCCAGCCATGCTTGCATTAAATGTTGTAAAGACTACTCTGGAAAGGTGTTTACTTATAACTAAGATAATTTTAAAGATAGAAAAATACTGTAGATTATTTTGCTTGAATGCCCTACTAATATTATTTAGAATAAGTATTGCTTTATACTTTTACTTGATGCTGTTTAAGACAGTCTGTGTATCTGTAGTTTTTATCTAAAAGAAGCTACATAATTTCAAATGTTAAAGTGTAAGTATTGTTTTCTTAAAATTCTTTTCAATCCATTTTATATTAAATTCTGTAACCAATTAAAAACAAACAATCAAATCAACCCCACTTAAAAAATATCTGTATCTATTAAAATGCTAGAAGAAACCACTTTTCTGGACATATTGGTTTGACAGCTCGAATATTGTGATTTTGAAGAAATTGTAAATATAGAACTTTGACCTTGCATGTATGACATCATATGTAAAGCATAAGCATACCTGCCTACCCCCCACCTCAGGTGTTTCGTTCTGTTATAACTGATCAGTGAAAAAAAATTGAAAATGAAAATTGAAGATTTCTTTTGGAAGCGGAAGAGCGGGAGATTCGAGGTAAGAGCTGGAGATTTTTCCGCTAAAAGCGGAAGGTAGGCAGGTATGCATAAGGTTAGTGAATTCTTGCTTCATTGTTTATGTGTCCTTTCTTTAGAGTGATTTTCATCTTTCAGCATATAAATATATACATTTACTTTGTTGAAAAAAGGAGATTTGTAACAAATCCAAGACTAGAAAGAAAGCAGTGTTCCAGCAATAAATAAATAAATAACTTCTTTGAGGTCAAGCTCAAAACTGCCTAGTGACCGAACACAGACTTGGAAATGTACAACAATGTTTTGGTTTTTTATTTTATTTTTTATTTTTAATGACTGCTATGGGGTGAAAGTGATCAAGAAGCTATATTTAGACATAAATGTATAGATTTTGTCCATTAATTGTAGATCTATATGCCAGGATAATTTAACACTTCATCAAAATGATCAGTTATGTTTGTCTCAGAGCTAATCCAGCAACAATGCCATTAAATATACTTAGAAACTAACATGATGTACAGAGATAAAATGTTATTTTATATATATTATAATTTAAAATGTAGTTAACAAACTTGAACTTGACTACATTTACAATCATATAATCTGTATCTTTATCATACATTAGTTTTTATTACATTCATTTCACTAATTTTGTAAACAGTAATATTACTCTTATTAAAAATAGATCCATCAAGTATACGGTACTCAAAATAATATTAGCGATTCTAAATGAAGAGTAATAATAATTAATTCCAATACTTTCACATTAATTTCTTTCATAAACTTAGAAAAATTTGTAAATGCTTTTCATGAATACTAAATTATTTATACAAACGAAAAAATATTTGGAAGCAATACTAAACTTTTAACAAATATTGATTGACAACTTACATTTTCTGTCACTTCTTGCCCCAGCAATGTCACAGTTCTCAAAAGGTGGTCCTTAAATGAAGTTGCACCCTGGAAAATGGAAAATTATGATATCCTGCTACAGGTAGTTTAAAATTTGTTAGACTTAACACTGACATTTGATGTTTTTTCAAGTCACAGACTATAGGTAATGCCTCCAGCCACTCAACAACAAAAAAAAAAAAAATAGCTAAACCATCCAACGAAAAAATAGTAACAAAAATAAAGAATTAATAATAAGAAAGAAATAAAATAACACCAACAGTGATGTAGTTAGAGCCCATTTATCACCCACTTACACCACACCAACAAGAATGAATAGAAAAACCAATCTTTCACATGCTTACACCATCAACTCCATGCCAAAATTGGTGAATAAGTTATAGCCATCTATCACTGTTTTACACCACAAACACCATGTCAATATTGGTAAATAGTTATAGCCATCTATCACTGGCTTACACCACCAACGCCATGTCAATATTGGAAAATAGTTATAGCCATCTATCATAGGCTTATCCCACCAATGGTTTTAATCAATATTCATTCTTGTTTATTGTTGAATTATTTGTTTTTAATTATCACTAACTGGCAACAATAAAAAGACATAAAATACTCAATCTTAAACAGCTCATAATGTTTGACAATAATAAAACATAGCAGCTTGTACAAACTGTTCAAACATAAAACTAAAGATAATACAACAAAACAAAATGAATTCACATGTAATAATATGTAATAAAGAACTGGATTGGCTAAAGAGAAACAAATGACAAATGCAGTTTGAGTCAAACAGTGATACAAGTAAAACAAATAACATGTATATAGTGTGGGTCAAAAAGTGAGAGAAGTAAAACAAATGACATGTATATAGTGTGGGTCAAATAGTGAGAGAAGTAAAACAAATGACATGTATATAGTGTGGATCAGATAGTGAGAGAAGTAAAACAAATGACATGTATATAGTGTGGGTCAAATAGTGAGAGAAGTAAAACAAATGACATATGATATATACAGTGTGGGTCAAATAGTGAGAGAAGTAAAACAAATGACATATGATATATACAGTGTGGGTCAAACAGTGATACATGTGGCCTGTTGGCCCAACTCATGATTTTATTAAAATCACAAATGATAAATATATCTGAACCCACAATAATATTAATATTTTTAATTTAATACTAATAATTTAAATAATAATAATAGTTCTAACTTATTACTTTAAATTATTATAAGGTTAGTTATTTTAAACTTTTCCAACTTTTGACATTCTAATTAAATCAACCTCAGGTTTCCAACTCCCTTGTTATATAATTTCTGGTCTAACTTGTCACCTCTTAGCTGCCACAAATGGACCTAAGGTATTAGTTAATGTCTGTAAGTGAGGATCATAATCTTGTTGGGGAAATCTGGGCACTGGATGTCAGAAAGTTTAAAGAGTGTGGATTTAGAGAAATCCAAAATAGACTGTTTTGGACATCCCATTCAAGCATCTCCTACAGCGACAAAGACTCTTGTAGTAATAATTTCCAGGCTGTATAAAATTATAATTTGTGGGAAATCTGAATTTTATCATTCAGTAATTATTTGCCAACAAAGTCTGACATTTTGTGCAAGTTGACACCAGCTAAGGAAAAGGCTGTTCCATTCAATCGCTATACCTACGTGGCTAGCGTGAGGATACCAAGCCATACCTCCTTTCATCTGGACCAAAGTAAAAAGACATGCCAACACTTAAAACAGCTGCTTATGCCTCGTTTTGGTTACCAAAATGGAAGACAAGTTTAAAAAGACACTCAAAAGGGCATGGCTTGTGCTTACATTAGGCTGTGCACTAAATCATTCTGTTATGATAATAATAATCGTTATATTATTCTAATCCATTTTGACATTTTTATCTTGTTTAATTTCTATTCCATTTTAATCTATTGTTTTCTTTATTAAACTCCCGTTAAAGTTATAAATATTGACCCAGTTTCTCATCCCATCACACTCATATGTGTCATAGGGAATTTGTCATTCACAAAGGGAATTGGGGGGGGGGCTAAAGCTAGACTGAATATTATATGTTTTAGCATAATGCTAGATGTTTGTGATGCATCATTTCATTGTGCGTCTTTTGTATTTGTTATTGAAAGTAGGTGCGAGTGACAGGAGGACAAGGTTAAGTTTACCAGCAAGCAAGGGAAGAATTAATTGAAACAACACTGTATTCTTTTCTCGTCTTTCTCTCCTCCTGCATTTCACACGAAACATCACAATACAAATAAAACATGCAGTTTGGACAAAATAAAGATACAAGTAAAATACATGACATATAAAGTTAGACAAATTAGGCAAAGTGATACAGAAAAGACTGCTATTCTTGCTGATGAACAAGATGCTTTGAGAACCCTCTTGAATTCTCTGCTCAAGAAGCATCAAATTTCAAGTAAAAAGCAACTGAACAGGGATTGTAGGACATTTTGAATTGTACTTTCAAAATGTTGATTGTGTACACATATAATGAAGTGGAAACGTCTAGCAGGCATGGGCATGTAGGTTACTGTGCATCTGCTGATGTTCTCTACAAGGGGGAATGGGAAGGGTAGAAAATAAACGCAATCTTACATTTAAATGGTGTCATCTCTAGCATGAAATGTTTGTCATAAATTCTTACTGAGAGTAAACAGTTTGGAAACACTTTAATGACATCACCTGTGAAATGTTGGCCATAATCATTTACTAAGCAAACAGCATATGCATAAGACTGTAGCTCAGAATAGAACAACCAACATCGCGTTTGAACTTTTGGCCTTAAATTCTTAAAAAGTAGTCAATATATAAATCAGAATATCACAGCTCAGAGATACTATATTGACATCAGAGTACACAGCTCAGAAATACTGCACTGACATCAAAGTACACAGCTCAGAAATACTGCACTGACATCATGGTACACAGCTCAGAAATACTATACTGACACAAGGGTACAGAGCTCAGAAATAATACTCCGACATTAAAGTACAATGCAATGACATTGCCTGATATAGGGAAGTAAACAGATAAACTTGTTGACATCAATTGGAAAATGCCATAACCAACATCATAAGAATTAGCTAGAGAGAAATAACACATTTCAATATAAAAGAAGTAGGCTATCAAGTTCCTAAAAATAGAAGAACGATCTTCTGGGGCAAACAAAATTATGATCAATGAATTACTATTACTGAACAGGTAGATTGGAGGTACAGACATATATAGCTATCCTGAACAGGTAAAGGAAGAAAACACAAGAAATATCTGGAAAGAGAAGTCATATTAAATGTATGGTATGCAAAATTTGCAAGTTAGATTCAATAATCACATAAAAATGTGTTTCCTACCAGTTCTTAAAACAATTTATAGATTACATAAAGAAAGATTGAAGGGAAAATATCCTGTGCTTATCTCATTGTGAGATTGGTAATATCAAATATCATGATTCTCAGCTGTTATATATATTGCAATACTTTATTTACAAAAGTCAAAAGACTATTGACACAGCACTACTTTTAGCAAGATGGCAGGCCCACCATACTTCACCAAGGAGGCAATTTTTGTGAGTTTGTTTTATTACTAATAAATATTATATTACATTATTATAAATATTTTATTATTGCTAATACTAATCTATTTCATTGAGTCTATGACTAATTTAAACTAACAATTACCTCTTTTACAGCACCTGAGACGCTATTTGGAATCATGGTCTGTGCATCACTAACATTTTTCATGGCTGTGTCAATTTTGTCTTTCAGCTGCAACATACAGCATTCTGAATGTTTGCATAGAAATGTATTGTTTCACTAATACAGTGAAGGCAATTTTTAAAATTAGACATAAAAAAATGTACTTTATATTAATCTCATAGTACTCATGGCAAAACTGAACAAAGTTCTATTAAACAAGCTTGACTGTTATCTCCCTTTGAATGTAATATCTAATTTTGGCAAACAAGGGTTAAACTGACATGCTCTTGGACTCCTGTTTTAATGACATTTCTTGAAAGGTTATTAATACATTAATGCAAATAAATCTAAAATGAAATTTGTGAGAACTTTCAAAAGTCTGCATTTAATTCTTAAGCAAGTGATGATTTTAAAAAATTCCTTTATTGTAAATTATTAGCATTGGTGAGAGGCAACATTAAACAGTTAACTTGTCTTTGATGCAAATACTGAAATTTAAAGTTGCTAATTTTAAATGGGAATATCTGGGGGGGGGGTTGTTTTGGGTAATTCTGGATTTGATTTAGGAAATTTTAAATTTTGCTTAAATTAAATGCTTAAAATTAAAATGCTTAATTTTGTCAGTAAAACATCCTTGTCATCTTGATGTCTATTTATATTTTATAACTTTCCTCACAAATTTTCCTTAATTTGGTTTACTTATAGAATTTTTTCAAAAATCCAGGACACTTTTGTAAAGTGCACAGGTCTTTTGTTTTGTTGTAAATTTAATTATAGACATGATAGAGGAAACCTGCACAAGAAATTACGGCCAGATCTATGTTTACAAATGAGTTTCATTCTTAAGGATATTTCTACCCTGTAATAATTTGGCACCATGGTCAAAATGTAAATGTCTGTGTCCATTAATAAAACATCACTAAAAATAACACATTTGTAACTGTAATAATTTGGCACTAAAGTCAGAATGTGTAAATGTCTGTATTCATTAATAAAAACATTACTAAAAATAACACATTTCCATGCCTCAGCATCAGTGATGACCAATGTAAATCTTTTCTTCTGTGTCTCAACTACTTCACATTGTTCAGAAGAAGGAATTCAATTGGTACAATTACATGATCCCATAATTAAAATTTAATTTGAAACTGAAAAATTTCATGGGTTTGATGGTTTTCTTTGGCTCATTCATATCTGCAGGTTGCCTTAAAAGTGAGACCACCATATCTTGATATCTAAATGATATGTCACAAGTAATTATTTGTGATGTTTCACACTGTTAAGTGAGTGTGCTTTTCATTATTCTCTGTGAAATGCTGAAATCCTTAGATTTCAGATAAAAAATGTTTACTCTTTATGGTTAAATGTTTTGCTTTTATCACCACAGTATTATATAAGTGGAAATTGATGGATAGTCTTACTTTACAACATGCAAGACACCCCCATATTCCAGTCACACTGCAACTGCTACATTATGTATGTGAGAATGTTTATTAATTCACATTTGTTGAATATATGAAGATATACAGCCATACTTTAATGAATGATGTTTTATTATCACACTTTCACTTCTAAAATTAAAAACAAAATCACCCTACACAAATATTTTCTGCTGAGTAATTAATTAATTGTAGTGGGCACTTGTACTCAC
Source organism: Sinotaia quadrata (assembly GCA_028829895.1). NCBI lineage: Eukaryota > Metazoa > Mollusca > Gastropoda > Architaenioglossa > Viviparidae > Sinotaia > Sinotaia quadrata. Next base: position 14,406,441 of record CM054180.1, on the reverse strand, counting down.
TTTTACACCACCAGGATTGAAAACCTCCTTCAATTTTTTTCCTAGGACACAGATTCCTTGCTGGAAGAAAGCCACACTTATCACTCACTGACATCAGTCTTTAGCATCAATAGCAGTACTATTAAGTCAGTCATGCATGCATACATTAAGTCAATCATGCATACACACATAAAGTCAATCACGCATGCACACATAAAGCCAGTCCTGCATGTACACATAAAGTCAGTCATGTAACCAAAGATTCAGTAATGCATGCATATATACCAATCTTTCTTCCTTTCTCTATTCCTTAAATATATGTGCACATATATTTAAGGAATCTTTAACAATCTTTCTATTCCTTAAATATATATACATGTACACAAATCTCTCTCTCTCTCTTCTGTAAATATATATGCAAGCACACACACACATACCAATATCTCTCCATCTCTCTCTTCCTTAAATACAAATAAGCATGCACACATACCAATCTCTCTCTCTCTCTCCTCACTAACTACATATATGCATGCCACATACCAATCTCTCTCTCTCTCTATTCCTTAAACATACAAATACATGCACACATACCAATCTCTCTCCCTATCACTTCCTTAAATATATATGTACGTGCACACATATTGCTTATAATTAAAACATAATTTATTCAGTTTGAAACATTATTTCCTGATCAAAACATACACAAATAGACATTCACACTCACATGTACAAATATATATATGTCAGTCTCTTCTGAGATCTGGCTATTAATTTAGCCTGGTCACATTAATAAAAATTAATATATAAAATTCAAACAATACAAGATGTACTGTGATAAAAGCTAAAAGACACACATGCTAAGTTTAATCATTAAAGTTACAAGGAAAGGCAGATGGCATGTTTTCAGTTGGAGTCAGGTTTAAGGCAAATTAAAATATTTAAAATAAACTAAATTCATAGGTATGACCCTGATCTCAAGTAGAGAGCAAAACTCCAAAGAGTAGCAAGGAAAAAATGGAAGTCTTAGCCATAGTAGAAGCATACTTCCATCCATGAATGGGGTGTACATGTAAAAATATCTTAGCTCAAGGGTCAAGGTGTGATTTAGGCATTACAAGACAAAGGTGACAACATGAATTGATGTATGAATTAAAATAATTTCTTCAAGAGAGAAACCCTAGGCTCTAGCTAGAACAAAGATAGCCGATTCACAAAAAAACTGTAAAAAGCTTGTGTGTGTGTGTGTGTGTGTGTGTGTGTGTGTGTGTGTGTGTGTGTGTGTGTGTGTGTGTGTGTGTGTGTGTGTGTGTGATGTAGACCCAGAGAAAAGAATGAATGATTCTCTGTAACAGAATTCATGAATCATAAATACCATTGTTTCTTTCACCCTTTGTTTTAGCAGAAACTAAAGTTACAATATTTGCTTAAGTACCATGTGTGAGAGTATATTAATTTTAAACCTTTTTTGTGTGTATGATAGGAGTATTTTAAATTGTAATAATATTAGACAGAATACTGTGTATATTTTAATCTATTATTCTTTTTCAGTATAATGAACATGTTTACTCAGGGGTATGCTTTTGATACATGTTCACAGGTGATTGCAAAATATTTAATACTGCATTGTTGGTTGCAGGGTTCTTTAGTCATTGGTTTCCTCAGTTTAGTTTCTGGTTTAAACAGCATTCTAGATCCAGTCTCCATTCTAGTTCCGTCATGGATGGAAATGAGTGATAAAATCCTTTATGATATCAGTTTGCAGGCAATCAAAGAGAGATATTCCCACATGTTTTGAGCACTCAAGGTCATAAGACAAGTGGTGTAAAGATAAGAGTTACCCTGAACATTAGTGTTGAGGAGTGTGTTCTTTTCTTACTATTACTTTGAGAGAACAATTGCTTCATGAGAATAAAAACTATAAATGAATGATAAACTTTTCAGGAGAATTTGCAATCAGAAAAATGGACTTTTTAGGGCAGACTAGACCCCTTTGAGATAGATTAATGATTTAAATTGTAACTGATATATATTTTTGACTTACTTGTTATCTATTTTTTAATAAATCCCTTTATTAATTTTTCACTCATTTTCATATTATTTCTTATCACCTTCACTTTATGTAAAATTCATCTTTTAATATATATATATATATATTGTCTCTGTTTTGTTCTATATTTAGTGTGAGATACCGGGAGGTGTGTCCTAGATTTTAATTAATTTTCAGGCGACTTCAGTATGTTGTTACCTTTCAAATAAAAGCACTATGAAATACATTTATTTATAATGAAATTAATCATGTTTTATGTGTACTATTTAGTGTGAGATACTGGGAGGTGTGTCCAAATTTTAATTAATTTTCAGGCGACTTCAGTATGTTGTTACCTTTCAAATAAAAGCACTATGAAATACATTTATTTATAATGAAATTAATCATGTTTTATGACTACTATTTGCAACTTTAAAAACTTCTAATAACTGAACTAATATTAATCATGAAAATAACAGATAATTAGACAATTGAAAAACCAATGCAGGATGGTTCACTTAAAAAAAAAGAGATATAACAGGACATCAATAAGTTTAACACACTGTGAATGTGTACATACCACATAACTTTGACCACATCATTTATTTTTTTATTTACTAAGTGAAATCTGCAAACATACGTATGATTTATATATGCATATATGATAATTTTACTTATTTCTTAACTGATAAAGTAATACTACACGCACACACACTTGACCACTTCATTTAATTAAAAATGCACACACACACATACATGCATATTGATTATTTTATTTTTTAATTGGCAGAGTATAATTGCACACACACACACACACACACACACACACACACTCACATTACAACTTTATTTCTTTCTTTGACAAAGCAGCAACACATAAATATACAGTTATAAGACTGACAAGATAAAACTCCACACACTCACACACACACATGCACACCACTTAATTACTTTAATTCTTTCTTTCACTGTACAGACATATAAAAACATGCACAATACATATAAACACACAAATACTTAAACATGGATACATATCTATTTGCATGTTAGCAAATGACATAAAGAATGAACTATTTTATATATACTCTACCTGACGTGATTCTAATTGAGAAACATCCTGCAATTGTGCTTGGAGTGAAGGCTGTCAAATTAATAAAAGATTGCAGTTAGTGAACTTTCTACACTGCTATTTGACAAAAAAATATTTTAAAACTGTCCTTAGGAAAGAAAACAGTGCTAAGTATCATCAGGCAATAACAGGACAAACAGTGCTAAGTATCATCAGGCAATAACAGGACAAACAGTGCAAAGTATCATCAGGCAATAACAGGACAAACAGTGCTAAGTATCATCAGGCAATAACAGGACAAACAGTGCTAAGTATCATCAGGCAATAACAGGACAAACAGTGCTAAGTATCATTGTCACAAAGTGGGAGGCTCGTTACAAGCCGACCCGAGCTGAAGTTAGAGATGCAAGGGGTGAAGTCTATTTTTGGCCTGCTCCGGTGCACCTCCAATAAAAGCCCGTGTGACGTATGCCAGTACTACGTCGTGTCAGGTTGTTACATAGACACACATGACATACACCATTGATGTTTGGGTGGGGCCCAGTTTTATTGTGTCATGCCAAGGAACGTTTTATTGGCGGTGTGTGTTGTGAGTGAGTATCATGAATGTGAATAAATGGACGAACAGACGAACGGTGCAAAACAATACTAATACAATTCTTTCGTCCCTCTCAAAAACTATGAATAACAAGAGAGTTGAAAGATGGTTAAATCAGGATATTTATTTCCCGATTTAAAAGGGGCACTACTCTTTCGCACAGTGATTAATCATTCATTCAACTTTCCAATGTCATACACTCTGTGGGAAATAAGGGGAGATGAAAATGATGAAATTCACAATATAAAATAAAGATTAATTACACAATTCTTATGCGGCAAATGGGGCCGCTTTAACAATAGTTCACATATAAGATAAGCATTAATTTTAACATTAAAGTTCGTATTTCACAAATGATATAATAGTGTTCATATTCTTAGAGTCCTAGAGTTAAGTATGTGCGCGTTAGCCGTGCTAATTATTACTCACTATTAATGTCAGAGTTCCAAGGAGATGACGTAATCTCACACGTCACTTATAAGGGGCACTTCAAAGCGAAGACCACGACGCAATTGCGGCGTCGCATTACAGGTGAAGATTTCTGCAGAATCTAGGCACCACTTTCAGATTATCACTGCGGAGAAATCTGATATTTAGCTGACTGTTGTCAGCCTCGATAACTGTCGTTGTTTCTTGGTTGTCGTGGAAACGGACACCCCAACGACGTTTAGCATTATCGGATGGAGTCGTCCAGTGGGATGTGTCGTCGCATTACATTGAATGTAGAAATTTGGATGTCGGTAAGACTATCTCGGTGCTAGCCTTCTCAATTATGGGATAGACTGTCAAACCAAACTCAGACAGGGGGGAGAACAAATTGGTCCCTCGTGTCGTTAACTGCATACAACCAGCGTCGCATACATCGGTTTTTCTTGACAGTGAACTTTCCACTTTGCCAAAAATTATACAGAGTAATTTTGCCTCGTTACTCAATATATGGCATCAGATGGATGGAAAACGGATGGAAAGAGATTTTTGCAGCTTTCCTTTATGAAATCTCTGTACATGAGATAATTCATACGTGAAGTTAGACTGGCTTCAGACGAATCGACGTTTTCAACATTGAGAGTAAAATCTTCCTTTTGCCTCTTATATAGCTTCACTGAAGTTTCCAGAACTTCCAGAAGCTATGTCGTGTGACTCGATTTTGCCTTGGATAATTAGTTCTTAGCGTGCTGCACGCTTTTCTGTGGTCAATTCTAATGCGCACTGGCCTTTTCTCTCGTAAACAACATGTGACCAGTAATGCGTAATTGTCCCAATTGTTCAATATACATATCTTTCACAAACTAATATATATATTCAATATGATATAATAACACACACTGTGTCACGAACGTCTGTCTACTAAAGAGATCTTAGGTGACCGTTACTGGAAGTTACATGCTACATATGAAAATAACAAAACTCGGGTTACTTCAACTAGTTTTGTTAGCGGTTTTTTTAAAATGAAATAAAATATAATTTCTGTCCCTCATTTCCTGTGACAATCATCAGGCAATAACAGGACAAACTAAGTATCATCAGGCAATAACAGGACAAACAGTGCTAAGTATCATCAGGCACATGCAGCACATACAGTGGAACATATCACAAACCAATAGCAGCACAAACATTGCTATATATCATTACCCAACAACAGCACAAACATTGCTATATATATCATTACCCAACAACAGCACAAACATTGCTATATATCATTACCCAACAACAGCACAAACATTGCTATATATATCATTACCCAACAACAGCACAAACATTGCTATATATCATCACCCAGCAACAACACAAGCAATGCTACACATCAATCAATAACAGGAAACAAAACAGAACTACACATCATCAACCAATAACAGTAGAAGCAGTGCTAGTGCTACATATTATCACGCAACAATAGGATAAGCAAAATAAATTAGTAACTATAACTAAAGTCATAGCAGTGATAAATAGTATAGCCCAATAATATTATGAGGTGATAAATAGCATAACTCTTCAAAATTAAAAATAGCATAGCCAATGAATATTATAAGCATTGATAATAACCCCTATCCTTCATACAATTACAGGCAGAGTTGATTATCATAAAGCAAACAAAACTATATGGATTGTTGGATGGCACTGTGTTTATAGATTTACAGTTATTATGCATGGATTTGTGGTTGATTACAAGTTTAGGAGTTGATTAATGTGTGAAGATATTATGGTTTTGTGTTGAGCTCTGTTGTATGCAAAAATGTTCGTTTAGTTTATCTTGTACCTGTTTATTTTCATTTATCTGATGATGCACCAATTTAAGATGTGTGTGTATGTGTACTGGCATTTGTATGAGCATGCATATTCTTCAATACAGAATATAAAGTGTGGAGTGTGTCATGAAGTACAGTGTAGAGAAGAGCAAAGTATTGTTATGTAAAGTGATGTAGTGCAGTGTGTGATTGTGTGTCTGTGTGTAAGTACAGAGCAGTATAGTTTAGAACAGAGGAGAGCAAACTTTTAAGAGTGCAGGCCAGATAAAACGACCAAAGGTCAAAAGTCCAGAAAGTTCAGAATATAAAATGAGAATAGAAGTATTTTTAAAAGGTGTATTTTATTAAAACAAACAACTCAGTTTCAATGAAAAGTTAATGAGATGGATGGTGTTGCTTACAATAAATCAGTGATTCAATGTCCAGCTAAATTGATGTTAACTGTGAATAGCTTGGCGACCAGACAAAAAACTTCATGGGCCAAATCTGGGCCATGTCATGAAATGTTACAAAGTGTTATGTTATGTATTGCAGTGCCTTTATGTTGTATGATGCACTGTAGCAGTGCGGTGTCATGTATTGAAGTGTAGTCTAGAGCAGTGTTGTGAAGTGTGGTGTGTAATGTAGTTTAGTTTAGTATGGAATAGTGCCTTGTGATGTGGTATGCAATGCAATATAATGTATAATGTATGGCATTGCAGTGTCAAAATGTTTACTATAATGTATAGATTAGCATAACACAATGCAAAGCAGTTTAGTGAGTTGTTAAGTGTGGGTATAATAATTAAGTCTAATTGTGTAATGCAATATGGTGTCATGTATTGTAGTGTTGCATCATGCCTTGTGTATGGTAGTGCTATATAATGTCATTTATTTTCAGGTTGTATTAGGTAGTATAGTCTTGTGTAGTATACAGTAGTGTTGTAGTGTGTTTATAGTGTGAAATTATATTGTGTCATGCATTACACCAGAATATAGTCATGTAGCATTGTGTATTATCATTGAGTGCAGTGTAGCATAGTGTTGCATAGTAGTTTAGTGCAGTCTAGATAAATGCAGTGTTAGGTAGTGTTGTATAGTACACTGCATAATACATGTAATACTATGGTGCATAGTGCATCGGTTATACAGTGAGGAAACATACATACAGGGGAAACAGTTGTAAAGTTCTCATTTTTATTTAGTTTTATTTCCATGTTACAAACAATGTGACAACTGTATCAATGCACTATACATTTAGTTCTTAAAATACCAGTAATGAAGCACGATAGGCTGTCACTGCTGAAGACATGTCTTGTTTATCCTGATAAATAAAAATAAAATTGCAATCTTCAGCACTATTTTGAATAACAACACACAGTAGAAACTAATGGAAATGAAAAGAGTAACTTACTCATTAGTTCTAAAACAAGTAAATTACCAAGTCATTTATTTAAAATATATATAAACAATCTGTTTAGTTGGATTTATTATATTTTAATAAGTTCAAAATTATAATCTCAACTTGATAAAGTACAAACATTATGGAACAAAGTGCAGACATGAACTAAATACAGAGAAAGTTTTAAAGAAACTTCCTGTAGATATGAATTATGACAAAGATTCAAAGTGTGATCTGTCACAGGTTAGAAAGATTTCTCTGGGTCACAAGTTAGAAAGATTTCTCTGGGTCACAAGTTAGAAAGGTTTCTCTATGTCACAGGTTTTGAAGGTTTCTTCGTTTCACTGGTGTTGAAGTTCTCTTTTTGCATAATAATTAAAATTCCTCACAGGTTAGTCATCACCTGTAGTTTTGCGTTGATTGCAAACGTTGGCTTAATACTTGTGAACAGTATTACTTTTGTTTTTGATCTTTACAAGCAAAGTTGTGTTAGTTTTTCTCCAACTCCACTCTATTTCTGCATGTATTGTTTATTTCTGATCTATTTTCACTTGGTTGTTGTTCTGATGACATTTAGTAGTCAACTGAATAGTATTTTCATCACTGTCATCTGTTGACATTGCAATGTCCACTACTGTGTTGATGCTGAGCATTTTTAACCACATCTCTTTTAGGTTTTCTTAGGTTTTTGGTTTTGGTTTTTGGTTTTTGGTCTTTGGTTTTATGACCATCAATGGCTTCCATTAATTTTTCAGCTTCTGTGTTGCATGATGTTGATGAAAATCTTGTTATCGGATTTGCTGCTTTCATATTCTCCACTGTATTCATTTGTTTCTCTGTGTACTGGTTTTTCACTTTTTCAGACTAGTGGGGTGAGTTCTATGTATTCCTTTGTTTCTAAGTGTACTGGTTTTTCACTTTTCATACTAGTGGGGTGAGTTTTATCAATTCATTCTCGTAGTGTGATCACGTTTTACATTTAATGATATCATTTGCTTTGTACAGTGTGATAACCAGCATTTTATATAGTGTGACTACCTGCTTTACATTTAGTGTCATCAACCATTTTACATATAGTGTGACCACCTGCTTTACATATAGCGTGGTCACCTGCTTTACATATAGTGTGGTCACCTGCTGTAAATACTGGGATGGAACAAATTAACTCCTTCATATATAAAATCGTATTCTTTATTATCTTTCACAATATTTTAATTTGTAAAGGTGACAGCTGACCACACTTGATCTTGCTTGTTCTCACACTATTTCAACACCTAAAGCCATTAGATAATATGTTGACTGGCTCCCACAAGAAAACAGCAAAACACATACAAATAACGGACTGACCCCTTTAGGTTGACCAGCATGATGACAATGTGAATGACTATTGCTAGCTCCTTCATGCTAGAATCACAGCTTTAGTTGAAATATCTGGTGGAATTATTTGCTTGTTGCTGTGAGATTCCAGTCCATTGTGGAGCAACAGGTCACTTGCCCTCTAGTAAGGTTGTTAGAATGAAAAAAACTTAGAAATATTTTGTTATGTTATGCATTTTCTGATATAAAATAGAAAAGGCATTTTAGTTATGGCAAATAATTTGGATGTAAAGTCGAATTTAGTTTTGATTGTATTTTTGATGTTCATGTATTTTAATATTCCATATGAATGGGGTTAATAACATTTTTTGAAGACCTAAGTATGAAAATGAAAGGAGAATAGAAAATGAAGAGATTATCATGTAAGCAATTTTTGTGTGCACCTAGGAACACATCCTTCTTTGTTATGCTAGGCCTCACATAACTGGTGACTTGTGACCATAGGTGTTTATCTTCCTTTTTGTTTGGTGAATTCTATCCAGACTGGAATCTCTTAGAATTTGTGCCAGATCTGCTACCTGACAGAGATCATGTCAATGCTAGTTTGATGGGAGATAAACCAGTTTTTCCTTGCCAAAGTTGGAGTATATACAATACAGTGTTTTCTCAACGATGCAACTTTGAAAAAAAACTTTTAGCAGTTTTACATGATGTGTACAAGTGTACTATATGGACATCAATAACACAGCAACCTGGACACCCTCATAACAAGCTTTGAGTTATGTCACCATCACCTCAGAGGGGCATTCATTACAAGTATTGAGTGATGTCATCATCACCTCTGAGGGCATTCTACACAAGACTTTGGCTGCCTTGATTCGTATCTGCTTAATGTCTGCTAACACTGGATAATTCTGCAGAAGGTAAACTCTTCAGCTGATATCAGCCAGTAGTAGGATGGGATGGGAAGGGATATCTGTTTGGGAGAGGATGGGGGGAGAGGAGATGACTAATTCCAGACATTGAGATATCTTTCCCTTTATCTTGCAGGCACATGATTATCTTGGTAGGAGTAACACAGAACACCAGACTAGTACCAAATAAGTGTGTGCTTGGTATCATACACACACCCAAAATATCATTCGTGGTATTGTTGCTTACTGGTTGGGTTTAATTTTTTTTTTTTTTTTTTTTTGGGGGGGGTGATAATTCAGAATAATTCAGGGTAAAGTTGTGAAATCATTGGTTTAGATAAATGACATTTTTTATAGACTACAGCTGAAGACAGATTTCATGGTAAAGTGTTAAATCAGTGGTTTAGATAAATGACATTTTTTATAGTCTGCAGCTGAAGACAAATTTCATGCACCCACTTAGAACCCACACCATTGAAGTAGAAACCAGAAGTGACTTGGGTTTCCTTCAATCGAGATTCTACCCAATCCTCAATGACTCTGAACAAGCATAAACAAATATTTATAGAAGGTATATTTGATTTAGTGGAAAATCTCCAAATACTATAAGGCACATTACCCAGTAAGCAAGATGGCAATCCCAAATACTATAAGGCACATTACCCAGTAAGCAAGATGGCAATCCCAAATACTATAAGGCACATTACCCAGTAAGCAAGATGGCAATCCCAAACAAATACTATAAGGCACATTACCCAGTAAGCAAGATGGCAATCCCAAATACTATAGGCACATTACCCGTTAAGCAAGATGGCAATCCCAAATAATTCCTAAGAAGGAAGAACATCTCACAGGTGCTTGATCTGATGTGGAGCTTCTTTAGAATATTAATTAGTTAGAAAGATCATAAAGTAGAATGTTTCTTACAAGATCTATTAACTGGTCATAAGGAAGTTTTGATTCTGCAGCTTTGAGACTCTGGAAGTAAGCTTCCACTTCTGGTGAGAGGATATTCACAGGGTCCACTGCAACATTTATACTGTCTAACTTGGAATCTGGATCAAGGTCCTGAACAACACAATCCAATGAATACCTTTATTGTTACAAATTTCTGTTCCTTTCTCTCTCTGTTAATTCTTATTCTTTTCATCTTTTTCCTCCCTTCACACATGCAAACACGTTTATACACATGACATGCATTACATACTGTGATGCCTATGCCACCTAGTTAATGGTTATCATTATTATTAATTAATTAATCATACATAATTAATTACAAGTGATTATAATGTTAATTTATGTTATTAATAATTCTCTTCCACAACATTAAAGACAAACATTTACTGTCACACAATATTTTCAAAGGTGGACAACTTCTTTAAACAAATCTGACTTTAATCTGTATTTAGCTAGCTCGCATCCACTCACTTTCTTCTCCAACATAAGGTTATCAATATGTGTAAGAAGGTCAATAAATTTAACAATAAATTTATTAAATCAACAAACAAATAAATATATGACAAATACAATGCTGCTTTTTTACTGTAAAATATAATCAGGGAGCAAATGCTAAGTTTCTAGTTTATTCCTTTTAACTCCATTCTTTCTTACATTCAATTATAACAGTTTCTTGCAAGAGTATTTATTAGCCCGATACACACATACAGCATAATAAATACAGCGTAATAGTTTTATGAGCGGGTTCACTAGAACAATGTCAAGTGCTTAGCATACTACATATAAGCATCATAGTTCACAATTTGTAGAAATAAGTCTACTCACATAATACATCTCCAAGTAAAACACAAGTATAACATATCAATAGCAAAATGCATGAAATATTTCTAAGTCCATTCTCTCTCAATCAGTCAGTTAACTCACCATTAAGCTGATGGCTACCTTCATGACTGGACTTCTTGCCACACCAAATTTAAATGATTAGACAGTACAATTCCCTATAGCATGTATACTTTTGATCTCAGCCCATTGGCTGATCTTGTTCTCATAATATTAACCATTGGATAATAAAACTATTCATCCAGTTGGAACTGGTTTGCATTGCATCAACAATTTCTAACATATTCTCAAACTGAGTTGTTTACTTCAACTCTGACACTTACAAAAATACCATCATAGGGAGTACCTAAGGTCAGGTCACTTCAACAATTTATATAAAATTTAAGTTTAGAAATAGGATAGGCAAATTTACTTTGCCACACATACACACATCTACATAAATCCATACATCTATGCATGCACACACACACACACACACACACACACACACACACACACACACACACACACACACACACACACACACACACACACAAGCTTCTGGCAAAACAGACATTCCAGCAATTCACAGAAGTACACATTTTAAGACAAACAATTTAGTACAAAATCAGAAAGAATAGTTTTTAACTTCCACTTTGTGTGAAGAGCGAGACAAAAAGTACGTAAAGCAGTTCAAGTGACAAACAAATGTAATGATTACTTTTTTAAAATCAAGCAATTCTGATAATTTAACTTTCGGATACTTTTCCATTTGGAAGGCCTTGTATGTAGTCATATCTTCTCGACAATTTCTGCCATGATGAGAAACAAATACAGAGAGTTAATGACCCAATCTATTTATGCAGCATCTATAGTAATTCAAATTGAGATGCAATAACATTTTTACATATTTAATGCTACTATAATCTTTAACATTTTAATTTCTTGTAACAGCAATTTATATTGAGAGTAAGTTTATCGTCTTCATTCCTACTTACCCAGACAACTGAAGGCATTTCATCTGATTTTCTCTCCTTTGCTGTCATGCATAAATAATTAAATCAAGCACACTTATGTTAGGTAGTCTACTATAACTATCAGCAATTCAGTGATATATGTCATGCATTGGTAAATGCTTCATAAAACTTGTAATACAATTTTACTTTCTTATGTATATTTTTTTTCTATGGATATGAACTTGCAAATAAAATGCACATGAAAGGCTTATTTCAAGTAAACCATCCTAGTAAAAGCCATCAACAGCACTTGAGATTCCAGGAGTAACATGAACATTTAGAATGTACATTATGTTTTTAAATGAAACATTAAATTTAATATCGTTTTTAAATGCGTGAGGTTGGGGAATAGAAAGCAAATGCAGGTGCATTCTGATAGAGGTAACAACTGAAAACACAATGTGGCTGTAGGAATGGAAGAATGGTGAAAGATATGGTTCATTAAGCATACATTAAGTAGACTAGTAGAGTTTGTAGAAATGTTTGACACAGATTATCCCTTAATTATATATGTGTGTCAAATATACAATGAAGATAGGGTTGTGTCAGGCTAATGATCTAAGAAGATAGTGTTAACCATAAATTTAATTATCATAGGATATCGCAGCGATGAGTATTGCAAAATCAAAGAAGTGGATGCTAACAGAGCCACATACAGACTTTAGCTGGGTGGGGGGTAGATAAGATAGGTGGAGGATGACTGAGAGAAAAGTCCTTTGCATCAATGACTGCAAGTTAAGACAAAATCTTATATAAATAGAGAGAGCAGCATATCATGTATTATTCTGTATTTTGTAGACCTTTAAGGAGAAAGTAGAGCAAAGATTGTATGAGAGATTATGAGTAATTATATTAGAAATAAATATGACAATACTAAAATAATACTGTGATAATAATGAATCTGCTGTAAAATTGAAACAGAGTTTTGTGTAGTAAATGATTTTTGTTTTCGTTTTTTAATAATGTGGTGTAAAACTGTATTTATTTATATTGCAGAGTAGGATGGGTAAATATTTAATAATTAGAGCAAAAATTGAAATGCAGCACACTACAGACATAGTAAAATTACTTTATATCAAGGGTAGTACTGCACAAGGTGTTGATGTTTGAATGATTTAAGAAGTTACTGGCATTTGAAGTCATGTGCACAGAAAACCATTACAATGGTGAGGTGTCTTACATGACTTAGATCCTGTCTACTGTTGATGGTTGGCAAGTATAGGGATGGAGTGCCTTGCATGACCCAGACACTATCTACAGTTGATGGTTGGCAAGTATAGGGATGGAGTGCCTTGCATGACCCAGACACTCTCCACTGTTGATGGTTGGCAAGTATAGGGATGGAGTGCCTTGCATGACCCAGACACTATCTACAGTTGATGGTTGGCAAGTATAGGATGTGAGTGCCTTGCATGACTAGACACTGTCTACTGTTGATGGTTGGCAAGTACATGGAATGAGTGCCTTACATGAACTAGATCCTGTCTACTGTTGATGGTTCGCAAGTACAAGGAAAATGAGTGCCTTACATGACCTAGACCCTATATACTGTTGATGGTTGGCAAATACATAGATGGAATGCCTTACATGACCTAGACACTGTCTACTATGATAGCTGTATTTGCACCATGTGCAAGGATGGATTGCCTGATGTTGCACAGACTCTATCTACCACTGATGGTTGGCAAATGAATCCCGTGTCCTAGAATTGATGGCCAGTCAAGTACAAGAATGATGATCCTGACACTGACAGTATAAATGTCTAATTAGACACTGTTAAAGATCTGTTAGAAAAGATTAGACCAGACACTGATATGCATCCTTTGGAAGGCAAATTATTGTTTCTGGTCTGAAAAATTATACTTTCTTTGCTTATTTATTCTTCATTATTATTTCTAATACAGTAGTGGTTCTTAATCTTTTTGAGTCATGGACACTTTGAAATTTTTTTTTGAATCAATGACCCCTTTGAAAATCTGGTGAAAGTATGGACCCCTCCCTAGAAAGATGCAGAATATAAAAATATAGTGAATATTTTACTTTCGTGGACCCCATGAAGCCCATCCATGGACCCCAGGTTAAGAAACCCTGCTATAAAGTGTACATTCATGTTAACTGCTGACTATGATGTAAACTATTTTTATCTAATTACAATCAACTATTTTTTCACATCTTGGATCTTGAAAAGTGTCCTCAGCATGATCATGAAATTATATTATTTGTCCTTAATTGGAAAGTGACATCAGAGTTGATCATGAAATTATGTTTTTAATTGAAAAGTGTCATTAGAGTTGATCATGAAATTATATTATCTGTCCTTAATAGAAAGGTGTCATCAGAGTTGATCATGAAATTATATTATCTTAATTGAAAAGTGTCATCAAAGTTGATCATAAAATTATATTAATTGAAAAGTGTCATTAGAGTTGATCATGAAGTTGTATTATCTGTCCTTCACTGAAAAGTGACATCACAGCGGATCATGAAACTATGTTATCTGTCCTTCGCTGAAAAGTGTCATTGCAGTTGATCATGAAAGTATATTATCTGTCCTTCGCTGAAAAGTGTCATCACAGTTGATCATGAAAGTATATTATCTGTCCTTCACTGAAAAGTGTCATCATAGTTGATCATGAAAGTATATTATGATCTGCTCTTAAGAGAAAAGTGTTAACAGATTTCATCTTGAATTTATGAATTGTTAAAACTCTTTTATTGCTTTATTAATGTTTTATTAAATATTGTTTTCTATTATGAAGGCATACGTTTTATTATTTTAATGTAAGAGTGAGTTCTTCACTATATAATTTAAATGTAAATTCATCATTTTTTTAATAGATATTGTTATTTCTTAAATCATTATGCCTGATCAAGGTGGCAGGGTGAGACTGAACACTAAATAACCAAATCAATTGTTGACAATCTATCAGTTCCTCCAAATTTACAAGTTAGACCAAAGTATCAAAAGTCTGACTAAATTAAGCAGTTAGTAAAAGGAAGTATGTACACAATGTATTAGATTATGTTACACACCACTTTTTGCAACCCTATCAAAAAAAATAAAACAATCAATGCATGTGCTAAACTGTACGAAATGATATAGCCATAAATTTATTACTTAAGCAAATAATTATGTATTCATTATATTTTTATTAATTAGTCACTAGATGAGTATAATATGCCTTCAGAGTGAACCCAAGCAATGGAATCAAACCTGAAATCGTTACAAATATATATCTCACTTCTAGACCAATGAATGAAAAACAGTAAGATAATTTTTACTGGTGAGAAAGCGTTACAAAATGTATATCTCCCTTCTAGACCAATGAATGAAAAACAGTAAGATAATTTTTACTGGTGAGAAAGCGTTACAAAATATATATCTCCCTTCTAGATCAATGAATGAAAAACAGTAAGTTAATTTTTACTGGTGAGAAAGCATTTCTTCAAATCCCTCAAAGTGGATATAACTATTGACATGAAGTCTTTATTGCCACACTGTAAATTGATTGCATCATGAGCCTGTTTATATAACCACTGACATAAAGTCTTTATTGCCAAACTGATAATTGATTGCACCACGAACCAGTTTATATAACCATTGACATAAAGTCTTTATTGCCAAGCTGTAAACTAACTGCACCATAGGCCAATTTCTCATATAAACAACAGAGAAAAGCCAGAGATGTGAACAACACTGAAATTCTTTCTATCTATTTAGTAGTACTAACATTTTAAAAAATTAAATAAAATCAATATGTTTATGTGCAATTGTTGTAACTCTTGATCAATTTTATAGCAATGCAATGTGGTGTAAATGCACTTTTTGTGTAACTGATCACAGTGCTCATGTACTCATAAATGATTACTGCTCTTGTGTACTTATTCATAACTGATCGCAGTACTTACTCCCTTGTAAGTGATTATAGCACACATGCTCTTATTGGCAACTGATTATAGTACTCATGCACTTATTGGCAACTGATTACAGTACTCATGCACTTATTGGCAACTGGTTACAGTTCTCATGCACTAATTGGCAACTGATTACAGTACTCATGAACTTATTAGTAAGTTATTATAGTATTCAAATTTATCTGCAAAATAAATTTATTTTATGACTGACATTTGAGTACATTTAATCTATGTAATTAAATGCAGAAACACATATACACTAAAAAACTAACTGAATGTAAAAGAGCAAACTCATAAAAAAATTCCTTTTGAAAATGTAAGTTGCTACAAGTGAAATTTAGTCACAGGCACAAATATAGACTTCTTAACAAGGTATCAGCAAAACGACAGTAAACTATAGTAATGTCTACACTGCTGTCATCATTCAAAGAGGCGTAAGTAAAACCATGGTAAGCCATAGTAATGCACACACAGTTGACATCTTTCAAGGAGTATCTTCACTAGTGAACAGGAATAAAATTGTTTATCAATAAACTAAATTTTAAAAAGTAACTTAAAAATTAGAGCTAGTGTAAGTGTTAAATAAAAAATCAGTGCAACACAAAACCTTTAAGGTGTGTATGTGTGTGTAGGGGGTTGGGATGCTTATGTGTCTTCTAGTTCCTGGTGCTGATAGAGCAATGACACAAACACTCCATGTTGACTTCACTATATTTGTCTTACCTGATGACACTGGAGACTTTACAGTATGTATATGTGTTTCTGTGTGTGATTGCTTTGGTAGACTGAATTTGTAATGTCTAGTTCATGACACTGATATAATATAAATAAATCATGAGCACTCCGAGATTTCATTTTGCTTTTCTTACTTGATGACAGATGCGAAAGTGACAGTCCCTTGAGGAATTTTGATCAGGGAAGTACTGACGTAATTCTTTTGGCCAAAAATTAAGTAAGTATTTTCAAGCTGGAAAACAATAACAAAGCATACATTTATAGATAAAAATAATGACTGATCAATTGAATGACTTCTCACTTGCTTGATCAAAAAATCATCACTGAAGATGAAACATAACGAATAAAAAAAATAGTATTTCAACTATAAGAAGAAGAAAAAGGAACTTTCCTGTAGTGAACACAAGCATACCAGTTTTCCAGCATTTCAACATGAATAAGTAAAATCTGCTTTACAAAATAGCACCCACAAATAACACTACCAACTGTGATATAATGCATACAACACTACTGCAGTTTGAAGTATAAGCACTTAAAAAATATAAGCGGTAGGAGAAAAAAGAATAGCTGTGCCAGGTAACCTGCAGAGTGGCACCTGCCTGGAGCCAAACACTGCAAGGTGTAAGAGAGACTGTGGCAGCAATATCAACATATGCTGAATTCAAATAAAATATTTCTTCAATTTACTCCTAGTGTTTACACAGTTAAAAGTGTACATGATATTTTCTCCTAGTGTTTACAGTTAAGAGTGTACATGATATTTTCTCCTAGTGTTTACAGTTAAGAGTGTACATGATATTTTCCTTTTTCAAGTGAAAACTAGAAAAGTAGAGGTCTAGCAGAATACTCTACTATAAAAGAAAGTGTCCTTTTCAAATTACACACTTAAAAGTGTACATGATATTTTCCTTTTTCAAGTGAAAACTAGAAAAGTAGAGCTCTAGTAGAATACTCTACTATAAAAGAAAGTGTCCTTTTCAAATTACACAGGTGAGCAATCTTTCTCTAGAGAAGAATGAAATTCAAACTATGACAAATATTTTCAAAGACAATCAAACGTCACATTATTTGATCATACTGATTTCAGAAAACTGCCAGAACTTTTACAATTTTATATGCATGACAAGCAACAACAGAAAGTCATTACAAATGCTATTTATTTAATACAACTTCATTCAATATCAAATTAATAATTATTCAAATATATATTTTTATTTCTAAGCATTATAAAGAATGTACTATTTATAATAATGAATAACTTGCAATTTCAACATAAGTACAGTAATAAATTACTATATATATATATATATATATCCTTATCATAAGAGTCAATTGTTTTTTTTATAGCCAAATGTTATCACTAATAATACAAAATTAAAATCTTGACATCTCAAAATCAGAATCTTTAAATTAAAAAGTGTACATCAAGCAATGATGTCATAAATAAAGATGTTCTACACCAAGAGAGTCGATTTCTAAAATTTTAAACATCCACAGCTTAACATTAATAAGTTATAGTACACCAATTTAAAGAGATTGTGTCTAACTGTTTATAACACTGACCTTCTCCAAAGCAATCAGATCTGGATCTAAGGCTGCCCGACAGACGAAAGCATCTAATGAAGCCCCCAGGACAAAAGTTGCAATAGCAATAGGTATCAGGAGCCAGCTCAGCAGTAGGAAGATGAACAAGCCACTGAAAAATTGGATCTACATTGGTGTATAGATTCATCAGTTTATCAGTGGATAGTTTTAAAAATTAAAGAATAAATGAATGGATAAGCAGAGATAGACAGGTAGGCAGAAAGACAGACACAGAGATGGATGAATAAATGGATAATGAACATATGAATGAATTGATTATGCATATATAGAGAGATGGATGAATGAACAGATTATGTATGTTTGTATAATTAGAGATATAGATACCTGAATAAATTGATTATATGCTTTGTTTGTATTTTAACAGCAGGCCAACAAAGAGGGTTATCTCAAAGCAAATGTATGTATAAATAGAGAGAGTGTTTGATGAATGAATGGATTATATATGTTTTGTTTGTATTTTAACAGCAAGCCAACAAAGGGGTTATCTCAAAGTAAATGTATGTATAAATAGAGAGAGTGTTTGATGACTGAATGGATTATACATGTATCTATAACCAGAGAAAGATGGATGAATGAGTGGATTATATATGTGTAACTATTTGAATTATGTATGTTGTGTACATCTCTCTGTTGTGGCTGTCATCAAGCATGTGATGTTTTATCCTGTCCATCATCATCATTGTTTTCATCTCGCATCCAGGGATAACCCATAACAAAAACATTTTACACCAGATGACACCCCATCACACTACATTTAGCCAATGTTAGTTTCACATGTTACATACAATACTACTTTCAGCCAATGTTAGTATCACATGTTACATAGAGTGCTACTTTTAGCCAAAGTTAGTGAATGTTACATACAGGGCTACATTTAGCCTAAGTTAGTGTCACATGTTACAGGTAGTACTGTTGCCACAGTCTAGATTGCTTAATTTTTAAATAGTGGATCATAATTGTCACTCCATTCACCAGTAGGATTTTATCACCTTTACACAGGTGATGCAGTTTTAAGCTTTAAATCAAGAAGCTTTAATCTTTTACTCCTGATAATGTTCCATGCAAATCAAAATGGTCTGTATCATTTGTTGGGCTGTTCAAATAATTGTTGATTAGGGACTAGGGCTGTTATTTCTCATAGTTCACCATTTTGCATATTTCTCTATAAATTACAACTGGAAACCATCACATTCTTTGAAATCTTTGAAAATGACATCCTTACTTTTGTCAGTCATGGCAGAGTGAATTGGTATAACATGCATGGATTACCACCATGATGTTGATGAATAAAAGATGAAATGCTCTCATTTTTAATGTTACTGTAATACAATTTGCCCATTTTTCATATGAAGAGATAATCCTACTTATTCCTAACTACTTGTTTTCACATGGCTGAAAACAAAACTCAAGCATGAAAGGCTTCCAAAAATAACTTCTGTGTTTTCTTACTTTCATTCTAATATAATTTACTCCTAAACTACTTAGATTAGAGTTGTAAATTGCTTTTTACTATCTAACGAAACTACAATAAATACTCTTTGAAACAACACTTTACTCCTAAACTATTTAGAGTTGTAAATGCTTTAACTATCTAAAGAAACTACAATAATTACAGCACTGTATGTAACATGTGACACTAACATTGGCTAAATGCAGCACTGATTGTAACTTGTGACACTAACATTGGCTAAATGCAGCACTGTATGTAACTTGTGACACTAACATTGGCTAAATGCAGCAAGTATGGTATGGGTTGGCATAGGTTTAGTGTGTTCTGATTGCATATGGAAGGGTTGAAACAAAAGAGTAAGTAATACACAAAGAAAATATGAAGAAACATGTAACCAAAAAGGTGAATGGTTAGAAATTGTGACAAATATGTATAACACATTCCTGGCACAAATATAGATATGTACACTGATCAGGTTTTGGGAACAAAATCTGGAATTATAGAAAACAGCTTGTCTCAGAAAAGGAATTACACTTGCATAAAGAAGTAAGACAATACGTTCATGGTGGATATTTGTTCACATCCAAAACCAAACATATACTGGTAGCACAATAAACTGAGTTATGTTGCACATGCACTGTACACCAATGTTCTTGAAATTCAATTTGATGTCCAAGATCTATCCATGAAGAAGAAGAAGAAGAATGCGAAGAAGAAGAAGAAAGAAGAAGAAGAAGAAAAAGAAGAAGAAGAAGAAGAAGAATGAGAAGAAGAAGAAAAAGAAGAAGAAGAAGAAGAAGAAGAAGAATGAGGAGAAGAAGAAGAAAAAGAAGAAGAAAAAGAAGAAGAATGAGAAGAAGAACAGCAACGTTTGTTTGAAGACATAAAATGCTTCATGGACAAAAATAAGTCACAGGTAGGCAGAACCCCTACAAGAAGACTGCAAAACAACAAAGCTCTAAGGACAGCAATTGAGAATGCAAATGAAGTACTAAAACGTAGCCCCACAGAAGATATCACAGAAACCAACAGTCTAACTGAGCATTGAAATCATGAGTGAAGACTGGACTGTTATAACTTATATTGTGAATAGTGATTAATTGCTGTTTAATGTACTTTTTAAATGACATGATTGTATAAAAGTTATATATTTAGAAAAGAAACTGTTTATATTTTTAATTGATGTATTTTTATATGATGACTATTGCTACTGTATTTGTGTATTTTATGATTTATGTGTGTGAGTTGCTTTTCATATAGCCCACTACATATATTTTATTTTGTCTAATCCTTTAAATAAAATATTAATAAAGAGCTGTGTTTTAAAGCAAAATCATGATAGTTTTGTTATATACTCGATTCATTACATAACCTAAGTATTTAGCTGTAAATGATATTTTAAAGCAAGTAAGGAAACAGAAATTAATTTTGAGGGGTCATTTAGTCCAGATTGTCGCTCCTGCATTCAGGAGAGTACACTGATGGCCACACTTTCAAGATATAATTGTCTAACTGTGTATAGGTATGAAAAAAAGACAAGACAGACAAGAGATGAGAGGATAGATTGTGTAGGAAAAATTAGGTAGTATACAGTGTGAAGATAGAAGAATAAGATATATAACAAAGTAGGTGAAGAAGTTTTATTAACTAGAGGTTAGGGTAGGAAAAGATATTATTATTCTGGTGACAATGATGAACATGTATGCATTTTATATCTTGTGCCATGGGCTGGGACATTTGCCATTTGAAGTACCATTTAATTATTTGTTGCCCTGGTTCCATCAATCCAGAGATGGCGTTATATAAAAATAAAACAATTGCTATTACAAAAATCCTGTATGCATCATTTGGCGAATTTGTACAAATGGCAATGCATGCAGAAGATACTGAACAGGACACATTCACTGAATCTTGCTAGCTACACTCACCTGTAAATACACCCTTCCCCTAACATAAGGTTAATGTAGAGAGTTGATAGCATACTTGTGAGGGAAGTATGCCTCTTAGTTATTTAGGCTTCAGCATCATTAAGCAAGAGATTTTTTCTTTGGGTATAGTAAGCTAATGTAACAGAACAAGTTAATTCCAAAGTAAATTAAAGCTGATTAGTTAATCTTTCTTTGGGTATAGTAAGCTAATGTAACAGTATAAGTTAATTCCAAAGTAAATTAAAGCTGATCAGTTAATCTTGGAACCTGGTAACATACTGAATAGAAGTGTGTCTGATTTTAGCTTAGAAGTGGTTTTGGGAATATAAATTATGATCCAGCTTGATTAAGGTCAGCTTTTTTTTCAAACAAAAATCAATAAATCATTTAGTGGTTTTGGAATCATTAATTATGATCTTGATACAAGTGTCAGCAGGTTTCTAGAAGAGATCAATAATTGATGAAGTGGTTTTGGAAACATTAATTATGATCTACTTTGACCAAGGTCAGCAGGTTTCTAATAGAGATCAGTAATTAATGAAGTGGTTTTGGAAATATTAATTATGATTCAGCTTGATCAAGGTCAGCTTGTTTCTAATAGAGATCAGTAATTAATGAAGTGGTTTTGGAAATATTAATTATGATTTAGCTTGATGAAGGTCAATGTGTTTCTAATAGAGATCAGTAATTAATGAAGTGGTTCTGGAAATATTTTTTATGATCCAGCCTAATTGAAGTTGGTTTGTTTATAATAGAGACTCATAATTAATAAAGTTGTATGGGAAATACTAATTGCAAACCTTCACAATTAATAAAAAATGTTCTCCTAAAATCTCCCATATACAAACAGACAGGGAGAATGGTACAGAAAAAAATATTTCAAACCAAGAAGCTATCATTTAATCTACTTTTAGTTCTTACAGTTGTTTAGTGTCTAAAATACCTGATAACCATTTAAACTCTTGAGGCATTCTTACCAAAACAATGTTTTCCTAGCACAATTATTAAAATGTATTTTACTGTACTCCATCTCAGGTTTTTTCTTGAGTTTCTTGTTAATCCAAGCTATTGCTGACTCAGATTTTGACAAAATGGCCACAATATTTCCCACAAACAACAGCAGCAGTGACAGCAGTTCAAACAGCAATAACACCAATACTACTATTCGTCTGCAAATATTGATAAAATGACAAAGGTCAATGACAAAATGACAAATCACTGCTAATTATAAAAACAATACTACTTTATCTTCATAACTCATCTAAATATACTGATAAAATATACACTGATTATGCAATATAGCAATATTACTGTCTGTCTAACAAGTGTTAACTTATAAAACAGCCAATGTTCACTACCAGTTATATCATTATTAGTGTGTGCCTTAATTTCATCTTGCAACGAAAGATTTTCCATTGCTATTTCTCAAAGTTCTCACTGTCCCTTTTCAATTGTTTTACAAGTAGATTACATTCTTTCAACTTGTGTTTCAGATTATCTTCTCTTTCTATATAAGCCTTCACATTAATTGCCTTTTGTTCAGTTTTCTTGTACAGTCCTCATACATAGATGTTGATCTTTATTTGTCTATACATTATGGCTAAAGATACATTGATCGCTGCTCATCTAAACATACAGACTAAAATGACAATGATCACTGTTTGTCTCAACATACCAACCAAAGAGACATTGAACCATGCTCATATAAACATACCATCTAAAGACACAGATCATTGCTCATCTAAACATACCAACTTAAGACACAGATCATTGCTCATTTAAACATACCAACTTAAGAGACACGGATCATTGCTCATCTAAACATACCAACTTAAGACACCGATCATTGCTCCTCTAAACATACCAACTTAAGACACAGATCATTGCTCATCTAAACATACCAACTTAAGAGACACTGATCATTCATTGCTCATCTAAACATACCAACTTAAGAGACACAGATCATTCATTGCTCATCTAAACATACCAACACTGATCACTGCTCATCTAAACTTACAGACAAAGAGACATTGATCATGTTACTTATAATGTTATTTCTACCTCTCTACACAATACGAAAAGAAACACTTATCACCTAAACATATTGACACAAGATAATGAGCACTAATAATTATTTTTAAAATTAGACTTGGGTGAACACAAAAACAAGAATATTTATCACTTGTGACTAGATAATTAAACTTTTACTAATATATACACATTGTTAAATGTATTGCTATGACTTTGACAATTGCTAATCATTAAAATGAAACTGTTCATCTTGACACATTGTGAAGAATAAGAGTGACAACTTCTAATCATTAAAATGAAACTGATCATCTCAACATCTTCTTAGGAATGATAAGGACAATTGCTAACCATTAATATGAAACTGCTCATCTTGTCACATTGTTAAAAATGACACTCAGTATTGCTAACCATTAATATGAAACTGGTTTTCTTAAGACACTGTTAAATGTAACATTGATTACTGCTAACTATTAGTACAACCTACTCATTTAAGTGGTGTTTATAGCAACACTGATTGTTGCTATCTAATAACACAATACTGCTCATCTAAATATATTGAATATATTATACTTTTATAGTGAAGTGATCACTGGTAACTAACAATTATATTACTATTCTGAATAATACTGTAATATTAATAATATTTGTGTGATTCTATGGACCCATCTAAAACTTGCTATTAACTAGCTTAGGCAGTTTTCCAACTCCTTATTCCATCTATGGTGCCACCTCTCACTGGTAGAACACCATAATTGTGAAGAGAAGTACCTAGTAGACACACTTATGCACACAGACACACACAAATGCACACACACACACACACACACACACACACTTACGCACGCACGCATGCAAGCACGCGCACACGCAGAGACACATCATATATACAATACATAATTTTTCTACTCTTTTTCTGACATACTGAGTGTGACTTAGGGAAATGAGCAAACACTGTATTCATTGTGCAGTCTGTCGGGGAACTTCAATCATGCCTTATTCTGACTGTAGTATAAAGGGGTGATTAATGGATGTATAATATCACTGTGTGCATTCGTTCCTCAAAATATCACACACTATTTTCATATTGTGAAGTATGATTAAATATACAAAATGTAATTGTATAATTATTATCAAATATGATTAATTATGCCCATTTTAAACATATTAATAATGATTAAACATACTAAATGTGGATATATTATCCAAAATGATGAATCATACAATATACAAACTATTACTATGCCAATTTTCACTGTATTGTTAAATATACATGTAATTAAAAATACTAAAGGTCACTATATTATCAAATGTGAATAAACATTATGAAATTCACTATATTATAAAAACATAAATAAACATAATTAATTTCACTATATTATAAAATATGTTTAAACAAACCCTATATGCCAAATCTCATTATATATTATAACATAATTATGTTATATTATTATTATAATAAATAAACATCAGTAAATACTGAATATGAGTAAGCATACTAAATCAGTAAATGTACTGAATTATCAAATAATGTTAAAAATACTAAATACACTAAATCACTATCAAATATGAATAAACATGAAAATTTTCCTAACTGTATTGTTTCAGATGGTCAAACATACCAAATGTCAATATTAAATATGATTAAGCAATATATGATTAATGTAATTGTTTTATACAAATTTGATTAAAACATATAAAATATTGCTATTTTATCAAATATGATTACACAAGGTCACTAATTATCAAATATGATTAAACATGATGAATGTCATTATAATTTTTAATATGAGTAAATAAATCAAATGTTTTTGCATTATCAAATATAATTAAACATACCAAATGTCACAATATTATCAAATATCATTAAACATACCAAATGTCACAATATTATCAAATATCATTAAACATACCACATGTCACATTATCAAATATCATTAAACATATCAAATGTCAAAATATTATCAAATATCATTAAACATACCAAATGTCACAATATTATCAAATATCATTAAACATACCGAATGATATTATAAAAAGCAATATTGGCCAGGGTCAAAATGGTCAACTTTCTATTATCTTCAAGACCTGGGCTGTCTTTCAACTGAAATGAAAGTGTTAACATATTACTTTTGTTACAGTATAACTGTTGGTATGCTCCGACATTTTAGAAAGAAATCAAAGCGTTAACATATTACTTTTATTACAGCACAACTGTTGGTAGGCCCTGATGTTTTAAAAAGAAATCAAAGTGTTAAAAAAATTACTTTTTATTAAAGCATAACTATTGGTAGGCCTTAACGTTTTAGAAAGAAATCAAAGCGTTAACATATTACTTTTTATTACAACATATGTTGGTAGGCCTTGACATTTTAGAAAGAAATCAAAATGTTAACATATTACTTTTGTCTAGTATAGTGTTGGTAGGCCCTGACATTTTAGAAAGAAATCAAAATGTTAACATACATGTATTACTTTTGTCTAGTATAGTGTTGGTAGGCTCCAACATTATAGGAAGAAATCAAAGTGTTAACATATTACTTTTGTCTAGTATAGTGTTGGTAGGCCCTGACATTTTAGAAAGAAATCAAAGTGTTAACATATTACTTTTGTCTAGTATAGTGTTGGTAGACTCTGACGTTTTAGAAAGAAATCAGTGTTAACATATTACTTTTGTCTAGTATAGTGTTGGTAGACTCTGACGTTTTAGAAAGAAATCAAAGTGTTAACATATTACTTTTGTCTAGTATAGTGTTGGTAGGCCCTGACGTTTTAGAAAGAAATCAAAGTGTTAACATATCACTTTTGTCTAGTATAGTGTTGGTAGGCTCCAACATTATAGGAAGAAAATTGAGGCTTACATTTGGTCTCGAGAATTCACAAAAATTTCTTGAACATTCCTTGTGGTGTGCTGAGTAGCACATATGAAGATTTAGAAACATTTGTATAATGTACCTAGAAGGGGTACATTGGACCACCACCTAAATAAGAAAGATAGTGACTTCTTGGAGTAATTGTGGACACCTGCTAGTGATAGTTGCCATCATTGAAAAGGTTATGTACATTGACTTTAATTATCTCTAAAACAACTCATTTCTGTGATGAATTATATACATGAACTTGATTATATATGTGTTAATTTGACTGCTGATGTCTATGCCAGGATAAAGTGAATTATTGTCTAGCATTAATCAAACACTGTTGTGAGGTGATGTAAATGTCAACATTCTTTTGATTATATTCGTATGTTGTATATTTGATTGTTGATTAATAAATTTATTGTTAAATTTATTAACCTTCTTGCACATATATTTAACAAATATTTAACTTTATGTTAGAGTAACAGTGGGTGGATGGGGCTCATTAAATATAAATAAAAGACTAATTTTTTTATTACTCCTTTAGTAAGTAGTTCCCAACTGCAGAACAAATATGCATTAGTAAAATGTCTATCTTGAGTAGAGTTTTATGATACCCTTATAATCTGTCAAGCGAGAGACATGTTGGTCTTGTGTGAGAATTATTTATAAGAATAAATTAAGATTCTCAATCACTTGTGAGGTGTGACACTATCAAAATAAAGTACATGCATACATTTTGTAAAGTAGTGACTCTAGTATTTAAAATCCATTCAATTACATCAATACAGACTTATTTTCAGTTACAATTGTAAACCACTTCTACATTTAGCAATCTAATATTTCATACAAATTTGAAAGATTTTCTGTAATCCATTTTTCTTTTACATTAATATATGCTACAGTGAAATACAAAAGTAATTGTGATATTAATTATTCTTTAAGTTTACACTGACAAAGTTAGAAGAACATGCTATTTTCTTTTTAAACAAAAGAGTAATACAAGGGGAAATTATATTTAGTACATTTATTTTAGTAAATTTTAATGCACTCTCAAATATATTCTTTATCTTGAGAAAGATATACTCTGTATAATTTACAATAAACATATTTGCAAGGGTATGTGTGTGTTGGCATATTTTATTAATAATGAATGCTTCTCAGCAAACAGCACTTGTTTTTTCTTGTTTTTCTTCTCCAAATTAACTACATTAAAACTTACACTAGTGACACAGAGGACACGCCTTCACACACACACACACACACACTACACTCACACACATATATGACTGGATAAATATTTTGTAGTATGTGCTTTGATTTTGAAAAACATAATAATAAACCTGAAATACATGCAAATTAAAACACAAAAAAATTGATTTGAACATTTTCCACAAAGTTATTTTTAAATGTGATGGCAAACTATTGTTGACATCATTTAATGATTGCATTCAGTAAGTGTAATTTTACAAATTAATATTCTGAAGAATTTTTATTTTATGTATTTAAAATATAACAGACTTTATCCTCACCCAATACTAAAAACAAAAATTATTATAATAAATGTCTAATAAAATTAATTAAATATGATTATATAATTTACAATGTTAACTAAAGCACATTTTGAAAATTATTTTGAAAATTATGAATGTTATCATTATATGTCCTCTCTCTCTCTCTCTCTCTCTCTCTCTCTCTCTCTCTCTCTCTCTCTCTCTCTCTCTCTCTCTCTCTCTATATATATATATATATATATATATATATATATATCAATGGTTTGGACAGGTACTTTGGATTGGAAATCCAAATTCTAATTAAGAATAGTAATATAGTAATAGAAAAAGAAACTTAGCGAATGGCAATCTGAACTTTGTTTATTGTGCTTAAAGAACAGTGTTCTCAAGTATGCTTTTTAAAATAGTAATAATAGTAATAGAAAAAGAAAAAGAAACTTAGCGAATGGCAATCTGAACTTTGTTTATTGTGCTTAAAGAACAGTGTTCTCAAGTATGCTTTTTAAAATTATCTACTAAGAAATTATCTACAGAGGCTAAAACTGTCTACAAAGAGCCTAAAACTGTCTACGAAAGGGCTAAAACTGACTACAAAGAGGCTAATCTGCAAAGAGGCTAAATTTGTCTTTAAAAAGAGGCTAAAACTCTTTAAAAAGGCTTAATAATTGTCTAAAAATGTGCTAAAATTGTCTTTTGAAGGAAGGTAAAATTGCCTTTTTTAAAAGGCTAAATCTGTCTACAAAGAAGCTAAAATTACAAATGGCTAAAATTGTCCTCAAAGAGGCTGTTTTCAAAATTGCCTACAAAGGTGCTGCAATATAAACAGATGTAAGCTGTTATAAAAGAATAATTAAAAAATTATTTAGATAGCAGATGAGAAAGGAAAACCTTTATAAATGTTGACTATAATAGTAATGGTGGAATTAACAACAGCCCTACCTTAAGAAAGTCATCAGTCACATTCTGAAACTCTCTTATTTGTGAAGTTTGATATTTTACGTTCTGTTTCAGATCTGAAACATTTAAGTGACCACATTATAAAGAAATCACAAGAAAACCAAACTAGAAATACTTCCAAAGCTACATTTTGTGTATGTACATGTGATACAATACATTTTGAAACAAGCCAAAAGATTCTGTACTGAAACATTTAAGTGACCACATTATAAAGAAATCACAGAAATCAAAATAGAAATACTTCCAAAGCTATTTGTGTGTGTGTGTGTGTGTGTGTGTGCGTGCGTGCGTGCATGTAATACAATACACTCATTCTATACTGAAACATTTAAGTGACCACATTATGAAGTCACATACAAATCAAAGTAGAAATACTTTTAAAGATATTTTCTGTGTGTACATGTAATAACAGACGAAAATTAGAAACAAGCCAATACATTCTGTACTAAAATATTTAAGTGGCCACATTATAAAGAAATCACAAAATTCAAAACAGAAATACTTCCAAAGCTATTTCTGGTGTGTACATATAATAATTTTTATATTATACAGAGGCTTATGCCAAACTTAGTATTTATTAATAGAGCAATTGACTGGACACTTAGGCTTTGCAATTGTTTGTGTTGCAGGGTTTTTATTTTCTGCTGCTCTTTGTGTAGCTGTCTGTTTTTGCTTGCCTGTGTGGCCATTCTGCTTATCTTAATATTTGTCCCACCTTGATTGGGACGTTCGGATCTATTATCCTGGTCGTCATATCTAAGTCTACCAGACTGTGATGTCATTCCAGCCATGCTAAGTTCTGATTGTAAAAGTGACTACAGTGTAGTGAATTGGCTTAGGATGAACTTGTTTTTCTAAATCTTGTTAATTTTTCTTTTATTAAATTTCTTGTTATTATTTTAAATGCTTTATTAGTGAGTAATTTCTATCGTTGTTTTCGTAGTCCAAAGTGATAATCTAATGATTACCTCTTGTCCTCTGTCCGTCTATATATATATCTTTTATTCATAAACATTAATTCTCAGCTGAGATCTGAGTGGGGCGGAGCCAGCGTGGCGACGTACCAATATATCGGCCTAACAGTAGCAGATATACATGATATCTAACCAGTGACCCATACCCTGCACCGGCACTTGTAGGATGTCTTGTATCATAACTAATTACACATAGTTGGTATAATTCATTATTACAAAGTCACCCCAGGGTATAGCGGCAACACATAGCTAGCTGGAAAATGACATGCTTGGTTCTAATGGTACAAAACTGTAATAAGAGCATAATTATTCATACGTAACTCCAGTCATATAATTATTACACATAACTCCATGAAAGTGAATATTTAAACAACTAGGCAATAGGGCATCTAAACCTTAGAATGTGGATGAAACATAGTGAATCTGGCATTTGAAATTGATAAAGTGCACAAATGGCTAGGATGTAACTAACCTGCTATCTGTTCTGTACTTGCTGTTTCTGTTCGATCTACACTTGCAGCAAGAGTACCAGAAGCCTGAAACAAGGAATTTGATATAAAGCAATTTAAGGGTGATATGTCAGCTTATGATTAACAAATGTTATTATAGTTATATATTATATTATTTAATTACTATATGTCAATAGGATAATATTTTAATATTGGTTTATCAGTCTAAAGAGGTAATTATTTATATCTCCCCTGTTTGTGCCCCACTTAATCCGAATATGTCCCCAACTGATGTCGTCAGTAAAAGCAATATTGAATATAACAATTACATTTTATTAACATTTATATTTACAGAATTATATTGAATGTTTTAGATATTTCATCTTAAAGTAATTATTGAAGAAATATTTCAGTTAGTAGTATGATATCAACAGCAATGTACTCTTTCATTGATATCATTATAACAATAGGAAGTTTACAAAGTTTTGCAATCTTTTCCTTATAATTAGGTAAGTTAATTATTTTCTGGTAATCCCATTAGGTGGTAAGGAATTTCTCTTGCTAGAGTATTTGTGGCGCTATAATACGTTCTGCCTCTGTTATGATTATTATTTTGAATACCTTATCATTTAATAATTCATAATCACTTATCAGTGGTTAAATCAATTGTCTCAGAGTTAAAGAAAGTTTGCTTTAAAATTAAGTATCTATTTTGCACTTGTCAGTTGTTCTGTAAATGTCACTATAGTAGATTTTACCAGACACTCAAAGTTTGCCACTAGGCCCCTTGTTGCCTACTATTCTGTCACTGTTTTCTCAATCAAACACCTGACTTTTAATCACACATAGGTCTAAATTTGCAGTGACAGACTTTAGTTAAAAGAAAGTAGAAAACAACCACTAACAGCACTATCATGCACACTTCAAAGAAAGAATCATTTCAGTCACTCATGATCTCACAAAGAAAGACTGAAAGAAAATCAAAGTACCATATATTTCCTGCGTGAACTGTTAAATAACTACAGTCAATGCTTGTCCTCAACTCTAAATAACTCACTTGCTCAAACACATGTTCTAAAGTGTTTTAAATGCAATGTATGTGATACAACTAAAAAAAAAACATACAACTCATAATGTGTGACACAACACCACCCTAGTTATTTATTATTAATATTATTAATTTATAATAATAATGACAATAATAATAATAATAATAATCCATAACTAAGTACAAGTGATGAGAATCTTAATTCATGTTATTAATAATTCTCCAGAAGACACCACACTTCTCTCTCACTTGGCTGATATGTCGGTGCTGTAAATGTGTTCTCTCTTCCACAGCACTAGAAAGACAAACATTTACTGCCACACAATATCTGTATGTGGAAATCTTCTCACCAAAGGAGAAGATAAATCCATCTTTAATCTATATTTAGCGAGCCCCCATCCATCCACTGTCCAACATATGGTTATCAATATGTGTAAGGTCAATAAATTTATTAAGTCAACAATTAAACATACATATAACAAATACAATGAAAAAAATCTTTTTGACATCAATATTTTCATGAAACCGGTTTTGAATAATTTCAAAGCTTCTACAGGCTTATATCCTAACACATAATTTAGCAGATTAGTATCAATATAAATCACAGAATAATTCTTATAAGAGAACACAGATGGAGCAATAGAGAGATAAGTGATAATAGTTTGTATCTAACCTTGTCTAGACAACACCACAATAGTATTTTGCACGCTTTCACAACAATGCCACAAGTTTATTGTTCACAATAGTCAATTCTTCTTGTGTTTTTCTAGAATGCTATAGAATGTTCCATAAGCTGCTGTTCTCTCAAGACTAATCTGGGGCTCCTTCATTGTATTAGTTGCCTCAAGCGGAACAATGTTGAAGTAATTTCCAGTAACTTCCTTGTACCAGAAATTCTACAATGTAGTCAAGCATTCCTTGTCATAGACCTCATTGTATCCTTACACTTATAGGCTTGGGTAGAGACTTCTCAAATCTTCCACAGTCGTAGCAGTTTATAATCAATAAACTGGAAAATTCTAGAAATTCCAGATTCTAATATTTAAAAAAACTGCTTCTTTTCTTCCCTGTAAAATATAATCAGAAAACAAATGCTAAGTTTCCAGTTTATTCATCTTTATCTCCATTCTTTCTTACATTCAAGTCTCAAATTACAGTTTCCTGCAACAGTATTTATTAACCCAATACACACATGCAGCAAAATAAATACATGATAGTTTATGAACATGTTCACTAGAAACATGTATAACATATAACATATACAAGCATCATAATTGACAGTTGTAGAAGTAATAGTCTACTCACATAGACATCTCTGTAAAAGTCAAGTATAATATATGAATTTAAATCACAAAATGTTTCTAAGTCCATTCTTTCTGAATCAGTCAGTTAACTCACCATTAAGCTAACAACCACCTTTCATGACTGGACTTCTGCCACTCCAAATTCAAAGTGATTAGAAAATAGAAATATTTTAGAAGGTAAACTTTGATCTCAGCCCATTGACTGTTCTTGTAAATTTTAATCATTAGATAATAAAACTACTTTTATCAACTTTGAAGTGGTTTAGATTACATCAGTAACTTCTAGTACATTCTCCACCTGAGTTGTTTACTCCAAATATATAATCATATTCATTGCCCAAAGTCGGGTCATTTTGACATTTAACAATTTATATAACAATTAAGTTTAGAAATAGAGGCAAATTTACTCCACTATACAATGCATAAGGCAATTAATAAAATTTAATTATACTATAATTATATTTTGAAAATATTTGGAAAAAACTGTGGAATCATAGCACACTAAAATACCAGAAATCTCATACAACTGACAGTCTCTCTCTCCCCCCCCCCCCATGCAAACACACGTGTTAATAGTCATGCACAATCCTGTACGCATACTAACATACAGTTGATAACATGCAGCTCCTTGTCTGCTTAGTTTCCATTACCTTTATAACTATGTCCTGAAAATTTTCAAAGAAACAATTTAGCAGTACATTCTATTTCAAATCCAGTTAAAAGCAGAACAGTCATTTACTTACAGATTCAATTTTAGTGTTCAGATCATCTGCATTCACTTGTTCAAACTCCTTCACAATGCTGGGTAGAGAAAGCTACAACAAGCATAATAAATAATATTATTTATTAAAGATAAATGGATATGCAAACTGATATATATATATTCTGACAGTAGATCAGATGGATGGGTGGTGTAGGCATATTTCTTCAATCAACCTTATTTTATTAAATCTATAAAATAAGGTTGATTGTAAGGTTAAAGGTTAACCTTAAGGTTAAAAACTATACTTAATCATAATAATTCTTCATATCTGTTACTAAATCGCCAGCTGACAAGTGAGAAATCCTCACTATGTCACTCATCAGATTTATTGCTACACTCGTTAGTTTCCTTCTCCTGAATTACAAACATTAAGTTGTTACTATAAATAGGCTAAATTAAATACATAGTAGAAGAAGAAAAAATATTTACAGAAAATTAATCAATTACAATTACATTCTGTTATATAAATCTAATAACACACCTAATAATTATATTATATGTGACATAATTAAACATATATGGTGAGAAAGGGTGTCTTCTTAACAGGAAAGTGGGGTTACTGTTGTCATTTAATTTTAGAGAGAGTTAGCCACAGCAAAAGAATCCCTTTGATGGTTGTGTAAAGGAATAAGTATCCACTATTCAGTTCTGAAGGATAATTAAAAAGTTAAAGTTGTTGATAATTAAAAAGTGATTGTTGTTGTCTATAGTAATTGCTATTATTATTTTTAATCCGTGAATGTTACAGAAAACAATAAGAGCATAAATACAAAGCTCTTGGTTAAACAACATCCTGTTAATTTTCTCACATAAATGTGTGACATCGTCAGAATACCATCACATTCTTGAGTCATATATTCTCGCCAACTGTAATAGTCGCTTTTCCTTCGAACGAAAGTCCCACGGGGAGTGAGTGAGTGAGGAGGCTTCCATTAAGGCAGCTATCTACATGGTGATGTGATAGCTATTCAGGGTCGTCCCTAAGGACGAAAGATCCCAATGAAACTTACGAGAGGGAAGAAGGTAACTCAACGACCAGCACCTACAAATATCCACACCGGATTCTTTAATTCCTGTAATTCACTGTTCCATATATATATCGAATAATTATCACAAACTTCTAATAAAAGTTCAAAACATGACTGTGCTCGGACAGGCATTTCGGATGTAGTTGTCGACGAAAGAGACTCAGTATATGATTCACTTAGGTAGACAAAGTGACGTACTAATGGGGGGGAGGGCGAGTGACATTTTTGTATTTATTTATGTTTTTAAGTGTGTGTAAGTGTGTGTGCGCCAAACAAAAGACCTTCCCCGAGAGTCAAATACTTTAGGTACGCCCCTTGAGATATAATGGAGGCTGTGCAGAGGTGTGGTGCTAGCAGGTTTTTGGTTCCATTATGCTATTGCTATTGGTTATCATTTAAGAACACATGACGTCATTCGTGAAACCAGTTTTTAGCTGACTTTGGTTCCTTTTCATTTGGTCTTTAAACGTTTTTACCTGACTTTGATTCCTTTTCATTTGGTCTTTAAACGTTTTACCTGCGGTAGGTTTGGAATCTGAGGTGGCGGTCCAGCTGTGCAGCCGGGAGCCTGGCATTGCTGGCCCACAGTCCGAAGACGATCATTAATGTCGATCAAGTAATTTTCGAATGACGACCATTCCACTTGCAGGTCTTTGAGAAGGTTTAGGCCAATGCTAGTCACTTAGAGGAGGAAAAAACAACACAACTGTTCTTTAAATCAGCAAATGCAGCTTTGTTTCCTTCCTATTTATCTATCTATCTATCTATCTATCTATCTATCTATCTATCTATCTATCTGTGACAGAGTAAATTTGCATATTTTAATTTTAATTGTTATATAAACTGCTAAATTGTTAGAGTAACCCGACCTTGGGCACTCATTTGGTGTTACTTTGAAAGTGAGTTTGAAGTAAACAGCCTGCAGCAAGAGTATTCTAGATTTGCTGACCTAATGGAAATTGAGTTGTTTTTTATTATCCGATGATTATTATTTACGAAAACGAGACTAGCTAATGGGCTGAATTTAGGGAGCTTATTTGCAGTAGGAAATTTTTCCCTCTGATCACTTTTGAAGACAGTGTGCTATGTTGTTATCAAGTGTTGTTCAAGTTAAGTCTTTAATGTGAAATGAAGACAGTGTGATATGTTGTCATCAAGTCAAGTCTTTAATGTAAAATGATGACAGCGTGCTATGTTGTCATCACGTAATGTTCAAGTTAAGTCTTTAATGTGAAATGATGACAGTGTGCTATGTTGTCATCACGTAATGTTCAAGTTAAGTCTTTAATGTGAAATGATGACAGTGTGCTATGTTGTCATCACGTAATGTTCAAGTTAAGTCTTTAATGTGAAATAATGACAGTGTGCTATGTTGTCATCACGTAATGTTCAAGTTAAGTCTTTAATGTGAAATGATGACAGTGTGCTATGTTGTCATCACGTAATGTTCAAGTTAAGTCTTTAATGTGAAATGATGACAGTGTGCTATGTTGTCATCACGTCATGTTCAAGTCAAGTCTTTAATGTGGAATAGTGACAGTACGCAAGCTGAAACATTGCCTCTAAACTGAAAAATACCAATAAGTGTGAAGTGGGTCATTGCTAAAATCTCATTTTGTTTAAAATATTGTTAACCTTTTTCTCTTATAAAATTCTTGTTAATTGTCTTCGTTTCGCGTATCTCTTAGTGTAGATAACTTCTTTTTGATTTGTGGTAATGAACTGTAATGATGGTTTAATTATATCTCCATTCTCTATTTGTCTATATCTATTTATATCTCTCTTCTCAGGCAATTCCTGAGTGGGGCAATAATTCGAACGACTGGCAGCAGCATCAATGTTATCGATGTAACAGTTGCTGATACGTACATATACATACATCTATATAAATATAGAAAAGCTATTGGTCCACAACTTGCATCGACACTTTGTAGATGTGTTATATCCTTAACTAGTAAGAACTGGGCATAAAGAAAAGGACTCCCAAGTATTATACCATAAAGGAAAGGAAGCCAAAGCATTGTACATGAAGAACAGGACGCCCAAACATTATAGAAAAGGACATTCAAGCATTATGCATAGAGGAACAGGACGCCCAAGCATTATACATAAAGGAAAGATATTCAAGCAGTATGCACAGAGGACGGGACGCTCAAGTATTATGGGGCACTAAATGAATGCATGTAAGACGTACGTACTTGTCTTAAAGGCCAGAAGTTCGTCTTTGGCATCTTTAAGTCCACTATTTTCCTCTATCTTCTCCCGCACGACTGTACCCATCAAATTCTTGACATCTGTAGATACACAAATACAGTCAGTAGTACCATACACTAACATATTTAGATCCACTAGTACAGCCATCATCAGTAGTGCCAGCAGAATGATTTCATCTTTAGATACACTAGTACTCCCATCATCACCAATAGAATGATGTCATCTTTAGATACACTAATACTCCCATTATCACCAATAGAATGATGTCATCTTTAGATACACTAGTACTCCCATCATCACCAATAGAATGATGTCATCTTTAGATACACTAATACAGCCATCATCAGTAGTGCCAACAGAATGATGTCATCTTTAGATACACTAGTACAGCCATCATCAGTAGTGCCAACAGAATGATGTCATCTTTAGATACACTAGTACAGCCATCATCAGTAGTGTCAACATAATGATGTCATCTTTAGATACACTAGTACAGCCATCATCAGTAGTGCCAACAGAATGATGTCATCTGATAGAAAGCTGTTTTGAGTTCTGATCTAGAAATGTACCATCTGCTAATGGAGACATTATTCACTGCCGTACAAGGGCGTCATCTGTAGATACACAGATGCAGCCATCATCAATGATGTCATACAGTGACGCATCTGATAGAAAGCTGTTTTGAGTGTTTATCTAGAAACATTACCTGCTGGTGGAGGCATTAGTCACTGTAGTGCAAAAGTTGATAGCTGTTGAGTAAGAGACGTACACCTAACCAATACCACATAGTATCAAAGAAACAATATATTTTGATAATGATTACTAATCATTAGTTGATAGTAATACAGTACTCATAGTTGTCAGTAAAGAGATCTAATTATTAAATAGTATTAAAGAAATAATGACTGTATTATTATCACTAGTATTAACAGGTTAATATATTAGAAGAAATATTAATCAATTAATAAGTACAATAAATGTTGAGAAAATGTCGTCATTTCTAGACTGTTTAAGAAATAAGTCATTATTATACTATTATTATTGTACTATTATTAAAGAGATGATACATGTCCATGAAGACAAATAATCATTAACAGAGGGATTAAAAGGCTGATATACGTTAAATGACGTATATCAGTAGATATATTTAGAGCTGAAGAATGTCACTGTAGATAGAAATTTTAGTCTTACAGCAGCACTTTTCTCGCAAATCTCTGCTATCATGGCTGAAAGTGGGAGGGGGGATTTGTGATACCTGTACTCTATACTTCACTGATACCTGTACTTTGTACTTCACAAATACCTGTACTCTGTACTTCACTGATACCTGTACTCTATACTTCACTTTACCTGTACTCTATACTTCACTGATACCTGTACTCTATACTTCATTGCCGAATAAAGAAGTGCTACACATAGACGAATGTTCGAAGCCATCAAAGTAATATGGTTCAATCTACTTCTCTTTCTTTGGACCTCGAACGAGCTGCCTTAGTTGCCGTGCTATCAAGATACTCAGATTCTCAAATTTACGGATGTCCTTTCCACTTGACCAAGAATGAGCCAATAAAACTGACAGATGAGTGGCCTTCTCGCCGATATAATATTGACACTGATTTCACTCTGTCTGCTAGAATGATAAATAAATTGCACTTTTATTTATAATCCCAGCGATCTCGAAGTGGCTATTGAAGCCTTCGCTGATGAAGTACCAGAAAAACTGACTGCTATTGACAACTAGTTTGAAGATGTTTATATCGGTTACCCTAACCACAACAGAAATAGGCGGTCTGTCTGTGAGGGATTTGTTAATGGAGAAGATCCCACCGACAATTGTGAAGTTACCCAACGAAAACTCAAAGTAGTATTTGGAATAGATCATCTAACTATCTGGAAATTTATCAATGGAATCTGGTTTGTTCAGAAGCGTCGTGAATATAATAAGACGTGTAAAAGAGCCTCCAATGAAAAGCAAGAAATGTGCCAATGCAGACAGGAGGAAAACGAATATCTCGCAGACTATGAAGAACGCAACATTCTAGAGTATCTGCCAGACCTAGCACATAATTTGTTATTGGACAACATTCTAAAGTATCTGGCATACCTAGCACATAATTTGTTATTGGACAACATTCTAAAGTATCTGCCATACATAGCACATCATTTGTTATTCGACAACATTCTAGAGTATCTGCCATACCTAGCACATAATTTGTTATTGGATTTGTTTATATAAGTTCAAATCTAAGGATTAAAAAATCAGTTTTCAGTCATGTAATTTTAATGAATAAATTATTTAATTAAATCAAATTAATAAATACTTATATCTTTTATGCACGTTTCAAGTCGTATTATGCACTCATATATATAATGCATATTTCAAGATGTGTGTAATAAATGTATAAATAAAAATATAATAAATAATTGTTTTAAACGTTTATACCAAAAATCTTATTCCTTTCACAGGTTCTTCAGGAATACTTACTGCCCAGGTCACGAAGCATTACCTCTTTTGCGAATTCGACTTTCTCAAAGATAAAATTCATTTTCTGAAAACATAATATAAGGAAATGTCAGGAAATTATTTAAATCTATAAATATAATAAAACTGTTACGTCTTTTTGTTTGGCCAAGGTTAACTCTAAAACTACTGGATTGATTTTGATTGGACTTTTACTGTTGTGTACCTTTGTGCCCTAGAATCAAGACAGGCTATGTAACATCATGCTATTCCA
The DNA here is from genome assembly GCA_028829895.1 of Sinotaia quadrata. NCBI lineage: Eukaryota > Metazoa > Mollusca > Gastropoda > Architaenioglossa > Viviparidae > Sinotaia > Sinotaia quadrata. Next base: position 14,366,614 of record CM054180.1, on the reverse strand, counting down.
TAAGAAAGCGCACCAGTAGTCCTAACATTTCGAAAATAGTAAAGTGAGTGCGTGCAGGATCGTGGTTTGTATACAGCACGGCAGATTATAAATAGATCTGACTTCTGTGCAATTTGTTTCTGATCTTTGGCAGCACATGGATGAGATGCATGAGGTGTGAGTGGAACCTGTCATGTGAGAGGTAAAAGAATAACATTAACACTTTGCCATTAGATCTTCATGCTCTCAAAAGATAGTTGGAAACTTCACCAGTACGTGAAGAGCATTTGGTTCTGACAACAATTTGTAGTTAACAGTCTATATTCTGTTATTACTTTAATGTGCACATCAAATTTAAAACCAAATTTCAATCTAGCTTTAAAAAAAAAAAAGGATTACAACTAACACTTCAGATTTCCATAAAACGTAGATAAACAAATACAGCAAAACTACACACACACACACACACACACACACACACACACACACACACACACACACACACACACACACACACACACATTTTGGCATACTACCTATAATAAAAGATGTTCATTAAAATAATATTACTGTAAGCAACATGTTCGGAAAACTGAACCCTTGGTTGCTATGGGCAGTTCATAACTATTGACACTGAGAATAGTGGCCTTTGTGACACTAGTTTGCTGTAGTTAATGTGTGTGTGTATGTATGTATGTGTGTGTGAGTGTCCGTGCATGTGCGTGTGTGCGTGTATGCGTGCATGTGTGTGTGTGTGTGTGTGTGTGTGTGTGTGTGTGTGTGTGTGTGTGTGTGTGTGTGTGTGTGTGTGTGTGTTTGTGAATCGCTGTGTTGAGTGCAAAAACACATTTATCTGTATGTTCCTTTTGTATGCACTATTATCTGACTGCAGTCTATGAAGTCCATAAAATTTGTCACGAAAGAGGGAGGAGTAGATGGAGACTAATGGGGGGATAGGGGGTCAGAGCATTCTGAAATCATTGTCACACAATCACTCATATCTCCACCACTACTGTGCATCAATCATATCTCCTTCACTACTGTCACACATTCAATCATATCTCCTTCACCACTGTCACACATTCAATCATATCTCCTTCACCACTGTCACACATTCAATCATATCTCCTTCACCACTGTCACACATTCAATCATATCTCCTTCACCACTGACACACATTCAGTCATATCTCCTTTACCAATGTCACACACTCAATCATATCTCCTTCACCACTGACACACATTCAGTCATATCTCCTTTACCAATGTCACACACTCAATCATATCTCCTTCACCACTGACACATTTAATCATATCTCCTTCACCACTGTCACACACTCAATCGTATCTCCTTCACCACTGTCACACACTCAATCATATCTCCTTCACCACTGTCACACATTCAATCATATCTCCTTCACCACTGTCACACATTCAATCATATCTCCTTCACACTGTCACACATTCGGTCATATCTCTTTCACCTTTGCCAAACATTCAATCACACATTTAATCATATCTCCTTCACCACTGCCACAGATTCAATCAAATGTCCCTGTCACCGATGATATATCGAGTCTGCAGGATCAAAAATAACAAACTCTCACACACAGACACCTCAATGTTCTTATTAGGAGGAAAGTTTTATTGTGTATGTGGGGTAAAGTGTGAGTGCAAAAGTGTAGGTTTGAATGTATAATGTGGACAGACAGGATGAACGGACAAGCAACCACACTGTGCACTCCTTACAAAAAGCCAAATAAGACGCTTTGAATAAAGATGAATGAGAATTTATTCTCGGTAATATGTGGGGTACTTTTGCACGGCTGTTAGTCATTCATCCAGAAAACATCCACACACAACATTCATGGGGTAGGGGACCAGAGCAATGAAAATAAGATAAAAAGAAGCAAAATAATGATAATAGTGTTTAATTGAAGAATTCATAAGAACACGAGAGTTGTCTGCATGTCGGTGCCATAGTGTGCCAAGTTAGTCGATAATTATCACTAAGTCTGCAATCCGTCTGAAAAAAATGTTTACGAAACTCTAACCAATGACCTCTCTAACAATCAGATTTGGAGAGTGCATTTACCACCAGACCATAAAGAATCTAGTATTGCCACCTCAGATAAAAGGCCTTTCTATCAAGGAACAAAGTAAAAAATGTTATTTTCAACCCTCACTCATTCTTTAGCTCCTGAGAGTCACGATTAGGGGCCAAAACGGTTGTTGTGTACAGTTGTTTTGAGAACCGGTGACCAAAACTGCAGCCATTTACAGTTGTTTTGAGAAATAATAACATGTCAAGAGTGCATTGAATAAAGACTCTAAATTAACACACCACAGAAATCAAATTATATATATATATTTAAAATTTGGAAATAACGAATGTTTGATTTAAAACAAAATATCAAAGAAATAAGGACTTCACTCTTACCCCAACAGTAGAATCGATGAAGGTTTTAACATCATCAACAGCATTGTTGATGATTGTCTCGCTCTCATCTAAAGCTTGGCCCAAGTGATCATTTGTTGTTAGAGCTATGATGTTAAAAGTACTGTAAAATGAGATGATAAGCACACTAAAATGAGAGTATAAGTGCTGTGAAGAGATATTATAAGCTCTGTAGAGAAATATTAAAAGCACTGTAAAGTGAGATTATAAGCACTGTAAAGAGATATTAAAAGTACTGTAAAATGAGATGATAAACACATCAAATGAGATTAAAAGCACTGTAAAGAGATATTAAAAGTACTGTAAAATGAGATGATAAACACACTAAAATGAGATTATAAGCACTGTAAAGAGATATTAAAAGTAGTGTAAAATGATATTATAAGCTCTGTAAAGCACTGTAAGAAGACATTATAAAGCCTGTCAAGAGATACTGATTTCAAATTACACACCAATACTAAAAGTAAAGTGCAACAATATCTAATTTATATATTTCTATAGACAAATACACACACACACAGACAGACATACAAAAATGTAAAGCTGTTATGCTGTCATCACTGTGGCAAATGACTTTTAAAATAGCTCTTATGCAGAGAAATATGTCTATTGCCCAAATCTGAGTTATTCTATATAAACACACACACACACACACACAGACATACAAAAATTTAAAGCTGTTATGCTGTCATCAATGTGGCGAATGACTTTTAAAATAACTCTTATGCAGAGAAAGATATCTATTGCCAACGTCTGATTTATTCTATATGAACACCCCACGACACCCACTCTCTCCCTTTCTCTCTCTCACCCACACATACATGCACGCTCACTTATATACACTCACACATTTAAACATTTAAAGTTTCTACTTTCTTCAATTTCAATAGATGACAAAGTAGAGAAATAAATCATCTTACATAATGTTCGAGAGATTTTAATACACCTTTTGATTAACATTGCGATACCGACAAGATTTCAGGATAATGTCTTCCAAAGTCACAGATACAGAGAGTTCTCAGATCTCACTGTCTCATTTAGTCTTCCATTCACTGGCATCAGTATACATAGCGTTCTCAAATGATACTCTATGGTATGTGTATGTAAGTCTATCATTGTGATATATACACGAGTACTAACTCTCTCTCTCTGTGTGTGTGTGTGTGTGTGTGTGTGTGTGTGTGTGTGTGAGTAATGCATAATATAAAGAATTTATTGATGTTTCCGAAGGAAAAAAATGCATATAAATGACTAACGTTTCTGCTAGCTTATCTGTAACTTTTATGATGATAATGTCCACCTCCCAAAGCCATGATGATAATGCCCATCTCCAAAACTTTATGATGGTAGGCCTAAGTCTTACTTCCTAAAGCCATGATTATAATGCCCACCTCCAAAACTTTATGATGGTAGGCCTAAGTCTTACCTCCTAAAGCCATGATGATAATGCCCACCTATGAAACCCCATAGTTTCATTACCTGTACTGTGGTTTTGCTATACTTGCATTCGGCACTATCTCGCGCATTACTAAACTTTCTCTTCGTCTGGAGCATTACCAGTGTACCCGAGAATATGAACTCTCTAGTCTTGTGAAATGTTGAAGTGTACCTGATAATGTGAACTCTCTAGTCTTGTGAAATGTCGAAGTTGTACCTGATAATGTGAACTCTCTAGTCTTGTGAAATGTTGAAGTGTACCTGATAATGTGAACTCTCTAGTCTTGTGAAATGTTGAAGTGTACCTGATAATGTGAACTCTCTAGTCTTGTGAAATGTTGAAGTGTACCTGATAATGTGAACTCTCTAGTCTTGTGAAATGTTGAAGTGTACCTGATAATGTGAACTCTCTAGTCTTGTGAAATGTTGAAGTGTACCTGATAATGTGAACTCTCTAGTCTTGTGAAATGTTGAAGTTGTACCTGATAATGTGAACTCTCTAGTCTTGTGAAATGTTGAAGTGTACCTGATAATGTGAACTCTAGAATCTTATGAAGTGTTCGGTTGCATCAGAGAAGTGACTGAAGCAAATCCAGCACATATATTTCTATTAGGTTCTTGTTCACGTAATTATCCCATTATCGTCGTCTTCATCATCGTCATCATCGTCATTATTATTATTATTATTATTATTATTATTATTATTAAATTCTCACATGCAAAAAATGAGGAAGATGCCAATAAATATTGACAAGCTTATCATGCGGTTGTAGTCTGCGTCTAGTGTGGAGGCCAAGCAGCTCTCGCTATAACAACAAAGGCAAGCTACAAAATGGCAGAAAACCGCGAAGTAGACAATCCCAAGAATTATGTGAGCCAGGACGAAGAGAGTAAAGAGAATATAACTCAAGATGAACTGAAAACAAGAAAGAAAAATAGACATACTTGATGGATAGGCTAATGGGATGGATTTTGTGTGGATGGAATGATGAACAGCAGAAGAATGGGTTGATGGAGCAATAGATAGATAGATAGATAGATAGATAGTGTGGTGGGAAAAATGCAAATTAATGCACTTAATTAATTAATTTAATTAATATTTAACTAATTCTTCATTTTAGTAATTTTAAATTTCAATTTGCGTCATTCAAATCTCAACGTGATGAGTTTTGAAACAAACAACTCTGACCTACATCCAGAGTGAGTTATTGTTGAAGGTCACTGATTCTTACATAACTCAGATTAATTTTAGCAAACAAGTTCGCCCTACCTTTAGTGTTTGTGCAGTCAACCCTATCTATTCGGACAAAGCTTTAGGATCAACTCTGTTCTAGCCTTAAGGCTGATAAATTCTAGAATCTTCCAGACGAACCCTAGAATCACATTTAAGGGCAAATTCGAAATTGAACCCTCACTCTTGTTAAAATCATCGGGGTCCCGCGTGTGACGGTTTCGTGGTTAGAGCTGAACAGAAAGGTATGTCCGAGAATAGTGATTGTCATTTAACTGATTTTAATATTTGCTTAAAATCTGTTTGAATTATGTTTTAAATATTTTTAACAAGTTTAAACTATGTCATTTTTATTCTCGTTTAAACAAAGAATCAGATGAAAGAATTGTAAAAAGGAATTTTAAATGAAGAAATGAGAATAAAAGTACAGGTTACAAATATTTGAAGCACAAGACATGCGCGCCATTACGTTTCTTCTGTCAACAGTTAGCAAGCCGTTCCGTTCCTGTTGTCTTCCACTCCATTTTCCTTTTTGCTGAGATGCAAGATTCAAGTTCTACTTGCAAGCAAGCCGTTTGTTTCTGCTGATGTGCAAGCGTTGGTAAACTTCATCCCTTGCTGCCATCAAGCTTCGCTTATCTCGACATTGCTTATGTCGACATTTGTATGAGTCGACGGTTGAAGTTCAAAGTTTTACTTCCTCGTTGACAACTATTAACTGCCATTGGATTTTCTGAAGGTGCTGAGATCCATGAGCAGGACAAATTCTTGTTGGGACTCTGTGTAGATTCTAAGAGAAGTGTGGGATGCTGCGTGTGTGCTATGACGTACCTGGAGAGTACGACGAACATTGTCTTCTAATTGGAAAAAGATTCATAGACAACCAGTTACACTTGCTTGAAAAATTGGGTCCACTCAAGAAAGCCGAGTTACTGTGGGGAGCTGCTGTGAGGAGCATAAGTCGGACTCTGCCAAGTAACTGTTGGAACCGTAAGAGCCTAATAAAAGGGTCAGGTGTTGGAAACTAGAACTGTGAAGCTTTATCCACTTATTTTATTCATGGACAGTGGTGAAGACTGAGTTTTGAGCATTGTGCAAATTCGGACAAGACACTGATTTGTGTTTATACAGTGTAATTCGTATTGGACAAGAATTGTGGCTAAGTGCTTGTGTTGTACATTCTGTGCGGATTATTCAAACATTCATGTGACGGTATGCAGAACTGTTATCAGGCAAGGCCATTATCACAAGACTCTTAACTGCCAGCCAACCCTAACCAAGAACAAGACTACCGCTCACAGGCCGCTATCAGGTGAATCATTACTATGAATTTTCTGTGTAATCTGTACATGTTTTTCATGATTTCTTAAATTCCTTATCTATTTCTGATTCTTCTCTTTAATGCCTTACATTGAAAATAACTGTATTATTTATTTAGTTAGCTTATTGACATTGAGAACTTGTGTAAGCTAAACTAAATTGTGAAGATATTTCTTTGATGTAAAATTCCTAGTAATTGTTCTATGGAATTGACATGTTATAATTTTCTTGATTGATTGAATTCTATGTGCTTGATGAGATTGTGATTCTGATAAAGTGCCTTGTGTGTAATTTTGATGACATTGATTGTAAAACTATTTTTAACTGTTATTTATTGTTTTCTTTATTAAATTGTTGAATTATAACTATCCACTTTCGTTATATTGATAGAGAGGAGCTTGTGCATGACGATGGGTGGGGGCTGCCAACGACGTAACAACAATAGAAAGACTGTTAAGTGCAAGTTTGGGATAGTTCCCGTTGACGTAGAGAGCTTATATGTGAGGGGCTGGATTAAAGACAAAGACTGACAAGATAATTCAATTAAGGTCTGTTAATCTAGACAGGTAACACTTGGACAGAGAGTTAATTAGTTAGCAGACTGTTCCAGGGATTGACCTAGTTGTTCTCGTGACCGCAAAGACAAAAGACCCCTGTCGGGTGACTGTGCATGCTATTTGCATGAGAGGATTATTGTTTATGTATTAATTATGAAATAAATATCATAAATTAATAATTAGCAACTAACAGACAATCACACACCCTTTTCACAGATAGATAGACAGACAGACACAGATAGATAGATAGATAGATATGGAGAGAGAGAGAGACTAGTGCACAAATGAAAGGATAAGTGACGCAGAAGGATGGACGGGAGGGAAAGACAGCTCACTGAATGGGAGCAGTTAGAATGGACGTATGAAGGAACAAATAATTAGACAAGTGTACAAACATATAAATAAATACTCAAGTGATTAATTACATCAGTCCCGGTGTATCTATTAAAGGTACCCCTTTTCAAAGAAACAGCAAAACCTGCAAGTAAAAATTATAAGAAAGAAAATTAGCTTATAATACATTCCCATTTCAAATCAGATTAATTAAAAATAGTATATATATATATATATATATATATATATATATATAGAAACAATATATATATATATTGAAACTTTGAACCATTGTTTTTGTTGTTTCTTACATTAATTTTTCATATTTATTTATTTGTGCTGATTGTCTACGATTTTCGTGAAGAAATCAGAAATGACGGCCCATATTCCTGGGGATTAGCAATCCTACCCCAGTAAGACCAGAATTGAAAGACAGGCAAGTAAAGAATGAATGAAATGGGAATATGTAGCTGATTGATGGGAATATGTAGCTGATTGTTGGGAGTATGTAGCTGATTGTTGGGAGTATGTAGCTGATTGTTGGAAGTATGTAGCTTATTGTTGGAAGTATGTAGCTTATTGTTGGAAGTATGTAGCTGATTTTGGGAATACATAGATGATTATTGGAAATATGTAGCTGATTGTTGGAATGTTGAGACTAAGTGTCTGTCAGAAGCTAATGAATGAGTATTGTGATTGACTGATGTACGAATTATGAACTGGAAGGAAGCAAGGGCCTTCTTGCTCAGTGTCCAAGTCTGTTATTGGGAAATCCAAAAGAGAAGGCAGGATGGGGGTGATGACAATTGAGAGCGTGCGGTTTCAAACGCAGTAGTCATACGTGATAAGTCGGCCGACTGGGGAGAATAAGGAAAATAATATCAGATCTGAGGTAAGATTTGATTAGTGTCCTGTCGGATGATTTAGGTTCTAGTCGAGGTAAGTATTGATTAGTGTCCAGTCGGATGATTTAGGTTCTAGTTGAGGTAAGTATTGATTAGTGTCCAGTCGGATGATTTAGGTTCTAGTTGAGGTAAGTATTGGATGAATGTGTGGTGTGTGTAATTATATTTATTGTGTTCCCGTATTTCTGCGCATGTTTCATTATATTTATTGCATTTCCGTATTTCTGTATGCGTTCAATTATATTTATTTATTACCGTATTTTTGTGTACGTTTAATTATATTTATTATTTTATATATGTCTATGTGTGTTTAATTATATTTATTGTACTCCCGTATTTCTTTTGTGTGTGTGTGTGTGTGTGTGTGTGTGTGTGTGTGTGTGTGTGTGTGTGTGTGTGTGTGTGTGTGTGTTTAATTATATTTATTGTACTAAGCTGTTTGTAAGGTCGTATATTTCTATTGCATGTGGTTGCAGTGTTTTTTCTAACACATTGTTGCACTATCAAACTTACGGCTGGCTGGAAAACTGGTCAGTAGGTTGCATAGAAGTCAGCCTGTTATTGGGGGTAAACGTTGATTAACTGTGACTGAGGTAATGCTGATTAATTTATTACTTAAGTGAAAACGCTGATTAATCTGTTACTGAGGTAATGATGATTAATCTATTCCTTAAGCAAAAACGTTGGTTACCTGTTACTGAGGTAATGCTTAAGTAAAAACGCTATTTAAGCTGTTACTAAGGTAAACGCTGATTATCTTGTTACTGCGGTGTGATGTTGTTGAGCTGTGAATTTGCAAAATAGTGAAGCTGTAAAGTGCTATTGTAATTGTGTGGTGTTTATATATTCTAATTATTAATTTTTTATTTTGCATTATGTTCGTAAATACTTGGTGAATTTTATTTTTCTGTATTTTCAATGATACTATTAATAGCTTATGGCTAATCTATCTCTTGATTGTAGAACAGTGCTGTTCTTGCATTAATATGTTTGTTATTGTACTATTAAAACAGTCCTTATTTTCCAATTAATTAATAGGAGTTTTGGATTGAATATGCGAACTTAGGATGAAATGGAGGCGGGGACGAAGAAGCAGATGTGACCAATTCAAAGCGGGGCGAAAATGACTCTTGAATATAGTCATAAAGAAAAGCGTCATCGGAGTACATCATTATGATGGATAGGAAAGCCGAAGGCTATATTGAAACTGGCAATGTTCCGTGAAGTGTAGAGAGAAAAACTCACCGAACATTAATGCTACTGGTTTAAGTATGTAGTGCATTGATAATGCAATAACATCTGTTCGTACATGTGTTTGATTCATCGACACTTGAAGAGGACTGGGGAAACTGAAATGTTACATTAATACGTGTTTTATCGTGTTTTATCGTGTTTTATCGTGTTTTATCGTGTTTTATCCCCTGGGTGGGCATGAGGATGCGCCTCTGGCACAGAGATAAATTAAATTATGTCTGTTTCTTTCATTTGCTTTTTGCACCTGGAGAACGTAGGATTTTTCTATTTTCTAGTGATAAGTGATATTTAAATTAATGTTTGATAATGAATTCGGATCTGTATACCCTTAGACATAGTCACAGATAGATAGACAGAATGACGGATGGATAGATAGATAGATAGATAGATAGATAGATAGATAGATAGATAGATAGATAGATAGATAGATAGATAGATAGATAGATAGATAGATAGATAGATTTCAGAAATAGTAAGCATGAGAGAATCTTCTATTGAATTTTAAAATTAAATCTGAAAAGCGAAATAGAATAATGGTGAATGTATATTACAATGGAACTGATCTATCAACGCTTTGTTTGTTTTAAAATTTAATTTCCATGAATTATTTTGGAAAACAATAATAATACTGTGCTCGTTATACATATAAACTATTTACATAATAAAACGTTCTACATATATATATTGAACACACAATCTTTAGAAACTACACACACACACACACACCATACGCACACTCTTCACAAACACACATACACATGCACAATATACAATATACATAGGACCTCCACACACACACACACATATATATAAGCACTTGCACCATACGCCCACAATATGTAGTCTTTTCACGTGTATAGTACACAATACATAGGCCCTACACACATACGTACACAACTTTGTAGACCCTAGCCATACACCATACACACCATATAATGGTTTACAAATGCACTATACATACAGTAGGTAGGCCCTACATATACACCACTCACACATATAAAGTCTCTAACATACACTGTACACGCACAATAATGCAGGCTCTACACACGCAGTCTATACACACACTATACAGGTCCTACAAATATCCTATATGCAGGTTTTACATAAACACAGTACACAACACATATATTTTAATACACACAAATACAACACATGGGCCCAAAACGTACACTATACAAACAGTACATACCTATACATATACTGTACATGCGCGATACATATATACACACACTATATATATATATGCCCACCATAATATATATTGTGTCCTACGCTTGCACAATTTTAGCAAATGTTTAACTTAATTGTCACCACTGCTCTTACCATACGGATAATTGGAACCATAGATTGACCTTTCTGTTCCTCTAGCCATAGAGTGCCACAACCACAACCCATTATCAATTATATCGGTCTGGGACTTATACTGGCCCTGGCTGGTGGTGGACTCGCCAAATATGATGTTGCTATCGCCATCCGCGAAACTGCCCCACGAGTCCCGTATTGTCCCATTCAAACCGAAATTTATCTCTGCATTTCCGATCAGGCTTGTGTGTGGGTAGAGTAAGAGTACGGGTACAAAGAGCATATGCATTCTGATAGTTCTGGAACTAAGACAAGGAAAACAGAACGCGGTGCACTGTGAGGCATGTTAATTTCAGAAAAGATGTATCTAGATCACAAAAAGTTTTTTTACAATACCAGAATGTTAATTTCACATACACACAAACACACACCACTTCCTTCTCTCTATCTCAATTTTCTCTCTCACACACCCTCTCTTCTCTCTCTCTCTCTTTCAGTTCTCGCACACACTCTTTCTCTTCCTTCTCTCTCTATCCCAGTTCTCTCTGTCTCTCTCACATACACACACACTTTATCTTCTTTCTCTCTCTCTCTCTCTCTCTCTCTCTCTCTCTCAGTTCTCGCACACTCTTTCTTCCTTCTCTCTCTCTCTCTCTCTCTCTCTCTCTCTCTCCCAGTTCTCTCTGTCTCTCTTTCTCTCTCTCACATAATTTCTTCTCTCTCTGAGTTCTCACACAAAAACACACACTCTCCCTCTCTTCCTCATCCCTCTTTCTCAGTTGTAATTCATAAAACACACACACACACACATTCTCTTCGCTCTTTCTATCTCAGTTCACACACACACACACACACACACATTATCTCTTTCTTTTCTTTCTCTCTCTCAGTTCATATCCCTCCCTCCCCCTTTATTCTCTCCCTCTTTTCTCTCTCACACACTCTCTCTCTCTCTCCCTTCTCTCGCTCACACACTCATACTATCTCTTCCTTCTCTCTATCTCACACACGCACATACACTTTTTCCTTCTCTCTCTCAGTTCTCTCTATCTCATACACGCACATTCACTTTTTTCTTCTCTCTCTCAATTCTCTCTCTCAGTTCTCTTTCTCTCACACGCACACACACTCTCTGTCTTCTTTCTCTCAGTTCTCACAACCACATACACAAATCTGTGGCCGAGTAAATTTGCCTCTCCCATGTTTAGATTTAATTGTTATAGAAATTGTCGAAATGACCCGACCTTGAACACTTTTAATGGTGGTATTTTTGTGTCAGAGTTGGAGTAAATCGAATATGCTAGAAATTGCTGATACAATCCAAACTAGTTCCATCTGCATAAGTAATTTTTATTATCCAAAGGTTAAGATTTACATTTTATTTTGTGTTATGATGGAATCTTCACCGGTAGTGTTTGAAATTTACTCCTAATAGAACAGATGTTAACACTATGGTTAACATCTCAAAATGATTGTGGTATGTGGCGGAGTGAATTTGCCTATCCCTATTTCTAGCCTTAATTGATATATAAATTGTTAAATTGTCGAAGTGACCCTACCTTGGGTACTCCTTATGATGGTATTTTTGCAAGGATCAGAGTTATCCAATGGTTAAGATTTAGAACGAGAGCACCAGTAGGTTGAAACCAAAAGTTTACCTGCTGTAGAGAATTCTATTGTCTAATCACTCGAATTTGGAGTGACAAAAAGTTCTGGTCATGAAAGACGGCCGTTAGCTTAATGGTGAGTTAACTGACTGATTAAGAGAGAATGGATTTAGAAATATTTCATTCATTATGCTTTTGATATGTTATATTTGTGATTTACTAGATGTATTAGGTGAGTAGACTATTATTTCTACAATTTTTTTAACTAAGATGTTCGTATATGGTATGCTAAACACTTGACATTGCTTCTAGTGAATGTGTTCATAAATTGATATGCTGTATTTATTATGATGTGTGCATGTATTGGGCTAATAAATACTGTTGCAGGAAATTGTTAAGTTGAGACTTGAGTGTTATAAAGAAAGGAGTTTAAACCGATAGGTTTGAAACTTAGTGTTGCTCCCTGATTGTGTTTTTTTTCAGATGAAGCAGCCTTTTCTTTTTGTATATGATTTGAAACTCCTGGTTTACTGTTTGTAAACTGCTATGACTGGCTGTGGCAAGGGCAAGGAGTAGTGTGTAAGTGTAAAAATACACTACACTCTATTGATGTATGACGGCAAGATATGCTGACTACATGAGCAATTTCTGGAGTAGAGAAGTTGCTGGAAATTATTTATTGTTCCACTTGAAGGAGTTGAAAAGGTTAACTGGATAGAATAAGTATCAGAGTAGTGTTGTGGAAGTGATGTAATAACAGAGGGCAATAACTTGTGACATTGTTGCAAAAGCATGTGCAAAAGACTATTGAGACAACCTTAAACCAGGTTATGCAGAAACTATATATCTAATAACTATTTCTGTTCTCTGATAAGAACAATCATTTGATTTGTATTGACATTATTTTGATAATTGTATTTTTGGATATATACTGTGTAGACAATATTTCTCAAATGTTGTCTACATAGAAATAATTGATGTCAAGTAATCTATTTCATTGTATTTTTCATATGTTTAACAATTGTTGATTTCATAAATTTATTGTTAATTTTATTGGCCTTCTTACACATATTGACAACCTTATGTTGGAGAAGAAAGTGGGTGGATGGGGGCTCACTAAATATAGATTAAAGATGGATTTTGTATTCTCCTGTAGTAAGAGGTTTTCTACCTGCACAATATTGTGTGACAGTAAATGTTTGTCTTAAAGTGGTAGAAAAGAGAAACCGTTTACAGCACCCGCAATATCTGTCAAGTAGGAGCCACGAGTGGTGTCTGCTGGAAAATTATTAATAACATAAATTAAGATTCTCATCAGTTATAATTAGTTATGGATGATTAAATAATCATAACAATTAACTAGGTGGCGTTGGCGTTCACACACACACACTCTCTTCGTTCTCTAAGTTCTCATACAGACACACACACATACACACACAAACACACACACACACTCACACACACGTACATACATAGATATATATAACACGTATTCACACCTATATCAGCTGTCTCTCAAACATGAATTTACACAGGTGCACACACACACACACACACACACACACACAAACATCATTTATAGAATTGCAAATGTGGGCTTCCAATGTTACACGCAAACTTAATATCTGAGCATGTTAGATGTAATGGTTTTGCTAGATCGAAAAACATTATGCCCTACATGGTATCCTTTAGATATATAAGTGTTGAAATGTCATATTGACGTAGTAGACATTAGGCATTATTCATAATATAATAATATCATTAGAGTATTTAGCAATAAAATTGCTTGTGGATCCATCACAATCGGTCACACCTAGAAACATATTATTCATAGCCAGAAAATAAATTAAACAATAAAGAGCGATACATCTCTTACTAGAAAGTTGATATTATATCTACACACAAACACACACAGACACACACACACACACACACACACACAAAGCAGTAATAATACTTACCATTGTGCATTATAAATAGATCCGGAGAGGGAATAGACGTACAATATTTATAGCAACAGTTTGTACTCTTTCGTGACGTATTCAATGCGCGTGATTGCGTCATGCGGTATGAGTAATACTAAAAGCATCATTGACAGTTGAAATGTGAGCTTGGTATAATCTGACCTTATCCCAGGGAAACTTACAGAAATAGCAAAATTAAGACAATTCGATTGTATTGCTTTACGTTTTTTTCTGACACTGTACTTTTCTTTTCTGTTTTTTTTTTCTTACCACAGCGTACCCATTCTTTTATTGGAGCCTGAATAGTAGGTAGCAAAGGATTAACTTTCTTCTGTGCTTGAGTGTTGGAAACTCTTATTTCACATTCCCTTGTAAATCTGCTTATTGTTTTATTGTCTTTTTAATTTGTTTTATGATGTTTGACTCTTGGTGCTTTATGTTAAATTAAATTTAGAATTTTAGAGGTGTATGGGATTTACTGTTACTTGTGTTGAAGGGGCCTTCTACCGATTCAGTTTCGTAAACGAGATTTTTTTCTACATGACTCTAAAATCCGTTGTACTAACAGACATAATGTTGAACATATTCACCTTTTATTTTTAATTTTATCTACAAACATACTCACCCTCCCACCTCACCACCACTTAATGTGCATGGAAATAATATTGCTATATAGTTCTGAGACTACAAAACTAGCATATTTTTGTGTTTTGTTCTGTTTGTGCATTTGATATCGTTGAAAACACATAAACAAGATAAATTTAACAGTTTTATTCGGAACTCAGTCAGTGTGTGTGGTACGATGTAATGGCGGCCATAACGTCTCTCTAACGTTTTTCCCACGTGCCGGAAGTATGTAATTGCGACCATAATGTCTAAGGTTTTTCCCACCTGCCGAAAATATGTAATGGCGGCCATAACGTCTCTCTAAGGTTTTTCCCATCTGCCGGAAGTATGTAATGGCGGCCATAACGTCTCTCTAAAGTTTTTCCCACCTGCCGGAAGTATGTAAACTAATTACTACGACAACATATCCAGGAGGGATGTCACTATGACAACGACACTACAATCCTCTTCCTTTCGAATACAAGCATCTCGATGTATTAATATTATCGATGGACAATTTAATAATCCTATTTCTTAATTCAAAATACTGCAAAATGGATAATTGCTTGTTGATGAATTAAAATTATTTCACTCTTCGATTAAATTTTAAAGTTCTTCGTTTTTCGTCTCAAATAATTATATTCTGTCAAATCTTGGCTTTTACTTCAAATCTTTTCTTGACTGAAACTTTCAAATTAACTTTGAAAATAATAAATTCTTAACTCAAACTATTTTCTGAGTGAACTGTTAATCAACGTGGATCCAATTGACCCTTAATTTAACATTAGCTAACTTCATAACTTTAAGAATAACGTAAAGGACATTGACTATCATCATGTCTTTGCAATAAGTTTATATCTGTTTTATTTGTTAACCATAACAAAGACATCAAATTTCGTTGGCATTTTCTTTAGTCTGGCTGGTTTCTTCTTAGTAATAGAGTACTTTAATTGGAAACCTCAAGCTGTGCTGATGTCGGCAAAGACTGTGTACTGCTTGGATTCTGCATCATTTGGAGTGTTTGTGGGGTTTTTTTGACTACTCTGCGATTCTCTAACAACACTGACATACACACAAATACACATAGTCATCATCATCTTTCTCTAGCGGTAATCAATGACATACACATATATAAACACCGTCATCATCATTCTTGTCTAATAGTAATCATTTACGCACACATATACATACACACGCCGTCATCATCATTGTTATATAACATCAAACACAGACGCACTCGCACACACATACACACAGAGATTATCATCATCATCATCGTTATCTAACAGCAATCATTGACACACACACATAAACACGCACACTCACACCGTATTAATTCTTAATATCTACAGCAATCATTCACACACACACACACACACACACACACACACATACATTTCGTCATGACCATTATTGTCTAACAGCAATCACTGACATTCACAGACACACAGATTGTCATCATCATTATTCAGAAATCACTAGCACACACTCACACCATATTCATCATTATTTTCTAACAGCAGCAATCATTGACACGCTCACTCACTCACACTCACACACACACACACACACACACACACACACACACACACATCGTCGTCATCATTATTGTCTAACAGCAAAGGTTTACACACCAGCAGTGAGGTGTTTCTTTATTCTATTTCATCAGTTCACTACGAAAGAATGTTAATGTCCTAAATATACATTGTAATTAAATAGACTCATAACATGTTAATGTCCTAAATATACATTGTAATTATATAGACTCATAACGTGCTTTATTATTTATATCAGAAAAATAAACCCTACAACTGTTCTGTTTTCTGAATTTCCCTACAGTTTATTACGCGTACCATTGGTCCAGACTAAAATTTCATTGAATCATCACCTTCACCCTTTGGACGATCGTTCAGTGTGTTGTTGTATTTGTAGTCAGAGTCGTCAAAATTGCTCATCTGACTTCACAAGCATCCTGGCACTCTGCCAAAGTCAGAAAATTGTTGGCATTACCGCCACACCCACCATAATTGAATTCTTTGCAAGAACCGCTAGCAGCATCGTAATAAAATCGAGGAATAATTGCGTCACACGGCCCAATTTCCTGTTCCAGCGAGCACTGGGGCGGGTCTGGCAGCAAGCAAAAAATGTGTAATTAAGCGTGTGTCAAAAGAAACCGTTATTTTCTTTTCTAATTAATTTATTTCTAGATTTTTCGGTTATTGATTAATTGTTACATTTTACATATTTAAACTAAAATTTAACTGTAGCAACAGTAAAAGAAGTCGCAGTAACTGTAATAGGATCAAAGTACGGATATAGACGAAAATGATAACCATGACAATATTCCGTTATTCTCGAAACGTTATTATGTTGATAATCGTGATATATAATTATGATTAATTATGACCGTATTAGCTTCAATCAATTGATCTATATTAGAGCTTTACAACGTCCCGAATGTGTTCACAGCTCGTCGTCTTCATTATCATCATCATCACCGTATTTCTTTAATTAAATAACGCAGTGTATTATTTGTAAATGTACTTTTGTGTGTTTATGTGTGCATGAATATGTATGTTTGCGGATGTATTCTTTTGTTTGTTGCTTTTGTGGGTATGTGAGTGAGTGCGTGCATTTGTGTATCTGCATGTGCAAGTCCTGATAACACGCAAAATTCTGTCGAAAATCACTTTTAACATCTTTTGATGAGACTGGACGCTCTTTCTCCCTTGACCATGAGTGTTTAATATATCTCCACCAGACCTGAACGCTCTCCCATGACAATCAGTATTTAATATATCTCCACCAGACTGGACGCGCTCTCCACCATCAGTGTTTGACATTTCTCGATTAGACTGGACGATCGATCTCTCTTTTTCGATCATCAGTGTTTAATTTCTCTCAATCAGACTGGACCTCTCTCTCGACCATCAGTGTTTAATATCTCTCTGTTATATTGGACGCTCTCACTTCGACCATCAATGTTTAACGTCCCTCAGACTAGACTTCTCTCGACCATCAGTGTTTAACGTCTCTCGACCAGACTGGACGCTCTCTCTCTCTCTCTCTCTCTCTCTCTCTCTCTCTCTCTCTCTCTCTCTCTCTCTCTCTCTCTCTCTCTCTCTCTCGGTCATGAGTGTTTAACGTCTCTCGAACAGATTGGACATTCGTACACTCAGGCTACGTCGCCAGAACAGTTATGAAAATAATCATATCGTGATATATTTTTTTCACCTGCATATATTTTTTCAACAGCATCAAACTGCATAATATGCGTGTAGTTTGAATTTCAAATACAGATATATTTTTACTTTCATACTGACGAGTTCTTTTTTTGCAATTCGAACGGAATGCACTTTGTGTTTCAACAAATGTTTGCAATTCGAACGGAATGCACTTTGTGTTTCAATAAATGTTTGCAATTCGAACGGAATGCACTTTGTGTTTCAATAAATGTTAGCAATTCGAACAGAATGCACTTTGTGTTTCTATAAATGTTGCGTTTCAAGGTTGAAACAAATGGGCATCACCTACTTTCCACTCATTGAATACGTGAGCGTATAGATGTCTGTAGTTCTGGACAAAGGATAGAGATTATCTCCCTTTAGCATAGCCATAACCACGAAGACACGAAGGTTCACTCACTGTGACATACAAGTCACGTCATACACATAATCCAAATAAAACTGATCTTCAGTGCTCAAAATCGTTCTTGTTAGTAATTATTGAAACGCCGGACAGACATAATGATACTTTATTTCGAGAAAGATTATTATTGTCAAATGACCTTTTGCCCTCGTGAACTGTTTTTAGATTTAACCTTTACAGCAACTCTGAGATATTAAACTGATAATGTGTGTCTGAAAGCAAGGAACAATTCGTGATAAGTGAACAGTAATTTCCCCTTCATTCTTCTCTTGGTGTTACACCTATAGAGTGCACAATGAAATGACCTTCAGGCTGTAATAATGAAGGTCGTCTAGCGCCTGGCACCGAAATGGAGAACTCAGGAGCAGAACAAAGTGTAGACTGGTATAAACAAGAAAACAGTATATGACACAAATAGAAGTCTTATTGGCAGAAATGAACAAATACAACACATTTTGCAACCATTTAAAATAAATTACTTTAATGAAGCAAAAACTCAGAACAAAGAAGATGGCTGGCGAATTTAAACCCATACCTTAGACCAAGTCCATAAACGTTGTTTGCAACATCATTCGTATTGATGTGCTCAGATTCAAAGTCGAAATAAAGGCAAAAACAACAGTGAAATAATAATCATTCTAAATTCCACAGTTGCAACAAAGACAAAAATGCCAATAATAATAATAATAATAAAGACATATCACCAAAGCAAACAACGTACAAATAGTTGAAAGAGGCAGGATTGAAAGCAGAAACAGAAGCACTCATAACAGCTGCACAAGATCAAGCACTCAACACCAAATCACACAACACGAAAATCATGAAAATCTCAAATGATTCCAAATGTAGACTCTGCAAATCAACAGAAGTCGTGGAAAGAGGCTGAACGATAATAATAATAATAATAATGCACATTGAAACCAGAGAACATAAGAGTTGTTCCCTTTTTAAAGCAACAATGTAACGTGATTGCATGTTTCCCACTTAGACGCTTCAACCTTGGAAATTCCCTGTCACTCCATGCGGTTCTTGCGAAGCATCCCATAATACTCTTTCCGAACGGAATCTCCACGCATTCAGTGATGAACTTTCTGCGTACATTTACTTTATTTCTGTCGTGCACGCTGCCTCGCACTCCTCCATCGTCAGGTAGTTGTTGGCGTTGCCAGTGCAGCCGTCGTAGCCAAAGGACTCACATTGCTGCGTGTCGGTGTTGTAGAAGAAGCGCACATAGTAGGCGTCACATATTCCGGGGCCTGGTTTTTCGACACAACCTGTTTCACGAAATTGTAAGCGTCAAGCTGTGGGAGGATACCGAATCGGCAAAAAGGCTCTTCCATTCAACCGTGGTCGAATAAAATAATATATATGACATATGAGGTGTTTTGTCGTTAATAAGTAAACAAATCTCTAAACGCGTTGCTGTGCTGAATAAACCCACACACGGCACAAAATAAACACAGTATTATAACATATACAAGGTCGTGCGGTGAATAAGCGCGTGGAGAAAATACTAAATACACGTTGTAACACATAATTCTTAATAAATTTCTAGCACAAAAGATACTGGTAGATTCAACACGGGATACTTAGAGTGAAAATAATGGAAAATATGGAAAATAAACAGAGAATATCGTTAGAACAGGGACTGGTGCTGTAGTGTGTGGGGTAGGGGATTTTAAGAGCTTTATGAAACATGTTGTGGTGTGATTATGTCTGAATTCTGAGGGAAGTTCGTTACAGATGAAAGGACCCCAAGATGAAAAAGAGTGTTGACCATAGGTTTTCATTTTCATGATAGGTACACTAAGGGCACAGATGTCGGAATTAGAACGGAATGGTCGACATGGCGTATGGGCATGGAAGAGATCGGATAGGTATCTGGGATGGAATCAGTCAACGAAGCAGAGTGAAGAAACTTGTGCTTGATTTTGTAGTGAACAGACAACCCATGTCCGGAATGAACAGACAACCCATGTCCGGAATGAACAGACAACCCGTGTCAGGAAAGAACAGACAGCCTGTGTAGTGTACGGATTGGAGTGAACATTCGGCCAGTGGAGCGAACAGGCATTAGTGTAGGGAGTAGAGTGAACAGACAACCAGTAGAGTGAGTGAACAAACAATTGTGTAGAGAGTGGAGTGAGCATATAGCCAGTGGCGCGAACAGGCAGTAGAGGGAGTGGAGTGAATGGACAGTGAGTGGAGTGGAGTGGAGTGCACAGACAGCTAGTGTTAAGAGCGGAGGAGAGAAGAGTTGTTCGCTAGAGATCCGAGCTTCTATATTTAGAATTTGTGAAGTTTCTGCAGCAAGCAGCATAGTGAACCAGACAGAAGAGAATTGCAGTAGCCAACTCTTGACAGCACTAATGAACGCATGACACATTTTGCGGCTTGGCTGAGTGAAGGTTGCCAGTAGAGCTTATTCGCCTCAACTCAAAGTGTGTATTGTGACATGTTAATGTACAGAAAGGGTGTTGCTGAGTATACCACACATTTTCTCAATACTTGGCAAAATTTTATGGGAATGCCACTAATGTTAAATGATTATGCAAGATATTCTGATTGTGGAAAATATATTCATTATGAAGTTATCTCCCCTTGGCATAAGCATTATGTTGGTCTTCTTTAAACTTCTTTCATTTCATCCGTGACCACTTCCAGAAATACACTCCTCAGCACATTGGATGGTAGCATCAATTTCTTTCAAAGAAGCTAATAAACTAGTTCAGAGTTGCTTTAAAAGTAGAAATATATTCGCTTTGTTTGCATGTGTTGCTTGTCATCATCTGTGAGTGAGTCGTAATTGTAGCTATAGTGTTAGACTGCCTTTGTCTAGATCTAACTGTAGTAGCTATGATAGAATCTACACCTGAGTTCAATATCCCAAGTACTATAGTGATAATTTTAATAAAAACTTATTTAATTATGTGCATATACGTATGTGTGTGTGTGTGTGTGTGTTTGGATGAGTAGATATATAAATGTTAGAAAGACAGACACAGAGAATAATAGATGATAGTACTTCTGTTAATATTTTTATACCATGTCTACATAGAATGCATAATGTAACGAAAGGGAAGCCACTGGAGTTGTGGTTATATGACACAATTTGTACTAGCGCCTGAAACTCAGTCAGTCTGTCCTCTTATATAGGTATATGCGCATCTCCAGTCAAGACTGAACTTCGCTTAATTTATTATTTACCTTTTGCTCATTATCAAGTAGAAATTTTATTTTAAAACATGCTCTGTCATTTGAGGGGTACACTTCAGTTTAGACTATAGAGCATATACGAATCATCTCTTAAGGTGCGCATGCGCATGCTCACTGCGTTATCTACTTCTGCTTCCCAAGACACATTCCTTGACTACAGTGTACACTGTCTGCTCAACTTGCAACAAAATATTATTAATAAGTCTTCTGCACACTAGTTTATTGTATTTGTAAACACGGCCGTGCGCCGATCTTTTTCTTGCAACAAAATATTATTAATAAGTCTTCCGCAGTAGTTTATTGTATTTGTAAACACAGTCGTGTGCCCATTTTTTTTTCTTTTAATAATGTTTCTGAGATTTTTTTTTCGGATGTCGTTTCGGTGTTTGCTCTTGAAAGCACAAAACGGAAACAATGACAATACATTTCACAAGAGAGATAATCATACATGTACATAGGTCAGGTTTTCAAACTTCATTCAGAAATACACACCTGGTTACTTTACTAAACGAAACAAAAGATTATATTTCAATTTCAGAATTAAAAATGTATTACTGTGTAACTGCTCTATTAGAGTGACTTCAATAAAGGGGCTTCACTGACCTAATTTTTAGTGACGTCAGTAAAAGGAATATTGGTAAACTACCGCATGATTTTAAAGGACAAATAGTGACGTCATTAAAGGGAGAAAATTGGATCAGTAAACACTCATCTTTACTGCTCAGAGAAATATCATCTGGTGTTGTTTTGAGAATAGCTGATTTTTTTTATCTTAAAGCTGTCCTAGTTGTCATGATTTCGTTGAACGTGACTGTAAGTGACTTCATTGTTCTGAAGTTCTTGAGTTTTTTAATATATATTTCCGGTCTTTATCTTTAAGTTGTCATGCAGGCACTCTGGCACTCCTCCAGCGTGAAGTAGTTGTTGGCGTTGCCCCCACACCCGCCATAGACAAATTGCTCACATTGTTGAGTCTCGGAATTGTAATAATACCGAATCATGTACGCTTCACACATGCCAGGACTTGATGGCTCAGTGCACCCTGTTAAAATAATATATGTAAAATTCTCAATGCATCTTGTTGTTGAACCTCACCCTAAACACGCCACACCACAACGATGGTTCCCTGGGTATATTGGCATGAAGGGCAAATAATATTTTCAGACTTCTGACAGCCTTTCTTTTGGCATATGGATAATAAGAAAACAAGCAAGCACACGATAAATATCATAAATGTAGTTTCTTTCTGTATCACCTGCTATATTCACATGTCCTTATCATAGCGACAATGTCCTTAAACATAACGGGGTTATTTCACTTACATATAACTAAATCACTGCAGTAAGGGGGGTGGTTACACTTTTATTTTTCCTACTTTTCTAAATATTTTTGAGATAATTTACTTGCATATCGTCTTTCCCTTTACAATACGGAGTCTATACTCAGTCTATGTTTACTTTTTTTGTTGCATAAGGGGCCTATGCACAGTCTGAGTATGTTTACTACAGAGAACAGATTAGTCATGGTGACTAAAGGCTTTAGATTATAGGTTGTAGATTTATATAAAGAATGAATTAGTCATGGTGACTAAAGGCTTTAAATTATAGATTGTAAATTTATATAAAGAACGAATTAGTCATGGTGACTAAAGGCTTTAAATTATAGATTGTAAATTTATATAAAGAATGAATTAGTCATGGTGACTAAAGGCTTTAGATTATAGATTGTAGATTTATATAAAGAATGAATTAGTCATGGTGACTAAAGGCTTTAAATTATAGATTGTAAATTTATATAAAGAATGAATTAGTCATGGTGACTAAAGGCTTTAGATTATAGGTTGTAGATTTATATAAAGAACAAATTAGTCATGGTGACTAAAGGCTTTAAATTATAGATTGTAAATTTATATAAAGAATGAATTAGTCATGGTGACTAAAGGCTTTAGATTATAGATTGTAGATTTATATAAAGAATGAATTAGTCATGTGACTAAAGGCTTTAGATAATCGATTGTTGATTTATATGAAGAACGAATTAGTCATGGTGACGAAAGGTTTTAGATTTTAGATTGTAGATTTATATGAAGAACGAATTAATCATGGAGACGAAAGATTTTAGGTGGTGGATTTATATTTCAATTTATATTTATTTATATATTTAGATTTAGATTTAGATTTCAATTAATTAGTCAGAGTAAACGAGCTTTGTTAATTAATTAATATTGATCCTCTACTACAGACTAGGGATTGGTGTATTTTACAATAGCAGTTCTTCTAAGCTGAACAACTCGTGTACTTCCAAGTGAGCAAATATTCTAAAATAAGCAGTGGTATAGTTAAAGTGGGCAAATATTCTAAAATAAGCAGTGGTATAGTTAAAGTGATCAAATATTCTAAAATAAGCAGTGGTATAGTTAAAGTGGGCAAATATTCTAAAATAAGCAGTGGTATAGTTAAAGTGGGCAAATATTCTAAAATAAAGAGTGGTATAGTTAAAGTGAGCAAATATTCTAAAATAAGCAGTGGTATAGTTAAAGTGGGCAAATATTCTAAAATAAGCAGCAATATAGTTAAAGTGATCAAATTTTATTCTAAACATAATCATTTCGTGAATCATTACAGTGAGCAGTTCTTGTTTCAAACTGAACAGTTCCTTTACAAATGAACTTTAATCTGAAGAACTTTGTAGCTGGTGTAGTTTAAGATGAGGAGTTCTTGTTCTAACAGTTGGTACCTTAAGGTGAGTTCTTGTTCTAGTAGTAAATGTGCTTAGTCTACAATGAGGTGTATTCTATAATGAGCTGTTCTTGATCTAAATTATTTACTTGCTGTTCTTTACAGTGAGCAGTTGGTGAACTCTTTAATGAGATGTTTCCTGACCTAAACTAAATACTTGCTGAGGTGGGTGTGTGGGTTACAGTGAGCAGTTGGTGTACTCTATAATGAACTTTTCTTGACCTAAGCTAAGTCTTGCTGTTCTTTACAGTGATCAGTTGGTGTACTCTATAATGAGCTGTTCTTGATCTGAACTAAGTACTTGCTATTCTTTACAGTGAGCAGACCCTGTTCCATCTGAATATTTTATATACTTCACAAGTATATAAGCAATTCCTAATCTAAACTGAGCATTCGGCATGCTCAGAGAGCAGTTCTTGTTGTAAACTATGCAGTTTGTATACATGATAATGAGCAATCTTTATTTTAAACTAGTCTGTTGGCGTACTCCATAGTGAACCGTAATTGTTTTGAATTTCAATTAGTGTGTTTCACAGTGAACAGTTCCTGTTAGAGTTAGAGGACTCTACAGTGAAATTTTCTTGTTCTAAACAGTTTGAGTATGCTTTCTAATAGTGAGCAGTCTCTTTACTAAAATGAGCAGTTTGTATACTCTTTGAGGAACATTTAATTACAACACCGAGCAGTTTGTTTACTCTTAACGGAGTTTTAATTACCACTCTGAGCAGTTTGTACACTCTTTACGGAGCTTTTAATTACCACTCTGAGCAGTTTGTACACTCTTTAAGGAGCATTTCCTAACCATACTGAGCCGTTTGTATACTCTTTACATTAGAGCATTTCTTTACCTCGCTGAATTGTTCCCTCCCAAGTCTGAAGAAAACAGTTGATATACCCTGTAATAACTACCTACCACGTATTACCAAATTTTATGGTCTAAAATATGTAAATTAGCAGTTGGTGTACTCTGATAGAAAAGTTCCTGTACTAATGTGAGCTGTTGATTTATTCTAAAGGAGACATTTCTTTACTAATGTGAGCTGTACAGAAAGGGCGATATACCAAACATTACATCTATAAGTATCTTCCTTATATCAGCAGATTGCTTGCTTTAAAATATTTTAAATTATTAAAATTAACATAATACTTTAATAATAATAATAAGAGGAAGAAGCAGCAGCAGAAGAAGAAAGTGGTGCTGGTAGTGATAATGTTGGTGGTGGTTGTGGTGGTGACGACGACGATGGCGACGACAGCGATATTGATGATGTGCATGTAAAAGATGAATTCAGAAGGAGATATATATGTATAACACACACACACACACACACACACACACACACACACACACATTTAGCGTGTTACATTGCGTCTGACATGTAGAACGGCTTAAAGTGAGGTACAACATGACGTGACCCTGACATACATACCTCTTTGAGCGGAGCACGCTATCAGCAGACAGAAGAACACAAGCAAAGACCTGTAGAGTGCCATTTCAGACGTGTTATAAGACCGACGAAATCTTAGGGAATTAAACGATGGTGTTTTATCTGTTCGCTTAAAAGGACCTTCTTTTTTTTTTTTTTTTTTTTTTGCCTTTTCAAGACTCTGGACTCAGCCAATCAAACAGAACTTTTTGCTTCTGGAGTGGCCTAGTTTGAATCTTGAGGAAAATCACTATTTATTTTTTACAACTGTGGTCAGCTGCTGATATTTATAAAGTTACCTGGTTAAGTGCCGTTGCTCACTTGTTAACTTTCTAATTGCAATAATATAAATCTGTTAACTTTTTTTATGTTTGTTAACATTTTAACGTTTTAAGTGTTGTGTTTGATAATAATCTCCTAACATTTTCAAGGTTTTAACCTGTTAACTTTGCTGTATATCCCTTAAAATCTGTATTAAATTATTAACAAACAACAATTTACAGATATTACAAGCCATATTACATGGCTTTTACAATTAATATTTTACAATGACATAACTCTTCGTAACTATCGTTAACTCTCCATAACTATCGCTAACTCTTCATAACTATCGTTAACTCTCCATAACTATCGTTAACTCTTCATAACTATTGTTAACTCTCTATAACTATCGTTAACTCGGTTTTGTGAAACGTTCGTTGAAGTGGACTACAACCGAAAATAATGTGTTCATATAATTAACTATGTCTCTTTATTAGGATGGTATTTTACTGTTAAACTTTAACTATATTTACTTATACAATACTTATTGAATATTCTACACCTGTAGAATATGGCGACTGTTAGATTTCAAAATTTCAAACTTTTTAAATCATTGAGATTTGCCAGTATAATGAAAACATAATCAACTTATTTCAGATTTAATGTTTTTGTTACACACTTTTCGTTTGTTTGCTTCTGTCTCAAATTAAAAGATAACTAAGTATAATAATACATATATTGTGACCATAGAGATATAACTAAATATAATAATACATATATTGTGCCCATAGAGATATACCTAAGTATAATAATACATATATTGTGCCCATTGAGATAACTAATAATATGCGGGTGCACTGGAGAAATTATTGTGGAACTAATTAATGTTTAACTAATTAATCATACATATCGAGAGCAACACTTGTAAAAAAATATTAAATCATATAAACTAAGACTGCCATCAGAGTTTGGTATCATTAGATATATAAGGGAGATAATTTCTAAAACTTTCGACAGCGACAGATTGGTGTGATGTTACTAAAATGAAGAAATAAATATCAATTATCAAAAGCAATTATCACAAACAAATACTGGCGTTCATCTGTTCTTGTTTAGACAGGATGAATGTTTATTTTACATTCGTAAATTTACATTATTTCTTCTTTAAATAAAGAGTGTATATGTACATTTAACAGAGGCTACTGTACACGGAAATGGCCGTGTTACTAGCGACGGGTCACGTGATTAAAACATAATATGGCGGCGCATTTATACATCTAATTGGCTGCCATTAACATGTCAAATAGAGATTAACATTTCTTGAACAAGGGACAGAAATATCATAAATAACGTACTTTTCTTTCGTTGCCTGATTCATAGAAAAGTAATCTTCGTGTTCGTTATTTCTGTAGATTTAGGAAAAACAATTTGTAACTTCACTTACAGATGTAGGCCTAATCCTATACCACAGTATTCTCTCTTGCTGCAGAACGTACACTTCCTTCTGGTGTTACGGAACATACGTCAAGTTGTTTATTATTCTACTGTGACTTCATGGTTCCCAAACCTGATATAGGCCTATAACTTTATTTGAAGTGTCACAAATGGTCCGTAGTATACAGAGTCTACAGTCTTCCACGTGTCCCTAAATACCCGATTACGTTCTCATGGTGTCAAGTAAAGACACTTCCATGTTGCCCGCTAACGCACACTTCTTTGTGATTGATATATATATATATATACACTGTTCTTGTTTATATCATAATGTATTCACCAGCGTTTCTAATCGTTATACACTTGAGTCCATTTTATATCAGAATATCTTCACCAGCGTTTCTGATCGTTATACACTATCTTTTTTTTATATCATAATATATTCACCAGCGTTTCTAATCGTTATACACTTGAGTCCATTTTATATCAGAATATCTTCACCAGCGTTTCTCATCGTTATACACTTGAGTCCATTTTATATCAGAATATCTTCACCAGCGTTTTTGATCGCTATACACTATCCTTGTTTATATCGGAATAGATGCATCAGTCTTTCTACTGTTAAAATAAAAATGTACAACAATTTGTGTAGTGGTGTTGGAAAGATAGAGAGTGTATGTGTGACAGACAAGGAAAAAGAGAGTGTGTGTATTTATGTATATATGTGTGTCAAAACGAACATTTTTTCCTGTTGTCACGGAATGTATAACACTTCGTAGGTGACACCATTCTCGTGAAAACAATATACAGTTTATTTTCCAGGTGTCAAAACAAATTTTACACTGTCCATGGTGTCAGCGAACATGCCTCATATTTTATGGTGCCAATAAAGCAGATAAGAGGTGTACTTTTCTAGAATACGTAGCACACAAGCTAGTGTTACGAAGTATATTTTATGGTGCCAATAAAGCAGATAAGAGGTGTACTTTTCTAGAATACGAAACACACAAGCTAGTGTTACGAAGTATATTTTATGGTGCCAATAAAACAGATAAGAGGTGTACTTTTCTACTATACGAAACACACAACCTAGTGTTAAGAAGTATATTTTATGGTGCCAATAAAACAGATAAGAGGTGTACTTTTCTACTATACGAAACACACAACCTAGTGTTAAGAAGTATATTTTATGGTGCCAATAAAACAGATAAGAGGTGTACTTTTCTACTATACGAAACACACAACCTAGTGTTACGAAGTATACAACTCTCTTATCAGTGTCAAATAGAATTCAAAACTTTTCCTAAGGTGTGTAATCAAATGTGTCACAAATCGCCCGTGTGTCACAAACTATACAATAGTATTGTTTAAGTCACAAAGAATAGAATACTATTTATAAATCACAAAATGTCCACAATCGTTCTTGGAATACAAATGGCACAATCGTAGATTTCATACAGCATACATATAGCACTGTTTGTGACGTCACAAAGAAATTAATTTTTAGAAAAAAGAAACTCTCAAGACATTGTAATGTAAAGCAGAAGCGTCTTTATATTCCCTTTATTTCAAGGCAGTATGTCCAGTTTTGACAGTTCACTAATATTAACAATCTGTTTGACCTGAATGTCGAAAAGAAATATTCGAAAATGAATTTTTTAAGAGTTACACATTTGTGCCGTCCTGGGATTTAATACTCGCGAGAGTCTCGTTGAACAGCGGCAGCAACGTGAGAATCTCGTGAACAGCAACGGCTCTCACGGAACTGCCACGACTACTGACTGCACCTTGCCATGCATTCAGCGTACGTCTCGTAATTGTTTCCGTTGTTCCCACAACCGCCGTAAATAAACATCTCGCAATTCTGAGTTGCAGTGTTGTAGTAGTAGCGCTCGAAATAGGCCATACACATGCCTGTGTATGCAGGTTCGTCACAATCTTCAACAAAAATACATAAAATAATGAATGAAGTGGATTATAAACAGGCTTGTGACTGCAGCTCGTGACAATCTTCAAGAAATACACAAACTAAAGAATAAAAGGGCTTGTAGGCATACAGGCCTGTGAATGCCGGTTCGTGATAATCATCAACAAAAATAAGTAATTAATGACTTGGGTAACATATAGGCTTGTCTATGGAAGCCTTCAAACAAATTAAACAAAAATTAATAGCAGATGAGTTCACTATTCACTCGAACGGGCGGTTTTCCCTGGTGGCTTTTTCTCAATGTTCGTGACAACCTTTACAAAAGTACACAAAGCAACTAATTTTCATCGAACAAAATCGGAAAAGGGCGGAGCACACCCCAGCATCATGACAATATGGCAAAGCACATGCTTGGTTCATAGGGGTCGTGATGCAAAAATGCTGAAAGCAACAGTTTAATGGGGCAGTAAGTAGGCTTCTTTTGAGAGGATTTTTTTGGCAAACTTGAAAATAAATACAGAAAGTAACAACAGAAGCGGACCATAAATAGGCCAGTTTTGAGAGGTTTGTGGCAAACCTGAAAATAAATACAGAAAGTTACAATGGAAGATGGCCGTAAAAAAAAAGCACATAAGAAATTACGAAGTCTGCTCTCGAGTTTATTTCAGGAGGTACATGATGCTAATTGAAAAAAACGCACAAAGTCACAGAGGGAGCAAAAAACCACACGCAGACGACTCTAGAAGCTCATGACAACTGATCTGATAAAATGAAAAGCTAAAAATTAATTAGGTTTAGGGCTAACGCATCCTTTAAAAGAGAGGAAACTTAATTTCACATAGGTAACTTGTCTCCCTTCAGCGATAAATGGAAGTCCACGTTTCAGAAGAAAGTATAAGAAGAATAAAGGAGGTATATATCCAATATTTAGAACTGGGTTCAAGAGGGTCATATTTTCTGAAGTATTCGAGGGACATAATTTCTTACCAAAATTGTCAACACATTAGCTTGTGCTTGTATTTGATTGTTTTTTAGTTTCTTTCTGTCTTCAAACTCTGATTATAATTATCCATTAATCAATCATTTGCTTCTTTTAGAAAATGAGAGCGATATATAATGAATATTTATTTATTTATTTCCTGTACTTCGATTAATTCATAATACATTCAGCTAGTTTTCTTTTTTTTTTTTGATCGGATCAGAGTTTGTGTAACCAAGAACTGTAACTCTCTAATGCTAAGAGCTCTTCTCGTTCTTCCAACGAGATGCAAAAATGTCTTTAAGAACTATTAGAGTCCACTTTTTGCAAATTGAGTTTACTGAATCTCTCTCCATAAACGAAAATATTTCTCATGATTATTTTAATTCATTTTTTAAAATTTTTCTTCTCTTCCTTTTTAGATGTTTTGAATTAGGTTTAGATCATTTGTGTGGTTAATTTTCACATTTTATTCGAGTTTGAAATACCCTATTTATTTTTTGTATCAACTTGCTGTAATTATCTGAAGGAAGTGCCTCCACTAAATGAACAACTTAGATAGCAAATGATCTGAAAAGAGTATTTGCTGACAATTCCTGTCTTCTTAAGTTTTTATTTTATGATTCTTGTGTCACTTCATCGTGTTCCAAGTTGGCCACTATACCCTTGGACCCAAATGATCAGGTTGGGAGAGTGAAGCATCTTTTCTTCTTCACTGGTAAGAAACTGTTACCGCAGGGAGTCGAAAACTATTCTGAGTTGTCTCCTCTTTCGCAGAAACCAAAATGAATCACTTATTAGCCGTCACCTCACGTAGATTTTGTACATGCATTATTATTATTTCAAATAAACTTCATTTATCTGCAAGACGAAAGAGTTCCAAATGATGTTTTATATTTTACAGATACTGATGAATAATCTGTGTTAATAAAGTTTAATCCACTTTTTATAGTAACATCTGTTCAATAATATGCTTACGCAGATTTAGTTTAGGATGGGAATCTCGAGGGAACTCTTCCCACTTATGACTTCCTAAAGGGACATAATTCTCTATTATCTTATTTGTTCGGAAATAAGATGTTTTCAAAAGTTATACCAAAGTGTAATCAGCGAATTTTTTTGTTAATGCTGGCAAAACGACACTTGCCAGTAAAATGTTGAGACCTGGCAAGGAACTAATGAAAGAAGTGTCTAACCTTTGTAAGCATTGCGCCTTTAAAATAGGTCAGAATAAAGACGATTTTTAAGTTTTCTGATTGTTTATATTTTAGCACTGTAAATCATATCAGATGGTTTAGATGAGCTATCAAATGATTTTTGATGTGTTGAATATAGACAATACGCGAAAACTACACACTAAACTCAACACGAGTCCGTTTAGACTACATTATATATGGCATTATACTGATGGCAAATGTCTAATTACTGTGTAATTACTATTAAAGAATAACACTTCAAGAGTTATTTTTAAAAATATATACATGTTCCAATGAATGTATAGCAATACATTTATTATTCAAATAACAACAACAATAATAATACAACAACAACAACAATAATAATATAATGAATAATTTTCTTATGTATTGGTTGACTGATTGCAGATCTCCAAAATTTAAAAGAAATGTGAAAATAAGCGTTTCTGATTAAGTTACATGTCAGTGAATTTGCTATCTTTGCACAGTATTTAAGCGTAATATAAAATTAATTACAAAAGAAAGCAAACATTGTACATTTGTTTGATTTTTTTTAATTTTGCTATGTCTGTATATATACGCCATATTTCTATGCTTAATGCAATACGATATGCATCCCCCCTTTTTATTCATTATTTTCAGTTACTAAATTATTTTGAGTTTCGTTTTCACTACTTACTCGCTGGAGTTTCAGTTTGCGCGTTGCTCGCCACGACAAGAGACGAAAAGACTAATAATGCGATATAGACGTTCATTCTTGAAGGAGCACAGAACAAGATGATAGAAAATGAACATGACCTATTTACTCTCGTTTTTATATGCTTGTGACGCTGAGTCTAATTTTAGAACACATAAGAAAAGGTTGTCTATGCTCGCCGAGACAATTTTGGAATAAACTGAAACTCTCTCTCTCTCTCTCTCTCTCTCTCTCTCTCTCTCTCTCTCTCTCTCTCTCTCTCTCTCTCCCTCTCTCTAGCTCAGAACCAGAACTCCAGAACTGTATACGTGTATAAGAATGAGAATAGTGTGCTATTTGGTCAAATGGCAGAGTTTGTCAAAAGGTAAGCCAATAGTGATTTTATTTCTTTCTTCTG
This sequence comes from Sinotaia quadrata, assembly GCA_028829895.1. Taxonomy (NCBI): domain Eukaryota; kingdom Metazoa; phylum Mollusca; class Gastropoda; order Architaenioglossa; family Viviparidae; genus Sinotaia; species Sinotaia quadrata. The sequence continues at coordinate 14,333,742 of CM054180.1, read as the reverse complement.
TTCTGCCGTTGAACATATTGTTTTATCTCATTTCACAAACGACCCAAGATAACGGTGAACTGGAGCGAACTACAGCACAGCAAGACAATATTTACCAAAGAAACAATACATTCAGCTTAAGTGTTGACTGAATCTAAACCATTCGTTCATTTAAAAGTACTATACTTCTTTGATTTATTTATAATTATAACTTATTTGAAACATACATTTTCCTTTTACAATTTTGAATTATGAATTGACTTTTTTAAAATGAATACTGTTGACGATTGCGGTGGCAACGGAGATAGTGTTGACGAAGATGATGATAATAATCTCTTATTGAATGTTTTGCACATTGCAGATGTAAAACGAAACATAAAGGAAAGTAGATCAGCTACGAAACAGACTGGTTGTGTAGAGGGGGGAAGGGTTGTTTTTTTTAAATTTGAAATAATGGCACGTCTACGATTAAGTACTGATATCGGTTTCAAGTTTTGAAACCAGAATGCACGCTTGCCACATACTTTGGCTCGACTACACAGTTAACACACCTGTTTTTACGAAGTATCACGATTTCTACCTGTTTCCCGAAAGGCTGGATTGATGTCTTCCAGAACGCTTTGGTAAACTGACGATTGAGGTGTGTGTTGGTGTATTGGGTGTGCAAAGGTTTTTGGAAGAATTAGAAATGTTAAAGTGTATTTCATTACCACGTCTCTGAATTGATTCAATATAATTAGGCGCAGTCGTCATTGCAAAAATAACGTCCAAGATTTTCGATTGGTTACTTTACTGTTCCTCTTCCATATAAATCTATGCTTTCATTTCTGCCTTTAACTTTTTCATTCTGCGCACGGAATCAGTTACATACGGGGCTTTTCCTAGTTAAAGACAGCTCGTACCTTTGTTATTTCTTTTAGCAAATTAGCTCATTTCTGGAATTATGTTTACATTTACCTACCTATAGGAATTTATAATTCCCTGTTTTAAAATACCAAAGTGTCCTTCTTTGAGGGAGGATAAAGAGACGATACTTTATTTATCTTCTATAAATGAACTAGATTTTATACTTGCCATAACGATCCAAGGAACTATTGAAATCGTTTTGCATTATATTTATATGACTGGTAGAATCTTAGCTGCTGTTGCTGTTGCCGCTGTTCAAATCATCATCTTAGCTAATGATGACGATGACAATGAAGATGTTGATGCACGGTCTTAAAGTTATTATAGTGGTGGCTAGGGAAATGAGAGCTAACAGAAAATCGGATTCTTTATCAGTAAGTTGAATTTTGTTGCTGATATAACGTCATCAATTTTAGACCCACAAATAGCTGTTCTTTGCTGACTTATTTATCAGGCATGTCAAGAAGAGTCGTTAGCTGGCAATTCACTCTGCCGGTCGATATGGCCATGACTGGAGAGGTTTATTGTGTGTTCATGGCAAGAAAGAAGTCCAAAATCTTCAGTATTTACTTTTAAAAATTTCTCTTGCTACTTCAGCCCCGGTGGATCAAATTTGTACCCGCATGCACATTTCACTGGATTTCGATTTTCTTGTTGTTAAGTACTTGCGTGTCGTGCGCACTGTTGACAGGAATTAATTACTCTATGTTGTCACGTGATTGCAAAGTATTGTTAAGTGCTTTGTGCAAACGCGTACTTTAAATAAATAAATACATGAGTAGGTTTAATTATTTACATACGTACGCACAGTTTGCAGCAATTACGTATTATATGCGTAATTCTCGTTGCCAGCTCGAATACTGACTGCTAATACGACATCGTAAAAAAAGAACAGAAATCGTTGGAATCAGCTAGAATGTATTGAAGTTTTGTGTACAAGGCTAGGCACCTAGCCTTAACAGCTGACTATTGTGACCTGACATTTCATTTCATTGTATATGTGCGAATGTAAACATTAGAATCGTGGAACACTTGTGGAGAGACTGACTGATAACGCGCGCTCGCGTAAAAGTCAAGTGCAGCGCTCGACAAAGCTTGAGAGCTGGAACCACTGCAACAAAGCGTTACGTCCCCTGTTTGACTCTCCACACAAGATTCGCGATCAGCTTTTTTTTTTTTATTGATTTACTGATAGCAGTTTCCAGCTTTCGCTGATATCGCTGCCTGGCGCGAGGTGCGCCACTGCAAGAAGACTTTAGATGATGAAGATGAAGATGGGCAGAGTGGAATAGAGGACTTAAAATTGTCAAGGATACAAGGAAGGAGGAGGTTAATGGTCTGGTTTCCGTTGCATGATGGCGTTTCTTGAATCTGGTAGGCTCATTCTGCGGTCAGTAGGCCATGGATTATTTTTTCCCTTGTCGTCCTGTTAACCGTTTACTTTAGTTGTTGGGTTTTGTTGGGGTTTTTTTTTTCGTTTTTTTTGTATTTTTCGTTTGTGTCTGAAAGCAGGGTGGTGGCCATTGAAGATGACCCTGCATTAGTTGAATCATGTCCATGATATGGTGGTTGTCGTTTCCCCACTGTGGAAAATGGCACCTCTTTTCCCTAAGGTAACGTTTTGGTTGGTTTGATGTCTTTGATGATATTTTTTATTCTCAGACTCGTTTCGTTGATTGTTTTCTTCGTTTGTGTTTCTTTTGTGTTCTTATTCGCGATAGTGTTCTTTTCCTTCAGTTTTTCTGTCTTGTGCGTTCTTTCTCTTGTGTGTTTGTTGTGTCAGCTGTCTTGTGCGTTCTTTCTCTTGTGTGTTTGTTGGGACAGCTGTCTTGTGCGTTCTTTCTCTTGTGGGTTTGTTGTGTCAGCTGTCTTGTGCGTTCTTTCTCTTGTGGGTTTGTTGTGTCAGCTGTCTTGTGCGTTCTTTCTCTTGTGGGTTTGTTGGGACAGCTGTCTTGTGCGTTCTTTCTCTTGTGGGTTTGTTGTGTCAGCTGTCTTGTGCGTTCTTTCTCTTGTGGGTTTGTTGGGACAGCTGTCTTGTGCGTTCTTTCTCTTGTGGGTTTGTTGGGACAGCTGTCTTGTGCGTTCTTTCTCTTGTGTGTTTGTTGGGACAGCTGTCGTCAATGAGTTTTTTTCAGATCGGAGGATTGTCTGGTCTATTCTCTGAAGTAGTTTTTCGGTGACATTTGGGTACGTGGCAATTTCGTGGTAGGTGAAAGTGGTAGGTATGTGGCAGAGGTGACATTTAGGTGAAAGAGGTGACATTCACAGCTGAGCTTGACCTGTCAAGTTTCTACATTGCTCCCAATCTTTTGCAATGGGCCACCAGAATTAAGGTTGGATAGACGAACTATATGAGCAACTGCCAGTGCCACGCCTTTTTCAGAGCAGGAGGATGATAGAAAAAAAACTCTAGAGCGTCAGCCCTCACCACTCCCACGCCCTTTTCAGAGCAAGAAGTGAAAAAGAAAGGGACGATGCTAACGATTCTGAAATTGAAGATTATTTTGAAGAAGAGGAAGATGACCTTGAGGACCATCCTGATTATGAAGACATATGAGAAGGGTACTCGCGTGATGATTACAGAGAAAATTGAAAATGATGACAAAAGAGGGAACAAAAAAACTAAAAATCCTATCACCTCTCACCTCCACTGACAATGAAGACCTTAACGATACATTTGAAGATGCTAAGAGCAATTTTCCGAAACGACCGAGAAACAGACGTCCATAAAATTATTCACCACACATTAAAATTCAGAAGTCTTCTCCTAAGCCATCTCAAAAGTCTCGCCAAGACAACGTCATCCAAGACTCAAATGTAACCCAAAAGTGATAATGAAATCAAGACTAATATCATGTGGAAAATCACACCGAAAACAAAGGCTAACTGCATGCAGACTCTTAAAGAAGAAATAAAACAAGCTTTTTCGTATAATACTAGTGACGTCACTATCTTCTTGTAAAACTATTTTAAATAAAGATAATATTTATTTTCTTTATCAGTTGATTTATTTTATATCATATGCACAACATTCACAAATGATTTAGGTAAGCCAGTTGTATTGTTCTCTGATTTTCTTGTTGTGACGCACTGCAGGTAAATGTAATATTTGTTGTTCTCAGAGTTGGTTCATAATTGCTTATATGCATTCAGATTCCATGCAAAGACTGTAGACAAAATTCTCACATAGTTAGTCTAAGTAACAAAAGAATATCTTTATACTATTTTAAAACCACACCTTTCATAATCTAAAATTTACGATTATTTTTTTTTGGATTATGTTAAATCTTTCATAATTCAAACATAATCAAGTGCGCGCGCGGACACACATACATACACATACACACACACGCGCGCACACACACACACACACACACACACACACACACACACACACACACACACACACACACACACACACATATATATATATAAAGAGAATTGAAATGATTTTCATAGCTCAATTCACATAATCAATAAACAGCTATCATACTATTTTCTAGTTTCTAATAAACTTACAATACAGCTTCCGTGTCAGAAGACTTCCTATGGCATCATTAGCCAAGCCCTGGCTGGTGTGAATCTTTTCTTTCACCCTAACAATTCACATTTATTATGTTGAGCTAACACAGATCTCCATTATATATATATATAGTTTTCAAATTGTTCTGAGTTTATTATTGTGACAAGCAAATGCAGCCAACTGACTTGTACAATGTCTTTCCCGTACATGAATCTAAATCATTAATTGACTCAGGCAATTTCAAAATATCATGACTTGGCAATGATCATTGACATTACAAACAAATTAAAGTGTTAAATTAAATACTCCTGACCCATATTTATTCAGCCTCTGTGTGAAGAGTACGTATATTTTGATGATTGCCTCCCATGTGTCATAGGCTAAATAAAACATAAATCTATTCTGAGTTACTGTAACATTAACTATAAGATTAATTACTTAGACAAAGTGGATATCTATTGTGTCAATTATTCACTTTATTTGTTGTTGTTATTGTCTTTTGCATTCAACTCTTTAACACTGATTGTGGTTTCCACTATTAACATTAAAGCCACCATTTTATCTAATCTGCCTGCCCATCTGTCTGATGTACAATTCATTCACCATAATTTGTAGCTTGGTTCGATCGATTCTAAGTGCGAGACGAGTGTGTATCACGTGACACTAACATTTATTGTCATATTCAACCATCCATACATCGCAGAAGGAATAACTGTGTGAGTCAGATAGATAGATGGATGGATGGATAGACAGACAGACAGACAGACAGACAGAGATAGATAGATAGATAGATAGATAGATAGATAGATAGATAGATAGATAGATAGATAGATAGATAGATAGATAGATAGATAGGAATAAACGAACGAATAAAAACAGTTATGTGAATGAACCTCATAAATACTTTATTCCCATTCAGATGTAAAAAAAAAATTCTATTACAGTTCGTATGCATGTTTCTTTGTCAGTTACATCGTGAGGCCAGAAAATCACTTCACATATAATTTATGAGAGTAACACAACAACTAAATTACACATAAATAGATAGATAGATAGATAGATAGATAGATAGATAGATAGATAGATAGAGGGACGGACGGACGGACGGACAGACAGACAGATAGATAGAAAGAGACAGAGAGAGAAAAGCTAATCAAAGATTACATTCTTTTTGATTGAAATTCTATATCAAAAATAGAGTCTGTTTGAACACACACGTAGCGAGTAGCCTTTAATTACTAAACACACACGTAGCGAGTAGACTTTAATGCCTTTAATTACTAAACACACACGTGGCAAGTAGCCTTTAATGCCTTTCTCTTGTAATTACTAAACATACACGTAGCGAGTAGACTTTAATGCCTTTCTCTTGTAATTACTAAACACACACGTAGCGAGTAGACTTTAATGCCTTTCTCTTGTAATTACTAAACACACACGTAGCGAGTAGACTTTAATGCCTTTCTCTTGTAATTACTAAACACACACGTAGCGAGTAGTCTTTAATGCCTTTCTCTTGTAATTACTAAACACACACGTAGCGAGTAGCCTTTAATGCCTTTAATTACTAAACGCACACGTAGCGAGTAGCCTTTAATGCCTTTCTCTTGTAATTACTAAACACACACGTAGCGAGTAGCCTTTAATGCCTTTAATTACTAAACGCACACGTAGCGAGTAGCCTTTAATGCCTTTCTCTTGTAATTACTAAACACACACGTAGCGAGTAGCCTTTAATGCCTTTCTCTTGTAATTACTAAACACACACGTAGCAAGTAGCCTTTAATGCCTTTAATTACTAAACGCACACGTAGCGAGTAGCCTTTAATGCCTTTCTCCTGTAATTACTAAACACACACGTAGCGAGTAGCCTTTAATGCCTTTAATTACTAAACACACACGTAGCGAGTAGACTTTAATGCCTTTCTCTTGTAATTACTAAACATTCAGGCAGATGTCACGAATATTAGTACAACCACTGACATACAGACAGACAGTTTTTATATTTCAGCTCTATAATTAAAGTCTATTTTATACTTTTGAAACCTACCCCTAACGTATGCTAACCAATGTGGTTACACGCAAGTGACCATGAGAAACTGCACGCTCCCCACACACCATGAAACATATTAACTCAGTAACGCCCACAAAATTCAGTGGAGACAAAACTATAAGAAAAAGAACAACAGCAGCTCGATTGTGGTGAATTGATTGTTGAAGATCAGTTCAAAAGTGTGTTCACTTATTTTGTCGACAAAATAGGAATGAGCATGGTTTCACCACGGAACGGCTTAACCATGCAAGTCAACTGACAATCTATATCTGTCAGGTGGTTGTTGTTGTTGTTGTCACACCCGCCCCAGGAGAACTTTTCACATTTCCGTGACTTTTCATTAAAGAAGAAACGAGAGATGTCAACCCCACACCAATCAATGTCGGCTTCGCCAATACAACCTGTATAAGTACAAACAGGTCAAGGTTAAATAAAGACGGGATGCAGTAAAGTATTAAAAGAAAAATTAAAACAAAGTGCAATTTCTGTATGTATGCTTAATATAAACCAAATCCTGCTTATGTTCAAAAGAACAGTTTCTGTATGTGTGCTTAATATAAACCAAATCCTGCTTATGTTCAAAAGAACAGTTTCTGTATGTGTGCTTAATATAAACCAAATCCTGCTTATGTTCAAAAGTGCAATTTCTGTATGTGTGCTTAATATAAACCAAATCCTGCTTATGTTCAAAAGTACAGTTTCTGTATGTGTGCTTAATATAAACCAAATCCTGCTTATGTTCAAAAGTGCAATTTCTGTATGTGTGCTTAATATAAACCAAATCCTGCTTATGTTCAAAAGAACAGTTTCTGTATGTGTGCTTAATATAAACCAAATCCTGCTTATGTTCAAAAGTGCAATTTCTGTATGTGTGCTTAATATAAACCAAATCCTGCTTATGTTCAAAAGAACAATTTCTGTATGTGTGCTTAATATAAACCAAATCCTGCTTATGTTCAAAAGAACAGTTTCTGTATCTGTGCTTAATATAAACCAAATCCTGCTTATGTTCAAAAGTACAGTTTCTGTATGTATGCTTAATATAAACCAAATCCTGCTTATGTTTTGTTCAAAAGTTAAGTTTAAGAAAATAACTTATTAATTGATTACCTTTCAGTAGTTTTATTTTGAAATGATGAAGATGAAAAATAACTGATTTTCCTGACATTAAATCTTATATTTGTGCAGTTTTACTTTATCGCTATAGAGAGTTGCTCATAAATTTAACCTTTATTGACCACAACCTTAAACTGAGGGCTGTTCATGCGTAAATCATTGGCAAGCAAGAGATAATCTAGTAAGAACAAAAGACCAATTGCTTGTCAAAAACTATTTTTACCATCCAAAAGATATCTGGATACAGCCATTACAAATTGATGCTGAAAGGCAGCTTCAAAATGATGATCCCAAATTAGAAGAAAGAAATTGTGGAGAAGTGTGTGTGTGTGTGTGTGTGTGTGTGTGTGTGTGTGTGACGCTAACACCACCTAGTTAATGTTTATGATTATTATTATTTATTAATCGTCCATAAATAACTGCAAGTGATGAGAATCTTAATTTATGTTACTAATAATTGTCCGGAAGACACCACTCATCTCTCTCACTTGGCGGATATGCGGGCGCTGTAAACGTTTTCTCTCCTCCACAACGTTAAAGACAAACACTAAAGGAGAAGATAAATCCGTCTTTTAGACTATATTTAGCGAGCCCCACTCCACCACTTTCTTTTCCAACATAAGGTTATCAATTGTGTAAGGAGGTCAATAAATTTAATAAATCAAAAATCAACTATACACATATAGCAAATACAATGAAAAGACTATATAACTTCAATATGCATAGTTTTACACCCTTACACATAATTCAACAGATTAGTTAAATCACAGGATAGTTCTTATCAGAGTCCCAGCGCGAAAGCGGCGGAAGCCGGAAGCGTCCCCTACATTCAATCAAATTATCAGAGTACAGAAATGGACTTATAGAGATTATAGCGTTAATAGTAATAGCGATAATAGTGTTACGTAACTGAAGCAGCAATAGTCTGCTATAGTCTTCACGTGCTTTCATAATAAAGTCTCAAATTTATTGTCGCAAGGGAATTGTCAGTGTCACATGTTTCGCTTGCAAATTGTAGACCACTGATGGGGCACTATTCTCTCCAGGCTAACCTGGACGCTCTGCCATATTAGCTTCCTCAAGCAGAACAACAATTGTAGCAATTTCCAGTAACTAAAGGAGATTTATGATGTCTGCCAGTCTTTGCCCTGACCGTCAAGTGCGAAATGTTCAGTGCCATTGAGTCCAAAACGTGCCTCTCTTGTAATGGAAAGTACATTTCTAAATTTAGACCAAATACAATGATGGAATGACGAGGCTATGGTGTGTGTGGTCTCTTACGCACAGTTAGTGTATTGAGAGAATAAACAGGATTTAAATAAGCGGGATGGTGTGTGTATAGTCTGCTATAGTGGTTGTGCATATGGTCACCGTTAGTATGGAGTCCCGGGTTTTCTAAAGGCATTTGAGACGGTTACAGTTGTAAAAATGTATGCTTGGAACAGTTGTCTGAGAGCGAAATTCATACTTGGAGAAATTGTTGAATTATTTCTCATTTGTTTATTAATTATGATTGAGTAAAAGTGTTAAAATCCAATTGGTTTCACTGATAGGCTACATATGTAGGCCTACATCTGAGAGAGAGAGGTGGTGGTGGTACTCTTATGGAAATATTTACACGTGTCACGTATTTTTTCATCAGAACTTCAAGGTCGTTTGCTTCTTGCCTAGCGGTATCGTCTTCTCACTGTATGACGCAATTTTGACAAGGGAGGCGAATCTTCATTGCCTGTTGTCTAATACCAGGAGAAAGTGTGTTCTCTGGACAAGATTTTGACTGGCCCATTTATAATTCTGCTCTGTGGTTGGGGCTGATGACATAATTTTGCCTAAGAGTAGCATTAACCAAGTCAGCCTACGCAAAGTTGACGGGGCTTTAATCCAGTAACAGTGCATTGTCATGTATATGCATACGTTGTCATGTATATGCATATTTGTAGATATTACGAAATTTGTTTGTACAATCACTGAAATTTGGCTTGAACGATATTATTATGTACATGTCGTGTATATGCGTGTTTGCAAGTGCAAAAAAGACTGCAAAATGTTTGCATAATCTGTAAAATTTGGCTTGAAAGACACTGTATATGTTGTGTTTGTGCATGTTTGTATAAACTAGAAAATGTTTTGTATAATTTTCTCAGCATTGTGGCAGAGGTTCAAAAACTGACAAAACAAAAATCTAAGTTGCAAACTGTTTTCGAATAGTGAGAGAGGGGAGAGAACTCATCAGTCAATACTTACCAACATCCTGCGCGCTGCAGCAGACCAAGAGAGTCGCCAGAAGCAGAACCAGCCTCATCATTGAGCCGTACATTGGTAACCTGACTGAATGAAGAAAAAAATCTACCTGTTAGTGTGCAATGCTTTGCACGAGAATTTCCTACTATAAGATGAAGTTTCCTCCCCTGTCTATGACTGATACGTCACCGGAAAGCGTCACGACAATCAGATGTGAGAAAGATAACTGTCTTGCTCCCGAGTTATCTGACGCATGATCGAGTTATCTGACATGGTCCTACCAAACACATCAAGGTTGAACTCTGTTACATTTCTGCTGTTCTAACATTTAGATTTTATATCCAAAACAATGATTATAAGGGAAAGGGATACTTAGATTCATCTGCTAACATTGGCTCAAGCTGCTACAAACGTTACAAAGTAATTTTTAGAAGACACTTGCTGAAGTTTGTTCAATACTTCAAGATTATTCAGTGTTATCATTTATTCCTCTTCACAAATGACGAGATTCATAAAAGCACTTCTAGGATGCTGAGTTTGGTGCCATTGAGCCAGTGAATTCCAATTTTTTTTAATAACACACACGTACGCATATTATGTTGGAGAAGAAAGTGGGTGGATGAGGGCTCGCTAAATATAGATTAAAAGATAGATTTATCTTCTCCTTTGTTAAGAAGTTTTCCACCTACAGAAATAGCGTGTGATGGTAAATGTTTGTCTTTAATGTTGTGGAAGGGAGAAAATGTTTACTCAGTGCCCGCATATCTGCCAAGTGAGACAAATGACGCTATTGGATGGGTTTAGTAACATATCAAATACTGGTAGCTAGGTAAATAATTTACAACAGACACTGGTGGATAGATTTAGTAGCACACAGACACTACTGGAAAGTTTAATTAATTATCTATACAGCAGACACTGGTGAATAGGTTTAGTAATATATAGCATACGTTTGTGGGTGGGTTTAATAACACACAATAGACACTAGTGGGTGGGTTTAGTAACACAGCAAACATTGGTGGGTTTAGTAACACACCAGGCATTTGTGTCTTTTACTGACTAAGGTTATCCTGCAAAACTACATATACATTATAGACTGAGGTTGTCCAGCTAAACTACATGTCTTGCTGCTGACTGAAGCGGTCTGCCAATGTCTGTGGTATCAATCTAACCCGATCTGTCTGTAGTAACTTTTTAAAAAAACAAGACACATATAGTTTATTAGAATAGCCTGAGTTAGTAACAAGACACAGAGTTTAGCAGGATAATCTGAGTCAGTAACGATACATATGTAGTTTATTAGAATAACTAGAGTCAGTAACAAGTCACTTGTAGTTTATCAGGATAACCTCAGTCAGTAACAAGACACATTTCGTTTTGCAGGATAACTTGAGTCAGTAATAAGACACATTTCGTTTAGCAGGATAACATGAGTCAGTAACCTCTACATGCGTGCGTGGGTGAATAGGATTAAATAACGGATGCGAACGCATCATACACATATCAACAGACACTCGCACACAAATACATACACACACAAAACCCCACACAACTCAAAAATGAAAGCGGCTTCTTTATTTAAATTGCGACTAGTCCAGTAGGTTTATCCGTCTGTAAGAAGTGTAATTATGCATATTTTTAACAGTTAAATTGTCAGATATACAACCCTAACCCCCCAAATAGTATAGGAAATGAAATATAATATGACATCGGGTTATCGATACCTAAAACAGACAAAAATCATTAGGCCTGCAAGCACTATCTCGCATATTGAAAACCAACCTTTATCTACTCCCGCTGTCGCTATGACTACATAAAACAGTCTAGCGTCACAGTGTCCTATATACAACGCTCCACAGGCCCAACACACACAAATCATTTAAACGGAGGCGGAAAAAACTCAATGAAATCATTGACAGCAGAAATTTGGCTACGTGAATTATTGGTTTGCAAACATCGCTTTGAAAAATATTTTTTTGCGTTGTCAGCAACGACCTTTCCTTGACTATCGAAGGAAACTGTCAGGCAGGCTGGCAAGCCTGTTCACATTCTTCCTTCGAGGGGTAGTTGTTGCCGTTGCCTCCACAGCCACCATAGATGAACTGTTCACACGTCTGAGTTAAAGTGTTGAAGTAGAAACGAGGGAAGAAACCTCTGCACATACCAGAATCGGAATCTTCCGTACAGCCTGTGGAAATTACAAGGTCAAGGTCAAATAAAATTGTCTTGTAGAAACATCACTAGAAACAAATTACTTGCTTATATTTAAAATGTTAACTTCCTAAGCCATTATTACCCAATAAAATCACAGCCTTCTCTGTTGAAGATTAAATTAAAATAACAATAAATAATTATTCCTACTTGGCTCCCAAGATAATAATAAGAAGAAACTGAAAGAACGAAAAGTCTAACAAGGGAAATAACTTGTGTTTCATGCTTATCACGACGAAAACACAGAGATACTAAATATTCCCATACTTTGTCTTGGAAAAAATGCGTGGTAATTGGAGATATTTGTTCAATATGCATCACTAAAACGAGATACTAAATTGCTCCGCAATTCATCGTGAAAAGGTGTCTGTTAGTTTTTCGAACTTGTTCTATCAGCAGCACTATTAAAAAAAAAAAAAAGACATTAGTGGCTCTTAACTTGAAAAAAAAAGTGCTTTACTTTCATAAACTTGTTCTATAAGCAAGTCTAGAAAAAGAAATTAAATTGTTCTTTGCTTCATTAAGAGGGTAAAAGCATGCTACTGTTACTTCGATGCATTTTTTTCTAACACTGAAACAAAAGTTCCATGGTATATAGCAATCAGAAATTGATGAAATACTATTGAGCCTCAATTGACGTCACTTCTACAACTATTTTTCTGGTGATGCGTGAAGATTAGATTTACACGTCTAAAGCTAGTTGTAAACATATTTAAATGGATTGGTCACCTGTTCAGTGCAACACAGTAGCATGAAATGTGGCCGGACTTTCTAGTCTAAAAAAAAAAAGAATTTCATCCATGCGAGATCCCTTTGCAAATTTCATTAGAGAAAAAAATGCATCTCCAAATCGTAGGCAATATAATCTTGCCTAAAAGGAAGGATGTAAAAGTACAGTAAATTATTTCCAAAGATCACAGGCTTACAGCTAATAAATGTGTATATACAATTAATAACTTAATTTTAGCCATTCATGTACAAATGAATGGTATTTAGGTCTGTTTTACAATATAACACTGCACCATAACATCTATTACATGTAACCGGAAGCTAATGGACCGCGTTTTTTTAAAACTCATTTCTCGTAAGAGGTCACAGCAACCTGAACATTGATGTAATGTCAAGCCCTGCTGATACTTACGCTAAACACAATGTGGAAAAAATAAATCAAAAACATTTTGAAAGAAATGCTAATTTAAATAAGAATAAAATAAAATCTAAAATGATTCATCACTAAGGCATGGTAAGCAATAAAATCTCCATGAAAAGATAAGTGTGTGTTAGAAACTGTTATGACCCTAGCATAAATCTCCATAACATTATAATATCGTACGGATGCATATGCGAAATAAGTTGTATTACTAATACATTTAAGGTAAGGTTTTATATGGTTTATTGCTAATGCATTTAAGGTAAGGTTTTATATCGTTTATTACTAATATATTTAAGGTAATGTTTTATATCGTTTATTACTAATACATTTAAGGTAAGGTTTTATATGGTTTATTACTAATGTATTTAAGGTGATGTTTTATATAGTTTATTACTAATGCATTTAAGTTGAGGTTTTATATGGTTTATTACTAATGCATTTAAGATAAGGTTTTATATCGTTTATTACTAATACATTTAAGGTGAGGTATTATTTGGTTTATTACTAATGTATTTAAGGTGATGTTTCATATCGTTTATTACTAATAATTTAAGTTGAGGTTTTAGATGGTTTATTACTATTGCATTTAAGATAAGGTTTTGTATCGTTTATTACTAATACATTTAAGGTGAAAGTTTTATATGGTTTATTACTAATGCATTTAATGTGAGGTTTTATATGGTTTATTACTAATACATTTAAGGTGAATATGGTTTATTACTAATGCATTTAAGGTGAGGTTTAATATGGTTTATTACTAATACATTTAAGGTGAGGTATTATATGGTTTATTACTAATGCATTTAAGGTGAGTTTTATATCGTTTAAGGTGAGGTTTTATATGGTTTATTACTAATGCATACAAGTAGAAAATTGCAACAGCAAAAAGTAATTCAAAATAAACTAATTTGTTAGATGTATTTATATCTGTATTTCATGTTCTGATGTTAAAGATAATCTATACGACATGACGGAGAGATTTAGTAAACAATTAAAAAACATTTGGTTACAGACCCTTAGCTATAAAGTTGTTTAAGACATGTCCACTAAATGACGGAGAGATTTAGTAAACATTTGGTTACAGACCCTTAGCTATAAAGTTGTTTAAGACATGTCGGAGAGATTTAGTAAACATTTGGTTACAGACCCTTAGCTATAAAGTTGTTTAAGACATGTCCACTAAATGACGCGCGCAAAGATTGATAATCTTTCAACTCCCGTTAAATCTAAAATAGTAAAGGTAGTAATTGTTTTAAAAGGTTTGCGAAATGTTTATTAACACCAATCAAGAATATAAACTAAGTTTTGCAGAATGTTTATTAGCACTAATAAAGAATACACACTACGTTTTGCAGAATGTTTATTAACACCAATCAAAAATATATATCAAGTTTTGCAGAATGTTTATTAACACCAATCAAAAATAAATACTAAATTTTGCAGAATGATTATTAGCACAAATAAAGAATACAAACAAAGTTTTGAAGAATGTTTCTTAACACCAATAAAGAGTACAAAATAAACTTTGTGGAATGTTAATTAACACAACTCAAAAATTATAAACTAAGCTATGCAGGATATTTATTAACACCAATAAAGAGAATCAAATTAATTGTGTAACTGTTTATTTACACCAGTAAATAGGGCTGTATTTATTTTTCTAAAATGCTGCCCGGGTACCCGCTTGAAAATTAGCAAAATCTCCATCACAACTGGTGATCTATATAAAAAGCTACTTAACAAGCATGTGCTCTATTTCACACAGTAGCCAATGGTATGCATCTAGTGACTTACTATTAATTATGATCTTTAAATGTACAACACAAACTTTAATTTTAATATGATCAATCATTACATAAACTAAAACTAAATAAAATGTCAACAACAATAACGTATTTAAAAATAGGGCATCAAGTTCAATCGCCCTTCCCCAACAGAATTTCATGCACAGATTGCATTTCGCCATCCAATCGCTTAGGTGAAGAGATGTCTTACCCATATTAAATGTTATTATTTAATTTATTGACGTTAAAATACTGACAAGTTTGTTTTTTTTGTTTTTTTTACTGACGTCTACACGTGTTAATGAGCACAGGAAACGGCGCGCGAGCTACGGTAATCCATGCCAGATCTAGGTACAGTGGCTGGGGGGGCACGATTTAGCAGGCTGCCATCTACGAACGGGATGCGAGTGTGACCGAAAGGGGCCTCTGTCGGTTTCCCTTGCACCCCACTCTACATTAGCCATTTCTGTGCCAAAGGCCACGTTATCACGGGTACCCGGTCCTCAATTTTACTACCCGGGTATTAGCACGGCCGGGTACCCGTTGACACAGCTATCAATAAATAATATAAACTATACTTTGCAAAATGTTCATTAACATCAATAAAGAATATAAACTAAGTTTTGCAGAATGTTCATTAACATCAATAAAGAATATAAACTAAGCTTTGCAGAATGTTCATTAGCCCCATTACATTATGCATTCGGCACGATACAGTTTGCTCATAATGCAATGTCCCAACTGCCGTGTAGTTTATTTCGATGAGGTCAGCTTGTTCCTTGACTAGAAACTAAAGTCTCCGAAAATTATCCTACTTATTTTATAAATAAGAGAGAGAGAGATCGGTAAACAGTCCACTACATAAACCTTGCGGCATTTAGAAGATAAACAAGGGCAGCATCGATACTTACTACCAACTACTCACTTCGTACTTCATTAGTCTGGCGTTTTGTATTTTGTTAAGTCTATTTTTATCTGCTGTTTGTCCATTATTATGACACATTCAAAATTTTCAACTCTTTGCTGAATGACAAAATCATTAAGCTTTACAGTCATTTTAAGTCTACACAATGAACCCAACGTAAACGGCGGGTGTTATAGAAATCAACAAATCTAAATACTTTTAATCTTTCTTTTTTTTAAAATGACTGAATATGGTAAAATGGCGAACAGACTTATTAGGTAATACTTACTTTGCTGTGCGCTACAATAGACCACTAGAGCGGCTACAAGGACAAGAAGAATTATCTTCATTCTGTACGTTATCGTCCAGTTGAATGGTGATGGCAATAACTGTTTAGAGTTAGACTTTTGTGTTTAAAGAGATTAAACACACAATCGTGTGTGGGAAGTCAGACCAGTAATTTTACTAATAATGCTAAAAACAGCTACAGAAACTCACTTCCGCAATATCTGAATTTATATAGTTGTTTTTGTGATTTTTTTTTCTTCCAAGAAAACAGTTAGTGGCAGCTGTAAAAAAAAAAAATCCGTTCGTTACTAAAAATAGCAGACCTACAGAGATAAGCGGCACACGAAGAAATAAAACCTAAGCAGTGTTGTTGCACACGACACTAAAGAAGCTAGGTGCCTAGTGGATTTCGATCAATACATTTACACACACTTAGTAGTGTAACTGAATTCAACATATCAGTACATACAGAAAATACTTTTTAAAAAAATATGTCATTCAAATTCAAACATTAAGCTACGTCATTTAGACCTAGTGTACAAAAACATATGTTGCTGTACACCTAACCGCACTAGCGTAACTTTGAACACTGCCCCCCTCCCCCGCAAAAAAATCTAAAATGCTCCCACCCCCTTTTCCAAATTTTCTCTGTGCGTGCGTGCGTGCGTGCGTGCGTGTGTGTGTGTGTGTGTGTGTGTGTGTGTGTGTGTGTGTGTGCTCTCTATAGAGAACTAGCTTGCCCTGCATCCTGCATGCAACACCTTGATCATGTGTATATTTTCCAAATTTCAAGTACAATTGTTTGGGGGAAAGAACAAATATTGGGCCCCGTTCTGTTGAAAGGCCCCCAAATACTACAGGGGCATTAGCTGTGCCACTGCCTAACCGTACCTAGCGTGTTAGCTTCATCCGGGCTTATGTCATCTAACAACAGCCCTGGAGCAGTAGCGTGTGTTGCTAATTATGCTTGGCGGTCCGGACACAATTCAAGTTTGGTTCGATCAAACTTTTACCTTGCCACACACACGTGACCCTTCGGGTTATATTTACACTTGCTTATTACAGATGAGCAGCTTCGATCTAATTATGTTTTTATTACGCATGTATGCCAGTGCAACGTTGGTGTTCTTCAGATGTTTCAAATATATGTGTGATGCATATACATTTTATAATGTATATATAAATTTAGAATAGATGCATATTGAGTGAGTTTCAGTGTAAAGTTAGCGCTTTTGAACTTTTCATTGCCGCTCCTATCATGTTAAATTATATGCGTAGATGTGTAGTTCAGTATTAAATGTTGGTCCAGCTTAATTAAAATGAACATTTTTTTAATTTATATTTTGCTAGTGAAACAGCTGGGATAATTGCTTTGGTATAAAGTAATGCCATTTAAGAAATAAGAAAATGCGACACCAATGTTCTAAAGAGGGTCTAATTTTAACACTGACTACACATCTTTCATAAAGAACTATTATGCCTGCACACGACTATGATCACAACACACCTATTAATACGATAATATGTTACAGCTATCTAAAACCACAGTAGACAGTTATCAAGAGAACAGCGCGAAAGCGGCGGAAGCCGGAAGCGCCCCCTACACTCAATCAAATCAAAATCAAGTTATCAAGAGTGACCAACATTAATTACTTATCAAATGTCTGTAATACGACAAATACCCATTTATAAAATTTTTACATGTCAGACTAATTCTAGTCGCGTACATGGAAAGTCTTAGAATTTCACAAGTTCAGTGTGTTAGATAAGTTCTTTATATCTTCTCAGAAATACAAAGAGTCAGTCAAGTTAGCCAAAATCAGGTTTCCTCTGTGATCCGAAATGTCACACTCATGCATAATTTTCTAACAATATAGATCAGGGATGAATTTTCGACCATCTAGTGATCTAGTATTTATGTTTGAGTTTGCCAAGTCTTGGCAAAACAAAACAAAAAAAAACACCCCACCCACCCACAATTACACACTAAATAATAAAAGGAAAACCATACACACTGAAAGGAAGTTACAAAATAGCCTCCCCATACATTTTTTTCTATACATTTACACCCACACCTGAGGGGAAAAACCCCCACACACATTCACACCCTAAACAAAATAGGACGTAAACCGCAGACACTGACAAGAAATTAGAAAACTGCCTCCCTACTCATTTTAATTTTAAGTTTTTATCTATACACATTATACACCCACACCTTAAATGTAATAAATATATATAACCAACAACATCAGCATTCCCACACAAACACCATAATCAATATGTTTAAACACCTTAAATAAAAACGCACACACACCCTAACTAATATACATCAACCCACAGCCCACAAACACTGTCCGGAAATTAGAAGCCTAAAACACACGCGAACTAGCCTTACCACACATTATCACTTTTTGAACTTATAAAGACCGATATGACAACAACAACAACAACACACACACACACACACACACACACACACACACACACACACACACAAAATTACACACTAACTCATAAAAGGAAAATCACACACTTAAAATAGCCTCCCCACACATTTTTTATTTAAAAAATTTTTTTCTATACACCCACAAAAAAATCCCACGCCTTCTCCACACATATTTTCTTATTTATTTAAACATTTACACATCACAATGGTCACTACCAAACTAAACTTCACTTCCACTATAAAACACCCCAGGAAGTTACAAAAGAGCTTCCCCACACATTTTTATTATTATTTTGGTTTTTTTTCCTCTGCATTTATACACTCACCACGGGGGGGGGGGGGGGGGTGTCTTCCCCACACAGATTTTCTTATTTATTTAAACATTTATACAACACAATGGTCACTACCAAACCCAAACTCACAAACACAGCTCATCACACTTCCACCACAAAACATCCCACCCAGCCCACATGTACCCGACCCCAAAGGCAAAAGTTATTTCAAACTCTAACAACAACGAATGCAGCCCAATATAAAACAAGACAGTTGCAACTCAGTTGAAAGTACTGACAGTCTCAAACTCATCGGGAAATCGGTGGGAAAAGTTAACGGAAAGAAGAAAAAGGAAGTCTTGGCTAACGAAACAGTCCAAACACGGGACGCTACTCTTGCTGCACTAAGGTGTGATGACAATCCGATGGTGCAACACATGGACATTAAATATTTCAGCACATAATGAAATCGGGTCATGTGCCCATCTATAAATAAAAAAAACATCTTTTATAAAGGCTGATGTGTAGCATTGTAGTTTTTACTTGGAATTTCCATATGAAATTTCACAGGTAAATTGTTAGTCTTGAAAAATATTAGGCCTATATTAGTTATAATGCACGTTACTACTGGTAAAGTGGTATTGGTACTCCTACTCCTAGTCCTAGAGATACTAGATTAGTTCTATACAAGTAGAATATATGTATTTATAATATTTTCATATATTGTGATAACAAGTGTATGTATATTTTTACATTATATATGTATTTGATATATTTGTGTCACATTATTGTAGATGATGTATGATCGCTTCTAAGTTCATGATCACTTGGGGGGGGGGGGGGGAGACGGAGTTAAATTTTTATTTTGACTCCGGAATGGTGAAACATGTCATGTATTTAACCATTTCATTTTCTTTTATCTTTGTTTGCTTTTGATTATATACATCTCAACACTTTTTACCTGTATGTGTGTATTATTTTTATGTAAATATTTTCATTTTGTTTTCTAAATTATAATAATATTTATAATTCATATCGTAGGCCTACGTCTTTACTCTTATTAAGCTCAATAAGAATAATTCATTTCATAGCACTAATATATTTCCTGTTTAAATAATATTTTTCTTTTTAAGACATATCAGCAAGAAATGAGAATGGAGCCGTCTTTACCCCACAACCTGTCTCCTAGAAAACCAGGAATATATTCATCATGTTTGTTGTCTGAACCTGGTGTACATAAATTGCTTGCTGGTGTAGTACTTGCTAATGGGATCCCAGACAATACAGCCTTGGATCAGAAAATGAATTTGTCATCAAAAAATACTCAAGATGAATTAAAAGGTATAAAACTGTCAAGTTTAACATAATATTTTTTTTTAATGAGTGAATAAATAGTAAATACATGTACTTACTTAAATGATTTCCATTAAATAAAAGTAATTTTTAATTGTTGCATGATTTTCTGTAAAAACGTTATTGTTTGTGTTTAAATAAAACTGTTTTTGAATATGTTGTTTAAATAAAGATTATCACATATAAGGCTTGATGAATTCACTGACTACTAGAAAAGCTGAAAATGTCTCTAACATCAAAATATCTTATTTCATCAGACACTTTTTGAGTGTTAATAAAAATTGTTTCTGGCATTACAAACAAACAAGAAATACTGTTTGTGTGTTTTTATTTTTTACTATGCGGTAGAGTTTTTAAAATAAAATGCTTTTTACCCTGATCAAAACTTTTTGTTCACAAATGTTATAAATAGATTTTATTTAGTTTTGCTGACCATCCTAATTCTTGAATAAATACTTTAAAATGATCACACTATAGTTTAGTGAATTTTATATGACCATAAGAAATTAGATATCATACCTTAAATTTCTAACAGATTTTAAATGTTGAAAACAGGCACTATTTTTTCTTGTGGAATACAATTTTTTATAAAATCAAAAAAAAACCAAGTGAACAGGAATCTCCACATTAGACATATACAGTTATAAAAACCAGATATTTCAGTAATTCCTAAACAACCTGGCAAAGTTAAATAGCCAGCAACTTTTATAAATGTTATTATTTTAGGATTAAAAGTGAAATAGAAACCAATGCTCTCAGTCTCAATTATGCATAAGATCACCACATGACAACACGAGACTAAAATGCCCTGGGCTACAGTCCAGACAAGACTGTATGTTTGCTCCACATTCAATTGCAGTCTACAATAGTGTGAAACATTCAAACATTCAAACATAGAACCCAGTTTCCTTTTGTCATGTATCATACCTTCAGTATAAAAGAGTGGCTATTTAGTCCTTTGTGTTGTCATTAAACTTGTTTATCTATATTTGATAGCACTGAAAATCTTGCAGAAACAAGTTCTTTTGATTGCATGGATTGCAATACCGTTTGGGAATATGACTTCGAAATGTTTTATGCATTATAAGAATACCTAGATCTATTGATTGAATGCATGTGCACAGTTGATCTAGATATCTCTTCACTTGGTCTTTATGACTTTATTTTTATATAATTTAGATATGTTAATTGTTATATAGCTAATTTCAGACATGTAATTCAGTTTGATTTAAATTATTTTTGTTTAGCTGGTGCATTCACTTAGTAAAATAGCCTTTTTTTTATTGTGATATCTGTAAAATGTATTATGTAAAATGTATTATTAGTGATAACTATTTTCATTATTCTCTGTATCTTACATTTTTTTTTTTATCATAAATAGTGTGAAGTTTATGAGTGTGAGTTGTAATTTTTTTAACAATTGTCTTTCTTGGAAGGTGTAGGAAATGATAGCAGTGCTGGATATGCAGTCTCTACACGCATGTCATGCAACTGTTGTTCTACTGTATTTGCAGATCATTCTGATCAGGTGAAAAGCATTTTGTTTTCATATTAATTATTATGTTGTAATAATTATCAAACTGTTAATATCACAATAATGAATTATGTTTCCATGACTTTGTTTAGTATTTATACCATGCACTGTTCACATTATTTTACTTTAATTTAAAAATTATTATTGTGTTGTACTGATGTGTGTGTATATGCATCTGCATGTATGTATACATGTGTGTTAATGTGCATGTTTTTGAGAGATACAGATAATTGTATCTTATTAATTTTGGAGATTGTGTGGATAAACAGTCTAAGACACTGCTACAATTCCAAAATGCTCACATCACAATATTTGCTTTTGAAAACCAAAATGATTTTCTTGGATGTCAGAGTTACCATTTTAATTTTTATTTTTAGTGTCAGTTTTTTCATTTTAATTAATACCTCTGAAAGTCATTTTACATTCTGATAAGATACATATTTGTAAATTCAACAAAAATATAAAATAAGACCTAACTTAGTTTTTTACTATCACACAAATTTTTTAATGATATTTATTGTAACAATAAAATCCTGAGGGCAAGTATTATAAATGACGTTTTTTGTAAATCATTAAAACCTGTCAGTTTAATGCATAAACCAAACTAATTTACTTTTCTATTTATTTTTCTATTTATTTTTCTTCAGAAATCACACTTCAAATCTGACTGGCATAGATACAACTTAAAGCAGCATTTGAAAGGACTAGAAGTTGTCAGCGAAGAGAATTTTGAAACATTTTCTGGTCAGATCACTTTGCTTCTATGCCTACATATATGCACACTTGCTCACACATGCAGAGTTTTTCTAAATTTATTGCAGCCAAAAATGACATCTACAGAACTTTGAATTATATCAAAACATTATTTAGACACTCTTCAAACTAAACTTGGAAATCTCTATGTCATCTGTCTCTAACAACAAGACATCTAAGAGTTAATATTTTATCAGTCAGCAAAACAAGAGAGGATAACAAAAATAAATGTACTCAAATGGGTTTCTGCTACACTGTGAAAGAATAATTTTATTTAAGCAAATCCTTCTGTCTGTAGAACAACATAGCTTTTGTGTATACGTTTGCTGCTACATTTTAATAACTGTTTAACAAGATCATGTTCACTAGTGATAATAAAATACTATGAGATAAAATTTCCGACAGACTAAATTTTGCAAACATTGTAAAGAAAAAAGTATATAATTCATTTTAATTGGAAATATAAAAGTGTGAGCTTCCTGTTATTTGTTTGCTACTGACTTTTAACTTGTCATAAAAAAAAAATAAAGACATCATTGTACATGTTTATAGGTATCTGTTTAATAAGTTCACTAATGATATTTAACTGTATCAGAAAGAAATTACAGTGAAAACATAATTAATCTTGACTAGTCATGTTATATATGGATGGATGTGTGTGTTGTTGTGTGTGCTTGCTTTTATAAATATCTGTGATAACAACTTTTCCATTAATAAAGATAAGTTATTAATGTTTATTCATTATATATACATGGTTATTAAGCACTCTTTGCTTTAGATGTGACAGATGCCTGAGTTTACCATAATGTTTTGTCATAATGACAGTCAAATTTACCAAAATGTATCAGTAAGTTGTGCTTATCTTCTTCCTGGCAGGTGATATTTCCAGCATCTCGGGGTCAGAAGACAGTTCAGAGTCTCCTGGTGAGAGTGGTGATGAATATTCTACAAAATCAGCTCGTCAAGCGCACTTGAAGAATGACAGCACAGAGAATGACTCCGAAGACATTGATTCTGTCCTGGCAGCAACTAGAAAACATTCCAAACTCTTCCTCAGAAATGAGACTGGTCAGCTTGTTTCTTTGTACCGGTGTTTGCTGCACACTAAAAAGGTAACTTACAATCTGACACTGTATAATTAAATACAAACAATTACAAAGTATACACATCTTTTCGCATTGTTCATATCTGTAGTCATCACTTGTTCAGTTATTGTTGTTACTTTTTGTAGCATTTCAAGACTCTTATAGTCATTAATTTTAAAAGCAAATATTATGCTGTCACAGTTTGATTTATGTGGTAAATGTTGTGAATATGATTGGTTGCTTTGCTGAACACTGAACCTCCTTTCTGACTATTTTTGCTGTTTTGTGCTACTTACTTTGCTAGTTATAGACTTTATTTCACAACAAATTCAAACTCCGGTTTTAAAGACCAAGTGAAGTCTAGGTCAACTTTAATGTGCTACTTATTTTGCCAGTTATTGACTTTATTCAAACTCCGGTTTTAAAGACCAAGTGAAGTCTAGGTCAGCTTTAATGTGCTATTTATTTTGCCATTTATTGACTTTATTCAAACTCCGGTTGAAGAGGAATCTAAGTCAGCTGTGAAAATGAGCTCAGCCTGTAGATATAGGTGTTCTTATTCTTATAACATACATAAAATTTCAAAACCTTAGTCAAATTGGATATTGCAATATAAGCAACCAAAAGAACGTGTTGCTGCAAGATTTTAAATGTTACCACTGTACACAAATGAGTTTGATGATGATGCAGAGGCTTGCTTGCTAATGTAGAGGGCGCTTTTGGCTTCCGCCGCTTTCGTGCTGCCATTCTTTTATATGAAGGTATGATGCTTGACAAAAGGAAACAAACTCTGTACTGTTGTCTAGTACCATTGCATATCTTAACTGTATGCAGAACAAAGAAACATCCTTGACTGAACTATAGCCCAGAGTATTTTGGAACACTAAAATAATGTTTATAAATGTTGCTGGCTACTTCAGCTGTACTTGACATTACTGAAATATTTGGGTTTTATAAGCACATATTTTTAAGTGGATTCCTATTCACTTGGCCTATAAAATATAATGTTCTGCTTTGACTAACTTTACCAACTTGTACACATTTTCTCAACTTGTTATTTGTGATAGAATTACCCAAGTAGTCAGACAGAGTTACTTAACCTTGTCAAAGAAGCAGTTAAATACACGAAAGTGGCTGTTCTAATGCTGGCAGGGGGTCACTTCGCTGGATGCATCTTTGATGGGTTAGTTGAAACAACATTTATATTTTTACATTTTGAAGAAGCATGATTTTCACTTTAAACATAGTTAGTTGTAAATACTAATAGCAAAAAAAAAGCATACTTAATTTTTATGCATATAAAAATTCATGTACTGAAAATTGAAGTATGGGGCAATGGCTAACCACACCTACAGTTCAGACCTCATTTTACATGCCTAAAGTCATTCATGTACCTAAAATTCATACTTCATGTTCAATGCCTATGATTCAAACTTCATGTTACATGCCTACAATTCAGACTTATGTTACATGCCTACATTTCAGACTTCATGTTACATGCCTTCATTTCAGATTTCATGTTACATGCCTACAATTCAGACTTTATGTTACGTGCTGTAATTCAGACTTCATGTTACATGCCTACATTTCAAACTTATGATACACACCTACATATCTGCCTACAGTTCAGACCTCATTTTACATGCCTACAAGTCAGACTTCATGTTACATACCTAAAATTCATACTTCATGTTCAATGCCTATGATTCAAACTTCATGTTACATTCCTACATTTCAGACTTCATGTTGCATACCTACATTTCAGACTTCATGTTGCATACCTGCATTTCAGACTTCATGTTGCATACCTGCATTTCAGACTTCATGTTGCATGCCTATGTTCATAGAAGCCAAGAAGTAATGCACAAGTCCTTTCACCGCTATGTTGTTCGAGCCAAACGTGGAACAATCCAGAGTGCTCATGACAGCCAAGGTAGTGCCGCAAAGTCGGCTGGCGCTAGCTTACGACGATACAATGAGGCTGCACTGGAACGGGCAAGATAATTTTGTTATAGTTCATTTGCTAAAGTTTTCTGCACTCGTACTTTTTTGTTAAAGAGTTGGGAATTGTTTACCTGTCTAATTTGTGACCTAACACCACAAAATGAGTTGCAAGTCATTGAATTTCAATTCCTGCTAGCAGCTAAAATAGGTCATTGGGGTGACAATTCGATTTTGAGATTACACTTGATAAAAATAGTTGATTGGGAAAGTATCTATTGTCTTAGAAGTTGTAATATTTTGTATGTTCAGCCTCTAAAACTTAAAAAGAAAGCAGTTTCAAAGACACAATTAATTGGGGGGGGGGGTGTCATGAAAGGGGTTAGTTGCCCTACTTTTTTTTAACTCTGTTTCTTATTTTGCTCTGAATTGATCCAGATAATTATGATAATTATGAATCAACAGAATATTCTGACCCTCTTGGGTGTAGATTTTGTGTGCATTTCATTAGATGATCTTAAAATATTTATCCAGTGAAAGCTCAGAAAATAAGATAAAGCATAAACAATTTGTTTCTAATGCAAGCTTTCCTTTGCTGGTTCAGTGATTGGTGAGACTAGTCACATGACATCTGATGCTAATTGTATGTTGGTGGATACAGTGCCAGCTTACTCTCTTGATGATAAAAATGGAATTAAAGTGGAGACAGTCATGTCTACTGTTGATTTAGGCATAAAATTTACCATGAAAATAAATAAATTATCAATTCTAGAGGCTTTTTAAATTCTTTTCTGTCATTGGTTTAGTTTTGGACCATTTGTATTCTGCTGCTACCCCTCATAGGCATACTCACATTTTTTCCTGTTATATTTTAAATCTTCTGTATAGCAGTAACACTTTGGATTCTGTTTAACTGTGTTTGGCACACATTCACTCAGTTTGGTTTTATCAACTTTTTACTGCATGTTTTTTTTCACTTCTAAACCAATGCCACAAGGCTCATTGTGTTCTTACCAGAATAAAATTACACATTCACTCAGTTTGGTTTTATCAACATTTTACTGTATGTATTTTTTACTTCTAAACCAGTGCCATGGGGCTCATTTCTTTCTCACCAGATTAAAATTACACTTTTTAATCAGAGATCATAAGAGTAACATTTATTTTATGCAGTTTTATATCAAGCCAGTATCATGACCCAGTCTTTCCTCACCAAATTAAACTTATACTTGCATTCATTCAGTGCCAAATTAAAAACAACTTTATTGTATGTATACAGTTTAATCAAGTTAGTCTGAATTTATTTTACACATGTATTTAACCTAACACAGTTAACATAACTTTTCCTATTTGTTTA
The DNA here is from genome assembly GCA_028829895.1 of Sinotaia quadrata. NCBI lineage: Eukaryota > Metazoa > Mollusca > Gastropoda > Architaenioglossa > Viviparidae > Sinotaia > Sinotaia quadrata. Next base: position 14,306,843 of record CM054180.1, on the reverse strand, counting down.
TTATGTAAAATGTCTGCTTTAACTCTGTTTTGTTTGTTTTATCCTGCAGTTGCAATTTACACAATTTTTTATGTCCTAAGTCAAATTCTTTATATAAAAAGACTCATCTACATCAGGGGTCTCAAACTCGCGGCCCGTGGGCCATTTGCGGCCCGCGAGACGATATTTTGTGGCCCCCACTTGATATCAAAGTTTAATGATAGTGCGGCCCGCACGTTTTTCTCACACACCTTGGGAGTTTTATAGTTTTTGTCACCTGTGGGCTACCATACCTCAGGATAACAAACAGCGCGTTGTGTTGAAACTCGGGGACTTTCTTTTCCCAAGCCTGTTACATATTGCTACTGTTTAGCAAAGTTCAAAACATCCAGCTCTAGCAAGCTGATTCTATATAGATTATAGACCCTAAAGGCCTACATACATACAGATGAGTGGTTTAGAAAAGAGAATTTTCATGTCGAAAAAACAGGTGAATGGTTTAGCAAAGAAGAAAAAATAGTAGACTGATAGAACAGAAAAGGAAGAACAGAAAAATAAATAAATAAAGGAATACAGCAATCTAAATAAAGAAATATGTTTAAACAAATAAGAAATATTAAAGTAAATAAACAATATACCAACAAAAAGAAAGATTATATAAAAATAATTACAAAAAAAAGTACTTGAAACACTGACGTGATTCCTAATTGATTGAATGTGTTTCATCGTATGCCTATGTAATGGAGTCAAGGCAAATTATACTTGACCTCCTAAATCGTAATCAGTTTGCATTGTTATGTTTAGCTTTTTGTGGACACAGTCTTATTCGTAACCAATATTTTTGGATACCTGTTTTCACGAAAGTGATGTAATCACTATGCTCTGGTGCATGCGCTGTATTCACAGTTGGAAGGGAACTCACTCCTATTACGTAATATTTCGAACAATAGCCAATAGTAGGTCATGTCCAAGCCGATGCTTGACTGATAGATTTCCCGCCATAAATTCATAATGATGCGGCCCGGCTTCACCCAGACTCTACTTACAGCGGCCCCCAGGTAAAATGAGTTTGAGACCCCTGATCTACATCAACCACAGAAACTTTACTGACAACTGTTTGCATCCCAAGTCAAATTCATTAAATAAAATGTCACATCTACATCAGCAACAGACTTTATCGACAATCGTTTACATCCCAAGTCAAATTCATTATATAAAATGACACATCTGCATCAGTAACAGAAACTTTACTGATAACTGTTTGTATCACAGGCCAAATTTATTATATGAAAAGACAGTGAGAAACAAAAACTGCTCACACCACTGTTGCATCTCAGTTCATTATATAAAAAGATATTTCTGCAACAGAAACTCAACTTACACAAGATTAATACTTGTTATACTGCTGCATTGTAGAATTACCTCATTATTTGACAATATATTGATTATGGATTTTTTTCTTTAGGAAATCCAAGAACTGCTAAAGTCTTGGTCTGACTACCTGAAAGACTGCCATTTAATATTCTTGAGATATTCCACAAACAATCATCATGTTTTTTTTGGAGGAAAATCCTCACCACTGAGCAAAGAAGATCCTCGCATACGAGTCATACCTTTCGTGACAGGGCGGCCAACATTCAGGGAAGTGAAGCGGGTACACAGGATGCTTCTGTCAGTGGAATGTTATGGTCAGGATCATGTAGTAAAGTTTTTCTTTTTACATCTGTAAATGCTTGGGTTTTCTTAATGATCTATTTGTAAGCTTACACAATCTTCCTTTTACATGTTGTTTATACGATACAATTAAACCTTTCAGTGTCATTGGTTTAATGTGCAAAATAAACTCTGGATTTTATTTTAGACAACAGTGTTTTTAAAATTCTGTTGTTTGGTTATATCTTTCATTTGTAAACCACTTGAAATTGATGATCTTAAAAAAAGGACTCTTAGAAAATATCATGAAATTGTTAGGTCATAAATACAGTAGAGATTAATATGTCACTAACTGCAAGTCATTAGGTATAAATAATTAATTTCTGTTTTGCTTGTAATCTAAAGGCAGCTTAGATATTTATTTTTTTGTCAGTGACCAATTCATTTTGTCTTTTGCTAAGCAATTTTTTCCTGTTATTCTATTTAATTAGAAAGTCAAAATGCAATCAGTAAAATCAAATTTATTTTTCTGTATTTATTATTTATAATAGTTTAGTATTTTTTTTGACGTTTTTCAGGTGATGAAACAAATGTGAAAGGTTTTGTGTCCAACGTCCAGCACAAACGAACAGATACCCTGCAGCAGGATATTCTGCCAGGATGTCCTGGCAACAAAGCCAGGTTAGCAATAAAAGGGGAAATAACCAAAGGTAATCTGAACAGATTTTAATTCTTGCAATCATTGTTACTATTTTTAACTGAAGTGTTTTATTATTTTGTTTCACATTGCATTTTATTTATTTATATTTTAATATACAAATTTAACCACTGCTCTTTTCTTTTTAAGTTAACTTTAACATCAGTGAAGCAAAATGATTCTGAATTTTAGGGTACAAAGAAGATGAAATTTCAATAAAAATTTCCAAATATATTTTGTATATAGCAAGATTATATCTGGTACAGTCATAGTTTCTCAGCTTTCAGTGGTAATTTGCATGGTCTGTCCAGAGAAAGTTCAGTCAGTTGATGTGAGTTTTGAAAATGACACTAATGCAGAAGGGAGCAAACTTTTGAAGAAAACTCTGGATCAGGTTCACCAGTTGGAGTCGCTGTCAGGCAGACACAAGAAAAAGAAAAAGAAGCCATCGTCCAGTTCTTCTGCAGAAGTATCCATTGCATCCAACAAAACTAATTTAGGTGAGAAATGGTTTACTCATAGGAATTTTGAGAACTAATTTTCTTGTTAAATAAATCTGAGCTCATTTAGCCTTTCCCAGTAATTGGTGATTTAATATGCTTAAAAACACCATTGTGGTATATTTAGTCTAGCATAATCTTTCCCAGTAATTGGTGATTTAATATGCTTAAAAACATCATTGTGGTATATTTAGTCTAGCATAATTTTTTCCAGTAACTGGTGATCCAGCATATTTGAAAACACTATTGTAGTATATTTAGTCTAGCTAATTTTTTGCCAGTAACTGGTGATAACATAAACACTAATGTAGTATACTTAATCTATTTTATGGTGATTAACTGAGTGTTATTTGTTTGGTTGGTTGGTTGGTTGTTTTTTTATGAGGAAAAAAGTTTACCTGGTCTATGCAGCAATTCATTTGTCAGGAATACATTTGACACATGTTTAATTGGCAATTCATTTTTGTTTTTGGAAAAAAACAAATGTTTTAACTCCTGCTACCTGAATGCACAAAGGTTCATTGAATAAAACATCTTTTTGACTGTTAATTATGTGCACAGAGATATGCTTTTAAAAAAATCAAACATTTTAGCAAATGATGTGTGTACAAAGGCGCACTTTTTATTGCGGGATTAGTGTGTATCATGTACATATAAACTTTTATAAATACAGTTATTGTAGTAAATGTGTATTTTTATGACAGTACCTAGTTCTTCATTGCATAGTATTTTCTATTTCTGTAAACAGTATTTCTGTGTTCTCTCATACTGGCATTTGTCATTATCTTTCTTCTATATGCAAAAATTTGCTAACCACCCTTAGTTATTTTATATCCACTGACTTTGCTCCGCAAGTGTTACCAGAATTTGTCTCAAGTAAAAGAGTGGAGTCTAAGAAATTGCTAGAACTGAACTCCTTGTTTTCCAAATTTAATAGTTTCCTTATTGTTAGTAAATTCTAGGCTTACTAATCCCATGAAAAATGAGGGTCTGTTTTACTCTTTTCTTCTAGAAATATGATGTGATTTAAAAAAAGATTGATTTGTTCAATAGAAATACTTATCATCCTTTGTAATAGTATTTACTTCAAGGTCAATCAACAGTTTTACAGCACTTGTCAACACTTTTAATAGTATATATTTTAATGTCACAAACACTTTTAGCAGCTGAAACACATTTTCACCAGACAGAAATATAGACTTGTGAGGCCAGAGAGGAACAAACCCATAAGTGTATTTTTCACCTGTCAAAAATGTAGACCTTTAAGTCTGAGAGGAGAAATAAATCTATAAGTTTATTTTTCACCTGTCAGAAATTGTAAGGTCAGAGATGAATAAAGTCACCTTTTCTAAACTGTAGTAAAACTGAAATCAATAAGGACAAAAAAATACAGTAAGCAAGAAAAGATTTGACATTTTCATAAAATGTACACTTAGAAAAAAATAATTTGACATTTAAAATAAGTTAAATTAGAAGCTTCAGCTGACTGTGATTTATTGCAGATGATGAAGATTTTCAGACAAAGAATAAACTGTACACAGCCTGCAAATCTGGAGATGTGGACCAGTTAACACACCTCCTGAAATTAGTACTGCGTCTCAAACCCCATGAACATGACACAGCAGCCATTGGTCCATCAGATCAACCTACTCATCAGTCCTTTTTAAACAGTGACCAGGCCAACTCCATTATCAGGACTGCATTTCCACAGACATTAGACAATCCAGACACTAGTCACTCTGAGTCTTTACATGATCAGGGCCAACCAGAAGATGATATTAGTAGAAGATGCCAACCAAGAGGTGATAGTAGTAAAAAGTGCCAACCAGGAGACAATAGTAGTAGAAAATCTGACCAATCGATGGTTTCTGAAAACAATCTAAATTTAGCTCCAGACTTTTCTTCCACAAAAGAAATAGACAAAAATTTAATTGCTGCCAAAGATTCTTTTCACTCCTATTCAAATATGTATAGTTCTGGTGTTGAGAAAATGAATGTTGAGTTGAACAGTTGTGATGGTGTGTTTTCAAATGAAAAGAAAGACAGGAGAACATTTGACAACTTTCTCAATGGGAAGTATGGAGAGAAAGAATCTTCTCTTCTGCACATTGCTGCATTTGCAGGACACAGTGTTGTTGTGAAGGCTCTCCTAGAAGCTGGATGTGACCCAACTCTTCGGTACGTGTATGGGTTTGCATATACTTTCCTGGGTAAATATTATTAAATATTACCACCTTAAATGATGGTAGCAGTACAGGGCATTAATCACTTAAAAGTCCATATACGCAAAATTGACCAGACATAAATATATTTCTAAAAGTATTGTTTCTGTTTAAAACATTTTTTCTCAAGTGCTTCAGATTTATATTTCCATTAGGCATATTATCAGTAGGCGCTTTTATCTCCCCTGGAGAGTTAGCATGACCCCTTTGGTTTTGGCTTTTATGCACTGGTCACTATTCAGGAAAATCTTCTATACTCAGAAAATTCCTTTTTATAAAACATGCTATTTATAATTATTGTTCATACTCTAAGAAATCCTGGGCAGTGCATGTATTCATTGAATTAAATGTCTACAACCAGCTAAGTTTTCTTTAAGCCAGAATTTTCATTAAAAATATTACTTTAAAAAATTTTTAATTTGACATGGTATTGTTCTTTTTTCCTGCAGGGATTCGGCAGGTAAAACAGCTTATGCTGTAGCAGGAGGAAAGGAAGCAAGAAATGCATTCAGACGATTTAGAGGAGACCACCCTACCTTGTTTGATTATGAAGCAGCTCAGGTATACTTTAATGAGGGTAGTGAAGGAGGAAGTGTTGTTTTAAGAAGTTCATTTACATATAGGCATTACATATAGGCTATAACGATCTCTTTAATCCCAAATGAGAACTTTAACCTGGGTTGCTGTTACATGCTAAGATACACTCTTATCGCCCTACTCATTTGACTCTGTTAGATAACAAGCACCTTAAGGGTGAGGACAAGGTGAGTATCAGTTCTAAATTAACAAGAGCTTCATGTGTTGAACAGAGATATGGTATTCAGTGCCTCTTTGCTGTATTGTGTCAAACTCATAATACTGAAAGTAGTTGTCAAAGGACTCAAAGTGAGACAACAGTGATACTGTCTCTTAATAGAATTGGAAGATCTATTTGTGGTAATCATAATTAATGCTTTGACTCATTTAACAAATCCAAACTAATCTCATGATTAGACATAGTTTTAATAAGTGTAATTAATTGCCCAAATTAAGTCGACCTAAAATTTTATATATATGAGTCATTCTCTGCATGTGACATAAATGCAAAATATAAAGTGGATTAAATCTAATTGTTTTACATGTTAAAATCTATAACATGGCCTCATACTCACATAAAAACATAAGAAAAAGTAAAAAAATTTTAAAATGTTAATGTTATAGGAATTTGAAATACACAAAAGCAGATGTTAATTTTGAAAATTTAGAAATCAAAGTTGAGAAGCAGTATAATTATCTCATTACAACAAATATATATTTACTTATTACCTAAATTATTAACTTAATCTGAATACATATTTATTTTAAATGGGGTATGAAACTATTCGTTATGCGGAAACCTTATTTGGCTCCCAATGACAAAAAAAAGCAGCATTATAAATGAAGCTCTATTTTTCTCATCTAAACATAAAATGGGCTAAGTTATCATGCTGCGAAGATAATATTAAGTAGTAAACAAAATATCTATTTAAATATGCGATTTTAATATATAAGTCCAATCGTGATGTATATATTCCTGAATATAATTCACATATTTTTCTACCATTACTAGCTTAGGTTTAAAACATACACACCAGCTATGTGAAACTTTAAATGTGGAAGAAATCATACACGTGTATTTATATAAATCAGATTATCAAGATAAAAGGGATATAGAATGTTTCTTTAATATACAATGGAACCCCATGATAATGCGAATTCGGATATAATGCGGTCATGACATGGCTCCCGAAATTTCATATATTCATTCGCACATGAAAAACTTTTTTCCAAAGTACATGAAAAAGAGTATAAAAAAATATTAACTTCATTTTGGGGATGAGATCACATATGAATTTGAATATACATGTATTATCGGTCAATGTGTATTATCGTACAAACAAATAAAAATTAGTAAAACTAATGCAAAGTAAAAACCTATAAATATATTATCCGTCCATTATTTTGAATATATCTTAATAATGCATTCCATTTAATACACGTACTGTATATGTTCTCGGAAAAAAGTAAAATATTGTACAACCCTGCATTAACACGACCCTGCTATTAGCGCAATCCGATTTTATGGACCCCAATTATCACATTATAGCGAGGTTTCAGTGTATTATGACTTGTAAGAAAATTATGATATGGTAAATTTGTTGGATTATTTATAACAACGAAAATTAAAGAAAATAACTGTATGTAAGCATGTCACAAAAAGAGGTGCCATTTTTCAGTTCACAACAAATTTGTATTACAAAAACACAAATCCACGCAACTGTCTTATGTATCTGTCACATTAAAGAATATAAACAAGTGATATTTCAATGCTTTATTTTTAAGAAAACACATTTCAAATGGACCTACCATATGTAGTACACTTGTCCAGAGAATGAGCTTGATATGAGGTATATGGTGGCTATGAAATAAAGATGCTAGTCTGATTGTAGAAGATACTAGGTTTGAGCATACTCTTAGTTACAGGGATTTTTTTCTCAATCAATCCTTACTCATTTTTTAGCTGGTGAAAGTTGAACTTAGCAACTATGATTGCAGTCATAAGATTACTTCTAAAATTAGTGCCAGTAAAAGCCCAATATTGTTTTATATGACCTTTTTCCTGGACATCATCACCATATAATGCAATTGCATTTTCAACCATGGCCACTGTTTTACTGACCTAAAAGCCTAGTGAAAAACTAAACTAGACAAAAGTATCATTTTATTCTGGTCACATATCTGGTTTGTAGCATATACTTTTCAGATCTCTTTTTTAAAATCATTATTGTTTCTTGGTTGCACTGGGTGACTATGTCCAAATTTCACTGATACTGTAGTGTAGATGTGCTGAATCAGGGGTGTAGAATTTGTAGTCATCCTGTGGCCCTGAACTTCATATCCACAATCTTGCAAGCAATTAGACAGTTCTCTGAATATAACAGCTTAATTTTTTTTTCTTTCATTCCACTATCTCCAGCATTTAGAGACTCACATAAGTACTATCATCTTATTCCACATCTACACATCATAGTCACCCAAACAGCCCAGTTTCTTTTGTCATTTACAGACACACATATATCATCTTATTCACATCAACACATCTAAATTACCCAAACATCCCACTTTCCTGTCTTTCTAATCTAATGGAAGTGAAACTGGGGCTCTTGTGGCCTTCATCTTAAATGTTTTGACCTTTAGACTTAAAATGACCATGATTTTTGTTCTCCTCACAGACATTCTGTTATTTATTTTCTGGATTAACCTGTAGACTTGACATTTTTCTTATCTTTGCAATGTGATTAAATACCAGATCTCCTCATTGGCATTATATAATTTATCCCAGGTTACTGTTACATGTAGACTCGTTTGACATTTTTCGTATTCCCATTTCTTGTGACCAGATACCAGTTGCACTGACGGCAGAAATGGAAGCAGAAAAGAAGCAAAAAGAAAGTGAGAAGAAAAAAGCACAAAAGAAAGCAAAACAAGAGCGATTGAAAGTTAGTTCAGTTTGTGAATGTGTGTATTTTTATGTCAGTTTGTCATTTCCTATGTATTGGGTGATTAAAAAATAATTTGATGCCGAGCGCTAAATTTTTTTAGGTCTGTAAATAAATGTTACATTTAGAGTTTTTCAATATGACTTAAATTGTTTATGAGTATATTTGGGATGGATTTGTAAAAGTAATATACTAATTTTTTTTTTTTTAAGATACCAGTATGTTTTCTTTAAAAGTACTTTTATCAGTAAGGGGCAAAGCCTAATGAAGATTGTTTTACACTTTCTGAAGGGATGATAATTCTCCTTTCTACAGTATTGCATACTTTTATTAGTTTCCAGTCTTGAACTTTTTTAAAATTATTTTTTACATTGTTTCTTATTTCATTTAGTTTTCTAATTATACATTTCAAGTTTCTCACGTCAGTTATACTGTATGAATAGAATAATACCTTTGTGTAGGCTAGTCTTTACAGTTATTCTCTTACATTTCTGTGTATTTCCTGCTAAAGTAACATTTATTGTAAATTTATTCTGTAGGAAAAGAAAGCTGAAGAGGCTAAGATGATGTTTGAAGAGCAAGAAAAAGAAAGGTTTCTGGCACTGTCAGATAGAGAAAAGGTGTGACACATCATTTTTAAAGTATTTATATGCAAAATTTGTTTTAAAATGTAAAAACAAAACAAAACCAAAATTCCCAACTTAAGTAACAACAGTTATTTTCTAGTTAATTACATATTAAATCAAAGCCAGGTTTATATTCTAGTCATTATATAGCAGAATTGAGTCAGGATTATATTTTAGTCATTATATAGCAGAACTTATACCAGAGTATAGTTAAGAATCTTTAGTTCTAGTTCATCATATATTAAATCTTAATCTGATTTATGTTCTATTTCATCATGTACAAGATCTTAATCGGAATTTTCCTGTTCGTCATGTACAAGAACTTTAATTATGCTCTAGTTCATCGTGTGCAAGATCTTAATCTTAATTATGTTCTATTTCATCATGTACAAGATCTTAATTTGAATTTTCCTCTAGTTCATCATGTACAAGAACTTAATTATACTGTAATTTATCATGTACAAGATCTTAATCTGAATTATGCTCTCATTCACCATATGCTAGAACTTGTCAGAATTGTTCTCCGGTTTATTCTGCACTACATCAGAATCAGATAAGCTATAGTTTATTATACACTTGATATGAGCCATACATAAGTTCAAGGCCAATAAGTACTAGGGAGTTCTAAGTGGTTCCAAGATATTTTCCCATGTTTTAACCTTTTCAATTATAACAGCAAGTTTAAGTAGATCGGATTGAATTTTAGTCATATTTTCATATTAAAATTATCACTGATGCTTAAAGATTTAATTGTTGTAGGTATTTTATTAATAATTTGTTTTATTTATTTATTTGTGTGCAACATATTTTATATTCCATCTGCAGAGAGCACTAGCAGCCGAAAGACGTATGCTTCAGCAGTCCACATCGCTTGTTTTAAGGTTTGCATATTCCCTTTTAGCTCTTTTTCATCAAAAAGTGTTAAACATGTAGCATTTTAAAAACTTGAAAAAGTTGGGTTCTGAAAATCTACTCTTTTCACTATTGGATATGTTAAAAGGTTAAAATTTGTTATGGCACAGCTTTTTTGTTGTTATTTTCATATTGATATATTTCCATTTTAATGCATCACATATTAAAAAATAAAGCTGTCTGTGAATGTTTTTATTGTTATTATTATATGTTATTTTGAAAGTCAGAACTTTTCTGATGATTGTTCATTATTATATTATTTTTGTTATGTTTGTGTGCAACCCTAGAAAATTTTAGCCATGAATAACTTGCAATTTATTTGGACAACTCACTAGGCAGGGAGGTACCAGGAGGGTGATGACAACTGCTTACATTGAATATATAATAAATAATAGGTTAAGGTAAACAAAAAATATTGTCTTTGTTGTAATAATAAGAAATATTTCAGTTTTATTATTTCTTTTTAAATATAATAATTGCAGTTTTTTATTTAAAAACATTTTACCTAACCTATAAATCAGCCACTGACACCTTGCTTTCATGCTATTTTTATATTTGCATTTAAAGAGTTAATTTCTGCACAACACACCCCTACCCACCCCTGGGAACAATAGATTCATCCACTCAGATTCACTGGTTTGCTGCAATATGTGCTGGGCAATGAGTGTTCCATGCATTTGATCTCAGTATCACTTAAAAATAATATATATTTATTTGACTGCTGTGGTGTCACCTATTAAGTTGAAGATTTTAATTAGATATAGAAGTGTGTGAGGAATAAAAGACACTGAAGATTTCAAAGAATACCAAATGAAAAAGCAGGCATGCTGTATACAACTGGAATCCAAACATCTCCGTATACAACTGTTGTATTTAAAATAACAAGGGAGTCTGTATATGTAATATGGAAAGACTAAATTTTATATATATATATATATATGCAAAGTGTTAATCAATGCTATTTTTACTGCAGTATTTACATGCAAAACTAAATGATGAAAGAAAGGCTAATGAAAAGATAACTCTAATTTAAAACAGTTTTATTTCATGCAATTTTTTTTTCTCTTTTTTATTTGCAGCTAATTCTAACCCTAACTATCTTTAAAAGCAGGCAAAGCACGATAGTCATGTACCACTTCTGGTTTGTACAGAGACACTGTCAATCAAAAAAGAAAGAACCTAAGAACAAAGTCCACGGAAACTAATATAAACTAATAAACTAATATACCCATATTGGCATCATGCAATTGACTCTTCTGAATTGGAAACAAATATTGCTGAGTTACTTCAATACAAATGCGCAGTTGACAATACGCTGAAAGGGGTGGTATCTATGCGCCGAATAGGCCTCTCGTCCGCACATGGTATTCATTCAAGATATATAAGTAGCCTACATTATTGCTATTCTAATTCTGTGTTCTCTTGTCTGACCTGAAACAACTGGTTAAATTGATTGACAGTTATTAAATTATTTCCTTAAAATATAGATAAAATATCAATTTTTTTTTTTTGTGTGGAAAAAAAATCGTTTTATGAATGCCCATTATTTCTGAGCTCACAAATGACATTTTTCCACTCACAAATTGCGAGTTTGATTTTTGAGGGTTGCTTGTCTGTGTGTTTATATGTGTGTGTGTATGCATGTTTATATGTGTGTGTGTATGCATGTTTATATGTGTGTGTGTGTGCATGTTTATATAGTTATTTTGTCTGTGGGTGACAATCAAATTAATAAAATTAAACTTTATGGGATATCTGCAGTAAAGTCTAATCTGAAGACCGAGTAGTGTGAAATGTAAATTTGTACAATTCACTTGACTAGTGCAAAATGTAAATGTTTACAGTAATCTTTATGCTGAATATTAATTAGTACAAATGTAAATTTTGTACTTTTATACTGGGTAGTGTGAAATGTAAATTTTGTACAGTAACCTTTATACTGAGTGGTGTGAATTGTAAATTTTGTATAGTTACCTTTAGATTGGGTAGTGTTTAATGTACATTTTGCACAGTAGCCTTTATACTGGGGTAGTGTGAAATGTAAATTTTGTACAGTAAACTTTATATTGAGTAGTGCAATGTGTACATTTTGTACAATAACCTTTTAACTTAGTAGGGTGAGATAAATTATGTACCGCAACCATTTTACTTAGTATAGTGAGGTGTAAATTTTGTACAGTAATCTTTTTACTTAGTAATGAGAGTTTAAATTTTGTACAGTAACTTAGTAGTGTGAGGTGTAAATTTTGTACAGTAATTGTTATAATTCCCTAGGTGTTTGCTTTATAAATTTTGCCATGTACTATAGACTTTGTTCTGAAAATTTGGCTGAAGACAGTTTAATTGCTATTTTCATTATATTTTTTTTGTTTGTTTGAAAATATTAATTTGCTTGTGTATCCTTTTAATGGGTTTATTTTTATTTTACTCTTACTTAACACATACTCTATTTCTTTGATTATATATTACATAATACAAATATCAGTTTACTAATTTTTTTAGTTGTAGCCAATCTATTCTGAGTTTCCTTTAAAAAAAAAATGTTCTGATAAATGATATCAAGCTGTAATGTGTATCACTGACTGTCTTGTCATTAAAAACAATTTTATTCAATTATTGTGTTAATTTTTCTGTACCAAGAAATTTTTGTCTTGAAATTTAGAGTGTTTTAATTGAATTGCAGCTCTATTCCTGTTATTAGTTCTAAACTGATCCAATGGCAGTAAAATGGCTACACACTGTTTAACGCCTGTCACTAAATTGTGATGCAAATAGAATCTATAGATAAAGATGACTTTTACATTTAAAAAAGAAATATTAGACTCATGGGTAATTCAAAGAGAACAAGATGTGTTTGTTCAGTAAAGTAACAGAAGTTGGATTATTTTTTCTGTTTCAGTCGGTGTTTTCAATGTGCATCTGACATCACTGGCAAGGTTCCATTTGAGTACATGGACTTTCGATTCTGTTCACCAAAATGTCTCAAAGAGCATAGATTAAAAACTGCAAAGTGAAATATTAGTTCTCTGCTGTTGGTTGGTTTGTTATTTTGAGAGGTGTTGATTGGGATCACAGTTGCCATTTTGTTTTTTGTATTATTCTACATATTTTTTTGTTTTGTATTATTTGTCGGGCTGTATGGTATCAGCTTGCATGCAGAGTGTGTGTGTGTGTGTGTACATATGTTTATAATTCACATAATACTGATTACATATTAGTGAAGGATCATATAATTTTTAATGAGCATTTGCTTAATGGAGGTATAACTAAGACAATCTCATTTCTTTCTTCTTTTTATTTTTGTTAAAGAGTTTCAGTTAAGGGACATTGTATATATATCCTGTAATATGCTAAACTGTAAAAAACACCAACCCATTAAAAAAATTATTTTTGTCCTACAGCTTGACCAAAACAGATGGAACTCCAATTTTTACCTACCAAACATCCAGCCAACTTTTTCTTACCAAAAATTCAGGACAACTTTTTTCTTACCAAAAATCCAGATCTTGCATGACAGGGAAAGGCATTCACATGAGAATGCAAAGTCAATCTGTTTGATCCTATGTTTCAAGGAAAATGTATTAGAAATTATGGTTGTTTTGGTACAGCATAAAATTTTCCACACATCAATTACAGTATACATGCATGCACATACATTTCTAAATATGGGCACTAATGCAGAAAGTAGTGCACTAGCTCTGAATTTGATTTCCTTTTGATGTAAAAAATTTAAGGGCATGTCTTAAAAGCTTGTTAACTAAATCATCTAGGAACATGAACAGTCACATGGGGTTTTGATTTAGCACCAGACAAAACAACTACCTCAGACTTCTCAATGAGGATCTACCGAAAGTTCAAGTTCAAGCAAGAAAATATTAAGTTTGAAAAGTCTCACAGATTCCTAGGAATTACCTTTGATGAAAACATAAATTTCACAGAACACATCACAAACATTCTTTCAAAAAACAACAAAACAATATATTTAGAATGACAAAGGAAAAAATATGTGGAGCTCACACACACACACACACTACAAGTGTACAAAAGGCAACCAAAACTCTAATAGACTTTGGAAGCACAATGTATACTGCTACAAATAACCCCAAAATAAAAATATATAAATAGTACAAAACAAAGCACTAAGGCTAAGTAAGTATACACTACCAAACACTAAAATAACTGAACTATACAAATAGGAAATTTGAGCCTATTAGAAAGACAAACAAACAAGCATTAAAATAGAATACACTGTCAACACTACCTATAAACATCCACTTATAAATCACAAAGACAAACAAACAAGCATTAAAATAGAATACAGTGAAAACACTACCTATAAACATCCACTTATAAAATCACAAAGACAAACAAACAAGCATTAAAATAGAATACACTGTCAACACTACCTATAAACATCACTTATAAATCACAAAATTGGATATAAGACAATACCCAGGCAAAATGGCAAAAAAATTAAACAAATGAACAAATGACAGACTATCCCCACCAACCAGCTTAAGAAAAGAACTTATTAAAAAATACAAATTAAAATTACTCAAAATAACCCTCTAATGGTCCCATCAACACCACAGACAAAGTAGAAAAAACCCAAATTGCTCCAGCAACCATGCCAAAACACATTAGAATATTTAGACAAAAATAATCAAGATCGTCTAAAAATTTAGATGGTTCCAAAACATCTGAAGAAACTGGAGCAGCTATTCACTTTTACCAAGGAACTTTACAAGGAAGTTGTAGATATTGTTGTTAGATGGTACAATTTGATTAATTTTTGGTATTGTCGTTAAAAGGTACAGTTTGATAAGTTTATGGTCCGTAAAAGTGTTTGAAGCTTTCTCTTTTAGATACGATCTATAATAACGTAAATTAAGTGTGTTGAACTGACACTTATAGTTAAGATCTATAATAAAATAAATAAATCTTTCAACTTACACATATAATTAGTATCTACAATAATACACATACATTTTTTCTTTCTCAATATTTACAACGAAAATAAACAAATACTAAAAATATTATTCTACTGGAGGATGAGGCTAAGACGTGCATAGTACTTTCCATACTTTACAAGTCTAGCCATTTCTACTGATCTCTACTACTTTACAAGTCTAGCCATTGTCGATTTTATATAACTAATTTGTTTATATCACTAATTCATTTTGTGAAATAACAAATTCGAAATTTTTATATCACAGCATGAATTTATCATATCAAAACTTTACTGCATTTTAGACTATAACAAATTCGTTGTATGAAATTAGAAATTCGTTTTATTTATATCATAACATGAATTTATGTTAATATAAATTTGTATACGAAATAAATCATTCGGAATGCTTGGATTATCGTATGAAATCAACCACTCATACAGTAACTTAAATTTGTTATCTCGTAAAATCATCCAATCAGATTTGTTTGAATTTGCCAAATGAAATCAACCATTTATAATAGCTTGAAAATGTGACACGAAATCAACCATTTAGAATAGCCTGAAAATGTGACTCGAAATCAACTTGAAAATGTGACACGAAATCAACCAAAAGTGTGTGAAATAATTCATTCCGAAAACCTTGAATTTGTACATCATAAAATATGAATAAAAAGAAAAACATCCTGACATACGATATTCTTTATCTTCCCCCCTCCCTCCTCCACACACGCACCCCGCTTCCTTCTCGTGAAATAAAAAAAATTGAAACCACCAGTTGTTAAATTATCTACAGTTGACAAAGGGAAGGAGCGGAAGGGGTACCAGCTTGACTGTGGGAAGATCACTCTTTCGGAATATTTCTCTCAGTTGCAGGCCGGCCACCTGAGATTCAATCGGCACTGACAGGTGAATTCTCAGAGCGTCGCGGTGTCGTCATTCGCTGTACTCTACACGCGCTCTTTTAACAAACCTGTTTGGGGAAGGGGGTGGGGTGGGCGTGGTCAAATTCGGCAAGCCTATCAAAACATGTCTTGTTCCCCGACTAAAGGTCTTAGTTCTAAAAGTGCATTTTTATTTTTAAAAATCCTTTAACCTCTCCCCCCACCCCGTTCCTCTGGAATAATGGGACATTAAATCCCCTCAATCCCGCCTCAGAAAACAGAATCATAACTCCTTTTCCCCCGACTCGATACCGGAAATGAAATAGGCGAACTAATTCTAAGATGAAAGTAAGCTTGAGATCATTAGTAATTATGGCAAGTGTACATGGGGGTACATACAGTAAGGGCACAAAAGTACACGTGATCTAAAGTGTGCTGGTGTAGGCTTATCTTAATGGAAAGTTTGCTACTGTAGGCTTTTTTGAAAGTGTACTAGTGTGTTGGTCTACCTTAATTGATTTAAAGTGTACTAGTGTGTAGGCCAGATCTACCTTAATTGAAAGTGTTTTGGTGTAGGCCTACTTTAATTGTAAGTGTACTAGTGTGTGGGCCTACCTGAATTGAAAGTGTGCTAGTGTGTAGGTCTACCTTAATTGAAAGTATGCTAGTGTGTGAGCCAGATCTACAATAATTGTAAGTGTACTAGTTTGTAGGCCTACCATAATTGAAAGTATGCTAGTATAAGCTTACCTTAATTGAAAGTATGCTAATGTGTAGGCCAGATCTACAATAATTGTAAGTGTACTAGTGTGTAGGTCTACCATAATTGAAAGTATGCTAGTATAGCCGTACCTTAATTGAAAGTGTACTAGTGTGTAGGCCTACCACAAAAGTGTGTTAGTGAAGGCCTACCTTAATTGATAGTGAAGTGGTTTTATAGAGAGTTAATTAATCGTTTGTATTTTAAATAATGCATTTTTGGTAACTGGAACTTTCTACATTTTTTACATATCAACCATTCATACATTAATTTTTCTCCTACATTTTTTCCTAATCCTCCTCCTCTCTCGTTTCGATGAAATTTTAGTGTGTAGTTGAGATTTTTTGCTGCTAGATATGCCGCGCATGCGTAGACATGGGCAAAGAATACAAAAACCTGTTCGTCTACTATAATGTGTACTTGCGTAATTTCATAACTGACATTGCTGCAACGGCAAGTGGAAATATCTAACACAATGTGTGGTGGCAGCAATTCTAAGTGAAAATAAAATCAAAGATGCAACAAAGATCGAAGCGTAGCTGAAAAAGTGAATCGATTAGGGGAGGTAACGCCTCCCCATAGATTGAAAAAGCAGAAATATACCTGAGCAACTCTTTATCCCAGTGTCGTGTACGTATCGTCGAAATCGAAAAGTGAGTGCCCCGCGCATTTATAAATAAAAAATGCTGACATAACAAAACAAATCCGCCATAATCGGGTTAAAGCAGCTAAACTGTTCGGTGAGCTCGGAAACGTAAAACCGCGCTTGTCTTCCTTTCCTTGGAAAAATTACTTTCTAAAAAGTCGTTTATTTACTTCTTGTTCAGCAAATATAAACAAAACAATATTTTTTGAAAAAATTATTTTCAAGTACATTTATTGAATGTAGATATATTTTTTAATTATATAATCTTGTGACGCTGAGCAATTTTTGCAATCCTTCCCAACTCGTCATATATCCTTTCAAAACCTCAGACTCCCCTCTTTATGACGTCACAAATCTCTTACCCTCCCCATTTTTTGTTGTTGGTAATATTGAAAAGTAAATCAAGTCACTTTAGCTATACAGTAAAATAGTGTTTAATTAGTCATCCTTTTACAAGGACTGCTGGGCTAGTTAGGATATGCTAGCACTTAAGCGTTAAATAAAGACTGAAATATTTATTTTTATCCATTGATGTGGGCTGTCGAAAAGTCAAGAAAATTAAAACATTGGACACCTTGCATCGAATTGTTTCAATAGCATTCGTCTTCAAAGTTTTTCTCTCTCTTCATCCCATCTTTTATTTTTATTTTTTGTTTGTTTGTTTTTATATAAGATGATTTTATTTAAGGTCAGCAAAAACTAATTTAACTAGTATGACCGTTTATAATCTAGCACTTCAGGGGTATCAAACAACTTTTTCAATAAAAGAATTGAAAAAAAAAGGTAACTTTGATTATATTCCCTTTAATGCTGCATCCCAACGCGACACAGGGCCAAACATTTGCACTACTCAAATAATTACGTTTGTTGTGTCCCCCCCCCCTCCTCCCATAATACTGTTAAAAGATTGTTTGCGTGCATATGTTGCGCGTAACTGATGTGTTGGTGAACATGCATTGCGTTTACAGGCTGTGTATTTGCCCTGGGCGAGGGTACCTGACTGACGCGCGGGTGCGTTAGCGCTGCTGTCTTTTAAAAGTGCACTATTGATTTTGAAAAGCTACTAACCAAAATCACAAATGCACAACAAAGTTCGATCTAGTTTCAAGATGACCACGTTTCAGTGATGACGAGTCGGTATTATTACGTAATTGAAGCCAGGTTAGAGATGGTGTTTAAGTATGATATAGTTCTCTCCCTTGCAATGATTTTGACTTTCCCCTCTAGTAACGTGGCCTACATTGTATAGTTGCTTTCTTATTTGCAAGATTTGCAAGCTCTGTGCCAAGATTTGCTTATGTAGCTCTGTGACAAGATTAATTTATGTAACTCTGTGCCAGCTGCTCAATCAGACTCCGAGCACGAACAATGAAAGGTCGCCGAATGGCGCATAACACGGGACTGGGGTGGGGAGGTCGTCGAACGAAACATGTGGAACGAACGAGTAAGTGTATCTTGAAGTTGAATGGACGCGAACAATCATGTCCTTACAACAAGGTACTTATCGGCAGCACAGTGTACCCGCAAAAACCTCTACCCGCCACGCGCCATCCTGAGAACTGAGAAACAACACGTGGCTGGAAGTCGCACGGCCGAAGATGGATTCTGGCCCGTTCCCGGTACTCGACAAGGGCAGGCCACTCTGGCCAGTGTGGCGGCCACGGGAGCTAACTTTGATAAGAAATACATATAGAGAAGGGTGGGTTGGGTGTGTGATTTTAGGCGGGTTAGTGCTAGATAGGTGAAGAACTGTTATACATTTATTCAAGCATTCATCTGTTTTTGGCAAAACGAACTACGAATTCAAATCGGCTCAAGCAACTGGGGGGGGGGGGGGAGCAGCATGCCATGTCATATTGCTTGGCAGTCCTGCAAGAAAAGACAAATCAAGAAAAAAATATTAAAAAAAATATCACTCGATTCCGTTTACCCGAACGGTCGTCAGTTTCACCCTTGTTAATTTCGTTTTTATTTATTTGTTGTTTAATTTTTAAGACGACAATTTGCGCGAATAATCTTTATTTACAAAATTTGCGCTTACCCTATTCTTGCTTTCTTAGTGTTTGTTACATTCATACTGACAATGGAAAAAAACTAAGAAGATAAACACAAGGAAAGGAAGCAGAGACAAATGGAAAAGACACCACACATATAACAGAAATAAAAACTGGAGGAGAGAAAGAAAAATCTAAAACGGAAAAGAGAATGAATAAGAATTCAGTTTACTACACTGTCTTATTATTTTCTGAAGACGATTTAAGACACGTAGGGGAAAGGGGGGGGGGGGATAGGAAACCGCGAGAAACAGCTGAGAAGGGGGGAGAGGGAGAGAGGAGAAGAAAGAAAAGCTTGACGATATTGACCAGGGAAAGACAAGAAAGGCGGGACGAGATAGGTACAAATGACAAGTGTCAGTTCTCAGGGGATGACCGGCTTATCTTCCTTTTCTTCAAGTGTCCTTCGAACCTACCGCCATACGGATCATTGTTGTCCATTGACGCCACCAGGCCGTCGTTTATTACTATTATTATTCGCACAAACAACATACACACACACACACACACACACACACACACACACACAAACACACACACACACTAATCTGCTACTGAATGTTTCTATCAAAATAGCATTTACACATTCACGAATTGTTTTTGTTGTATTCTGTCACATCTATCATCGGCATCGTTATAGTCAAATTATTATCAGTATTTACAGTTGAAACAGCAGCTATAGCATATGTGTTAAATAGGATGTATACAGACAAAAACACACGCATGAGCGGAAAAGACAAAGAGAAATAATTCGTCAGACACATTAGCATTAGTCGCAGCCATTTCTTACAATTTTATAACAAAGCAATACCACCAGCCACTCTACTCAGAAATCTTACTTTTGCTGCAACACTTAACTGAACCTATGCACCCAGAAGGCATAATAAATGTATGGCACCATTGAGAGAACCCAACTTGTTTCTCGGCCGCGCATATCATTACAATAATAGTAAAGAGTTATTTTCTGTACCTCAAGAGTGCACGCTTTACAATAATAGTAAAGAGTTATTTTTTGTACCTCAAGAGTCCATGCATAATGCAGTGACGTAGCGAGCTAAAGGGCGCCCAGGACCAGTTACCAAAGTTAAGTCCCCTACTCCATTCTTATTACTTGTCATATACCAATACACAGTGCTCTTACCAATGAATGTCAATTGCCACCCCACCCTTTGAAAGTGCAGCCCGATACAACGTCTCCCGTCACCTCCCTCCCTCTCTACGCTATTGTTGATGTAATTAATTATGTACATATAGTTGCTTAAAGGATAGCCGTGTACTCTTGACACCCTAGAGCTAACTTAAATTGACAGGTCTAAAACAACCTCTCGGAACCTCAAGCGAATAATTTTGTCTGAACGTGTGTGTCGGTTTTCATGAAACTTTGACATCAGTTTTCGTATGTATGTAACTCGTAGGCACATTACGTCACCACTCTACAGTTTTTCTTTCGACAACACTCCATTCTGTCTTTCATCATCTTCAACCCTCTCAACACGGCAAACCACGTGCAAGGCAACGAAATCGGCTGATAGCCAGAACCTGTGTCATCACCATCAACGACCCCCAAACAACGGAAACAAAAAAACAAAACAAGAAAAAACAAAACAAAACCATAGATACAAAGTAGGTTACAGTTTGTAATGAGATTCTTGTGCCTTTGACAGAAGATTTTTGTATCTCTATAACTCATAGATATATGTCTATTAGTGTTACCGTTTGTAATGATATTCTTGTACTTTTGACATTGTTTTCACATCTCTGTAACTCGCAGTATAAATCTGTTATTTATTATTTTTTTTACCGTTTGCAATATTCCTATATTTTCGACATTTCTTTTTACATCTCTGTAACTCAGTAACAGAATCAGTGTGTTAGTGTTTAATTGTATTCCTATACTTTCGACGTTTGTTTTTACATCTCTGTAACTAGCAGTCTCTTAGTGTTAATAATATTAATTTCTATACCTCTGACATTTGTTTTTACATCTCTGTAACTAGCAGTCTCTTAGTGTTTAATGTTATTTCTATACCTCTGACATTTGTTTTTACATCTCTGTAACTAGCAGTCTCTTAGTGTTTAATGTTATTTCTATACCTCTGACATTTGTTTTTACATCTCTGTAACTAGCAGTCTCTTAGTGTTTAATGTTATTTCTATACCTCTGACATTTGTTTTTACATCTCTGTAACTAGCAGTCTCTTAGTGTTTAATGTTATTTCTATACCTCTGACATTTGTTTTTACATCTCTGTAACTAGCAGTCTCTTAGTGTTTAATGTTATTTCTATACCTCTGACGTTATTATGTATCTCTGCAATTCATATGCATAAAATCTCTGATATAATTATTCGTTTGTCTGTAACGCATGGGCATATATTTTTTTGAAAATTAAGTTTGTACTTGCATTCATGTATCTCACAAACTCATATTCACTTATAGTCAATAGTTCACAAAAAATAATTACATTTTCCGTGACTTCAGGCTATAAGATTTCCACAGTAATACAACAGAGTTTCAGTACTTCAGGCCACCCATAGTGCGGCAGTATTTCTTGGATATATTGCTAATATGTGCGCGGCATCCCATAATATGTTGTTTTAGTGCATTCATTATCACATAACCAATCCCAGGCTTGCTAAGCCCGGTCAGACTTCGACAAGTATTAAAATGACTCTCTCTCTCTCGCTCGAACATTACCGGTTTCAGAGACTGTCGTTTTACATACACACGAGTGCTGTGTGTCATTTAACACAAGTGCTGTGAGTCGTTTAATACACGAGTGCTGTGTGTCATTTAACACACGAGTGTTGTGTGTCGTTTTAATACATACGAGTGCTGTGTGTCGTTTAACATACACACGAATGCTGTGTGTCATTTAAACACACGAGTGCTGTGTGTCGTTTAACACACGAGTGCTGTGTGTCATTTAACACACGAGTGTTGTGTGTCGTTTTACATACACACGAGTGCTGTCTGTCATTTAACACACGAGTGCTGTCTGTCGTTTAGCACACGAGTGTTGTGTGTCGTTTTACATACACACGAGTGCTGTCTGTCGTTTAACACACGAGGCAATTAAAACAAAACTGTTCCTATCATAAAGACAACCAAAACGAAACGGTTCTTGTCTAAAGGCAATCAAAACAAAACCGTTCTTGTCTAAAGGTAATTAAAACAAAACTTTTCTTCTCTATAGACAATCAAAACAAAACTGTTCTTGTCTAAAGGCAATCAAAACAAAACCGTTCTTGTCTAAAGGCAATCAAAACAAAACCGTTCATGTCTACATGCAATCAAAACAAAACTGTTCTTGTTTACATGCAATCAAAATAAAACTATTCTTGTCTACAATCACAAATTTTCTTTCTAAAGCCTAAAAGCTCTTACCTATCAATTCTTTCGCCAGCAAGGCTTGTTCTTTCTTTCTTTCTTTCTTTCTTTTTTCCCTTTTTCCTTTCCTTCCCTTCTCTTCTCTTTTGTTTTCTCTCTTTCTTTCTTTCTTTCTCTTTCTTTTCTTTTTTCCCTTTTCCCTTTTTCCTTTCCTTCTCTTTTCTTCTCTCTCTCTCTTTCTTTCTTTCTTTCTTTCTTACAAACTGTTCTGTATGAAATTTTTGCTAAAAATTTTAACCAAAAGAAACAATAAATACGTAGTTGTGCCTGTAAAAATATATTTGAACAACGCTTCTTGTCCTTAGTTGTTATACAGACAACGCTTCTGGTCCTTAATTGTTATACAGACAGCACTTCTGGTCTTTAGTTGTTTTACAGACAGCACTTCTGGTCTTTAGTTGTTATACAGACAGCACTTCTGGTCTTTGGTTGTTATACAGACAACACTTCTGGTCCTTAGTTGTTATACAGACAACATTTCTTGTCCTTAGTGTTAAACAGACAACGCAATTGTAAGTCACGTGATGAGTCGTTCATGGCGACTTTGAAGACAGAGAATCTTGTGCTTTCTTTTGTTTTCTTTTTTTTTTTTTTTTAAAAAAACATTGATATTTCAAGACCACATTCTTATACATTTATCTATTACACATTGATATTTTAAGACTTACATTCTTATACGTGTATTTATTACACATTGATATTTCACATCTCAAAAAAAAAACAAACAAACAAACAAACAAAAAAAAAAACAGACGACGTAACAAGCTCACACGTATTCAAATGCACAAGATGGAATCAGTATGTGTGAAAATGTGTGGTAAAATTCACAGACTTCGTATTATCCCTGTGTTTGCTGTCGTCAATGTGTGGTAAAATTCACAGACTTCGTATTATCCCTGTGTTTGCTGTCGTCAATGTGTGGTAAAATTCACAGACTTCGTATTATCCCTGTGTTTGCTGTCGTCAATGTGTGGTAAAATTCACACACTTCGTATTATCCCTGTGTTTGCTGTCGTCAATGTGTGGTAAAATTCACACACTTCGTATTATCCCTGTGTTTGCTGTCGTCAATTGAATAAGACTGACGTTTGAATTGTAATACAAAGAGGGAAAGGGGTGGTAAAAGCAAACAACAAAACTACAATCGATTAGAATTTTCGCCATTTCCATGGAGCAAAAATCTAAAAATCATTTAAAAAAAAAAAAAAGAATGGTGCCCTTAACTGAAAATTTAATTATAAACTTTCATTTAGAGTTTTAAACAACACGGCTCATACATTAGTGCCAATATTGTTTGTCTTAAGTGAATTAATATTTTTTTAAACAGAAACAAGAAAAAATTCACATAATTAAATTGTGGGCTATATTAATTAAGTTACTATATCGACAATTTAGGAGAGGTGGTGGGGTGGTGGTGATGGTGGTAGTTAATTTTAAGGGTGCTTGAAATCTGTAAAAGGTGATCCCTGTTAATGCGAAAAGTCAGTTGTCTCTTGATCCACAAATGAACGGGTGGGTGACCTAGTTATGAAACTGTACGGGTGGGTGACTGACATATGGTTAAATTGGCGGCAAAACAGAAGAGCACATCAATTTTATATATATATTTTAAAATGACAATTTTGACAAGTCATGCTTGAACATATACTCACACGCGCCTAATATAAAATAGACACATGCACACACACACACACACAAACACACACATATACACACACACACAAATACTCACACATTCCTAGCATAAAATAATAAATAAAATAGATATGTGTACACACACACACACACACACTTCTACACACTTATAAGTATGCATCTACGTCAAGCCTATGCATACTCGCCCGAAAGCAAATATGAGAAGAAATTAAACTTGCAAGCTACTTATCAGTTTGTTAGTTAAGAGTGCACTCATTGGAAACAGTCCCTCTCACGCATGCACGCACGCACGCACGCACGCACACACATTTAGCATATTTTGATACAAACGCACACAACAAACATATATGAAAGAGAAAACAATACCCAATACAAGATAAGCCACTACACGATAAGCTCACTATCAGTCCAGATAGCATACATTAGAAATAGTTACACGCACGTACATACACACACTCTATCGTGAACACACACACACACACACACACACACACACACAAAAGATAAGAAACTGTTAGTCGTAGAGAAAGACGTCTAGATTCTAACAGGCAATTTTTAAAACCAACCAAAACTAAAAATAATTCGAATTGCCGCCATTCCGCCACACGTGGGCCGTGGAGACTTGACCAGGTGTCGTTATGTACCGCCGTACAGCAGTCCTTCATAAAGCGGACCCGGGACCCTTCTTGCAGCACACGGGGCCAAGTCTGTAGCATCGGCGACAACTTCCAGGGTGGCCGCCCGACTAAGAAGGCGTGCAAAGATGTTCTCGAACAAGCAAGTTACTAGGGTGAGTAGATACAAATGTTTGTCATCAATACGAAGTCTTTTGGCGTTTGTCATTTATGTGCATGTCCCCGACCCCTATCCCTCTCCTCGTGTCACCTAATGTGATAAGGTGGAATGCAACTGTCATTGTAACGGTTCTGAGGAAACGCTACTTTGCTGTTATCTCAATTGTTTTCTTTTGATGCGTCCTTCCTGCGCAATCTAAAATACTGTGCCAGTTGCAATGATCGTTTATTGATTTATCTATTTTGTTTAATGCGTTTGTGGTGATGCCGAGTTGCGCTGTAATTCACTTTTTTTTTTTCTGCTGCAACACTGAGTTTAATGACTGCTATAGTACTGATGGCTGTCATTCATTAAAATCCTATGTCTAATATTAAATCGATACTTGATTAATAGAATCTAAACTGACCATGAGAGCAAATTTCATGTGAAATGCATTTAGTATTGCGGGGTCGATAGTGGGGCTACGTTTTTTTTTAATTTTAAAGTTACTCGTATCTGTTTCTGGTTTTAAGTGATTCTACAATACTAAACAACAACAAAAAAAATGTATATTTCACGTATCATAATGCAAAATAAGAACACAAACACACACACACACACACACAAATAAATGTTTTAGAAATCCAGATTATATCTTTACAAGGAATACGCAAGCAACCTCAAAATCTAAAAAAAAAAAAATGTGAACGTTCAGTTTGTCCGTTGAAAGGTTCAGATTAAGACATTTGTGTTACGTTCATCCTAGGTATCTAGAGAAATCCAGTCGAGCACGCTTTACTCATTTTCTCTAATAGTTCAAATCTGTATCTTAGATCTAAGCGTGAATGATCCTGGTTTGAATAGTCACATGTGCTGCAGGGGCTCCACTGGGTGGGTGCGCTTTAAAAAAACCACAAACATGATACCTTTCGGTATCATTAATACCCTGGTCAAACAATGAAAACTGAAATATTCTGACGCAAAAGCATTAAATATTGAACACGCCTTTATTAGCCTGCATGGCTATTAGTTGTAGTCTTGTAGAGTTGTCTCACAACAACAATATGGTCGCCAGGAAGTCACACTATGGAAAAGATAGCAACCAAAGGCGATAGATGTGCACAAGCCGGGGCAAGATGAACATAAAGTGGACTTTTATCTCGGCTTTGAGAGTCATCCTCTGCGGTAAGGTTGATTGCGACCGCACCCGATATGTAGAATGCATGGCAAACAAAAATAACTTTATCAAAGTAGTACCCGTTAAACTTAGTGTAGATCGGATCGCGCGAAAGAACAGTACTGCTCAAGGCGACGCTTTTGTCTTAACAGGGGAGGATTACGCTGGTTTCTTTCATGATGCAGATCAAGTTATCTCCCGAGAGGTCATTCTCATTTCGCTGTAATCGGCAGCAGTTACTAACTTGAACGCAGTTTATGTGCCCGAGTTACTCGGGGTTGTCTTTCCAAGCGACAGTCTTTTCCCGGGCCCGATCCACCGCTCAGTACTGGCCTTGGGACCAAAAGCTTTGTTTCGAGTTAATTCAAAAGATTGGAAAGACAGTAACTGAGGTTGGTATTACTGATTGATAATTTTTAGCATTTTAAAAAATAGACTAGCACAAATTTGCATTCAGAAATGTCAATGATTTATTTTTCTGTTGACGTTCACATTCATTAGGGTTCATATTCGCCCAAGACCAGAACTTCAATCTTTACAATGTTTCCAGTTCTCTCACCTCCCATCCAGCTCTCTTTCAGTTTCTTCTCGGCGTGAACGATAGAAATTGATTAAGAAAGAGAAGCAGAGAAACATCTGAAGATGAAATTAATAATAATAATGACAGATGACCATTTCTTTGTGTTAATTATTAGCTCTGTTCTCTTATACACTAACAACAATTTCATTTAAAACTATATATAGTCATTTACCTATATAATTAGTCATTTGTAAGTGTGTCAGTTATAATTTCTTTCCTGACAGTCAAAATATAATCGTAATGTTTCATAAATAAATAATTTAGTAAATTTTATAGACAAATGTTTATAACGTTATAATGACGTCTTATTTAATTGGATCATTGGCATTTCGTATCAGTGCCGTCCTGTATATCGCGATCTACTAGTTATTTGATCACTACCGCGCCCTTTTCGTTACCATATTTATGTAACAGTAATTTTTCATTAGAATGTTGTTAGTGTTCAATTGTCGTTCTTGTGCTAGTGCTGTATTGTATTACTGTTAAGTATTTTGCTGAATTATGTTCTCTTACATTCTTTTATTATTGCTGTATCAGTTTCATCGCTGTTGTATTATACTGTAAGACTGTTGTACTGCTTTGTATCATTGACATACTATAGTCAGTATATTGTATAATATGCATACTGTCTGTGCATGATTTTCGATCTGTTATCATCGTACTATCCGACTGTCGAGTTATATTGAATTATTGACGTACTGCCCTTCTATGACTGTCAAGTTGAATTATTGACACATTCCCTTCTATGACTGTCAAGTTGAATTATTGACACCTGCCCTTCTATGACTGTCAATTTGAATTGTTGACACCTGCCCTTCTATCACTGTCAAGTTGAATTATTGATACCTGCCCTTCTATCACTGTCGAGCTGTGTGAATTATTGACGTACTCAGTTGAACTGCTTTGAATTATTGACTGTTCTTCTAAGAATGTCGATCTGTATTGAACTATTGACGTCTTATATCACTGTCGAACTATATTGAATTATTGACGTACAGGCTTCTATGACTATCGAGCTGTGTTGAATTAATGTCCGCGTCATGATGTCGAACTGTGTTGAATGACTGTCCTTGCATAACAGCTGAAGTATATTGAAGTACTGTCCTTGTATAATTTCACCGAGCCGTATGTATGATACCAGTCTATCTCTGTAGAGCTGGCGAGTTTTGTATTATTGCCGATTGTAAGTTGTTTATCTTACTACAATGAAAGATTGTGCATTGTGCAAATATTGTAGTACATGTGTACCTTGTTCTGTGAATCGAATTGTGTGATTGCTGTAGTGTGCGAAAGCTATGTAGTACCATTATATCAGTGTCACACTGCATTGTATCAGTCATGTCGTGACTTCATGCCATCTCTCTCTCTTAGTTGAACTTGTATCATTTCCTCTGTGTCTAAATCTAATCACGTGTTTTGCTACCAGACTGCGCCACTTACTTCCCGTGACTAAATCTAATCACGTGTTTTGCTACCAGACTGCGCCACTTACTTCCTGTGACTAAATCTAATCACGTGTTTTGTACTATATTCTGTGTAATTCTTACAGTTACAACCAAAGTTTTTATACTTGAAGGGAGAGTGGGGTGGAAGGAGAAAAATTTGCAACAATTTATTTAAATAAAGTTCCACCCAATTTTTTTTTTGTAGTGTTCATTTTAATTAATCGTCTTTATTTAAATTGAAAGAAAACCCCACACATTGTATTTGAAGTGTACTCTTTCTTTTATTATTTATTTTGTTTATAGAGCTGCAAGCAATATGAAGTTTTGTTATTGTTTTTAAGAATTAACGCATATTTCTGAATAGACGTATAAATTCTATGTAGATTTAATGTATAATTTCATATAGCAGAAGCGTTTATTGTAAAAGTTCAGTACTTTCTACAGCGCTAACCAACAGAATGACGGACGCAAACTGTCTGTAGCTTTAGAATGCTCATTTCTTGTTATCAACTGCTTTTCACTTCTCTACGTACAGCGTACGGGTCAATTTTAAGCGCCAAACAGTCAGTTCAATAAAGTAATAAAGAAACTTTCTTTCCTTTTCTAATTCGGCGGGAATTCCAAAACATCAATACTGAGTTTGTTCAGCTGAAACTGAGCATCGATTTCCCCCCCCCCCCCCCCATTACGAAATGCACCTTGACATGCAAACACACACTTGTGAAACAGACTGAATAACTAAAGACTGCAATCAATCCAACAAGTGTGTCACTTCAGTGTAACGTCAAGCTCCCTAGCGTGTGGCAACGTTTACTCCGCGTGCAGTTTCTTCCGTCTAATTTTACCGCCATTTTGTGCGATTCAAATTTGTTATGTTGGACTTCTTCCCCCATCCCACCCCACACACAAACGCTGTTACTGCCCGTTTTAAATCTGCCTTTGGTACTTTTGCCGCTTTGATATCATAGCGGCCAGACAAGGTTCTCATTATTAGTTTTATTTAATTCACATGCACTTTTGAAAGAGAGAGAGAGGAAGCGTCACTTCTTTACGACATGAATTGATGTCATATATTTTAAATCACAAGTAACGCCGTTTTTCAGTTTTCTGTCGATACCTCTTAGTTAAAATATTAACAAAAAATAAAAATAAAATAAAATAACCACACTATTTCTAGTGAATAATCAGTGTGTTCAGTTGTCACTCGTGTTTTCCAATCACAGCTAGTTCTTGAAGGCGAATGTAAAACATAATGTCAATGTATATTGTATTATTCATACTATTGCTAATCAGATATTGGCATCGACTTACAAATTGACGTCTGTGTGTAACTTATATGTATAGGGTCGTTTAAAATGCAAAATGGCGGTAGAAAGTGAAGGTGGGGATAGGTGGAGAAAACTGGGACGGATGGGGTTGTCTGAAATTAGACAGGTGCTCTTCTTCCCATCTTGCGTGGCGAAACAGCTGTAGTGCGTGGCTCCATGTTTGTCGTTGGTCAGTCTGTGCAGTGTTCGTGTCGCCACCTGATATTTCACTTCTCTTCTGCTTCGGGGTCTGAGAGGTTGGTAGAAGTTTTCTTACTTGCTTATTTTTCTTCTTTATTGGTTCTTCCCTCCACCCCTCCCCGTTTCGTATTTATTTATTTAAATTTATGTTGTTTTTCCCTTCTGTTTCATGATTCTTTCCAGACTCAACTTTGTTATTATTCTTCTCCATTTTCTTGGTCAGTTTTCCACTTTCCTTGTGTATCTTGTTCTTATTTTGTTGTTCTTTGTTCCTCATTTTGTTGTTCTTTGTGCCACATCATTTTGTTTCTCTCCATTTTTCGTTGTTTTTATTCCTCTGCATTTTGTTGTTCTTGTTCTGTCCGATTTCTTGTTTTTATTCATCTCCATTTTGTTTCTCTTCACTTTTTTGTTCTTCTCCGTTTTGTTGTTCTTTGTCCCACTTCATGTTGTTACTTGTTCCTCTCCACTTTGCTGTTTTTGTTCCTCCATAAGTTCCACTGATTCCTATGCGCACAGCGCGAGAGATTTTAAAAGTTTTAATTAATGTGTTTTTATTCTAGACACTTCAATAATCAGAAAAATAATATAACATTGTAATTTGGTCCACAATTTAAGGAAAATTATACATACCATATCTTAGTCTTGGTGTTTCAACACAGAAAAACAACAACGTTGTCTTCGAATCTTTTAAAGTCACAATTGTTATTATTGTACAATGTAAAAACTGCCAATTGTGACTCGAGTGCGCCACTTGTGTATTTATCAGGTCGTAGCATTTTCATTTTGTATATAAACCTCTATCCCCCATTAAGTCAGCGAGCCTAACAACAAGAGAGAGAGAGAGGGGGTATCAGTGTCTGGGTCAAGTGATCTCTTCCTATCTTATTACCGATTCGTTCAGATTGAATCTCAGTTCGTTTTGCCTAACGCTGCTCTGAAGTATTTTGGTGGATTTAAAAAGAAACACCGCAATGGGCTTTTATCACGACAGAGTTATCTCTCAGGTACAGCGCGTGTGAAGCCTGTCTGTTTTTTCTAAGAGCGAATTTCATTGGTGGCTTCAATTTCAAGAATGAACTTCATTGGCCTTTTCAAAAATAGTTCCGTTGGCAAGGAGTCGATCGTGCCAGGATGGACAAAGAGATGCATACATTTTGAAAGGTGGAACCTGGTTTCAACACTGTGTTCGTTGTCTCCATGGCTTGTTGCTAGGTCAAGGTTCGCTAGGCAGATTTCGTGTTACGGAGAATTATGTTTATATGCGACTAGGTGGCGAGCTCAGAGATCATTGGCTGAAAGAATGATTGTAGTTAATAATTGTTAATGTAGTTAGGTATGTAGGATCATTAATTAATTGATTTTTTTTTAAAGGAAGAAGAAAATAGTAATTTATTTTGCATTCGAAAAGTTTTACCTTTGTAACATTCAGTTGTTGATAGTTATTGACATTTTGACAGGACTACTGGCACATACTGACACATACAAGAATCAGATTTAATGTTTGCGTGTGTTTCATTTCTAGCTCGTTGTTTTACAATTATACGAGTTTTACATGTAACCATGCAATGACTGAAGTGTCGTTAATAGCATTAAGTGTACTTCATTAATTTGATCATGATAACAAAATCACGGGGACAGGGGGTTGCGGGTGTGCAAACACTGACAAAAACAAAAGACAATACCAGCTATCTCCGACATACAGCCAAAGATAAAACACACGTCACTAAATATGCTACACACGGTCATGCACAGAGAAATAAAATAAATTTTGAACGTCAATTTGTGACTGACTACCCCCCCCCCCAAAAAAAAAACAAACAACAAATAAATAAATAAATAAATAAAAAAAGCAACAACAAAATATCTTGAAAGACTTTATATTATGATGTATTTTAATGAAGATTATTTTGTTGTTTTTTAAATTTTAATTTAAATTTAATTTTAAATCTTTAAATTAAAGATTATAATTATTCAGAGCAAATTTAGAACTATCTCCTGAAAAGATATGAAACAAGACTAAACAAGTGAACAAGCTGACTTTTCCCGAGAGCTTTAGTCGTGATGTCATTGTACTTAATTGAAGCTGAATGGACGTAAAGTAAAGAAACACGTTTGTCGTTTCCCAAATAAGGATTCGGCTGTTAGGTTTTGTTTTTGTTTTCAGTTTAAGTTTTCCGTGATAGTCATCAAGACTGAGCGACACTTCGACTTCCGGTTATCACGTGACTCGGCTGCAAAACTGGCTTGCGAACGAAAACACTGCAATATCGAGCGAGTTCTAGCCAACAAATGGATTTATATTACCGAATAGTTTGGCTTTTAAAAAAAAATGAAATCGGCCATCATTGAATTTCATTGTCAAAATAGTCAGACAGAAAGCGCTCATGTATAGGCACAGAGTGTACACTTATATGTCGCGTTAGTACGGTTAATTTTACGTGTTCAGTATAATAAGGGTTAAAAGATTCTTATTGTTTCGTAGCCTCACTGAGGCATCGATAATCACTATTGTTAGTTATTGGTATTGTTAGTGTATGTGAAAGTTGGTTCGGGGGTTAGTCAAGTTAGTGGTTAATTACGATGTACTGTTTAGATGATATGGTTTCTAGATCAGTGTCATTGGTATTCATTCCATTCCCACTCGGCATGTCGGTATTCAAGATTGAACAATATTGTCTGAATCCCAGGTCATTTAATGTTTTATGTGACTGACGAAATGTACACACACACAAATAGTTTTTAGTCTTCGGTAACGTTTTACGACAAACTTTGAATCGAGGAAATATTAAACACCCAACAAAATATTACTGTACAGATAGTAAGAATCACACGATTATCTCCCCTTTCGCATTGACTTTTGGTGCACTGTACGTGTGCAGATAGACTAGACTTCTGCAACCAATTACTGCTAATCTAATTATTACTATATTTTACTCTATGACTCATCAACTATCCAGTGTGTGTGTGTGTGTGTGTGAAGTCTTTACAAAGTATTGAAATAATATGCACTTAGTTGGTAGAAATGATAGAATTAACTTCTCTTGGCGTGCTAGATCTCATGAAATTGTCGACGTTCATCTGTATGGACTGTTCAATTTCGACTGCAAAGCAAATCAAAATGTCAGCTTCATAATTTTATTTGTATCATATAAAGCGTTCTTTTTATAATCTTGTCTTTGTAAATCAATCTGTTATTTTTCTTCAATTAAAAAAAAAAAACTTATTTCCCCCCTTTTTGAAAAAAATATATATATTAAAAGGAACATTAAAAAATATAAATGAATCAATGTTTTAAAATATTATTTGGTGGACAAGAAAAAAATTCTATCGTAGAAAGCGTCAATAAACAAAAACGTTAATCGCGGCGCTTTTTAGTGCTTTGCGCACGGCACTACTAAGAAAACGTAACCCGTGTCCGCAGGTGGAACGTTCCTGTACATTACCGGCTTGACTTACAAGTATGAAAGTCTCCTGTTTGCTCTTGCGCAAGCTGACCTGTACACTGTCATCACTCTGAAACACCTGTTCCACGAAATTAGCACGAACCACGTGAGCACACAGCACATAATCGCGACCCTTGCACTTGGCGCCAAAAATAAGACTGTCCAAAGTACTGACTCCGGGCATTGACATTTTTCTTACAAATTGAACATTAGAAATTTGAGGCAAAATATCCAACTGTACTATGATATTTAAATTTTTTATTTTCATTTTTTACAACTCGAATGCTACGAATCTACTAAGGCGAAACACAACTGTATAATAACAATTTTCTTACACATTAAATGTTCCACGAATATGGCGTACGTTAGTCTTAATGTCAGTCTCTTGGTTGATATAGCATAACAGCTGGAGTGTGGTCGTAACTGTTCATTTATAGCTGGAGTGCAGTCGTAACATGTTCATCCATAGCTGGTGTGTGGTCGTAACTGTTCATTTATAGCTAAGAGTGTAGTAACTGTTCGTCTATAGCTAAGAGTGTAGTCGTAACTGTTCATCTATAGCTAAGAGTGTGGTCGTAACTGTTCATCTATAGCTGTGGTCGTAACTGTTCATCTATAGCTAAGAGTGTGGTCGTAACTGTTCATCTATAGCTAAGAGTGTGGTCGTAACTGTTCATTTATAGCTAGTGTGTAGCGGTAACATGTTCATCCGTAGCTAAGAGTGTGGTCGTAACTGTTCATCTATAGCTAAGAGTGTGGTGCGCAATTGTTCATCCATATCTGGAGTGGGTGGTAACTTTTGTTAAAGACTACCTAATACGCGCAGGGCAAATTGCATATTGAACACATACACCACCCCAGAAAATAAAAATAGACGTAACACGTAATAGTAAAATGATTTAAAAGCCTTTGCTTGATTTCCCTGTAGCCGATTATAGTCATGTTTAAAGCAGTTTAGCGAGCATTTCGGGGTCGACTACTGAGTCATTTCCGTGGTGTAGTTCCTTTTTTTCTCGCATCTGATAATAGTCCACTGTGATTCTCACGGTCCACGGAGTTTGATTGTGATAGAAGACGGTCATCGCAGGTTGATGGAGGCTGTTGTAGTTGTTGCTGTGGCCAGGCTGCTTACTACGAGGTCTGTCAGATTTTTTCATTTGACATTTACATTATCCTCCAATTATCCTCAAAAACCAACTCATCGTTTCAGTAAGGCTGCTTATTTTTTTTTAGATTCTTATTTGGATTTGAAAATTGACTTGATTTCAGTAGTAATCGCCCTCCCCCACCCCCATGGGATTAAAGTGTTGCTACGTGTATTTGTGTGGGAGGTTGTACATTTAACGTTTCCTGGTTTATGTGTTTTTTTTGTTGTATTTGTGCCCGTTTTGTTGTAAAATACAATACCCAACAGTAAACTCAGTTCTGACAGTAAACGGTATGTATACTACATATACTGACTAATGTATTACTAACTTATGAACTACGTATACTGACCATTACTAACTTATGAACTATGTATACTGACCATTACTAAATTACAAACAATACATGCTGACCTTTGCTAACTTATGAACTACACATACTGACCATTACTATCTATGTACTACAAATTCTGACTACTACTAACTTTTGCATCACATATCCTGACCATTACTAGCTACTGTAGTACATATACTGACCACTACTAAGTATATTACAACTACTGACCACTACTATCTGCTATATAATAAATACCAACCACCACTAACAACTGTACAACTATTCCAAAACAAATTATTGACCACTATTAATACCATACTATGGAACTGACCCTTTCTATTGTACTACAATGACTGACCACTATTAATTAAGTTCTGTACCCCAAAGCCTCTGTAACAAATCACTTACCACTTCTAAATACTGTACCACAAAACTTCCATAATAAACCACTGACCACTACTAAATACTGTACCACAATGCCTCCATAGCAAGTCACTGACTACTATTAAGTACTGTAATATAATAACTTCATTGATAACGCCAGCCCTGACAACCAATTATATCAAGGCCTGACAATCAAGTACAGTAAGACTTGACTTCATTAAAAAAGTCTGGCTCACTAAAACTTTCAAAACTACAAAGCCTGCGATATCAAGCCTGACAACCAACTATATCAAGCCCTGACAACCAACTATAACAAGGCCTGGCATCATAAGAAAGCTGCAAAGTGACACGAGCCGTTCGTAGCAAGGCTTCCAACACGTTTTGTTCGTTCGGCTCGCGTTACCACAGTGGCATATACAGCAAAAGCTACAACACCAAGTACAGTGAATTACTCAACATTAACTACTCCAGCAAATTCATTGTTAATTACTGCAGCATTTCTTGATTTTTGAAGGCACTGTTTCTTATCACAAGAAGACCTTACCAAATGAAAATAAATCATTCTCAAAACAATTGTTATGTGTACAGGTTTTATTGCACAAGTGATCTGAACTTTAGCTTTTATTGCATGAGTGATGTGAACATTGAAAATACTGATGAGTATGTATTTGTGATGGTAACGAGGGTTACATTTTGTGGAGATCTAGTAACAGCTCTATATACTAAATATTGGCATTACACAAAATGTTCACAAATATTATTTTTATAAATAAAACCCATTAAGGTAATGTTATGTATTTTTATAAACTGCATTGTGCAATATTTTAAAGCTGAACATCTTACAAGAAATCACAAATGTAAATCTTAAACTAAAAGATGTGCCAGTATACTGTATATGCTACGTTCAAATAACATGTACATACAAAATAAATTACACACATGCATATTATTATAACAAAAACTAGACAAGAACAAAGAAATGCTCAATATATAAACTGTGAATAAAAAACCCACCAAACATCAAACATTTTAAAATTAAAATTTATTATTATGATTTTTGTACTTTCTGCAAAATTAATCATTATTTTCCATCTTATTTCAAATGTACTAATTTGTTCTTTCTCTCCCTGAAGCACACTCAAGCATACACAGACATACAGACATGCATTTTAAAAAATAACATCTTTTAGTCATCT
The DNA here is from genome assembly GCA_028829895.1 of Sinotaia quadrata. Taxonomy (NCBI): domain Eukaryota; kingdom Metazoa; phylum Mollusca; class Gastropoda; order Architaenioglossa; family Viviparidae; genus Sinotaia; species Sinotaia quadrata. The sequence goes on along the minus strand of CM054180.1, from coordinate 14,270,407 downwards.
GACAGAACATAAATTCATGTTGGCTTATGTAAGGGGAAATAAACTTGTGTGGTTGCAGTCTACTGCCTTTAGCCCTCAATTTCAGGAGGTATCCATGGTCATGGTTATAAAATAAAAATCAGTGAAATTAAGGATACTGTCTGTTCAATAGATATTGCTTATTAACCTTACAAAACATTTAAGTTTTGAAAAGAAATTTTCTTTTTTTTTATTATAAAATTAAATAATTTTGGATGCATACCCGTATCTCAGCATATGCAAGTTCAGTATTCACAAGGTAGCCATCAAATATGTTTTAAAATGCCGGCCATCTTCAGGGTAGAACCACAACAATTCAACATGCCACTAAGGTACAATTATGAGAAATGCAATCATTCTGTTCAATATTACCAACAACAAAAGAAAAGATTATAAAATTGTGCCATGCTGCCAGTGTTTCCACTTTTTGGTGCATTTTCAGTCTTGCCTGCATTCCCTCAGATCATGTTACTCTGCCTATCCTTGTTTTGAGTCAGCCTTATGGGGCCTAAAAGCTCTAATTTAAGGTTTCATGTTAAATGCAAGTCAATATGAAGTATAATCAGGCTAAAATACTTATTTCTACTTCTGTGAGTGTATTTTAGGAAAATATCTCTCATGAATCTTGAGGTGTTGGTGTTTAAAAAAATTGAATCAATTCTTCAATATCCTACAATTTACCTACATATTACTGAAAGTTCCAGACCGTTTCTTTGTACTTTTTGACCAAGAAAATTTCCAAATATGATCACATACTCTATGACTAAGAAACTTAAAAGACAAATGTTAGTACATTCAGTCTTCTTCCTTTTACAAAAGAATTATTTGTCCATAACAAGGGACTTCAGTTGTACACCAAAATAATTAAAACAAATAGTCACAATATATAAATAAATATAATTTTTAGTTTAAAACTATATTGTGGACTTTACAAAAAAGGTTTATCGTAATTTTAAAATATTCATAAGTTTGCTTTTTAGTGCCAAGTCTCTGTACTGATCTGATCATTTTTCATTCCCCTCATAAAATATACTTTCTAACATACACTGACATTCATATAGGTACATACAATCGTACATGTTTTTAGGAGCAGATATTAATATAGAACAAATTTTCATACATTTAAACTTTTTCATTGGTACTATATTCATACAGGTATATAAATAATTTTAGAATACAAGTATAAACTTTCATACAGGCACACATTTCCATAGAGGTACAGCTTTTATACAGGTATGTCATTATTTTAGTTGCAGACAACACACAAGTACAAACTTTCATACAGATATGACATTCAAGAAGCAACAGATTTCATACAGGTACAAACTGTTCTTATAGGAACAGATTTTATACAAGTACAGATATTAATACAGAAACATACATTTATACAAGATATAACCCTTTCACACTCATACACATTAGTTATCATACAGATGCAAACTTTCATACTGATACAGACCTTTATACAAGTTACTTTCTTACACACAGTATAAAGAAACATACTTTTCACACAAGTCCCCCCCCTCCTCTCATATATAAGCCATTCATTCATCATTTCATAATGTACCTAATTCAGAAGGCTTTCTTAAAAAATAGACTTATACAAGTATTAACTTTCAAAATAACATGTAATTTCATTTCACTGATTTGTCACAGACTTCCATACTACTACGAACATACCTAAGTTCCTACTGACAAGAAACAATTTTAATTATGGTACTGATGAGACAAACAATTATAAATTAAACTGCTAATCACAATCCATTTACTGTTATCGTAATGATCTTATACCCATTTGCAGTTATACTAATGAACACACACACATTCTATTATAATGATCATATACATTTGCAGTTATACTAATGAACACTCACACATTCTATTATCAATAATGATCATATACCCAGCAACAGTTAAGCAAGCCACTGATCACATATATACAGAAAAGCAAACTTATTATCCTAATGGTAATGTACCCACTTGCAGTTATGATAATACACACGCTAAATTATCTTAACGATCACAATATCTATTTACAGTAAAGCTACTGATCCCACTTGCACACTTACATTATCTTAATAATCACACACAGGCTACTGATTGCTACATATAAACATTCACACACTTACTGGTAGTGATTACTTACCCACTTATAATAAGCAACTGACCACTCACATACATACATACATTATTATCCTAATGATAACTTGTCCACTTACAGTCAAACTCATACACATTTACAAAAAAAACTTAAGCTTTTACTGAAAACACTCACAAAATCAACTAATCACATACATAGAATTAAACTCCTAATGAAAACACAACTAATACTATATATACAATTAAACTCCTAATGAAAACACTCAAGAAATCAGCTAATTACAATCACGCTACAATTAAACAACTAATCAGACACAGACTTCCATACCACTAGAGTACATGTAAGATGAACAAAGATTGCAGCGCTTGGGATCATCGTGCAGCCAGGGAAATTCTGCACACACCAAAAAAACACTCAGCCTGAGGGAATAATAATGTCAAGCAAGTTCAATATAAATATGAAACAAAACTAATGAAACATGTTCTTTTTATTTATAAACCATAACAAAATTTCTTTCATTTAAACAGTGTCCAAGGATAATCAAGTTGCTGTAAGCCACCCAGACAAGGGATACAGAATTAAGATACATATCAGTTCAGTTACCATAAAGTGATATACAGTAGATTCCAGTTAACTGGAACACATCAAGACCAGAGCAACATGGCCCAATTAAATGGCTGCCCCAATTAGGTGAAGTATAAAATATATAAAACACAAAATATCATTTACTAAGCAACAAAATATTGTAAATAATAATATTGTAAATTAATACTGGAAACAAATGATATAGATCAGAGAAAATTTTTTAGGCTAAAACAGTTTCAATTTAGTGTATGCATCAGATTCTTAACAGTTTTGATGTTGGAGGAATTTATTGAGTGTCCTCTGCAGTATTCCCTTGACTGAAAGTAACTGAAATGAAATCAGAGCAAGTATCTAGTGCAGATATTGGGCTGCCTACATATATTGCCTTCCTGCATGAAGTAGTGTCATAATTCAGAATAATTTTTTCTGGCATCCTGGCTATTCACTTGTTAAGGCTAAGGGGTGTTATCATTATCATCTTCATCATCATCACTTTCCTGATCTTCTGAAGTCTTTTGGTATTTTGCTGCACTCCAGTTATCTCCCCAGTCAGCAATGACTGCATGGTGTCAGGTGGCTGACTTGATTTAGTCAAGCAAGGCAATCCTGTTAGCTAATGTCTAATGTTTCTATGACATCTTGGAAACGGTCTGGTAGTTTTCAGGTGAAAGTGTGTTACTGAATGAAACGGTGATAACTCAGCAATGAACACAGAAATAGCTGCCCCACCACTGTGGTAACAGCTGTCACGCAAACATAAGCATATCACCGAGCCGTTACTGTCCTGATTAAGTGAGATGGTGCCCCAAATAAACGAAGCTTATTTTTAAATTTGGTTTTGTTCTTTTAGATTTGTCCCAAATAAGCACTAGCCCCAATTAAGTGGTGGTCCAATTAACCAGATTCCACTGTATCATCAAGCTACCTTTAAATATGCCCTCATTAATATGGGAGTAAGGAAGCTGCGTAAAACACAACTAAGTACGCACAACACAACCTTGTATTTATCCAGTCTAACTGATAAACATGCAAATGATCTCAATCTTAACTTGTAAAAAGATATTTACACATCATTTCACATTTCACATTTAACCACTTTACAATGGACCCAATTAAGATATAGTGTGAAACTATCAATCTGTACTGACAGCAGAGAAGAAGTTATTTTCTCCCTCCTACTTAATTTTATGCTTTCATATGCAATAAACGGTCAGTCACTTTTCAATGAATACAGATTTGAGTGAAGGAAACTAATTACATTGGGTGGGTAAGTGTATGTTTGCATGTCTGTTTCACTGTTTGTCTCACCGCATGATTGTAAGGGCTTGACTGCTTCTAAGTATGTGACTGTAAGTTTGACTGTCTGCTTCTAAGTATGTGACTGTAAGGGCTTGACTGCTTCTAAGTATGTGACTGTAAGGGCTTGACTGCTTCAAGTATGTGACTGTAAGGGCTTGACTGTCTGCTTCTAAGTATGTGACTGTAAGGACTTGACTGCTTCTAGGTATATGACTGTAAAGGCTTGACTGTCTGCTTCTAAGTATGTGACTGTAAGGGCTTGACTGTCTGCTTCTAAGTATGTGGCTGTAAGGGCTTGACTGTCTGCTTCTAAGTCTGCGGCTGTAAGGGCTTGACTTGTTTGCTTCTAAGTCTGTGGCTGTAAGGGCTTGACTGTTTGCTTCTGAGTACAGTGGTACCTCGCATAACGAAAGCCCTGCAGAACGAACGATCCGCATAAGGAACGCCACTGCAAACGCCCGCGTGGCTCGCAAAACAAACTTGTTTCACATAACGAATGTATGCTGCGAAAACATCGCATTTCCGGCCAGTCTTGTCTCGCGTGGTTTAGATGAAGGCAGGGCATGTTTGTCCCCAGTTGATTGTCCTTTTTTCCTTGCTTTGATGTGTTTTTGCCATCTGTGTGTTTACTGGATGGTCCTTCCACTCAACAACAGGCCAGCTCTTCCACTCAAGGACAGACTATCCCACTCGGTCTGCGCCCACTGGTAGACAACTCTGACAAGTGGATTGGAAAAGAGACCTATGTGTGTGTGTGTGTCCTCATCCCACCTCCAGTTCACCTCATCAACGCCTAACATCTTACTTCATCAACACCTAACATCATACCCTGCTTTGGTGAGTGTCTTTATTGGTGTTTTCACCTCTGAACACTGCCCTGTCTTAATTTTCCCCTAATTTCTTTGATTTTTTACGGCGATGTGGAACGGATTGCACAATTTCCTGTAGAAGTCTATGGAATATCATGTTTCGCATAACAACCGTACTGCTGGAATGAATTGTGTTCATTATGCGAGGTACCACTGTATATGGCTGTAAGGGCTTGACTCTTTGCTTCTGAATATATGGCTGTAAGGGCTTGAGCCTTTGCTTCTGAGTATATGGCTGTAAGGGCTTGAGCCTTTGCTTCTGAGTATATAGCTGTAAATGGCTTGACTGTGTTTGCTTCTGAATATATGGCTAGAAGGGTTTGTCTGTATTTGTGTCTGAGCATGAGACTGTAGAGTGAGAAAACAGTTTATATCTTGACTGCATTTGCATCTAAGTACTTGGATGTATTTATATCTAAGTACTTGAATGTATCTGTGTCTATATACTTGGATGTATTTATATCTATGTACTTGGATGTATCTGTGTCTATGTACTTGGATGTATCTGTGTCTATGTACTTGGATGTACCTGTGTCTAAGCACTTGGATGTACCTGTGTCAAAGCACTTGGATGTACTTGTATTTCACAGGTAACTGAATTTGTTCATCGTTTGTCATGACCTGTAACTGAGTTTTGTTTTTGGCTCAGCTTTTCCTGGTGATATTCAGGACTTATAACATCTCATGCAAGATAATAGTTTCCTTGGTTACAAATAATGACAAAGCATTTTATTGGCTACATAACAAACCATTTTTTTGATTATATAATGACATGCAAAGCATTTTCTTGCTTACACATTACCAACAATCACTAGTTTACAATATAAATTTAACCTCAGAGAATACACACAATTGACCAGAATAGTTGACTGCAAATTACCTTTCAAACAAGATTTTCTGTGATTTTTCTTTGATCACACTATATAACAAGATCATATTAAAATTGCTATAGCCTGATGTTCATATCTGACACATGAATTTTTTTTTTAACAGTATGTCAATCACACTTCAGTTTATAGTAAAGTATTTAGGCATATGTAAGTCTATAATTAGGTAGTGACGATTGGCTCATTTTTTTTTTTAACAGTATATCAATCACACTTCAATTTATAGTACAATATGTAGGCATGTGCAAGTCTATAATTATGTATTGACGATTGGCTCATTTTATCCTCAGGCAAAAAACACTCAGTATTTACACCTATATTTGGCAGTATAACCAGTTAAGGGCTATGGTTGTAAATAGATTTAATTTTTTATAAAGAAGCAATAAATATATATAAACAGAGTGCTATTTTAAAAATTGTGTAAAAAAACTTAGGTCTATATAAAAGATCTAAATATACTAAAATATATTATTATGTAGTAATAGCTACATTTACTAATATGACCATAAATTTTACTACTGAGCGAACTTGAGCAAAATCATTCTTTTCACTAATGCTTTGGCAAGCATAATGCCACACCAATCATGAGCAGTCCAAATAGAACGAATAGAAAAGAATGATTTTACGTGCATATTATGCAATCTGTGGATTCCTCTTCACTAGGATGTTAGTATAGGTTTTGCTGGAATAGCAAAAGTTATGATTTAATAAAATATAATTTATTTGTAATTAATGATTTTGGAAAACATGCACTTATGTAGCTCTTCAAAAAAGTTATAAATTAAACTGAAAAAAAGGACATTTATACAAATCTTCAACTTTACAGCACAAAAATACATTCACAAGTGCCTCACCCAACAGCTGGCTGGTACATATGGAAAGCGCACCACAGGTATTGCAATGCTGATACGGCACATCATCACACACATTCATGGTCTTGGAGCACACACCTGTGAATGAACAGGAAGATGATAATTATACTTAAAGGTATGAAAAAGAACATCTCATATATAGTTCTGTGACTTGTTGACTGCAAGAAGACATAAGAAGGAAGCCTTACAGCAAACAGCCAATTTCGTCCATAACACTGCAAGAGTCTGCTATAAGATAGAACTCAATAACCTTTTGGTGCCAATATAGGCCTGGCTCACTACTTACTATAGACTAAAAATAAGATTGACTTAATTGGATCAATTAAGATTGCTCATTTAAGATTGACTCAGTTAAGTCTAGTTCGGTTAAAGCCAATTTGGACTAGTTTAATGAAAGCTGATTCAGTGACAACTATATCAATTAAGACTGATTCAGTTAAGATTGGTTTAACTACAAGATTCTATTTTTTCCTCAGGACCAACAGAAATGAATATTACACTGCTGCCATCTATAAACAATGTAAAACTGAATTATAAATAAAATGTAATAATGACTTTTCTTCTTTTTTCAGGCATTTCCATTAATTAAACTGTGCAGTCAGGCAACACGGAAGAGGTGACTGTTTCATAATCAATTTCACTTATCATAAAACTAAACTCAAGTTTGTTGCTGCAAAAGTGCTATTGTTAAAATTATCCATTTGTTTCACTGAGCATACTAATACTGCTTTGTTTGGCTCTCTAAGAAGGGTATATTCAGAGAAACTTTGATTTACTATTGCTCAATTATCCATTGATTAATGTATTAACTACCTCCAATGAAGGCTATCAGATGTTCTCTGAGGCAACTTTGCAACTCAGAAAAAGTAAAACCATAATATAAATAAAAATATAGTCACATTAATTTCACTAATGCATACAATGCATCAAACATGAACATAAAGGAAACATGATCAAAAGGAAAACATTAAGACAAAGTCAGACTCTCAGACAGACATACACATTTACAGATTAACCCTAAATAACAAAACATCCATGCTTAGAAATATGTAAGAGTGAGAGAACAAATTCTGCTGCAGTTGTAGCTCACCAAAAGTATGTCTGTTGCTGCATCGAACACTTAACACATCCACATACTCCTGTTCTGGTGTAGAAAGTCAAGGAAATAAAATATGAGGTTTGTATGAGAAAGCTTTAATTAGAAATGTATGTGCTTTTCTTATAGTTGGCATCACGAAAACCTGCCTTAGACAAAGCAATGTTTTCAGTAAGCTACAAAAATAAATTTCATAAACAAAAGTCAATAAATAATAATTAATTAAAAAATAAAATAAAAAACAAATTAGGAAAATAATAAACAAACACAAAACTAAACTAAATCAGGCAAAATAATAGGCCTAAACAAAAGCCACAACTCAAATAAATTGTCAAATCATGTCTGCTAACAACAAAAACAATCTCTAAAGGATACTAAAGCCACAAATTGCACACAGAAGAAAGGTGTCTGGTGGTGATTGGCTAGCCGCATTAACCAAGCCTTCTCTGACATCCGAGCTTAACATCTGCAATCTTGTATCACTTGCTTGAATCCAGAGTAACAGTTTGTGAAGCACACCAGAAGTTTCTGGTGGGAGTAATAAACAGCAAACAATATAAAAACCAAAGATAAATGCTTATATACCAACATACAAATGCTAAACCAGTATCTAAGTACATGTCAATGTAAACAATAATATAAGACACAGTCCTCAAAATTACAATACTCTCAATGCAGAATGCGTGAAGAAAAAATAGGAAAGAAAAATTGTAAAGTTTATAAACAATAAGACACTGTTCTCAAAATCACAATACCAATAAAACAGAATGCATGAAAGAAAAATAGAAAAGAAAAAGCCTTAAGTTTATAAAGAACACAAACACAATGTTAACATTCAACCTTGTTAATCAACATGATTTTAAAGTTTATATAAATGTATAATGTATCTGTAAAAATTATCTAAACAGCACTCAACATCAAAAAGACCAAATAAAGAGGAATTTCAGGAATTATATATGATGATAACAAATCGTATTATTTTGTTAACAAACAATAAATAAAATCAAGGAATTTCAGATCTTCAAATTTCCATTAAAGATTAAATAATCAACTATTGCAAGAACTGTTGTCAGTGTTGAAAACTGATCGCCCTAGCCAGGAACCATAATTCTTATTACCACCAGAGAGCATTACTTACCTTTAGAGATCAAATGAATACCAAACAGAAGTAAGATGTTTACTGAAGTAAGCACAACATAATTTATTTTTGACTGTTGTTGGTGCTTTTCATGTATTTAAGCAGCTTGGTAGCAAGAACCACTAGGGCTAGCAATGTTTTGCTAATGTCAAATTTCTTTCTGCACGACCTGTATGTTAAGTCAGTCCTTATCATCTTCCCCCTTGTCTATCACTAAAGGCCTGTGATTCTTCTCATTACACCTACTGATATTAAAGTTTAAAATTCTTTACATTAATCAGAACAAATAAGCAACAAGATTACACCTATTTCTGTACATTCTTGTCACTGAGTGTTTAAAGTAACACACTGAAAAGATGAAATAATACTATAAGTACAATAACAACAACAAACATTTTCAGCCTACCATGATCCAAAGTATTTTGTTTATTTTCTTGCTGTAGTTTTTGCCAAGATGATTCTATGTGGCTACACAGAAGTTGTTCTGTCATAGATTTAAGAGACGATGTGACTGCATTCATCACCTGACAGGCCAACAAAATGAGATTATTAGGTGGTACCATAAAAATTCATATTAGCTTTCATTTTTAAAGAGTTAAATGTCAAATATAATTTAAAATACATAATTATTCAAAACTTTATCACATAGTAAAAAAAAAGTTGCTAAACAAAGCTAACACATGTGTATAGGTGATTTGAGTTTTAAAACAATATAAGATCAGGTTAGATTTAAACAAAATTCAAGCAAAAGACAAAACCTTAATTTGAGTGAAGCCCACTATATTTTAAATATAGAAAACCAAAACTATCCATATAAAAGCCTTTTGGGTACTTTAAAAAAAAATCAAATTAGTTTAACACATGCATTTATGAAAACAAATTACAAAATGAGCATCTGAGGAGAGGGATCAGAGGAGAGGAGAGGCTGGGAAGAAAGGAAACAAAGGTGGAAGACATAACTGGATGATGAACAAAATACATCTAAATCAAATTCATTAGCATATGTCACTAAATGTGTAACTATAATTTCTTTAAGCAATCCATCAAGCGAAACTTGTTTTGTTGTCACAGCATAGTCACATATTTTATTAAAAAAAAGCATTGTCATTAAAATTAAGTATGATTTTCATATCAACACGCATCCCAGTATTTTCAATCACCTCATTAATTTACCTCAATATTTCTAATTACCTCAGTATTAAAGGATAATTTTTTACAAATACTCTGGAGTGTGGTTAGAAGATGTCTGTTGAAGAAACAAAACAACAAGAAAAGAAAATACATTACATCTAGTATATTTATTACAAAAGACCATTTAATATAATATCCAAATATATTTTATTATACAAAGAAGTATTCTGAAACAGATAAACAATCATAAATTCATCTCACACCATCATCACTTAAAACTAAAGTTTATATGAAATAAACAAAAAGTTACTAACTAAACATATTTCAGCTTGTCTTAGCTAAATGGTGTTCTAATTAAAAATTCAGTTGTATTTGGATATTATTTTTAAAAAAAGGAAAGAGAAAAATGTTATAAGTATCCTAACTTCAGAAGCATTTTCAGACATGATTTCAGACATGACAATCCTGAGAACAATGAATGTTGGACTGCAGCCAATGCATTTTCCTGGAAGCTACAAACATCCTGGCATCAGACATAATGTCATTCTAGAAGCAATGAATACCCCTGACTTCAGCCATAGCATTTTCCAGGCAACTACAAAAATCCCAACAGATATATCAACCCGAGAAGGATGAGTGCTTTGACTTCAGACAGCATTTTCTAAGATAATTATAAACACTATGACATCATACATAATACTATCCATAATTAAAATATATACCCTGATTTCAGATATAACATTATTCACTAAACTATAAGTATCCTGACTTGAAATACAGCACTATTTACTAAACTATTAGTGTTCTGATTTTAGATACAGCATTATCCAATGAACTATGTGTCATGCCTTCAGATACAGCATTACCCACTTACCTATTAGTGCCCTGACTTCAGATACAGCATTTCCCACTTACCTATTAGTGCCCTGACTTCAGATACAGCATTTCCCACTTAACTATAAGTGCCCCGACTTCAGATACAGCATTACCCACTTGCCTATTAGTGCCCCGACTTCAGATACAGCATTATCCATTGAACTATAAGTGTCCTAAAATCAGTTATGCTGTCCTAATTAAGCTATGAATGGACACAGAACTATATGTACCTTGACATCAAAATGAGTATTATATTTAGAAAATACAGTTAACATTATATCAGTCATACATTATCCAGGAAACTTTATGAGACAGTATTATATTGGGAATACAATTTAACTTTTGTATCTATCTTTATCCAGGGAATTTTAAGTATATGTACCTTGACATCAGGCACAGTATTGTATTGGGAACACAGTTAACTTGGTATCTTGACATCAGACAGATTCATACTGGGAACTAAAATGACCTTGACATCAGACAGCTTAACATAGGGAAGTACAATTAGTGAAACCCCATGTTACATTTTGAGGTGGAATTGATCACGCCATAAGTACACATTCAAGCCTTATGCTGTAAGGTGGTAGGTGTGCAAGTATATGTTAAACACTTCATCTATAACTTTCATAAGATGGTTGTTATATAAGCATAGGTAAAAGTGGTCATCTGTGATTGTCAGAAGATGGCCACTAAGCAGGCATATGTTAAAGCTTTCATCTGTGATTACTTCATAGTAAGACAGGTGATATGCAAAACTGTCGCCATTATGCTAACATATGGTGTCTATGGGGATATGGGAAGCAATTCATTAAACTAACATTTGGGTGTCTATGGGAAGCAATCCATTATGCTAACATATGTATATCTGGGAAGCAATTCATTATGCTAACATTTGGGGTCTATGAGAAGCAATTCATTATGCTAAAATATGTATATCTGGAAAGCAATTCATTATGCTAACATATGTATATCTGGGAAGCAATTCATTATGCTAACATTTGGGTCTATGAGAAGCAATTAATTTTGCAAAAATTATATGAAGAGAACATTATGAGGGAAGGATCATTGTATTGTGGAATCAGACTTAGCTTTATATAGTAAACTATAATGATCTTGTTATCAAACAATTTATCCAGTGAACTACAATAAGAGTTATTGTATCATACATCATCAATTTATCCAGGGAATGTCAATGACCTTGGCCACAAACACTTTATCCAAGAAACTATAATGACCCTCACTACAGAAAATATATCCATGGAATTATAATGACCTTGGCCACAAATATTTATCCAGGAAATGACAATGTCTACGACCCTGACTACAATTTATACAGGGAATTGCAACGATCTTGGCATTAAACAATTTATCCAAGGAATTTCAATGACCTTGGCATCAAATAATTTATCCAGGGAACAACCACTGCACAGTCTTTGTACACTCTACAAACCAAGAAATTAAAATTACAAAATATGGACAGAGAAAGTAGAATAAGAAAATGTAATAATACAAATAAAACTTAAATAAAAAATATATAACAATCAACAGTAAGAAAATTGAAAACAAACAAAAATGGGACACTAAAAGTTAAAACTGACAAGAATAAGAAAAACAATCAACCCAAAATCTACAAATACCTTGATGTTATTTTACCAAGGGAATTCGTTGTGTATGGAGGCAACATAAGCCGCTTTATCACTGCATCAACTGAATCCTCTCTGATTGTCATCTGAAGCAAACACTGATGACCAAATTCCAACACATCATCAGAGCAATCCACTGTATCTACAGACAATAAATACAATTTATATTATAACAATAAAACCCAAAAAATACTTTTCAAATGTATTCTTAACCCAAGTTGTTTACTCCAACTCTGAATACCATTATAAGGAGTGCCCAAGATCAGGTCACTTTGACAATTTAACAATTTATATAACAATTAAGTTTAGAAATACGATAGGCAAATTTACTCTGCCACACTAAGTATTTACAAGAGAAAACAATGCAACATGAAATTCACAAAGCTTTATGGGTATACCGTGTTGAGATTTTGGCTAAAACCCCTTCATCAATACAATTTAGTTTTTTTATTGATGTATGAAAGCATATCTGAATAGATGTCGTCAGCTAATGTTAAAAACTGTTGCACCAAAATATCTGAATAGATGTCAGCTAAGGTTAAACACTTGCATCAAGTTGTTATAGCAGGACTTATTGCATTACATTATTGGAGCTTTATTGTTATAATGTAAATTTCACTTAAGGTCATTTGGTATTTGTGGTTTTCTTGATGTTTTGGAAATTGGTCATTAGTATCTGCTTCAGATATGACATAACAGGTTGTACTATAAAGACTTGAAGCAATCATTATATAATGTTAGCCACCATTTATTTAGTTAATAAAAAAAGTACATCAATGGGCATACTCATTTGATTATTCAATAATCACAGTTAATTAAAAAATATATCAATGGGCATACTCATTTGATTATTCAATAGTCATAGTTAAATTTTTTTTTTAATCAACTGTATTGTCCTGATGAAAGCTATTTAGCTGAAACATAAACACTTGTAGTTTTTTTTTATTAACATCTCTCTAGTGTTGAAAATTTGTATGTTGTACTGGTAGAGATAAGTCAGTTGAACCTCTAATTTGTTTAGTCAGTTTAATCAATTCGATCTCTAGTTTGTTGAATCAGTTTAACATCTAAATTGTTTAGTCAATTTAATGTCTAGTTTGATTAGTCAGCTGAATATCTAGTTTGTTAAGTCAGTTTAACATCTAGCTTGTTTAGTTAGTTTAATGACTCCATTAAATGTAAGTAAATATAATATTTAAGATGATGATGATAACAACAATAAGGTCATCAAGAGAATCATATATAATTGATTAAATTTTTAATTCTTACAACTGCTTTTAAGATTAGATATGAGAAATTGCTTTAATGATCTCCGGTATAGTCCGACAAGTTTAAAATAACTTGTGAGATAGCATCTAACATTACCATGGAGCAAATCAGACTTAGATTTCACTGATTAAACCAGATTTCCAACATGCATTGATGAAAGAAACAGAACAGAAGGATAGTTACTATAAAATGTTAGATACTTTTGGTTGTAAATTAAAAGGTATCTTTCTTAAGACCAGCAATGATTCTAATCATTATACATGAATCCCTCAAGTGTGCAGTGAAAATATGGAAAACTCTCCATAGGCATGTAATTAATTTCAGCAAAGTGATTACACAAATAGTAAAAGTGTATAAAAATTAAGATATTACAAAAACATTCAAGTACAAATTATATAAGTACACAGAACAGAATTTACTTGAAAACAAGATTACTGTATTAGAAATTCATGAAATTATATGTAACTGTATTCTGCAAGGTACTAAAGACAGATCAAAGGTTTAATAACAAAGCAATAAGGTACTGGAAAGCAAGGGTACAATAACAATATAGCAAGGTACTGGAGAGCCAGGGTATAATAATGCAGTGAGGTACAAGATAGACCAAGGGCATAATAACAATGTGGTGAGGTACAAGAAAACTACAGTATAATAATAAATCAGTGAGGTATGAGACAGAACAGGGGTAAAATAACAATATGGTGAGGTACTAGAGATAGGCATAATAACAAGGTGGTTAGATACTAGAAGAGCAAGGGTATAATAATGCAGCGAGGTACTAGAGAGCAAGAGTATAATAATGCAGCGAGGTACTAGAGAGCAAGAGTATAATAATGCAGCGAGGTACTAGAGAGCAAGGGTATAATAATACAGCAAGGTACTAGAGAGCAATGTTATAATAAGAATAGAGTAAGATACAAGACAGCAAAAAGGTATAATAATGCAGTAAGATACTATACAGAGAGCAAAGGTATATAGCATCTTCACAAAATTAAAATCTCAAAGCACTTTTACTGATAATAGATCTAACCAAGATTTGTTATAGGGAATAAGACAGATGTCCCAGGACAAGCATTTGCTTGTGAACTCAAGGGTTATCTATCTGGTGAAAACAGGCTAGATAAGTTTACTGTGGGATTATGGTAAAGAGGTTAACAGATGTTAAGAGATAAAATGCAAGTAGTGTTAGTGATCCTAGAAAGTATTTTCAATGCAAAGAGAATATTAAAAAAAAATATACATTAATATTAAATTAAGTCAAAAATAATGTGAAGGTAAATTTCAAGAAAGATAACATATTTTTCTCTCTTTGATAAATTTCCATGAGAGCTTTTAACCTATTAGTTAAATGATTTTTTTTCTTCTAAAATATACTTCCAAGTATCAGTCAGATACTTCCACCTATCAGTTATATACTTCACCTAAAAGATATTTACTTTCACCTATCTCAATCTGCTATACACTTCCACTAACAGTTAAGTACTTCACCTAGCAATTGTACACTTCCACCTAATGGTTATGTACTTCACCTAGCAGTTGTATGCTTCCACCTAACAGTTATGTGCTTAAATACTTATGTATTGAATTATAGTGGTTCAACACACTAAGGTACTTGGGATTTAAAATTTTGGCTGCATGTGTCTAATAGTATGCCACCCTGCCCAAAAAAAAGAAAGAAAAAAAAAGAAGGGTAGTGGTGGTGGAATATTCAACAAGCTGAGATTTTAGAAAAAATGAGAGAGAGAGAGAGAGAGAGAGAGAGAGAGAGAGAGAGACACACACACACACACAAATTATAAAAGAGCAAATAAACTGTTTTCTTCAAATGTTTAAAATCACAGTAATAAAAATAACTAAATATCTATTTAAAATGTGAAACCCCAAATATAAAAAAATACATGTATTTCTAATGTTAAAGAGAAGATATACTATGCTGTAGTCTCTGAACACAATCCATTTAATCTGTATGCTTTAGAATTTCTCAATGTTAAAAAGATTATGTATTCTTTGAACATAGCCCATTTAATCTGTATGCTAGAATATTTCTCAATGTTTAAAAGATGGTGTATTTTCCTTGAACACAGCTCATTTAATCTTATTTCCTAATGTTTAAAAGATGGTGTATTTTCCTTGAACACAGCTCATTTAATCTTATTTTATATTTCCTAATGTTTAAAAGATGGTGTATTTTCCTTGAACACAGCTCAATTAATCTTATTTTATATTTCTCAATGTTTAAATATTATATATTCTAAATACAGCCCATTTAATCTGTTTGCTAGAATATTTCTCAATGTTAAAATGACTATATATTCTCTTAATACAGCCCATTTAATCTGTATGCTAGAATAGTTCTCAATGCTTAAATATTATATATTCTGAATACAGCCCATTTAATCTGTTTGCTAGATTTCTCAAAAATAAAAAAATATATATTCTGAATACAGCCCATTTAATCTGTATGCTAGATTTCTCAATGTTAAAAATATATATTCTTTAAACATAGCCCATTTAACCTGTATGCTAGATTTGTTCTCAATGTTAAAAATAATATGTATTCTCTGAACATAGCCCATTTAATCTGGGTTGAAATGACACATTTACTACAACGAGAAAAATAAGCTGAGTTGTCAATTCTACCAGTATGAGAAGACAATAGGGTTTCCAACGTCTCCATATCAACAGTGGGAATACAGCACATGTGAACCTGAACACAGATAAACAAAACAATGAAACATCAACAACGTGGTTGTTTCTGAAAATGACACGCCTAAATGTTATCAGTAACATTCCTTTCTTTTCATTGATTAAAGCAATATTCCATATTTTTCAATGATTAAACTCAAAAGTTACAATCACAAACCAGAGATATCCAATCTTGTTTTCTGAACATCAGACTAAATACTTAATTTCAAAGCTAGTCAAAAACACTTAGCTCTAAATCAGATTTTACCAAGCAGAAAGGATTAAAACATTAAAAATACCCACTTAATTTGACCATAAAATTAACTAAATCAGATAAATGTTTATCAAAATGTTATTAACATAAATAAAACAACCTATTTTCCTTTTCCTGGATTTTTATCTAGCATCAGTAGGCTTGAAATAAGAGTAAATATCTGAAGCCTACTGTTACTTTATAAAGGTTGCAATAATGCCAGAGAAGTGCAAGGTGCAAATTTGAGTTTATACTGCAAGCTAAAATATAATCAGAGGGTTACAAGAAATTTAGTTTATAAACTAAATCAATTAGTCTTGATAATGATCATCATTTGAAAATCCAATAAAAGATCATTATTTCCTCTCAGCTGAAACAACTTACTCAGAGACTGATTGGGTCAAGAGCAAAATGGTGAATGTTAATGTCTATTTCCTTTTATGATGCAGACGATGCTCCATTAAGTGATTAAATTAGATACGTGTGCATGCAATCAATACATTTTTACAACACACACACACACACACACACACACACACAGTGTGCATATATAGTCTTATTACAAAATTAAAGAAATAAACAGTTTTAATAGAACAAAAAGCTGAGTTTTTACATGTAGCATTTAGAAAATATTTTTGTTTTAAAACTCTGACAGTATTTTACCTTTAAATGTTAGAAAATAAAGGAGTGCAAAAAGAACTTACATAGGTTGGATTTCTAAATCGCTCATGAAGGTTATCAAACATGAAGCTAGGACTGCAAAATCAATATACAAACAATAAACAAGTCATTGATGTACTTGCTATATTTTTATATTTTTAAGGTAAAAGTTAGCAGAAATTTTATTAGCCAAAAATTCATGCATATACATAATATAGACATATTTTATTAGGAAGTACATTACTTCTCAAAAACAGCAATGTCAATTATACTGCAGAGTGGATGTTCGCAAGTAATACCTCAATTAACACTAAACATATTCATACTGAACTCATGTAGTCAAAATTACTGTTATAATTGTGCTAAATTAATAGTTTAAATTGCTAACTAATTTTCATTAAAGATTAATACACAATATTAATTCTACCAGTTTCAACAGTCAGTTCTTAGGTTAGGGTGGTCTTATCTTATGGCAACCTGCTAATATGAACAAACCTGCCTGTTAAGACCCATTCATTTGTAATTTTTTCATTTCTAATTAAATTTCAATTGCAAGCACTTGTAACTGTAGTAACATCCATTCAATTATTACTTATGAATGAGTCAAACTAGTTTGGATAAAGATGAATAGCAGACACATACATGAGGTAACATAATGTGTAAGGTGTAAGAACATGTCATTAACTCATTCATTACACAGTTTGAATACTTTATGTTTTGCAAATTATTGTATTTTACTACACTTTCATTACTAATGAGCTTGAAGCATATTCCAGTAAAATAAGTTATAAAGCGGGTTTTTTGTTGATGTTTTATTAATTGACAGAAACATTTACAAACAAATTCTGACTTATGCACCAAATCGGGTTAAATACGTCCTTAAGAACTGAACTTATTCATAACCTGAGACCCAGAAGAGGAGCGAATTTTTAATTACATGCAACAAAAGAAATCCCATGCATTGTAAAAAAACAAAATGGTTGAAATCAGAAATCAATATTTCATTAAAACTTTAAAAATAGAATATATAGCAATAAATATCTTAAATGTTTGAATACAGAGAATGAAACTACATCACACTTAGAGTCCTCGGTTTAGCATTATATGCTAGATTAAAATACTGCCAAGTAAACCTCTAGTATATGTGAATCAGTGAACTTTAATATTTGCAGTAAATCACACTAGCCCCTTTTATGCCAAAAAAGGCTTGAGAATATATGATGTTACAAAGGCCCCTTATTCGAGTGTCAGAAAGTCTATACAACCATCTCTATAGTTTGGAAAAACAATTGCAGATGATGCACACACACACACACACACACACACACACACACACACACACACACACACACACACACACACACACACACACACACACACACACACACACACAAATTTAAACTTCTATTACAGTTTTAAAACAGTTATAATGACATCTTCCTTTACTTATAGAAAACCAATGTAATGAAGGTGGAGTATGACATAAAAGAAACAAATATGACAACAACCAAAAAATAATCTAAAAGCACAAAGAGACAAAACTATAAGCTGGAATGACAACAAGTAAAGTCCAAAGCCATGAGAAAAATACAAATGTTCAAAACCAACAAGAGAAAATTCTACAATTTTCAGAAAGTATTTTTATTCTGTATGTCTTGGTGCTTCACAACATCATTCATTTCCAAGTACACAAAGACAATGCTATTTTAGCTTAAAGCAATATACCTGAACAGGGCAATTGAAATAAGACCATTAGGTGATACAGCTGCACTGATACATTCCCACTCAGGCTCCTCTAAATCAAAATGAAGTTGCTTGACAAGCTTAATCTCTGAAACAAAAAATATCAAGGTGCTAAATATATAATTTCCTGAAATTAGTATTTTAACAAACATGGTGTACGCAAACTACACAAACAAATTTACTTGATTTGTTCAGAAGCATTAAAAGTAAAGGTTGGTAAAAGAAATTTCTGTGGTTTAGGGTAGACAATTTATGACCAGGGTGAAAGGCCACCCTAAAATTTTTTTAATGGCACTTTTTATTTGAACACAATATAAGCAAATTTGTGCATTATTTTTTTTGTAATTCATGTTTTAATACCCCCAAAAGCCGAAAAGTCACTAAAAATAGAAAATCTACATCTTTAATAATTATATACAGAAACAAATAAAATAAATTGCCTTATTGGCATTTTTTAAAAAAGAAGCATTTTTATGTAACTTTACTGTAAAATTAATGTTTCAGTTATATATAATTTGATATTCACTGCAGACCCTACATCAGAATACTCAACTAAAACAAAAGGGGCTTTTTTGGATGAACTTTATTTTTTAAGATTATGTCTATACATAGTTTCAGTTACATACACAATTTGATATTTGATAAGATGCTAAATTAGAATACTCAACTATAACAAAGGGAGCTTTTCTGGATGAACTTTATTTTTTAAGATTATGTCTCTCTCTCTCTCTATATATATATATATGCTTCAGTTACATACATAATTTAATAATCAGTGAAGATAAGATACTAAATTAGAACACTTAATTGCTGCAGATACTAAATTAGAATAATCAATAAAACACAAGGGGCTTTTCTAGATAACTTCATTTTTTCAGTATTATATCTATATATATATGTTTCAGTTACATATACCATTAGATATTTGCTGCAATCAAAATACTTAACTAAAACAAAAGGGGCTTTTCTGGATAAACTTTATTTTTCAAGATTAACGTTTATAATCATGTTTCAGCATATAATCATAATCATAAATGTTATTTATACACACTGATGAATAGTTCAGACCAAAACACACTGATTAACTGTAGTTTTCTGACCACTGGATATTAAACAGAATAACTAAAAACAAGCTGCCCATTTCTTTCAATTTTACTATCAGAAGTTTAAGAAAATAAATAAAAACAATCACACACCACAATCTGATGAGGTGCCCTGAATTGCAAGTAACCTCACAGTTCCATCTTCAGCAGACATCAAGATTGTTGAACCGACACAATGCAAACCTGGAGAAAGATATAACTGGGGCACTAGACAATTTAAATGAGAACTTTATACAAAAAAGAAAAATTACTGAAGTCCTGCTATTGGCATTTAATGGTAAGTCATGTCAAGTTTTCTTATTGTAAACCGCTTTAGCACATCACAATCAAAATCAGTACCATGTTCAAACCCTATCCCTACATATATCTGTTTGTCAAATTCTGAAGTGCTTCTCAACATAGATTGGGCATAAGTGATATCATATGGTACAATTAGTGCTTTTTGTTCTTTCTCTGAAAAAGCTTTGATGAAATAGTATAGACTAGCATCAAATATTTTACTGTCAAAACTTTGGAACAATTAAAAGCATGATATATACACCACTTTAACATATCTGTCCAACAGCCAATCTATAACACCAACTTTGACAATTTCAATTTTAATTCAACTTTAATTATTACAGCACATGTATTTTATAGGAAAAGACTAAATATGACAGCTCTGAACAGTGATGCTATTAGTGATGTAGTAAATGCTGTACTAGTTTGTCTTTAAAGAGCCAAGAAATTATGGTGAAACTTCATGCTATAATATTCGCAAAACAAAATATAAATATACAATTTAATGTCAAAGAAAAAAGAAAATAATGAACTGGAATTACATGCTTACAGAACTAATATTTAAGATGATGGATTACTGTTCTCTGTAACTGCAGATATTTTTCTTTTACTTGTAACAACCAGCAAGAATTTTCTAGCTGTAGTTAAGATGATTAAATTTTCTCTGTAATTACAAATCTACTTAAGTTCTCAACAGTAACTTACTAGTTGCAGGAAGTGAATTTCCTAGCTGTGCATGGGTACAGCAACTTCTGATTCCAACCGTCTGCTGCTCCTTGTCAGCACCATTTTGCTCTGATGTGCCAGTGACATCAAGGGGGTGAGCAAATATAAATTGTTGTTTTGTGTATATGAGAACAGGGTTTAACTGCAACAAATGCATGTATGTAAGCATTTAGAAAACTGAAATGAATGTATTTTAAGGGCTGTGTGAATGCTGTGCATTTAAAGTAAAATATTTTTCCCTCAAGAATAATTAAAAAGCATCAGCAAATATTACGAGGAACTGTCTCATACCGGACATGAATGTTAAAGCCAAAAAGAGTATTTTTGGTGATCCTAGAAATCAGAAGAAATTGAAAATATTCTGGAATATCCAAGAAAGAAACAGAAATCCTTACTCATTCTTTATTAAATAACTCACTCATTTATTAAATAACACATGAACTCTCTCACTCATTCATTACCACATTTTATTACCCCACAATATTCTAAATTCTTGGAGATGGAGGATTGCTGATTTAGACAAAAAGAGAATGTTTGTCTGAGATTAAAAAAACACAGATGACTTAATATATAAAGGTACTGAACTGGGCAAAATTCACTCTAAAGTGTGAGTATTATTATCTCTCCAAAGAAAACTAGCAGAAATGCCAGGTTATGAGGAAATAGCTCAAACTACATATGATTTGAGCTATGATGGCATACAATATGATAATACTAAGACAGAGTTCTAAAAGTCATACAATAATATAACACAATATTTATTATGCAATAATATAATGTAATATTTATTATGTTGATCATATGCAATAATGTACAATCTCATTAATTTCATCTGAAATGTTCTTTTAATTCAATTTGAAATATCTCCCCCAAACTGAAATGCCAGATCATGTTCCTAAACAGTGAAGGTTTGAGTAAATGTTCTCAAGACAATAATACAAAAGACTACACAGGGGGGCAGTAAAAGGATGAACAAGACCACACTTCTGGCTTTGTAAGGTGAGACAAAAAGTTAGCTCCCCTGGCTCTGGTGGGATGAACAAGACCACACTTCTGGCTTTGTAAGGTGAGACATAAAAAGTTACGTCCCTGTCTGTGTTGTAGATGTTGTACTCCTGGATTTGCAAGGTGGGACACAAAAAAATAGGCCCCTGTTTGTGTTATAAATGTTGATGTACTCCTGGCTTTGTAAGGTGGAACAAAAAGTTAGGCCCCTGTGTTGTGTTGATGTACTTGCTGGCTGTGTAATGTTGGAAACAAAAAGATAATCCCTTGTTTGTGTTACAGATGTTGTATGTGAAGAGGGGAGTATATCAACTGAGATTAAGGAATACAATTCAGAAAAAAAAAATAGCACTATTGAGAATAAAATTAAGAAAAGGTACAAGACAGAAATGTCTGAAATGAGAAACATACTTCAAAATGATGCTTGTGTTCCAGAGTCACTTCAAATAAATTTTGAATGAAATTAACAAACCTAAACACATAAAAGACTTTTAAAAATATATATATTAAGAAAGATATTTTTAGCTCAAGTGTTTTCAATATATCATTCACATTAAAACAATTTATGAAGTGATTAAAAAATTGACAGAATTAAAAGTGAAAATATGAAAACCCAACCACTTAATAAGATCAGATAATTACCTGGTCCCTAGTGACCCATGTTAAACAGCTCACAGGCATAAAATCTGTGATCGCCTGCATTGCAATACAAGTCATTTGTAAGCCATGAATGCGAGTCAAAGTTGGGTCATGACTTACAGACAGTAAATACACACACCCATCAGCATATCCAGCTGCCAAGACACCTGTTGGAGAAAAAAAAATCTCATGTAGTGAAAATCTGGATGAATTCTTGTAAGGATTTTATTAACTGTTCACAGATATTAAAGTCTGAGCAGCAGTACACCATACTCTAACACTACACATTGAAAGTCTTCCGGTCACAACTACCACTATGGGTACACAATGGATCTGAGTCCGCCTAATGATGACTAGCCAAGACCTATAAAAAGTAAAAGCTTTTCGTGCCTGACGATATAAAACTGACTAGCATGCAGCCATTAAATCTAAAAATAAAATATCTTAAAATCTCAAATCAATAAGCTTGTTCTTTCTTCTCAAGAAGTGAATGTTTAATACTGTGAGGTTAAGGAGACTGCATATTTGTTCAAGGGACATTTCAGCATAGCACAGCAATTTTCCCATTCAGATCAGTGAAGGAATGTGAAAAATCTCTATTCCTCTAGTTGGGCAGCAGAGGATGAAAACTACAGAAAAAGAATGCAATCAAACAGGTTGGTTGTGGCTGCAGAAGTATTTTATGTAATGGCAATCTATGATAAACAAACAAACAAACAAACAAACACACAAAGCTGTGCGTTTAACATAGAATGACAACAAACCATATCTTTTACAATAGTTACCTCTAGCAATCAGGAAAAATAAAACATCCAAATGCCACTTATTCAAAGCACACTGAGCAATGCTTTGTAAATGTATGTCTAAACAAGGAGCATTAAATTGATTTTCCTCCTGCTAAGGAAGTAATTCTATTTATTTATTTTTTTTTTAAAGGTAAATGTGCCTGGACACTGTGAAACAGGGCAGACCCATTGCCAACTTACCAGAGTTTTCTTGCTTCAATGGCGTCACCCATGCAAGGGAAGCAATTATGACTTTAGGATTAGGTGACTGCTTGGGTAGAATGAAACAGTCATCTCTGTAAAGATATTGTGGAATTGAGAAATAATGCTCTATGAAAAAAAAAATAATAATATATAAGTAAAAAATAAAACATGGATAAATTATACTATCACACAACACACACCCAAACAAAAAGAAAAATAGAAAACTAGATAGCTACAGATAGAAAATGACAAAACAGTTTAAGAGATATACACTTTAACAAACAAGATATAATCTGGTAAAATTCTGGATAAAATAAAAAAAATATAGATGCATTCTGTGAAAAGCCAGAATACAACAAGAGTACAAAATACTCTTACTCAGTTTTAAAACAATATTAGCAAATGACAATTTTAGGCATGTCTAGATCAGTCATAAAAACGAAGAATTAAGCAAGGTACAGTAGTCATAAAAAGGGATTTATGCAATCAGTCATAAATAAGGGGGAAATTACTCAAAGCTGTAGGTCAGTCATAAAAATGGGGGGAATTATTCAGTGGATCAGTCATAAAAAAGGGGGAATTATTCAAAGTGTAGGTCAGTCATAAAAAGGGGGAATTGTTCAAAGTGTAAATCAGTCAATAAAAAAGGAATCAAGCAAGGTGTAGGTCAGCCATATGAAACAAAAAGGAGTGGTGGTGGTTGGTAGTGCCATACAAAAAGACATAGACAAGCATTTACATCTGCAGTCATGTCTGAATGACAAAGTAAGTAAATTTTAAAACAAACTTAACATCCATGTAAGTAAAACTCTAGGCAAGCATTTACAGCTGCAGTCATGTCTGAATGACAAAGTAAATTTTAAAACAAACTTAACATCCATGTAAGTAAAACTCTAAGCAAGCATTTACAGCTGCAGTTATCTGAATTACAAAGTAAGTAAATTTTAAAACAAACTTAACATCCATGTAAGTAAAACTCTAGGGCAATGAGACAAACACTTGTACAAAGTTTATAACAATGAAACATGCAAAACCTAATGTAGCTATAATGAATGAATAATAATGTAAAGCCTATATTCCTTTAAGAAAACATACTTATAAAAGCAAAGCTCACATTCCTTTGAGAGGAAGATTTATCTTACAGGATACAATATCCCCATTCTTCATGGCAAGAAATAAGAGAACAAATGCAGAGTAAGTGTCCTTGAATTTCCCTTTAAACACCTCAGACCAAGTGAGTTCTGTAACAAAAGAACAAAACAAAATCATGACAAAATATGTCAAATTCTTCAAAATTTCAATGCATCAAAAAGACCATAATATTTAATATCATTTAAAAAAGGAATTTTAAAAATACAACAACAACAAATGGGTTTGGGGGATTTTTAAATTAATTATTTATTATTTGCTAATTATTAAAGTCTTGTAGGAAGAATAATTTAAATAACATTTTCTAAGCAGTAATATTAAAACATACTGAGCCATAAGAAATATGTGAAGCTAGAACAATATTTAATATTATTTGTGTATGTTGAGGTACATGTTTGTGTATAAATGTGTGTTTGTGACTGTGTGTTCTGTGTGCAAGTGCTTCTCTCTGTCCATTTGTGTTAGTAACTGTATGTGTATATTTTATATACATGTTTTGAAGTAATTATATGTTTGCAAGTGTATGTGAGTATGGTTATCTGTGCATGTGTTTGCAATAATACAAAAAGTTCTTACCAATAACTGCAATGCTTGACATTTGTTCATAAGCAACTTGCAAATATTCATTAGGAGTGGTTATTTTCTCTAGTGCTGCTAAAAACTGCTCACTTCTTGACTTTGCAAGCTCTTGAGATAGATCTACAAGCTGAACAAAGAAATCACAGCAATTAAACTAAAAATCAATTATGAAGAAACTAAAGATTTTGAGCTTTTTCATGCAATTCGTGTTCATTTCTAGAAAGATGAAGAAAAGCAGAAAAAAACATCAACACTTGCGCTAACAGATAAGTAAAATATTTTAATATATTATTTAAACTAATTTGGGAGAAAAAAATCATTGACTGAACTATAAAAAGTAGACAACTTTAATTTTTAATCTTTCATTTTCACCTGAGCAAACTCTTTGTTCATGCTTGACTGTCCAAACAGGTGACATCGATGGTCCAGTGTTAATGCTGCAAGTACACTTCTGCAAATAAATAAGTATTTTACACATGAATACTAATGCATTTGAATGTTTAACTTCTTAATATAATTAAGCTTGGTTGTATTCTCAATATCAAATCCCAAGAAAACCTAATGGTAATTAGCACTTTTAACTTCAGACCTGTGATCATTTATTGTGTATGTGTTTTGAGGAATCTCAAAATTGCAGAATTTGGAAAGCTGGTATATACGTGTATCTGGAAAGCTGGTATATACATGTAATGATGTATCTGGAGTGAAGGTTGGTTGGGTTTTTTTGTTGATAAGTGGATTAAAAGAATTTCACTCATTAATAATAGATAAAATTTCAATAAGGCTTTTATTTTTATTGTAAAAGAGCATGTAATAATTAACTGATAGTGTTTTTGTAATAATTCTTGTATTCATCTTAAAATAACATGTTTTATCTAAATTTCCATAATTTTTTGAGGAAATAAATGGGAAATTAAAGAGTTCTATCAATTAATACAAAATTTCAAATAATATTTTTATATTATAAAAATATCTCATATTAAAATTTATTTGGAGTGTTTTCAACTGTTTATTTAAAAATATTTTATTTAAAAGAGTCTGGTTTAAGTACAGGTGTGGAATATATTTTGAATAAAATGAACATTAAACAGTTAATTAATTAATTTAAATTTTACATATGGTTCCTTATGTGTATGTAACTTATCCTAAAATAATTCTGACAAAAGTACTGGGCAATCTGCTCCTATCTTCTGTCAAATTCCTCATCAACTCATCAGCTTGAAATGATAAATTTTCATAACCTTGCTATAATGCACCCCTGCATTCATCGCGATAAAAAGTTTAGGACCCCAATTATCACATCACAGCAGAGTTTCAGTGTACATATACACTGTATGGGCTCTAATGTTGTTGATGCTGTTAGCTATGGCAGGTGGCTTGAGTGCGAGTCACTTTGATAGAACCTATCCACTGAAGTACTTTTCTCAAAAATATGTTGATTTATGTAGATTTTAACATCAATGTCCAAGTATAAACTTGTACCTTAATATACCTATATACACTATTTTGACCAAAATGTACCTGTATAAATATTAAATTAAATGCATAACTTGAAACTGTAGGCAAGAGCACTGACCAATTACTAGATGTAATATTACAAAACTGAATGCTATAATGCTGAAGAATGTCCTTTTGGCAATAAGAATAAAAAACTGAATTTGTACATGTTACAACAATATTTTTAAAGAAACCGAATACAGACTGTAATTTGACCATGTATTCATTGATCAGCAGCTAAAATCAGAGGGAGAGAATTAATGTGTAGTGGGTGAACCAGTATTTTAGTGAAAAGACCATAGACACCCATGATAATTAATAAGTAGTACAAACTGTAAACATATTTAAGCATTAACTGCAGATAGCAACTGCACAATGATCCAGCAATCCACACCTGTTGTCGGATGCCACACCTGGTGGAGACCACTCCATAGCACCCCAAGAAAAGGGAAGCTGATTATCCTTGCTTACAGTGCTGTAGGACCATTCTGCCAAGAATTTCGCCCGAGTCACTGTGGAACAGTAAGCAGATCAAACAAAAAAAGTTAATGTGATCAAAATATGAAAAATTATGAAACAAATTTACTTTGATCAAGACACTAGGTCAAAGAAGTAGACATCAGCATTCATAAACACAGACTTGTAATACTGTGCAAAAGCAGTTTTACAGTGTACTCATCCAACAAAATGCAAAGTGATGAGAGCTGAAGCACTATTAAATCAAGGAGAAAAATTATTTGTTGATTAAAGTAGTGCAGTGGTTGAATGTGGACCTAAATGAATTACTCATTTACTGCTTGCTGTGTGTTTGGATTCCCCTTATTAGATAAGTTTTATTTATTTTTTTGTTTTTCTAACTAACTCAGTTGTTTCTTTGCTGCTTATCATGCATTCTCTTTTATTTTCATTTTCACTTCTATATCTATATACTCTTCTACAAACCATGAGTTCCTTGTCCACTCTGCTTTGAACACATTTTAACTCCTCTTCCTATAGATCTGTGTGCTGTTTTATTGCCCATTAATGAAAGTAAAATAGTGAACAAAGTGATATCAAAACAAACTTGGTTATTTCTTCTTGAATATTATAATTATCAACTACTATAATTGACCATACTATTAAATCAGTTCTGAGCACAAATCCATCTAGCTTTATTATTAAAGAATTTTACATTTGCTTTTCCTGGAATCCGGCTATCTTGTGTTTAAAAAATGCTTAATTTTATTGGGAGAAAAATGCACCATCATTTTGCTTTACTGTAGTTGCAACAGATATATTTTTTAATTATTATTAAATGAATTAAAAAGTAAGTTAATATTGTATCATAAGAAAAAAAATGGATTTTCAATTTCAGTCTGATATAACCTAAAGTGACACTGTTCAGTGTTGAAACCAAATTAAACAAACTTTAGTTATAGTTTATGATTCTGGATATGATAACTTAATTCTTAAGAAAAATAAAGATGTGATCTTACATGCATTTTGCTTTAGTAATTCTAAAGTATTTAAGCCACATATAATATATGTATAAAGAAACGTTCAAACTCTCAATTTGCAATGTCTGAGGGGCAAGAGGTGGTAAAAGGGTCTACTACCAGCTTCTCACTCAATAGGCATAGATTTGATTCCTGATTGTAAGGAATTTATAAGTAACTTTTAATATCAACTAACTCCATGGGACAACAAATAAAATGTCATATACATATCTCAGATCATGGAAGTTAAAGATGTCAATAGAAAGAATAGATCATTGGTTGTTGTCTGAATAATTCATTACACAGAAAATTTGCAAACAAATTTTTAAAAATTCCTTAACTATCCTTACCCAGGTAGTGCCTCTCTGCCTTACAGAACTCATATTTCTACTTAGGCACTTGCATCTGCTAAATCAGAAAACGATGGGAATGGATAAAACAAAACAAAACAACTAAAATAAATAATACAATAGCAAAACTAGCAAATGAAGCTTGTTTGATAGCGACAGTAATACATAATTTCATATTTATAAGTATGAAAATTGCAATCAAACTCAAAAATATTTTAATCACTTGCCTAATAATTATTAGTAATAATAATTAGTATAATAAAAGTCATAACTCACCATAACTGGCTTTTAAAACAAACTGATCAATGTTTGTCCAGAGAGGAATCTTCTCTGGCAGTGAGTCTATGTTCAGTGCTTTGTTGGGAGATAAACGGAATCCAGAAACACTGCAACAAGGGGAACAGTCGAGTTTCTGCGCACAAGATGTTAAAAATTAGTAATATTATTGCATTTCCAGGCAATTTATTTACTAAGTGATTCCTGTTAAAAGTACTCCCTAGTAATGCAGTGTTTGTTCGTTTGGGAATCAGAAAATATATATATATAAGTACTTTTCATTTTTATTCAAATGAATTCTACAAACGAAACATAAACTAACCTACTTATTTATTTTATCCCATTTGCCTTGAAGAAAATAAAAGTAGTCTTATTATTATAGGTCTTGCTAATTCTATTAAAATATTTCATAATTTATTGACTGATATAACTTTATTTATGTTGTTTTCAGAACTGTCCTTTGGCGTTTAAATGTTTCAAAAAGTAAAATGAAAGAATAAAAATACGATTAATAATTCTTTTTTATATAGGCTTAAATTTTGATTCAGAATAATAATAATTTTATGAAAAATAACATTGAATGCAACAACAAAAATGTGGCAGTACAGTTTATAAAAATGTAATGATTACCATTATGTGAATTTCTTTATCCATACTGATTGCGATTCGATTATCTCTGGACCAAGATACCGTTTGTCGAATGCTTTGGTCAACAGACAGCACATGAGTACTAGCCATATTGTTTTCACTCAATTTTAGGTTTGAGGATACCGCGCAGATTTTCGCTGGCAAGCTAAGCTTTTAAATCTCGGCTAATGGGAATACCGAGCTATATACGTCCGCCATATTGAAAAGCCCGAAGCATTAAAGCGTCTATGCCTCTATGGTGACTGCACATTTGGCATCGACTGTTTTCGATAATATATACCCAATTTTATGAATCTATAATTCAATAAATTTACAACAAAATACAAACAAGAAGGGAAAAGATGATCAGGTCTATCACTTAAAATAATAATTATCAATGAAATGTAAACCGCGTAAAACGATAACCTTACGTTGTAGAAAATTTTACCCGGTCCTTTCAATACTTGTCTGAATTTGAAAAACCGAATCGATCTAGCTCATTTCTTTACATTGTAGTTATTGTTAAACTGTGCATTAAAGTCTATATAGAGTTAGCTCAAACGGAGAGATTTTAATTAGTATTACTTATGAAACAATTGTTCCTGTGAGAGCTAACTCTACATTAGTGTTGCCAAAATTCATCCCCATAGTCTGAATAAACCACTTTCATTTACACCAGCATTTTCTTCACTTCTAGAATCTGTGTACTGATATTTTACTAGTTTTGTATATTGCCTTTCCATACTCATCATGATCAATGTCAAGTTTGTATTATAAAGATTATGTAGTTTGATTTTGAAAAATACAAGTTACCCTCTTAAATTATTTTTTGAAATGTGACAATAATTGTTTAACTTCGCCCGCTATTCTTCAGCGAGGAGTGAGTTACACTTTCGGCGTTTATCAACGCGAAAGGGCCACCGGGTTTATCAGCCTGCGTGCCAATCAACGAGGCCTGACGGTTCTACAACCTCAACTCGTCGAATGTACTACGTACATTATCTTCGGTATCATCGTGATTTTCTTAATTTATTGGCCAATACCACTACGTTTATTCTTCGTCACGCAGACGTGCGTTTTCTTTTCCTTGAAATTAGTAAGTAGAAGAACTTTTCTCAGGGTGCATTCATTTAGGCAGGTTAGCATAGTTTATTAATTATTTAGGACTCTATTGAAACATTATTGACATTTCTTTATATAAACATTGATGATTGATATAGGGTATTTACCCTAAACTTTCTTTTACAGACAATTAATTTAAGTGGAGATAATTTTAGTGTTTATCTTTTGTGGTGGGATTTTACCCACAAATTGGTATTAGAAATTTTGATACTATTTGATATAGTATTGCGGTTTTCACCGCTGCTCTTTTGTGTTGCTATTTGCGGTCATCACCGCTCTTTTCCGTACATGATTTGATAGTATTACATGATTTGATAGTATTGCGGTTTTCACTGCCAGATCTATTATAAATTTTGTCTGTCATTTTATTTCATTTATCATATCCATTGTTCTTTCTTTCTTTCTTTCTTTTTTCCCCTATCCATGAATGTTGCCGAGCGGATGTATTATTTTGAATGAATGACTAACACCGTACGAGAGAATTAGCCCCAAGTTATTAGAATAAATTTCTTCTTTTTTTAACTCTTAATCAAGAGTTGGGTTTTTCTCTCTGTGTGTGGTGCAAGTGCGGTGCTACGGTTGTTTGTTCGTTCATTCTGTCCGTCCCTCAAAATACATTCATCCCGCATTCATACATACACGCTGATTTTCACACTTTACCCCACATGCAAAATAAATATATTTCCCCACAAGACCAACGTGGTATTTGCATGTGAGAATGATTGTATAACACCTTAAATCATTCGGTGTGATCCAGCAAGTCACGGTAACTGACCTGACACCCCCACCCCCCCTTTGACCGAGAAGGAGAGAGAGGCCAGCGACAGTCAGTCAGACAACAACAACATAGGCGGCCCGTGACAAATACAAATAGTTACAAAAGTAGTTACAAAGGCAAACATTTCCGTGTGCAACTAACTATAGGATGCTCACACATAAACAATGATTGTGTTAATTAAATTAAATATGAAATGGTAAGCAGTCAGTTCAACAATTTCGTGTGTGCTTTCACATAGCTTACATGTGAAAATAATCATTTTCACAGTCCAGTTTGATTTTCAAAGATTACTAAAGTCCTGAATCAGTTTTTATCCAGTTCAAACAAAATTGAAATGCACAAAGAGATTTATACAAATGAGCAGGAATGGAAATTCATTAAGGAGACCAGTTCAAGAGAGGTTAAAATTGGAAGGTTTTCACCTGAAGAAATTTTAGAAGTGACATGATAGGATAAATTTTCATGTTATGACAGGTGTCATGCTTTTAATTCTCAACAAAGGTTGACTTCTCCAGTGTTGTTCCAGACTTGCCAGGCAAAGTACTGTCAGTAGTTCCACCTCCCCAAACAACCAAGAAAGTCTGCTTTCTCCTGTCAGTTAACTAGTTATACAGGTGTGAAGCATTGATGGATAAGAATTAATTTGTGATATGTAGCTGAAGTACAGGCATCCCGGAAAGATTATTACATAGTACGCATCAATCAGTCCAAAGGCTAGCATCTACAGTAGGAGGAAAAACCCATGAACCTGTGGAAATCTGGAATGCCACAGCGTAGACAGACTGTGATTGCTAGACCATGACACATGCCAAATGCTGAACAATGTGAATGAGCAGGAAAGAAAACCATGCTGTCACTCTGGGTGTATGTGGTGGTGGTGGTGGGGCTTATATAAACTGATAATAATGTCCAGATGCATTAAGTCATAATAGTAAGTGAAAACCAAAGGAAGGCCACTATTCCAGCTGGTCTTAATTGGAAGGAAGGTACATAAATAGTAAGTGAAAACCAAAGGAAGGCCACTGTTCCAGCTGGTCTTAATTGGAAGGAAGGTACATAAATAGTAAAAAACTATTGAATGTGTAAAAAGTCAGATTACTTTGATTGGAGGAAAAAGATAGAAGGAAAATTTTCTTCAACTGTACGTTCAAATCCAAACCCTAAAAAAGAAAGATGTTATTCTTAAGTGAAAAACTGAAGACAACACTGCGAGAATTTATTTTTAACTGATGCTGAGATGAACCAAAGGAGACAGTCCAGCATTGAAAAGTACTCTCCTCATTAAGAGTTAAGGTCCATGTCAAAGGTTCGACTCTGTGATTTTTGTGGGGATGTGTACTATCCTAGATGGATATTGATGAACAATCTAAATCCACATAGGAGTTCTATGGTAGTGAATCATGGATGATTGTATACTGGACTAATCATTCCGTGAATTATTGGTCAAATTGAGACTCATTTGTAGGAGAACTGTATTGACTTTCTTGCCAGCCACTGACCTTCATTTACAAAATTCAATCAAGATCTGGAAGACCTTGAAGAATATTGAGCGAAAGTATTAGTGTGACGCCAACGCAGTGTGGGTTATTGGTTATGATTATTATTTAATCATCCATAACTAATTACAAGTGGTGAGATAGGTTTGAGAGTATAATTCTTAATTTATGTAGAGCAATTTTTGTAACTTGAAGTTATTCATATCTACTTAATTAATTTATTATTTTTACACTGTTGTAAATTATTATTTTAATTTGTATGTACATTTTTAACATTATAATTTGTGTGTAATGTTTGCTTTATTTATATGTTTTATTAAGGTGTTATTTTATTCTTAATATTTATTTGAACCACAACCACAATATTTCGTGTATGCGTATATCGAATTGATATTAAATACATCAGCTAAAAGTCTAAGCATAATTATGTCTTAAATTGCTTAACAAAAATATTGGTAAACCGCAATAAGACAACACAAAATATAAATAAGACGAAAGACCTCATTCTAATCTACAAGGCTTTAGCTGTGCATATTGTATGCCATTAGTCGTGCTAGAAGTACCAAGTAGTATTTCAACAGATTTAATAATAAATATTAACAATAGCACAACACAGCTGTACACAGAGCAAATTGAAATTAAAACTGTTGATATTGCTTCGCTAATATTAATAAGAGTATAGGCAATAAGATTAGTGCAGTACAAACAGTGGGGTTTTTTCATGAAAGAAAAAATACACAAATCAACAGTTTTCAAGTTAGCATGATCTAGTATTGACTATATTAGAAATTTAGGTGTTTATTTAGCAGAAGTTATTCGACAGGCTGAACTACCTAGATCTACATTCTGAATAATTAACCTATTTGTTAAGCATTCAAATATTTTAATTTAAAGGTTAACCGTAGCACTGACGGACTCGATAGGTATATTAACAGCTAGTGTTGTTCGATAACTTCCCCAGTAACTGACCTACTAGTGTTGTTATTGAGGACAGTTAAAGTGTTTGAATAAATCCTTCTGAATTTCTATCACTTTCTGTTTCGCCAGACTCGAACTGATACGGAGCTAATCCATTTTTTTTTTTAATGCCAAACTGGACACCCCTCTGGTGATGCTCTATTGTCTATCTGACAAGCCATATTGCCGTCTCGTTATTCTTTGTTTTTGTTGTCGGCGTTATTTTCCAGATGATGTCTGTCTGTGTTTCAGTCTGTTGATGTAGTTTTTTTTTCGGTTGTCTTGTCAAGACCAATTGCGGTTAAGATGGCTTGTTGTCTAGTGTAAGTTCATCTTCCGTTTTTGTGTGGAAGAGGGTCAACAGCAAATTAGTGAATGCATTTTTTAGTTCAACGTTTTTAGTTTCTAGTGTGAAGGTGAAGGGGGTAACTTTTCGTATGCCCCCATTTTCGGTTGGTTTGCTGATTTCACAGCAGTATTTTGTCCAGTCTTCTCCTTTGTACTTCTTAATGTTAGCACCTCTTCAAGCCTCTTTTGCCGTATCTGTCTCAGCTGGGCTCGTTTGTGAAACAGAAAGGGCCGTCCACATCTTCTGTGACTGACTCAGAATCGCGTAAAATGTCACTTAGTGGAGTGGGCAGTGGTGGCATTTTTGCCAGCCCTGAAAAGGGCTGAGTCTTAGTGCTGGTTTGTCTGGTGTGGCGCTTTGACATGACTCTCCTCCCGGCGGTCCAATGGATGGAGTGCGTTCGTCGGTGGTCCGAAGCGAAGTGTGTTGGTGTGGTTGGGAAGTAGAGCTCGAATTCTTTAAAAGCAAAGACAGATGATCGTGCACCAACTGGGAGAATGAATGCTCAGACTCAATCTCGTCCATGGAAAGTCGCATAAACCCGAAACACACCACAGTAAATAAAATTGGGCGGCCCGGTACTATCTGGTCTACAGACCGGGGTTGGGGACCACTGTTCTAATGGAAATGTTAATCTGAATTTAATTATGATTATGTCATATTTATGTTCATATGTATGAATGAGGGCTAATGATTTTATTTGCAGGAACGTAAGTGTGAGAATGCTTGCAGAAAAAAAAAGGACTATAGAAATATCTTAGACCTAAATCTTAGTGCTGTGCCTTGAGTGGCTCTTTCCAGAATGCACGCCTTTTCTGGTTTTTCCACAGAGTAGTTGACTAATTACTTAGTGATCTGCGGTGCTCCAGGTGAATTACATCAGTATGGTTATTCCGACACCAATTACTGCACTTATCAGCAACAGGGTGCTTGGGTTCGACTATGTAAAATCCGTGCAAGAATCAATGCAGCAAAGGTCGGCTTGACTGGGTCCTTATTCACAGGTAGTCAGTTTAGTTTTGAATCAAGCCAGGAGCTGATTCGACATCAAGGGAGGGTGTCACGAAGGAGGGAGATCCATGCACGGGCACCTCCAGTAAGAGACGAATATAGCAGAGCAGTGTGTGCTGACAGTTGAGTACGCGTTGACATAGTACGCATGTACTTGACCCACATTGTCTTCAAGGAAGCTATGTGAAATTGAATCATGTGACTAAATCAACGCTACACCCAAGAACACTCAATGATCGCACCTAAACCGCATGGGTATTAAAATTCAAATTAGTTAAAAACCTCAGTGCACAATAAATAAAATAAGATTAGAAGGGATTGTATTAGTGTCTGCCATTGTTTTGAAAGGGTGAGTGTGTTATTTACGGTGTATTGTCCTGTATTTTTCATTCCATTTGCAACTTTGCATAGAAACACATTAATATACATGCATTAATAAAAAGAGCCAGAAAAACATCCATGATGGTGAATGTAAGTCGAAAGCTGTGACCAACAACTAACGTGTCCAAGTGTAGTGTTGACACACCACCAAAGGACTGAATAAACTTGTGTCTGGGTTGACGTTGGTGACGATTTTCAACAACCTCCCCATATCACACTCTTATTCTTTCATCCTCCTTCCCTCCACTTGGTCACAAGTGGTGACCGCTGATATTGATTCATTTGTTTTCTCCCCCCCCCCCCCAATACTTTTGACACATACGAAACTGAATTAATGTTCAGTGTTATGGAAGCGTGGCTCACATCACATTGTGTATGGCTTACAGCACACAGATCACACACGGACACTATAGATCATTGTGGAAGAATCATGCGGGTGTATAATTTTCTGGTCTTCGAGGAAACCTGAATCCCAGCTCACTATATTGGATTTTTCTGAGCTGTATATTCGAAAAGAATACGAATGAACTACAACACTTATCATTTACAGAACTTTAAAGATTTGTCTCCCTCTTACTAGGTCCTTACACCTATTGACATTTCACAAGGCTACTCTAGTGATTCGGATATTCTGTGTGATAAAAAAAACATTACTAAACTGTGATTTTTCAATCATTAGAGCCCCAAAAGAAATAGAAAAAAAAACTAACAAACAAACTAAACAAAAGCAAAATACAAGAATTATACGCCGAGAAAGTAAGGCAATATTTAAAGGGTAAGTATTGCCACTAGGCATGTTTTGTAAAGTTTTAAAACAAACATTATTTCTATAAAGATTATTAATTCTGTTTTGAATTCATATAGTTTTTAAACAAAAATTATTTCCATAAAGCTTATTAGTTTTGTTTTGAATGAATGGGTGATATCACCCCTTTGTTACTGATTATTATTAGTATTCCATAACTAATTTTAAATGATGCAGAAATCTTAATTTATGTTTATTAATAATTCTCCCAGGAGACACAACTCGACTCTCACTTGGCGGATTATGCAGGTGTAGTAAAAGTCTTCTCTCATCCACAACAATAAGCCAGACGTTTTACGAATAATTTTGTAAGTGGAAAGTTCATACTAAAAGAATAACAAATCCATCTGTAATTATATTTAATTAGCAACCATCAACCCTCTGTCACTCAAACATATAGTTTAACAATATGTTTAGTAAGTTTAATAAATTTAACAATAAAATTAATAAATCAACAATCAAATATATATATGACAAATACAATGAGAAGGTTATTTGACATCAACATTCATGAAACAATGTTCAAGTAATTCCAATACCCATTCAGTCTTATATCCTAAAACATGATTCAGCAGTCAGATTAGTATCAAAAATAAATCACAGGATTATTCTTATCATACAAGAAATGGAGTTATTCAATATTAATTTGTACATAACCTGTTCAATGACATAAGCCGCAACAGTCCTTTGGGTGTTTTCATAATAATGTCACAAGTTTATTGTTCACCATAGAATAGCCAATCTTCCACTTGCTCTGCTAAACATATTGTGACACCTCTGTGATTATTATATAGTAATTAACAACACATAATTAGTTACAAGTGATCGAGAATCTTAATTTATAGTTATTAATAATTCTCCCACAAGACCAACCTGTCTCTCACATGGCAGATTATACAGGTGTCATAAAACTCTACTCTGCACAACAACAAAATAGATGTTTTACTGTCACATAATGTTTTCTGTAGGTGGAAACTTCTTACCAAAGGAATAATACTTCTTAATTGGTACTCCTAGCATGAGTAATGGCATACATCATATTACTGCCAAAGTCATATAGTTTAGATTGAGATCTTTCGCTTTATTTATATTTTGTATTATCCAATTATGATGGTTACGCAGTTATTTCTTTATATTTCCTATTATTTTCTTAAAATGCAGTTTAAAAAATATGCTTGGATATTTGGTTAGGTCAAACTCCTATGTCTTTAAAATCAGTTTGATATAATTTTTGTGGGTGTGGTAACAAAAACTATTAATAAAATATAAATCATTTAAAGATAAATAATAGTGAAGATAATAAACAATTTACAACAGATTAAAACTAATAAATAAATTAAGTATATATGAACAACTTTGAGTTACAAAAACAAGGCAAAGTAATTTTTAATTTGTACATAAATTAAGGATTATGCCAACTAACCTATATTCTTTTCAATAGTTTAGGAAATAAAATGATAGATTACAGTAGTAAAATGCAATCAATAAATGCAAGTTATGATGAAGCTTCTTTCATAATCTATCAGAATAATAAATTCCTTTGACTTCGAGAGATTGTCCGGCATTAAAGCTGAATAGAAATAGTATAAGATTAATATGCAAAACCAATATTTGTAGAGTTTATATTTTACTAAAATCTTCTTATTTAAGAGTGCAAATCAGAATTATAGAAGTAGCTTGTCCCATCGGGGAGTACTAACTTTCACCATAGAAATCTTCCTCAAATTCCCCATTTTGTATGTATGATTTTGTATGATTTTGTATGATTTATATTGAAAATCATTGATGATTACATAATATGGACCTGACACCTGAATTTTATTATTAAATTATTATATATTAGTAGAGAGAGTTTTAATTTCAATTTACATTTGAGGCAAGTATTTTGTAAATATTAGTAATATTTATTATTAAAATGTTCCAACACTACTTAACTTACTCAGAACTAATAATAATAATACATGTAATAACAGATATAATATTACTGCTTTGTAGATTAGATTCTGATTGTGTGTATTTTTGTTTGTCTTAACAACTTGTTTATTATTTGCTATTTTACAATTTTAAAAATATATAACAAAGACATGCGTTTGGATTTTTAATTTGACTTTACTCTTATGGTACTAGTGTTTAATATTATTTTGGTATGTTACATATGTATCAATAATTGCTTTCATCTATGGACAGTCTTAGTGTTGTAAATGACAAATACAAATCTATTAATTAAATAAATATCTTGCTAATGAGTTTATTAAATGAGCAGGCATAAAAAAAATTGTGTTAAGAAGCATAAGCATTTTTAATATTATAAATATGAAGATAAATAAAATATAATAATATACAACTTCTCAGTGATTATTAAACCTCTTGCTGATTAATTTATGAGATGAGCGGTCAATATTAAACTTAGTTTTACAACGACAAAAATTACTGATTAAATGTTTGTACAACCCGAGGTGTTTTGCTTATGTAACTAACAGATTGTGATTATTAATATTATTGTATTGTGGTTATTAATATTATTATTGTGATCAATTCAGTGAAATTCCTTGTTTGGTTTGATTAAGAGTATATGATGCAAGCCAATACACTGATGATATAAAATCTTTTTTGCATGTTTTTTTTTTGCTGAGCTTGCAATACATGAAAAATTTTTTTAAAATATAAATTACTGACCAAAAGCATAAATGAAATAATAAGAAAATAATTTATAATACAAAAAAAATAGTGTGGCAGAGTAAATTTGCCTACCACTGCTTCAAAACTTAATAATTATATATTTGTTGCCAATGTTAACATGACCCAACCTTAGGCACTGCTTATGATGATATTTTTGTAAATGCCAGAGTAGGAGTAAACAACTCAGTTGGAGAATATGCTAGAACTTGCTGATGCAATTCAAACTAGTTCCAAGCAGATGAGTAGTTTTTCTGACTAATATTAATAGTCTCACACTTGTTCATAACAACTTCATCCAATCAGGATGGATCAAAAGTTATTGTGTTGAAGAAAGTTCTATATTCTCATCACTCTGATTTTCACATAACTTGAGCCCGGTCAAAAAGGCAATCGTTAGCTTATGGTAAGGTAACTGACTGATAAAGAAGGAATGAACTTAGAAATATTTCATACATGTTTGATATTGATCTAAAAACTATTTTAA
This sequence comes from Sinotaia quadrata, assembly GCA_028829895.1. NCBI lineage: Eukaryota > Metazoa > Mollusca > Gastropoda > Architaenioglossa > Viviparidae > Sinotaia > Sinotaia quadrata. The sequence goes on along the minus strand of CM054180.1, from coordinate 14,230,526 downwards.
TCCCTTCATGTAAATATTGTAGAGCTCAGAGAACTGTTTTAACCCCTATGTGTAAAGACTGTAAAAGTGCTGAGAAATGTTTTAACATCTTTGTGTAAAGACTGTAAAGCGCTGAGAAATGTTTTAACACCTTTGTGTAAAGATTGTAAAGTGCTGAAAAATGTTTTAAAAATAAGTGCTACATCACGTCATCATTATCCTCTCTCTCACACCCAAGTTATTAATTATATTTCTTTCCTTTTTAATGTATGTATATTTTAAATCCTAACCGGAAACCTAAATAATCCTAACTCTCACACTCTTAATGAGATTGTATTCCCCACTACCACCAAACCCCTGGAAATATCCGAAATGACTATGCAAAATTACTTGAGGTAACAATCAGTCTTTGATAACAGAAGCAAATCGTGAAATTAAGCTGTTAGGTTTGCGTATGATTATGTATTTGTTTTATCCAGTGTGATTTCATTATCCATAGTGTTATTTTTACTCTTAGCTAGCAGTATCAGAAACAGTAGATACATTTTAAAAAAACAGCGTCGCAGTATTCGTCGTCTTCCAGTATTAAAAATGTAAGGGACGTAATCAAAAATAATAGCGATCTAGTGAAAATAAAATTATCATATCAACAGTAATTTTTCCTTGTTTGTTTGTTTTTAAAAAAAGAAAATTAAAAATAAAAACTGTTTTTGCAGCAATATTTTTTCTTTTTAACAGAAAACTCAAAGGTTAAGCGAACTTTTGGTCCTATGAGTAAATTTAATAAACGTTTGAAAGGCTGAATTGATATGTATACTTAAGTTACATAACGATCGTCATCTATTCCATTTATGATCTAGAATGAGTTAGTTCCCTTGTTTCGAGGTGAAGGTGGGTGGGAACCACTGTCCCTGAATGATCTCTACCAGCTGACAGCTAACAGGCAACAAATTTGAAGACAATCCCAGTGTTGTTGAAAGAGTATCGAGGAACGACAACACGTGACTGGAGTCGCCACAAACCCATGTTCTCCATTTCCGCCATAGTGTTTTCCAAACGACCTCGGTACTCAGCCACATTTTCTAAGTACTCCTCTCGCATCACAATGCACACGAGTCCACCTGCAATAGATACCACACACTTGTTAAACCCTGCCAAGGATATTAAACTAATATTGATTTTATCTTGACGTGTGTTTTGATATGAAAGAAATGCAGTTTTGTGCACAGTGTAGAAGAGTGATAATTCAGAAGTCGAGATTTGACAAATAATATGTAATGGCTTAAATTATAAAGTTATAACTTCGTTTTCATAACCTAACACGCGGTCCCTACCCCATCCACAGTACTAGACCGTTTTAAAATTTTCAAATATAAAACCGTCACTAATATTAAGATTCTACATACAGGACAATTTTAAAGCGACAGTTATATACATCTATATTAATGTAGCTTACAGTACTGGCAGTTTAGCATGCATGCACAAAACAAATTCGAATAAATAACGCAATTTAAGTATGCAACTTGAAAAGTGCATTCGTTAGAGACAGTTAATGGCGTCATATTTCAAGAAACACTTTTTGTAATTAGAGACAGCTGCATTGCGTTCATAGTTCAAGAAACACTTTTTGTAATTAGAGACAGCTGCATTGCGTTCATAGTTCAAGAAACACTTTTTGTAATTAGAGACAGCTGCATTGCGTTCATAGTTCAAGAAACACTTTTTGTAATTAGAGACAGCTGCATTGCGTTCATAGTTCAAGAAACACTTTTTGTAATTAGAGACAGCTGCATTGCGTTCATAGTTCAAGAAACACTTTTTGTAATTAGAGACAGCTGCATTGCGTTCATAGTTCAAGAAACACTTTTTGTAATTAGAGACAGCTGCATTGCGTTCATAGTTTCAGAAGCATTCTTTACTTTTCAGCAGTGACATTTTCGCGCCCTCACCTTAACATTTCGCGCCCTCACCTTAACATTTACGCGCCCTCACCTTAACATTTCGCGCCCTCACCTTAACATTTCGCGCCCTCACCTTAACATTTACGCGCCCTCACCTTAACATTACGCGCCCTCACCTTAACATTTCGCGCCCTCACCTTAACATTACGCGCCCTCACCTTAACATTTCGCGCCCTCACCTTAACATTTACGCGCCCTCACCTTAACATTTCGCGCCCTCACCTTAACATTACGCGCCCTCACCTTAACATTACGCGCCCTCACCCTAACATTAAAGTGTATTTTTCTCATTTAAAAAAAAAGTTTCTTTGTTATTACAATAGTGACGCAGACTATAGTTTGAGCACTATTTACATAAATTTTATATTTACGCGTAGAAGAGCTTATATCACTTGCTATTCCTTTAGAATCTAAAGTTTAGATAGAGTGCTAATAATTCGACCTTGAGCACAAAGGTCAAAGGTACTAATTTCCAAATACATCAGGATCAGGATCATAGCCTAGTTATACTGCTAGTTATGCTCGCTCGGACGCAATCATGATGAACGAATGCGTCCTTTCGGGTGCTCGAATACCAGTACAGCTGAAGAATATGCCGTCACAGATTCTTAAAGATCCAAAAGACTGTGGCCGTGCATAAAGTTAAAAAGGATAGATCGAATTTTTCTGAGCCAGTAAATTGAAATAATATCATTGTACTTTGTAAACATGAAAATACCTAACCCATCTTATTTATATATATATATAATTTATGTATTTAAGTTGTTAATAATATATCATTGCCTTGATGGTTTTTTCCCTTTGTATATTGTTCAAAACTTTTTCTCAAATTAAAAAAAATGTATTTCCAGCATATATTGATTTGGGGGAGTAAGACCATGAATAATGTGACAATAGAGAATCAGAATGTGACAAGGAGATAAAAGCATGACATACTATTAATATGTGAAAGTACTGTATTATAACAGATGGTTTACCTTTGTGTTTAAACTGGCTAATTATGCAATTATGAACTTTGTTATATGTTTATTTTGTATTGTGTGTTACTGTACAAATTTTGAATGTGAATGTATTTATTTCTGAGAAATCTAATAAAGAAACATAAAATTGTTTATTAAATACATTTTACAGAAACACACAAAAACACACACACAGACACATCTACATTTATTCAACTAGCTAGATATCTATGATTTATAGTATAGATAAATTGTAAAATAATTATTATTTTATCTTTTCCATATCTAAATGTCATGAATAATATATTTTGTTTGTGAATACTTTCATAATTTGTTAGTAGTCTATACATCTATATAGGAATGCATATGCTAGCCATTAAAATTAAATGTAAAAATATCTATACATTATGAGCTTCAAAGATCTGCATTCAAAGTATGCACTATAAATATATGCATATTAAAAATCTGAAATGATTACTTTTAGATGGAATTTAAATGACATATAGCTAATATGACGTTCACCTAGTTAATGGTTATTCACAACTAATTACAAGTGATGGGAATCTTAATTTATGTTCTTTGTTACGAGTCTGATAAAATCTGTGTCACGACTTCTTAACCCACTTGCTGTTTTCAAAAATCAAAATTTGAAAACTCCTTTGTTAAAGTTCTCCCATGATACATCAGTATCGAGAAGCTTCTAGCAAAGAGGTCAGGACGTTATGTAACTTTAGGCCATTGTCCAGCTTCTCGAACCGACTACATACCACGTGACCCGTCACGTGACGCGTTCTATGCATTTTAATAAATACAGTGTTGCGCGCCAAATTCTTCACTCCGATCCAGAAAACGGCAAACAGTGCACCGTACCTGTACCGTCGCATATTCGTTGAGTCGATAGAGGAAACCCGTCGCTATTCTGCCTTGAAGATAACACGTCCACTTCTCGCAGAGGTATTGCATTTATTAATTGTATCTTGCATTTTGAACCATGAATGTAATTTTGTGCTACTTCATTGCTACTTTTAGCCTAAGCACGTGTTCGTTTGTAAATGACAAAACCTATAAGTTATTGTATATAAATCATTGTAACTCTTTTTCATTGTAACTTTAATTTATATAAACTTTAAATTCACTAGTGCCAGGAGCGTCTGTGCACGACACGAATTTCCTTTGTAATTCAAATTATTGCGTGTAATTTTAATGCTAAATTGTGAAGCACTTTGCATGAATTCTAAATTTTAACGTTGTAAATATTTGGTAATTCGTACGTCATGTACTGTTAAATGTAACATACGTGGAATCATTTATATCTTCAAATATAAATTGTAAACGACGCGTTGGTCAAATTTCTAACTCAGTGCATTTAAATACGAATTGTGCTTAGGTTGGCGAACGTAAAACGCAGAACGATCATGGAAACATTCTTGTCTTCAGGTCGGGTTCCTAGTTTCGATGCCTAGTTCCGAACTCCTAGAGTCGAGTTCTACTCCGATTACAGTCCTACTGCCATTGTTGGAAACGTGTTGACGCGCAGGTCTTCACATCCTTTGTCTACACTTGCATTCTTCGTCCGGCTTGGTAACTGAGAGACAGTTTCTACCTATGCTATGTGCATTTGCTGGCGATGATTAAGTGAGGTGGACCGGTTTGGACTGGTTTGGGAACCACATGGCGTCAAATGACAAGCTAAGTGAAAGTTAACTGATCAAAAATCACAAGGAACTTTTGTGGCAAATTTCTCGAACATTCAGAATGATTAACGTGGACTGATCAGTATATATTTATCTGACACGAGTAGAATTAGACTTCGCGCTCGTATATTGATTATCTTGTTAATTGTTAAACATTATTAAATCTTATTTTTAATTGTTAAACCTCTTCGTAGTAAATTTTTATGCATAATAGACCTAACTTTAAAACGTGGTTTGGATGGGGGCTGACTGAGCTGAATGACGTAATGAATGCATATTAATTTGGAGGAATTTAACGACTCCAAGCCAGCTTTTGTACGCAAGTTGTTAGTTCGTAAATCTGTCGTCTGCACTACAAAGACACATTTTTGAGTTTAGTCGAATGACAATTTGAGCAACCAGTCTGTATAGGATGGAGAGAAGGAGTTAATTGAATCTAATCATTTTAAAGTCCTTAAAATCCTAGGCAGGGTCTATAAAGAAATACTGGAAACGTAACATTCTTAATAATTCTCCAGATGACACCACTCGTTTCTCTCACTTGGTGGATATGCTGGCGCTGTAGACATTTTCTCTCTTCCTCAACATTAAAGACAAACATTTACCACCACAAAATATGTCCATAGGTGGAAAACTTCTTACTAAAGGAGAAGATAAATCTATATTTAGTGAGCCCACATCATCCCACTTTCTTATCCAATATAAGGTTATCAATATGTGTAAGAAGGTCAATAAATTTATTAAATCAACAATCAAATATACATATAACAAATACAATGTAAAAGATTATTTGACACAAATATTTGAACAAAACAACATTGAAATAATTTTAGTACCCATATAGTCTTATATCTTAAAACAATTCAAGAGACTACTGTCAATACAAATCACAGGATAGCACTTATCAGAGAACAGAAATGAAGTTATTAGAGATAAGCGATAATAGTTTCTAGTAACCTTGTATAGGTGAAGCTGCAATTGTCTTTCACTCACTTTTCCACAAGAAAGTCACAGGTTTATTGTTCATGTTATTACTGTCAATTCCATGTGTTTCCAGTATCACACTGTAGGACACTGACTAGTGCATTCCTTACACTGACACACTGTGGTAGGTACTTCTCTTGTCTACCATGGTCATAGCAGTTTATAATCAGTAAACCAGGAGATTCAGATAAAACAAAGAAAGGCTGCTTAAAATATAAATAATCAGTGAAAAATGATAAGTTTCCAGTTTATTCATCTTTAACTCAATTCTCTCTTACATTCCAGTTTCTATTTACAGTTTTCTACAACAGTATTTATTAGCCTGATACACACACATCATAATAAAAACAGTATATCAATTTTATGAGTGCATTCACTAGAAACAATGTCAAGTGTTTAGCATACTATATACGAGAATCCTAGTTCCAAAATTCGTAGAAATAATAGTCTTCTCACATAATACCCCTCTATGTAAAACACAAGTAGAACACATCAATAGCAAAATGCACGAAATATTTCCAAGTCCATTCTTTCTCAATCAGCCAGTTAACTCACCATTAAGCTAATGGCTGCCTTTCATGACTGGACTTCTTGCAACACAAAATTAAAATTAGACAATAGAATTCTCTACAGGGGGTAAACTTTTGATCTCAGCCCATTGGCTGGTCTTGTTCTCATAAACCTTAACCATGGGATAATAAAACCTATTCATCCAGTTGGAACTGGTTTGGATTGCATCAGCAATTTCTAGCATATTCTCAACTCGAGTTGTTTACTCCAACTCTGACACTAACAAAAAATACCATCACAGGGAGTGTCCAAGGTCAGGTCATTTTGACAATATAGTAATTTATATAACAATTAAACCTAGAAATAGGGATAGGCAAATTTATTCTCCCACATCTGGCTCTGCCATTATGAAATTGCAGCAAACCTGAAGAATATATACCAGTTATGAAAAGATTATTTTATAGATATATATAACACTATAAATTTGCTTCGTGCTTTTTGTTCGTTGTTGTGACTATAACGAGAAATATATATCTGTTTGAGTACGTTCAGAGTAAAATGTAATTAGTACAATTACTAGTATTAATCGCAATAAAACACTACTGATAATAACACCATCATGAAATATAACTTAAAAAAAACATAACTCCTGTAGGATTGCACATTTATTATTAATTTTTTTAAAAACATAGCTCCCTTTTCGAACCTGAATTTTCGGTGCAACTGGTCACGTGTCACTGGCACGTGGCATTTGATCGACTCGCACAAAATGTTCGCTGTACATGTTTGCATCATACATTGCATTGGCACAGAAAATATTAAATTAAAATCTGAATTACTGACCTGGTTTCACAATTCGAGCCAGCTCGCCAAGTCCGGATGTAGGAATGCGACCTTCACCCATACCTCCTGAGATAACCGCACAGTCGTACACATCTAAACATTTAATAATATTTTTAAATGTTTTATTCTAAAACTTCAATAAAGAGAAATACTATGGTCAGGACACACGCTCACACATACACACTCGTGTACAGATACACACACTCACGTATCCATCCATACACTCGCGTATAGGCCTATATACATACACTCGTGTACACATATGCTCAAACATACACTCGCTTACACATACACACACACTCATACATGCACACTCGCGTACTCATACACAAACATGCTCACACATAAACATTCGCGTACACATACACACATACTCGCGTACACATAAACACACTCGCGTACACACATACACATACTCGAGTACACATATACACACACTCATACATGCACACTCGCATACTCATACACAAACACGCTCACACATATACACTCGCGTACACATACACACACACACTCGCGTACAAGTAATAGTGTTTGAAATACTATCCAAGGCAAAGCAGCTATTTATAACTGATTGACATATCTGCGTGCGCTGGAAATCGTTGTACATACTGTCCTCTATGGGCAGCCGGTCATTTCCAAGATAGCAGCAGTATTCCTTCTCATAGACTTTCTTTTGGCGCGCCAATTCCAGCATGCCTTCACTGGGGTCCAACGCGTGCAGCCACCGGAAGCCAAGTTTCCACAGCTACGATAAAACAAAACATATCTTACTATAGAGATTAAATGGCCGTCTTTCTAGTTTAACCCCACTAGAGAAAGTTTTATATTTTTTGCTGTTTCATTTTCAATTTTAAACTACCACACAACACTACTTCTGACAAGAGACTCAATCACAAAGTGTAGCAGATAAAAGAAATATGAAGAAAAAAAGAGAGAATAAATATTATATACGTCAAACTGCCGCTTAAAAAAAAAATCTTAGAAAAAATCTTACAAAAACAAACAAAATGTCCGACTGAATTTCATGCATCCAACCCCGAAAAAATTAACATTTCCCTATACATCTATATGTTTGAAAATTTGTAGCCATACGATTCAGCGATTGACCGATTAATATTGGAACATAAACTCTTCTACTTTTAGATGACTCTTTGAATTTCATTAACATTTACAATTTATTTTAACTTTATTAAATTGTTATTATTTTTAATTTGTCTCAATATCCGTTGCGACATCTCGTCAAAGTCTGTCGCCCTCCGTCTCTCATACTTGTCTCTTGAACGTGTATTGTCTTCCTACGTCATTGTCTGTCCCAGCGTGACGTAAATCAGTAGCTAAGCCATTTGTGGAGAGGGGGGGTTTGCGAGCCTTAGGAAAACGAAGTGTATTTAATAAATGGCCTCGGCCGGAAGCGCTCCCCATAAATGAAGAAGAAGAAGGAATACGAAGTGATGGCATCAATCGGTGAGAAGATACGTCCTCTAGAACAAGCCAATTTGTTACTGGATATTATGATTGTTTAATAATTAAATAGCATCCCATAGACTTTATAATCTTTATTCATCGGAGTCCTGGAAGAGTTGCACTGACCTAATGTAGAGTAAAATTCATGTCCTGAAAATCGTTGTAAACTAAATTAATTAATTAAAGCAATATTACTACAGGTATTTCATGAGAACCGCCCCCCCCCCCCCCCCCCGCTTTTCAGAGTGGAAATGATATCTTCCGTAAACTTATGTAAATTACAATAAAATGCAGTTTTATTGCAGACAGGCAGCAGGCATAAAACAGTATCGACATGACCACTAGAGGGCTTATGTCTAAACTCATGTTTATCTAAAGTTATCTTAGTTGAAACTCACAAGTTTTTGTATTGTCATATTTCGTAGACCTAATGGCGGTGAGACGACAAAATCCATACAGTCATTGTGAAGAAAAGACATGTTAATAGGAGACTGCAATGTTCGCTTCAGTTATCGGTAAATTTACTTTGGCAAGGTCATGGTCATCTGCAGTATTTGGCCCTGGTCCAGACACCTTCTCAGTATGGTTTAACCCTTGGCTTTGCAGTCCAAACTTCGACAGTGCTTTAGCACTTGGCTTTGTAGTCCAAACCTCAACAGTGCTTTAGCCCTTGGCTTTGCAGTCCAAACTTCGACAGTAATGAAACTATGAACTATACTTCCTCTCATTTTGTCAACGAGCTAAAACTGAAATTGAATTAGGCAAGCCATTGGGCCCTATGAAGAGTTACTGGCCATTGTGAAAAAATGCAAAATAAAATGGTATGGGCATGTCGCACGATAAACAGGGCTTGCCAAGACAATGATGAAAGGTACTGTGCAAAGAGAACGAAGGAGAGGAAGACAGAGGAAAAGATGGAAGGATAACATCTCAGAGTGGACAGGATTGTAACTGAGAAATGGGTAAGATTAGCACAGAACAGAATGGAATGGAGGAAACTGGTTGTCAGGTTATCAGCGGTGCCCCAACGGTCGACATGACTAATAGATAGATAGATAGAACTGAACACTTTTCTGTCTGACTCTCACCCACATCAGCGTCCAATGAGTTTTTCTTTTATTTAATCATTAACTCAATGATCTTGTTATAAATCATTATCTCAATGGTTCTTGTTATAAATCATTATCTCAATGGTTCTTGTTATAAATCATTATCTCAATGGTTCTTGTTATAAATCATTATCTCAATGGTTCTTGTTTTAAATCATTATATCAATGGTTCTTGTTATAAATCATTATCTCAATGGTTCTTGTTATAAATCATTATCTCAATGGTTCTTGTTTTAAATCAGTGTCACGGGGAAGAAGCCTAGCGCCAAAATATTTTTATATTATATAAAAGTCACCTGTATTTCATTAGCAAAGACTGATAGTCTTTGTTGACATTAGGTTGTAGAATATATTTTATGAAGGGTTTCTGTGTAATTATAGATTTATGTATTGTATAAATGCGACAGGTCTTATGTATTGTGTGTGTGACCTATTCACTATTGTGTATGAAAGATTTTATTAAGGAATAATTAATATATATTTCGATGTTAAGAATAATTTAAACAATATGCTGTGGCCTTGAATGATCAACTCGTGCTGGACACGTGCTAAGTGGGGGTCATGAACTTTCGTTGATACATGCCCCCAAAGTGCTGACTACTACTGACTCTGCAGATTTTATGGAAAAGTTGAAGCAAGGGATAAAAGGGGGGAAAATAGAATAAATATCAGCCATAAACAAATATTTCAGGAAAAACACTCCCCCCATCGCCCCCAGCCACACTAAACAAAACAGCCATCAAAGCCATATACAGACTTTAAAATAAATAAAACCATCAGACTCCACCACCACAACGGACAACCTAAAACTTGCAGACGTTGCTACACTGACAACACAGTAAATCTTCACCTCCTGTCTGCTATATCACCAAGAAAGGAAAAAACTCATAAAAGAAATCTCAAACCTACACCTGCCATTCACTACTGACACTCTGCTGTACCCACACAAGAAACATGCAAGAAAAGTACACAAAGCCCTTACACACTATCTGCAAGAAACACACACAATCAACACACTATAAAAAACAAAACAAAACAAAAAAACCAACCAAACATGCACTATCAAACACGCCAAACACAAATAGCCCCCCACCCCATAAAGGCAGTAGCTTAAGGAAAAATCATTCGTCAACCACAGTGACATTGGACGCATGCAAGAAAAACACTCCCAACGACACAAGCTCCAGACGTCTACCAACAACTCTATGTACAAGCGCCAACCAACCTCAACCTCCAACACCACCGCCAGCGCTCCCTGAATACTCGTGAGGGAAGTATGTCCCACTGGAGCACCTCAGGTCAGAGAACATCTGAAGATGAAATGACTTATGAAAGCTCTTGTGGGGACGTAAAAAATTTCCTAGCGTAACAACCACCACCACCCAATATCTGGGAGAGAGATACCAAACTTGCAGCTAGAAGGGAGACTTAATTTTCCTCCTTTTTCTCTCCTCGTCACACCGTGAGCGACAACAAATTGTCGTTACAAGAAACGGTATGGGAAGCCGTTAGACTCTACCTACACACAGGGAAGGGTCGATTAATGCAGGAGGCGACAATCGAATTGCCGTTTACGACAGCGGTAGTAGTGCCGCAAGGATCCTAAAAAAAAGAACAAGTCATGGCTGATATGTGAGTAATGAAAAAGAACAAGTCATGACTGATATGTGAGTAATGAAAAAGAACAAGTCATGACTGATATGTGAGTAATGAAAAAGAACAAGTCATGACTGATATGTGAGTAATGAAAAAGAACAAGTCATGACTGATATGTGAGTAATAAAAAAGAACAAGTCATGACTGATATGTGAGTAATGAAAAAGAACAAGTCATGACTGATATGTGAGTAATGAAAAAGAACAAGTCATGACTGATATGTGAGTAATGAAAAAGAACAAGTCATGGCTCATATGTGAGTAATGAAAAAGAACAAGTCATGACTGATATGTGAGTAATGAAAAAGAACAAGTCATGACTGATATGTGAGTAATGAAAAAGAACAAGTCATGACTGATATGTGAGTAATGAAAAAGAACAAGTCATGACTGATATGTGAGTAATGAAAAAGAACAAGTCATGGCTGATATGTGAGTAATGAAAAAGAACAAGTCATGGCTGATATGTGAGTAATGAAAAGAAACCCAACCTATAATAACATTGAGACCTCAGCGCCTTTAGAACATTTAGAAAACTTAAGACACTTAGATTTACCTAGATTTTTTAAGATTGATTACATCTATTTGATATTTCGAAAAGTGACTTTGTGAGGGAAGCTCTAAGATATGTAAAGAAACGAACTTTTAAAAGAAAACTATTTGATGTTTCTAATGACTATTTCATTCGTGAACTTTGACGATCTGGTTTTTTTTTTTTAATGTTATTTTCCATAAGTGAAGTTGATATTTATTTTTATTTTTTCATCATTTATCACCCCCTTCCCCAAGGGTGAATGTCACGAAAGGTTTGTACGATTGAAGTAAGCACCACAGGAGAGCACACCCCATCGATTAATAAACCTATCTTTTAACAACTTGTTTCTATTGTTTTGAAAGGGCGAAAATGGTTTGTCTTGTTACGTCTGTCCGTATAATATTGTCTTGTATTGTCTACATAACTTGACTGTATAATATTGTCTTGTTGTCTACATAACTTGACTGTATAATATTGTCTTGTATTGTCTACATAACTTGACTGTATAATATTGTCTTGTATTGTCTACATAACATTCACCACCATTGCCCCTCGCATGCTCACAAACAAACATGTCAGCAAAGCGTTCCCTGCAGAATTAAGTTGATTAGCCAGTCAAATATCATTGGTGTGTCTGTATTGTGGATCTTGTGATAATAACTGTACAGTCTGACGTGCTGCTGGCAGATGTCATTCCCCACCCCTCCTCTACCCGCCAGAGACAGAGAGAGCGGTTGTGACAATCAGTAATGAAATAGTTTGTTTCTACATCATTAATAATCAAATGTTCTTGTTCTAAATCATTAGCCCAAATGTTATTTATTATTCGCCAGTGGTTGGTATGCTTCATTTTAAGTGTTTATCTTTCTTTAAACACAATCGATGTATGTAGTCAGATTTAAGAATTATTGAATTATTCGGGTTTTTTTTCCCTCCAAGATCGATGACATTTTTACTCCACACATAAAATTCCCATCAGTTCATTCTCTTAGAAATAAACCTTAAAACTCAAAAGTGTTTCATTCCATGTTTAATTGTAAATTAGTGAAAACGATATTCTGCTGAACTTTTCATTTATTTATTTTGTTTGTTTAGGAAAAAAAGCGTTTTATCAAAATGATTTACAATATACTTCAATTGATTGATATACATTACATCTCATTTGGTAGTTATGTATCTTATTTTCTAAAGTGGTTTTATGTTTACGTCAAAGGTAAACTTTTTAAAGCCTAATGTAAATTTCTTAAGCCAGAGTAACCGTCCTAAATCTAAGCTACAAAAGAATTGTTGCTATCAATGTGGATTTTTTAAAGTGAATTTTTTGTTTAGTTTTATAAAATCTTTACATTAACGCGCAAGCGCACTCCAGTAAACACGAACACAAAGATATGAACACAGGTACATTCATATGGATGAACGTAACCTACATAAACACAAACACACTTAGTATACGTATACGTACATATACACGCACGCATGTACATATACACAAGCAAACATACACTTAAAGACAAACACGAAAAACACACATACACACAGAATTAGACATACATGCACATACAGTTACACAAGCATGTGAACGCGCGCGCGCATACACATTAACACGTGCGTGCCTCACATACACACACCGACCTCTTCGCCTACAAATCCCGTGCCCGAAGCTACGTCAATGATCAGAACTTCCGCACGGCCTGACGGGAAAAATTCACCAACGGCTTCTGCTGCAATCACTGGGCCTCTATATCTCTCCCGAGTCATATCCTGTCGAGAGATAATCAATTAGTCTCCAAGTCTTCACTGCTAAACTCTGATTATAATTTGTTCCACTCGACTATCGACTATATCCAAACCGAGTCATGTGACCCCATTAACGCCAGATATTTTCTATGAGCACTTTGTATGAGATTAAGACTTGATGACTTATAAATTTCCTAGTCTAAACTGAATCACTGTGATGTGTATAAATCTCTACATTACTGTGACATATATAAATCTCGAAGTCTTCAGTAAACTTCATCACTGTGACATGTATAAATCTCAACATTACTGTGACGTATATAAATCTCGAAGTCTTCAGTAAACTACATCACTGTGACGATTATAAATCTCCAAGTCTTCAGTAAACTACATCACTGTGACGTGTATATAAATCTCGAAGTCTTCAGTAAACTACATCACTGTGACGATTATAAATCTCCAAGTCTTCAGTAAACTACATCACTGTGACGTGTATATATATCTCGTAGATTGAAATAAAAATAACCTGCTGACTTTAATGTGACGAGAGGAACCCTTCTCACTGACTTATAAACCTCTTGGAGTGAAGTAAACTACGTCACTGTGATGTGAGAACAAATACCCTTCTCACCTTTAAATTAATTCCTTAGAACTAAAGAAGAGAGTTGGTGGAAGTAACAGAGCGATCTATCTTCTGTGGTTACAGATCGCTATTGACCGTTGTCCTGGTCTGTGCTAGCCACTAACCGCGCTGACAGTTGACCATTATTCACTATTATTAAATTGAATGAGCTGCTGAAGGTCAAATCTTATAATCAATCACGTGACTGATCGAAAGACACGTTCTTTTGCGCATGCGTTACTTGCACCTAAAACGCTAATTACTCCTTGGCGTTCCTCGTATAGCTTGCTAAGCTTAAAGGACGGAAAACAGTCCTCTCTTAATTAACTCTTATTAATAATTGTGCTTATATATTGTCAATGCATTAATTATCAGAGGTATATTAGGATGTCTGAATATTGTTAATTCCACCTTTCATTCCTCTTTTCTTATTCTCAATGGATCACGAGGAAATTATTTCCATGCCAGGATATGATTAAGTATTATTAATGGATGTCACAAGTGGATATAGCGCGCCAAGTGCACTGAACTGTGATATGGTCAGTGACTGACGGCACTGGATGATTGATTGAGCCACCGATTGAAAAAGACAACTCCCGTGTCAGGAGAAACATAATTTTTAATCCTCAAACCAGGTTAAATATATACACCCCTTCCACCACCACCACCCCCAAAAAAAATCAGTCTAACAAATAAACCAGGTTTAATATATACACCCCTTCACACACACACCCCAAAAAAAAGTCAGTCTAACAAATAAACCAGGTTAAATATATACACCCCTTCACACACACCCCAAAAAAAGTCAGTCTAACAAATAAACCAGGTTAAATATATACATTCCTTCACACACACACACCAAAAAAAGTCAGTCTAACAAATAAACCAGGTTAAATATATATATACCACCACCGCCATCAAAAAAATATCAGTCTAAAGTTTGTCAGTCTCACACTGCTATGTGAATTCCTATATTCAGTATCGAGAGAAAGAATCAAGACTTGTGCAAGATATTTTCTTCAACCATTACAGACTACAACTAAATACAGTTACATTTAAGCAATGGTTTCAGTTATAATAAGTACAATAAAATTTATAAATAATTTCTTCTTTATAGACTACAACTCCAAGAAAAATACCATCATAAAGAGTGCCCAAGATTGAGTCACTTTGACAATTTAACAATTTACATAACAATTAAATTACAAATAGGGCTAGGCAAATTTACTCCACCACTTTTATGATTATGATTATTATTATTATTTAATCATCCATAACCAATTACAACTGATAAAAAACCTTAATTTGTGTTATAAATAATTCTCCAGAAGACACTTGTCTCTCTCACTTGGTGGATTTACGAGAATGAGACCAGCCAATGGGTTGAGATTTAAAAAATTACCTGCTTTAGAAAATTCTATTGTCTGATCACTTGAATTTGGAGTGGCAAGAAGTCCAATCATGAAAGGCGACCTTTAGCTTAACTGACTGATTGAGAGAGAAATGACTTAAAATATTTCATGAATTTTGCTAGTGATGTGTTATGCTTGCATTTTACGTGGAGATGTATTATGTGAGTAGCTGTTATTTCTACAAATATTTGAACTATGATGCTTGATAATAGTATGCTCAACACTTGACGTTGTTTCTAGTGATACTGCTCATAAACTGATGCACTGTATTTATTATGTTGTGTGTGTATTGGGCTAATAAATACTGTTGCAGGAAACTGTAAGTTGAGACTGGAATGTAAGAGCAAATGTAGTTAAAGATGTATAAACTGGAAAATTAGCATTTGTTCCCTGATTATATTTTACAGGGAATGTGGCCTTTCTTTCTGTGTATGATCTGAACCTCCCGGTTTACATAATTGTAAATCGCTATGACCAACCATGGTAAAGGTGGGGAGCAGTGTGTAAGTGTGGATAATACACTCCACTCCACTGATGTATGGTGGCAAAGTATGCTGACTACAGGATCAATTTCTGGTAGAGGGAAGTTACTTTAAATTGCTACTACATGGTAAAGGTGGGGAGCAGTGTGTAAGTGTGGATAATACACTCTACTCCACTGATGTATGATGGCAAAGTATGCTGACTACAGGATCAATTTCTGGTAGAGGGAAGTTACTTTAAATTGCTGTTATTCTGATTGAAGGAGCTGGTATGGTGGATGAACGCCCAAGTTTGCTTTGAGAGAATAGCTATGAAACAGTGTTTCAACATGTGAGAGAAACACATGGAACTGCCATAACAACAGTGTCTTTGTTTCAAAAGCATATAAAAGACTATTGACACTGCACCTAAATCAAGTTACGTAAAAACTATTGTCACTTATCTCTAATAACTCCATTTCTGTTCTCTGATAAGAACTATCCTGTGATTTGAATTGAATTGTTGAATTGTACTTTTTGGATATAAGATTGCATAGTACAAAAATTGACATAATAATGGAGAACAATAAATTTGTGTCTTTGTTACAAAAGCATGCAAAAGACTATTGAGACAGCACCTAAATTAGGTTACATAGAAACTATTATTGCTCATCTCTAATAACTCCATTTCTGTTCTCTGATAAGAAATATCCTGTGGTTTGAATTGAATTGTTGAATTGTATTTTTGGGATAAAAGATTGTGCAGTACAAAAAGTATTTGAACATGGTTTCAAGGAAATATTGAGCATGTAATCTTTTTCATTGTATTTGTTAATATTTCACTGTTGATTTGTTAAATGTATTGACCTTCTTGATAACCTTATGTTGGAGAAGAAAGTGGGTAGATGGGGGTTCGCTAAATATAGAGTAAAGATGGATTTGTCTTCTCATTTAGTAAGAAATTTTCCACCTATGGAAATATTGTGTGACGGTAATGTTGTCTTTAATGCTGTGGAAGAGAGAAAATTTTTACAGCACCCGCATATCCGCTACATGAGAGAGAGACGAGTGGTGTCAATGGAGAATTATTAATAACATAAATTAAGATTCTCTTCACTTGTAATTAATTATGGACGATTCATTAATTATAAATAATCATAACCATTAACTAAGTGGCGTTGCATTATAAATACAGTTTTATTTAAGAAATGACAAGACTCTGACCAGATTCTGTGTCACGAACTTCTGACCCACATCCGAAACTCGAATATCATATTCGAATTGAATTCCTTTGTTAGGACCCTCCCGTCGTGCACCAGCATGAGGAAAAAACAATAGTGAGTTCATCCCTTGTTATGTAACTTTAGACAACAGTCGAAAAAGTTCAGATCAAAACATACCTCGTGATCTAGTCACGTGATGCATTCATGCACTACAATAAATACTCTTGACGCGGTAATATTCTTTACTCATAACGCAAACCGGTCGACACACACACCCAGTTTTCGAGCACCTTAGTCGCCAAATACCTTGCTGAATCGGAAAGGAACATAGGAATCCGTGTCTTGTGCAGTAATTCTACTTTAAGAAGGTAACACGTCTACTTCTTACAATGATATTGCATTTTACTATTTGTATTTTTGTATATGAATTTATGTATTTTATGCGAATTATTACAACTCTCCTTCAAGCATACGTGATTCGATAGAATGACTGAAGCCTAAAGATTTCATTGTATATAAATTAATTGTAACCTTTTGACTTTAATTTGTATAAACCTTAATTCTCTTGTGCCGCAGAACGTCTGTGCACGTTGCGAATTTTCATGTAATTCAAATGATTCTCTTGTGTGTAATTTCATTGTTAATTCGTAAAGCGCTCATACTTAATTTGAATTATATTTTGTTCTCCTTGTATGAATTCCATTTTTGATGAAGTAAATGTTTGGAAATTCATACGTTCATGTAATGTTAAAAATAACACACATGTGAATTATATTGTATCTTTTATGAATATAAATATATTGTAAAAGACACGATAGACGAAGATTTAAAACTAAGAGCATTGTATCAGTCACGTGCTTGGATGATTTGCAAATGTAAACGCAGATCGCTCATAGAAACCACACTCTTATTCCAGACCGGGTTCTTCTCTGCCTTATAATACGTTCTACGTATTATCGCCACCTTCGCATCGTTGGATGCATGTTCCTTTATTCAACTTGGACGGACGACGTTACAATTCCGTGCCGCCATTGTTGCTGATGTTCTGCCATGACGGATCTCTAGCGTAATAAGTCGGGAGACGGCAAATTACTGGAAGCTACGGATCGCACAGTGCAAGCATCGCTTGATACGTGGAAGGATCGAACTGACCTTAGACCACATGTTCATCAAGACTCCTAAGAGAGATAAGTAACTAACCCGAACTCTGAATCCATCAAATGTGCTGGCAAAAATAACTTTCTCGAGCATTAACATTCAAACCGACTGAACTTGCCTTAGTTTAGATCTGAAGCTGTGTCTTCGTAATTGATTGTTATTGTTAAATTTTAACTATTAAATTCTTTATTTGTTAATACCTCTTTCGTAGTGATTTTTATGCATATAGACCTAATTCAAGGTTTGGATGGGGGATCGACTGAGCTAAATGTAACATTCTGAATGCATAAAGATTTAAGAGAGTGTTAACGGTTTCCAAGCCGGCTATTGTACACAAGTTGTCTGATCATGAATCTGTTTGTCTGTACTACAAAGGCGCATTTTCATATGAGACGAAAGATAATTTGAGCAACCAGTCTGTTTAAGGAAAGAGGAGAAATTAATTTATCTAATTAAATTAAAGTTCTGTAAAATTCCTAAGCAGGGTCTTTAAATATGGACATGTAACAATAGTTATAATGAGAACAATAAAATGTATACATATATATATTTTTATATTGTTCCTTCCAATGTTCTGTTTTTTTCCTAGCGCCTCATACTATCATTCTGTTTGTAAAGTTGAATTTAGGAAATAAAACTTTAAACAAAACTAAGAAAATAAACAAATAATGCCTTAAAATTATTTTTTTTATAAAGTAATTTCGCTTCCCATTAAAAAGTGCAATTGATATTGGAAATAGCCTAAAGAATTAATGCAGATGATTGCATGTTTTTAAACGTGTCATGATTTCTTTTTACAATATATTTCTGTCATTAGAATGATAGCAAAAATTAAATGATAACAAAAATTAAATGATTGCTTTTAAGATTTTGTGTGCTTGTAGTTTGTAACGCTACACATTACTTCTTGTGACGCTTCTACTCAAGGGAGTTAGTGGAAGCAGGCAATTTAAAAATGAAGTAAACTATCTTTTTTTTTCGCAGAACAGAAATTCATTACATTAGTACTAACAGAAATCACAACTGACACAGTGACACAATTCCATGAATTAACACCAGAAGTTACTTGCGACATGAGTTACGTAAACTCTTTAATTAGCAGAGATTACTTCTGACACCCTCAATACAAACTCATTAATTAATTAAAGAGATCACTTCTAACACTAGTGACAAACTCATTAATTAATTAAAGAGATCACTTCTAACACTAGTGACAAACTCATTAATTAACAGAGATAACTTTTGGCACTAGACACAAACTCATTAATTAATATAGATCACTTCTGACATGACACAAGTTCATTAATTAATATAGATCACTTCTGACATGACACAAGTTCATTAATTAATATAGACCACTTCTGACATGACACAAGTTCATTAATTAATATAGATCACTTCTGACATGACACAAGTTCATTAATTAATATAGACCACTTCTGACATGACACAAGTTCATTGATCAATAAAGCTCACTTCTGACACCACTGACAAACCTCAAATTCGTAAAACTGGAGGAGAGTGATAAATATTAATTACATCGTCAACACATTAGACACCAAAGTGTTAAAGATTTTTAATTATGTCGTCAACACATTAGACACCAAAGTGTTAAAGATTTTTAATTACGTCATCAACACATTAGACACCAAAAGACTACTGCACCTTTTCATACTGCCCGCTCTCTGCCCACTTGTCGTATACAGCAGTGGCCTCCTGAGGCGTGATGCCTGGCCGGTGATTCATAAAATTTGGAGAGTAAGCTATTGCATCGGGCACCGAGGCCACCTCAGAGTATAGTTTCACTTTCTCGTCAGCCATTTTCTAAGTCGGGATCGCCGAGTGCAGGTGTCTGCTGAAGAGAATGGGGAAAAAAACCAGACTAGGTTCTCATTATCTGAATATTGTACAATTTTAAAAAAATTATTTCACACACACACACACACTGTTGCTCAATGAAATGACATTGTTTTATTGATTGAACGTGCAGCTAATTATAATCTGTAACTAGAGTACTTGCCACCCGTAATGAAGAGTGGAAAATTAAAATTAATGCATTTCTAGGAACAAAAATGAATTTGGAGTCTATCTATCTGTCCCTTAGTCTTGCCGACCGTTGGACACAAAATGGCTAGAAAAATATTGCCTACCAGACTTCAGTATGTCTGCTGCCTATTTGGAACCTCACATGCAAGAATATTATAGTGCTGATATATTTATCCTTCACGTGCAACAAATCCTGGATGTCATATTTCTTGGATGGCGATTAAAAGTGTCGTCCTGACGTCCAACTTTTTCAGCATAACTAGCATCACTCATTGAGGTCTGTTCGATTGTTGGTGCATTTCGATCAGAAAATGCCATATAACGGCGGCTTGCTGGGTTAATAAAAGCATAAACTTATGTGTAAAATATACATGGATAATGATATCATTATGTAGCCATATAACGGCGGCTTGCTGGGTTAATAAAAGCATAGACTTATGTGTAAAATATACATGGATAATGATATCATTATGTAGCCATACCACGGTTACTTATTTTGTCTGCTCGCAGATTTGCCGAAGAGCGGTGCAATTGGTGTGACGTTATGTATACAGGCCATGATATGAATCTTGTTTATTTCACAGAAATAGCTCTTACACAGAGAGATCTAGTAAAACATTGCGATGAACGGGTTAATAGATTAATTACTTACCTAATTAATTTCTATAATCCTACCCGAAAAGGTCTTTATAATTGCTGACGAGAAATCTCGACCAAACCTCAAGGCCACTTTAATGAACAATATTACCTGCACTGGACTCGAACCTTTATGTCAATTCAAGCGCTATAAGCAACACTATTGCCCACAATGGCTTGTTCTTCACACATCTCACGTCTTTGGCGGAACATTTACTAAATGTATGTGTAACGCCAACGCCACTTAGTGATTATTATTAATTAATTAAACAATCTTACCTAATTACAAGTGATGAGAATCTTAATTTATGTTATTAATAATTCTCCAGCAGACACCACTCGTCTCTCTCGCTTGGCGGATATGCGAGCGCTGTAAACGTTTTTTCACATTCCTTTTTTATTTCTAGTTCCTCTCTTTCACATTCCTTTTTTATTTCTAGTTCCTCTCTTTCACATTCCTTTTTTATTTTTAGTTCTTCTCTTACACATTCCTTTTTTATTTCTCGTTCTTCTCTTTCACATTCCTTTTTATTTCTCGTTCTTCTCTTGCACAGTTGTCTTTCTTTTTTATTTCGATATAGTCTTTCAAATATACTTTAGTTTCGTTTTCAGAAAGATCCATCCCTCTGCTACCATCTTCCCCTCTTCTACCCACCTCAGTCTTTCTTCTAGCATATTTTCCATTTTTAAATCACAAAATAACTCTACCATGGTCACATGGAAACTAGTTGAATGGCGAGTTATTGATTAATTTTACAAAAGTATATTCACACACTCAAGTAAACAGTAAATTTTAAATCTAGTTACTAAAATGCACAATAATGTAAACAATATAATCTCCACACATCAACAATCGAAACTAATGGTAATAAATATATCAATATAATATGCAATCAATAATTATAAATCAAAAGGTTAATCAAAAAAGAGAAAAAAAAGGATAGACAAGCAAGACAGTTCTAGATTAGTGTTATAAAAATAATGTGAGATAAGACTGCTCTCTAAATGTCTATTCCTCTAGCCAAATGTTTCTCTTTCTAGCTCTGTTTTAGTCTAGGATTTCCCGTTAAGTTCTAAGCTCAACAAAATTTTCAACAATTGTTTTCCACATTTACTGACTTCAACACAATGACAAGTAGTTTACAATTTTGAACAAATTTTTACCCATCCCCAGATGGAGCCTACCCAATTTATGTGACGCCTTTCATGTACCGGACTTCTTTGCCACTTCAAATTCAAGTGATTAGACAATAGAATTTTCTACAGCAGGTAACTTTTGGATATCAGCACATTCACTGGCCTCGTTCTTGTAAATCGTAATCACTGAATAATAAAACTACTCTGTGACAGAGTCAAGATAAAATTGTGTCTTGAACTCTTAACCCAGTTTTCCATTTTTCAAATTTGTTATTTTGAATGTAGTTCTTTGTTAGAGCCAGTACCCAACATGCTCTAGAGCAGGGGTGGGCAAACTTTTTGTGTGTAGGGCCACATTGACAAATGTAAAGCTATTGGGGGGCCGAATATATATATATATATATATATTATACCCACTTTGTTTACAGCAACCAATAAGTAATTATGAATTATTTATAGGTTATTAAACAGTATAAAACTATAAATAACCAATTATTGCAATTTTATTTTACTATACATTTATACATTATATTTTACAATATGGACTAACAGTTTTACTAATTTGTTAACAAGATTTTACATTTTTTTATTATAATAAATTTTTAAAAAATATTATCTATCAGTGGCTTTAATTTAGACATAAACCGACTACATTGTCATTACAATTATTGATTTCTAATGAGATGTATGTAACTGCTTGCAAATTTTAACAATATTCTTGAAATCTGGAGCAAGTTTACTTGTTGAAATTCGCATGAAACATGCAAGTTGCAGTCCGACAATAAAGACA
Source organism: Sinotaia quadrata (assembly GCA_028829895.1). NCBI lineage: Eukaryota > Metazoa > Mollusca > Gastropoda > Architaenioglossa > Viviparidae > Sinotaia > Sinotaia quadrata. The sequence continues at coordinate 14,207,608 of CM054180.1, read as the reverse complement.
TATTCTTAGATTTGTTGATCTTCAAGCAAGAAAATGCTTGTTCGCAAATGTATGTTGATCCAAACAATGATAAAAGTTTAGCTGCAAAGTTTTTCAAGTTTGGAAATGATTCTTCTGATAAAGATCCATAGAAATCCAGCAAACCATCTGACTTGAATTTCTCTTTCAGGTCATGATCTGCTTGTAAGTCAAGAAGCTCTAACTGTATGTCCTCCGGGACTGTATCAGCTTCTGCACTAAAAGGGGAACTGAGAATATTGAACTGTGGCTCTAAGTTCTTGAAATCTTTAAATCTCCTTCTAAATTCATCAGTCAGTGCATCTAATTGGGCTTCGTACTTTTCAGTCATTTCACCAGAAATGGTTCAGCAAAGGGAAGTGACAAAACTTTTTTTCACTTGCTTGTCTGGAGAACAGTGAGAGTTTTGCCCGAAATGATTTTACATGTACATACATTTTATGTGCAAACACAATTGCCCTGAAGTTTGACATTCAGTTCATTTAACTTTTCCATAATTTCAATGGCAAACATAAAGTCTAACTTCCACTCTTTATTGACAATGTTAGTATTAAAGTCACATTCAATGCCCTTCATCTCTGGGAACATCACTATTTCTTCTCTGAGGTCCCACACTCGCTTCAACACCTTGCCGAGACAGCCATCGAACACTGGTGTGGTACAGCACATCGGAATGTTCAGTTTCCAAATCGTCAAGTAATGCTCTGAACTGTCTGTGATTAAGTCCTCTTGATCTGATGAGGTTGATGACACTGACAACTGGGTCAATAACATGATTGATATTCAAAACAGTTTTACACAGATTTTCTTGATGGATCACACAGTGAAGTGGTAATAATGTGTGGTCAGTATATTCTGCTTTAATCTTATCACTTATCAACTTTACCAGACCTACACTTTTTCCGGTCAAAGCACGAGCTCCGTCAGTTGTAACACTTGCCATCTTGTTCCAAACCAACCCAGTTCTTTCAATACAGTTATTAACAGCATTGAATATATCATGGCCTGTGGTTGTGTCTTTGAGTGACTCAACACTTAGTAATCTTTAGTGAGTTTGAAAGAAGTGTTTATTCCACGTATAAATATCAATAACTGGGCAGTATCATGTACATCGGTACTCTCATCCAATGCAAGAGAGTACCACAAAAATTGTTTACTTGCATCTTGAAGCTTATGCATCCAATTGTCACTTATCTTGTCAACACGTCTGACCACAGTTATCCTTGATAAAGTAATGTTGTCAAATTTGTTTTTTTGTTCTGGACACATAATGTTTGCTGCATCTAGCAAACATTCCTTGATGAACTCGCCATCAGAAAATGGCTTGTTGTGTTTTACAATTCTGTGTGACAGCACCAGACTAGCTTCTGTTGCAGCATCTTGAATTGAAGACTGTTTAGTGAAAACAGTTTGCTGTTTCTCCAAATTTTTCACCAGCTCCAGGCATTTCCTTTTCCTCTCTTTGGTTGTTAAATTGTATCCGAAATCGGAATGTTTTGTTTGGTAGTGTCTTTTTAAATTGTACTCCTTGAAGACAGCCACTGACTCATGACACAACAAGCAAACTGATTTGCTACCAACTTTTATAAAACAGTACTTAGTTGTCCATTCATCATTAAAAACACGGCATTCATCTTCAATCTTACGTTTTTTAGTGACACTCATTGTTTTAATAAAATTTGTTAGAATTTTACAAATTACAAACTTTAAAAAGGAAATGAAACAAAACCTAATTCCGGCTGTGTGAGAAAATAAAATATTCGGAAAACAAGGAGTAAACTCAAAATAAATTTCAGAAATATATCAAGACTACTATAACAAATAAATTAATTTGAACATATATATCAAGACTACTACAACAAATAAATTAATTTGAAAATTGTAAATGTGAAAATAATTTATAACAGCAAAAAAATTTTAAAACTTTTGATCACACAGTGAGGGTAAAGACAGACAATGTTAATTTACAGTTAATAAGATGACTGGCGAAGTCTGGAGGTTCGACCCCAAGAGTTGAATCAGTCTCCAACTGAAGTCTTAGTTCCGTAGTCAGCCCTGTGGGCTTTGGTGCTGGTCGTTCCAAGCAGGACACAACGGTTAATGAAGAAAGACACGCTCGCTACTCGCTGCAAAACACGGAGCGTAGCGCTTAGAACAATTCTTAACTCTTCTATCTTTTTTTGCTTTCTCATCAATCATTCATCTTACAACATGTCTGCAAAAGAATTGGTCAGCCCCATACATCCTTCATTCATTAATACAGTATTTCAACATGAATTATACATATCCAAAAGTCAATATAATTTTACTATCTCAATCGAATAATTCTAACCCAACATGTGAATAATAGTTTAACACAATTTATTTCTAAGTCTAGATCAAATAGACAGCTTACCAAAGCGCATTGACGACTGCCTTTCAAGCTGGACCAGAAATCTCATACAATGAGTATTATCGCAGTGCCTTGCCATGGGATATGATGGAGTATTTATGGGCTCAGGTTTTGGTGGGTAGGGACTGTCCATCTAGACCTGTTTACATTTGTTTGCTTCAACACAATGTCCTAACCTCCGTGACAGCAGTTACCACACTGGTTCCTGTTTACATTTGTCCACCTCAATATCACGCGTCCTATTCGTCCTTGATGGGTTTACCCCTTCCCCTCTCTATCTTTAGCCAGAAAGTGACTGTAGCAGACTTCCTTGATTGCAATTAGAGAACTGACCAGAGTGCTCTCGCCCGTGACTGTCCATCAAGTGTGACTGCTAACAGTTTGACACAGTATGGTCCTTTCTTTCGTCAGTACAACGTGCGAGTAGTTAAATGTTAGCACGAATCAATTACTGACTGCGCTAACGGTTTCACATGAAAGGCCCTTTGTTAAATTTCTAAATACCGTCATAAGGGCCGCATAATATCAAGGTGGTTAGATACTAGAAGAGCAAGGGTATAATAATACATTGAGGTACTAGAGAGCAAGGGTATAATAATGCAGCGAGGTACTAGAGAGGAAGATTATAATAATGCAGCGAGGTACTAGAGAGCAAGGGTATAATAATGCAGCAAGGTACTAGAGAGCAAGGTATAATAATGCGAGGTACTAGAGAGCAAGGTATATTAATGCGAGGTACTAGAGAGCAAGGTATATTAATGCGAGGTACTAGAGAGCAAGGGTATAATAATACAGCAAGGTACTAGAGAGCAATGTTATAATAAGAATAGAGTGAGATACTAGACAGCAAAAAGGTATAATAATGCAGCAAGGTACTACACAGAGAGCAAAGGTATATAGCATCTTCACAAAATTAAAATCTCAAAGCACTTTTACTGATAATAGATCTAACCAAGATTTGTTATAGGGAATAAGACAGATGTCCCAGGACAAGCATTTGCTTGTGAACTCAAGGGTTATCTATCTGGTGAAAACAGGCTAGATAAGTTTACTGTGGGATTATGCTAAAGAGGTTAACAGATGTTAAGAGATAAAATGCAAGTAGTGTTAGTGATCCTAGAAAGTATTTTCAATGCAAAGAGAATATTAAAAAAAAATATTAATATTAAATATTAATATTAAATTAAGTCAAAAATAATGTGAAGGTAAATTTCAAGAAAGATAACATATTTTTCTCTCTTTGATAAATTTCCACGAGAGCTTTTAAACTATTAGTTAAATGATTTTTTTTCTAAAATATACTTCCAAGTATCAGTCAGATACTTCCACCTATCAGTTATATACTTCACCTAAAAGATATTTACTTTCACCTATCTGCTATACACTTCCACTAACAGTTACGTACTTCACCTAGCAATTGTACACTTCCACCTAATAGTTATGTACTTCACCTAGCAGTTGTATACTTCCACCTAATAGTTATGTGCTTAAATACTTATGTATTGAATTATAGTGGTCTACTCCCTAAGGTACTTGGGATTTAAAATTTTGGCTGCATGTGTCTAATAGTATGCCACCCTGCCCAAAAAAAAAAAAAAAAAAGAAGGGTAGTGGTGGTGGAATATTCAACAAGCTGAGATTTTAGAAAAAATTAGAGAGAGAGAGCCACAAATTATAAAAGAGCAAATAAACTGTTTTCTTCAAATGTTTAAAATCACAGTAATAAAAATAACTAAATATCTATTTAAAATGTGAATCCCCAAATATTAAAAAATACATGTATTTCTAATGTTAAAGAGAAGATATACTAAGCTGTATTCTCTGAACACAATCCATTTAATCTGTATGCTTTAGAATTTCTCAATGTTAAAAAGATTATGTATTCTTTGAACATAGCCCATTTAATCTGTATGCTAGAATATTTCTCAATGTTTAAAAGATGGTGTATTTTCCTTGAACACAGATCAATTAATCATTTTATATTTCTCAATGTTTAAATATTATATATTCTGAATACAGCCCATTTAATCTGTTTGCTAGATTTCTCAAAAATAAAAAAATATATATATATTCTGAATACAGCCCATTTAATCTGTTTGCTAGATTTCTCAAAAATAAAAAAATATATATTCCGAATACAGCCCATTTAATCTGTATGCTAGATTTCTCAATGTTAAAAAATATATATTCTTTAAACACAGCCCATTTAACCTTATTGCTAGATTTGTTCTCAATGTTAAAAATAATATGTATTCTCTGAACATAGCCCATTTAATCTGGGTTGAAATGACACATTTACTACAAAGAGAAAAATAAGCTGAGTTGTCAATTCTACCAGTATGAGAAGACAATAGGGTTTCCAACGTCTCCATATCAACAGTGGGAATACAGCACATGTGAACCTGTGAACACAGATAAACAAAACAATGAAACATCAACAACGTGGTTGTTTCTGAAAATGACACGCCTAAATGTAATCAGCAACATTCCTTTCTTTTCATTGATTAAAGCAATATTCCATATTTTTCAATGATTAAACTCAAAAGTTACAATCACAAACCAGAGATATCCAATCTTGTTTTCTGAACATCAGACTAAATACTTAATTTCAAAGCTAGTCAAAAACACTTAGCTCTAAATCAGATTCTACCAAGCAGAAAGGATTAAAACATTAAAAATACCCACTTAATTTGACCATAAAATTAACTAAATCAGATAAATGTTTATCAAAATGTTATTAACATAAATAAAACAACCTATTTTCCTTTTCCTGGACTTTTATCTAGCATCAGTAGGCTTGAAATAAGTGTACATATCTGAAGCCTACTGTTACTTTATAAAGGTTGCAATAATGCCAGAGAAGTGCAAGGTGCAAATTTGAGTTTATACTGCAAGCTAAAATATAATCAGAGGGTTACAAGAAATTTACTCTTTCTGTTTATAAACTAAATCAATTAGTCTTGATAATGATCATTTTTGAAAATCCAATAAAAGATCATTATTTCCTCTCAGCTGAGACAACTTACTCAGAGACTGATTGGGTCAAGAGCAAAATGATGAATGTTAATGTCTATTTCCTTTTATGATGCAGACGATGCTCCATTAAGTGATTAAATTAGACACGTGTGCATGCAATCGATACATTTTTACAACACACACACACACACACACACACACAGTGTGCATATATATTATTATTACAAAATTAAAGAAATAAACAGTTTTAATAGAACAAAAAGCTGAGTTTTTACATGTAGCATTTAGAAAATATTTTTGTTTTAAAACTCTGACAGTATTTTTAAATGTTAGAAAATAAAGGAGTGCAAAAAGAACTTACATAGGTTGGATTTCTAAATTGCTCATGAAGGTTATCAAACATGAAGCTAGGACTGCAAAATCAATATACAAACAATAAACAAGTCATTGATGTACTTGCTACATTTTTATATTTTTAAGGTAAAAGTTAGCAGAAATTTTATTAGCCCAAAATTCATGCATATACATAATATAGACGTATTTTATTAGGAAGTACAGTACTTCTCAAAAACAGCAATGTCAATTATACTGCAGAGTGGATGTTCGCAAGTAATACCTCAATTAACACTAAACACATTCATACTGAACTCATGTTGTCAAATTACTGTTATAATTGTGCTAAATTAATAGTTTAAATTGCTAACTAATTTTCATTAAAGATTAAAACACAATATTAATTCTACCAGTTTCAACAGTCAGTTCTTAGGTTAGGGTGGTCTTATCTTGTGGCAACCTGCTAATATGAACAAACCTGCCTGTTAAGACCCATTCATTTGTAATTTTTTTATTTCTAATTAAATTTCAACTGCAAGCACTTGTAACTGTAGTAACATCCATTCAATTATTACTTGTGAATGAGTCAAACTAGTTTGGATAAAGATGAATAGCAGACACATACATGAGGTAACATAATGTGTAAGGTGTAAGAACATGTCATTAACTCATTCATTACACAGTTTGAATACTTTATGTTTTGCAAATTATTGTATTTTACTACACTTTCATTACTAATGAGCTTGAAGCATATTCCAGTAAAATAAGTTATAAAGCGGGTTTTTTGTTGATGTTTTATTAATTGACAGAAACATTTACAAACAAATTCTGACTTATGCACCAAATTGGGTTAAATACGTCCTCAAGAACTGAACTTATTCATAACCTGAGACCCAGCAGAGGAGCGAATTTTACTGATCTGATTGCACATGTTAATTAGAGAGAGGATGCAACAAAAGAAATCCCATGCATTGTAAAAAAAAAAAAGGTTGAAATCAGAAATCAATATTTCATTAAAACTTTTAAAATAGAATATATAGCAATAAATATCTTAACTGTTTGAATACAGAGAATGAAACTACATCACACTTAGAGTCCTCGGTTTTGTCTCTGAAAGCATTATATGCTAGATTAAAATACTGCCAAGTATACCTCTAGTATATGTGAACTTTAATATTTGCAGTAAATCACACTAGCCCCTTTTGTGCCAAAAAAGGCTTGAGAATATATGATGTTACAAAGGCCCCTTATTCGAGTGTCAAAAAATCTATATAACCATCTGTATAGTTTGGAAAAACAGTTGCAGATGATGCACACACACACGCATGCACGCAAGCGCGCACACACACAAATTTAAACTTGTATTACAGTTTTAAAACAGTTATATTGACATCTTCCTTTACTTATAGAAAACCAATGTAATGAAGGTGGAGTATGACATAAAAGAAACAAATATGACAACAACCAAAATATAATCTAAAAGCACAAAGAGACAAAACTATAAGCTGGAACGACAACAAGTAAAGTCCAAAGCCATGAGAAAAATACAAATGTTCAAAACCAACAAGAGAAAATTCTACAATTTTCAGAAAGTATTTTTATTCTGTATGTCTTGGTGCTTCACAACATCATTCATTTCCAAGTACACAAAGACAATGCTATTTTAGCTTAAAGCAATATACCTGAACAGGGCAATTGAAATAAGACCATTAGGTGATACAGCTGCACTGATACATTCCCACTCAGGCTCCTCTAAATCAAAATGAAGTTGCTTGACAAGCTTAATCTCTGAAACAAAAAATATCAAGGTGCTAAATATATAATTTCCTGAAATTAGTATTTTAACAAACATGGTGTACGCAAACTACACAAACAAATTTACTTGATTTGTTCAGAAGCATTAAAAGTAAAGGTTGGTAAAAGAAATTTCTGTGGTTTAGGGTAGACAATTTATGACCAGGGTGAAAGGCCACCCTAAAATTTTTTTAATGGCACTTTTTATTTGAACACAATATAAGCAAATTTGTGCATTATTTTTTTTGTAATTCATGTTTTAATACCCCCAAAAGCCGAAAAGTCACTAAAAATAGAAAATCTACATCTTTAATAATTATATACAGAAACAAATAAAATAAATTGCCTTATTGGCATTTTTTAAAAAAGAAGCATTTTTATGTAACTTTACTGTAAAATTAATGTTTCAGTTATATATAATTTGATATTCACTGCAGACTCTACATCAGAATACTCAACTAAAACAAAAGGGGCTTTTTTGGATGAACTTTATTTTTTAAGATTATGTCTATACATAGTTTCAGTTACATACACAATTTGATATTTGATAAGATGCTAAATTAGAATACTCAACTATAACAAAGGGAGCTTTTCTGGATGAACTTTATTTTTTAAGATTATGTCTCTCTCTCTCTATATATATATGCTTCAGTTACATACATAATTTAATAATCAGTGAAGATAAGATACTAAATTAGAACACTTAATTGCTGCAGATACTAAATTAGAATAATCAATAAAACACAAGGGGCTTTTCTAGATAACTTCATTTTTTCAGTATTATATCTATATATATGTTTCAGTTACATATACCATTAGATATTTGCTGCAATCAAAATACTTAACTAAAACAAAAGGGGCTTTTCTGGATAAACTTTATTTTTCAAGATTAACGTTTATAATCATGTTTCAGCATATAATCATAATCATAAATGTTATTTATACACACTGATGAATAGTTCAGACCAAAACATACTGATTAACTGTAGTTTTCTGACCACTGGATATTAAACAGAATAACTAAAAACAAGCTGCCCATTTCTTTCAATTTTACTATCAGAAGTTTAAGAAAATAAATAAAAACAATCACACACCACAATCTGATGAGGTGCCCTGAATTGCAAGTAACCTCACAGTTCCATCTTCAGCAGACATCAAGATTGTTGAACCGACACAATGCAAACCTGGAGAAAGATATAACTGGGGCACTAGACAATTTAAATGAGAACTTTATACAAAAAAGAAAAATCACTTAAGTCCTGCTATTGGCATTTAATGGTAAGTCATGTCAAGTTTTCTTATTGTAAACCGCTTTAGCACATCACAATCAAAATCAGTACCATGTTCAAACCCTATCCCTACATATATCTGTTTGTCAAATTCTGAAGTGCTTCTCAACATAGATTGGGCATAAGTGATATCATATGGTACAATTAGTGCTTTTTGTTCTTTCTCTGAAAAAGCTTTGATGAAATAGTATAGACTAGCATCAAATATTTTACTGTCAAAACTTTGGAACAATTAAAAGCATGATATATACACCACTTTAACATATCTGTCCAACAGCCAATCTATAACACCAACTTTGACAATTTCAATTTTAATTCAACTTTAATTATTACAGCACATGTATTTTATAGGAAAAGACTAAATATGACAGCTCTGAACAGTGATGCTATTAGTGATGTAGTAAATTCTGTACTAGTTTGTCTTTAAAGAGCCAAGAAATTATGGTGAAACTTCATGCTATAATATTCGCAAAACAAAATATAAATATACAATTTAATGTCAAAGAAAAAAGAAAATAATGAACTGGAATTACATGCTTACAGAACTAATATTTAAGATGATGGATTACTGTTCTCTGTAACTGCAGATATTTTTCTTTTACTTGTAACAACCAGCAAGAATTTTCTAGCTGTAGTTAAGATGATTAAATTTTCTCTGTAATTACAAATCTACTTAAGTTCTCAACAGTAACCTACTAGTTGCAGGAAGTGAATTTCCTAGCTGCGCATGGGTACAGCAACTTCTGATTCCAACCGTCTGCTGCTCCTTGTCAGCACCATTTTGCTCTGATGTGCCAGTGACATCAAGGGGGTGAGCAAATATAAATTGTTGTTTTGTGTATATGAGAACAGGGTTTAACTGCAACAAATGCATGTATGTAAGCATTTAGAAAACTGAAATGAATGTATTTTAAGGGCTGTGTGAATGCTGTGCATTTAAAGTAAAATATTTTTCCCTCAAGAATAATTATAAAGCATCAGCAAATATTACGAGGAACTGTCTCATACCGGACATGAATGTTAAAGCCAAAAAGAGTATTTTTGGTGATCCTAGAAATCAGAAGAAATTGAAAATATTCTGGAATATCCAAGAAAGAAACAGAAATCCTTATTCATTCTTTATTAAATAACTCACTCATTTATTAAATAACACATGAACTCTCTCAGTCATTCATTACCACATTTTATTACCCCACAATATTCTAAATTCTTGGAGATGGAGGATTGCTGATTTAGCCAAAAAGAGATGTATGTCTGAGATTAAAAAAACACAGATGACTTAATATATAAAGGTACTGAACTGGACAAAATTCACTCTAAAGTGTGAGTATTATTATCTCTCCAAAGAAAACTAGCAGAAATGCCAGGTTATGAGGAAATAGCTCAAACTACATATGATTTGAGCTATGATGGCATACAATGTGATAATACTAAGACAGAGTTCAAAAAGACATACAATAATATAACACAATATTTATTATGCAATAATATAACGTAATATTTATTATGTTGATCATATGCAATAATGTACAATCTCATTAATTTCATCTGAAATGTTCTTTTAATTCAATTTGAAATATCTCCCCCAAACTGAAATGCCAGATCATGTTCCTAAACAGTGAAGGTTTGAGTAAATGTTCTCAAGACAATAATACAAAAGACTACACAGGGGGCAGTAAAAGGATGAACAAGACCACACTTCTGGCTTTGTAAGGTGAGACAAAAAGTTAGCTCCCCTGGCTCTGGTGGGATGAACAAGACGACACTTCTGGCTTTGTAAGGTGAGACATAAAAAGTTACGTCCCTGTCTGTGTTGTAGATGTTGTACTCCTGGATTTGCAAGGTGGGACACAAAAAAATAGGCCCCTGTCTGTGTTATAAATGTTGATGTACTCCTGGCTTTGTAAGGTGGAACAAAAAGTTAGGCCCCTGTGTTCTGTATGTTGTTGTACTTGCTGGCTGTGTAATGTTGGAAACAAAAAGATAATCCCTTGTTTGTGTTACAGATGTTGTATGTGAAGAGGGGAGTATATCAACTGAGATTAAGGAATACAATTCAGAAAAAAAAAAATAGCACTATTGAGAATAAAATTAAGAAAAGGTACAAGACAGAAATATGTCTGAAATGAGAAACATAGTTCAAAATGATGCTTGTGTTCCAGAGTCACTTCAAATAAATTTTGAATGAAATTAACAAACCTAAACACATAAAAGACTTTAAAAAATATATATATATTAAGAAAGATATTTTTAGCTCAAGTGTTTTCAATATATCATTCACATTAAAACAATTTATGAAGTGATTAAAAAATTGACAGAATTAAAAGTGAAAATATGAAAACCCAACCACTTAATAAGATCAGATAATTACCTGGTCCCTAGTGATCCATGTTAAACAGCTCACAGGCATAAAATCTGTGATCGCCTGCACTGCAATACAAGTCATTTGTAAGCCATGAATGCGAGTCAAAGTTGGGTCATGACTTACAGATAGTAAATACACACACCCATCAGCATATCCAGCTGCCAAGACACCTGTTGGAGAAAAAAAATCTCATGTAGTGAAACTCTGGATGAATTCTTGTAAGGATTTTATTAACTGTTCACAGATATTAAAGTCTGAGCAGCAGTACACCATACTCTAACACTACACATTGAAAGTCTTCCGGTCACATTTACCACTATGGGTACACAATGGATCTGAGTCCGCCTAATGATGACTAGTCAAGACCTATAAAAAGTAAAAGCTTTTCGTGCCTGACAATGTAAAACTGACTAGCATGCAGCCATTAAATCTAAAAATAAAATATCAATAAGCTTGTTCTTTCTTCTCAAGAAGTGAATGTTTAATACTGTGAGGTTAAGGAGACTGCATATTTGTTCAAGGGACATTTCAGCATAGCACAGCAATTTTCCCATTCAGATCAGTGAAGGAATGTGAAAAATCTCTATTCCACTAGTTGGGCAGCAGAGGATGAAAACTACAGAAAAAGAATGCAATCAAACAGGTTGGTTGAGGCTGCAGAAGTATTTTATGTAATGGCAATCTATGATAAACAAACAAACAAACAAACAAACACACAAAGCTGTGTTTAACATAGAATGACAACAAACCATATCTTTTACAATAGTTACCTCTAGCAATCAGGAAAAATAAAACATCCAAATGCCACTGATTCAAAGCACACTGAGCAATGCTTTGTAAATGTATGTCTAAACAAGGAGCATTAAATTGATTTTCCTCCTGCTAAGGAAGTAATTCTATTTATTTATTTATTTTTTAAAGGTAAATGTGCCTGGACACTGTGAAACAGGGCAGACCCATTCCAACTTACCAGAGTTTTCTTGCTTCAATGGCGTCACCCATGCAAGGGAAGCAATTATGACTTTAGGATTAGGCGACTGCTTGGGTAGAATGAAACAGTCATCTCTGTAAAGATATTGTGGAATTGAGAAATAATGCTCTAAGAAAAAAAAAATTATAATATATAAGTAAAAAATAAAACATGGATAAATTATACTATCACACAACACACACCCAAACAAAAAGAAAAATAGAAAACTAGATAGCTACAGATAGAAAATGACAAAACAGTTTAAGAGATATACACTTTAACAAACAAGATATAATCTGGTAAAATTCTGGATAAAATAAAAAAAATATAGATGCATTCTGTGAAAAGCCAGAATACAACAAGAGTACAGAATACAACAAGAGTACAAAATACTCTTACTCAGTTTTAAAACAATATTAGCAAATGACAATTTTAGGCATGTCTAGATCAGTCATAAAAACGAAGAATTAAGCAAGGTACAGTAGTCATAAAAAGGGATTTATGCAATCAGTCATAAATAAGGGGGAAATATTCAAAGCGTAGGTCAGTCATAAAAAAAGGGGGAAATTACTCAAAGCTGTAGGTCAGTCATAAAAAAGGGGGGAATTATTCAGTGGGTCAGTCATAAAAAAGGGGGAATTGTTCAAAGTGTAGGTCAGTCATAAAAAGGGGGAATTGTTCAAAGTGTAAATCAGTCAATAAAAAAGGAATCAAGCAAGGTGTAGGTCAGCCATGTGAAACAAAAAGGAGTGGTGGTGGTTGGTAGTGCCATACAAAAAGACATAGACAAGCATTTACAGCTGCAGTCATGTCTGAATGACAAAGTAAGTAAATTTTAAAACAAACTTAACATCCATTTAAGTAAAACTCTAGGCAAGCATTTACAGCTGCAGTCATGTCTGAATGACAAAGTAAGTAAATTTTAAAACAAACTTAACATCCATGTAAGTAAAACTCTAAGCAAGCATTTACAGCTGCAGTCATCTGAATTACAAAGTAAGTAAATTTTAAAACAAACTTAACATCCATGTAAGTAAAACTCTAAGCAAGCATTTACAGCTGCAGTCATCTGAATTACAAAGTAAGTAAATTTTAAAACAAACTTAACATCCATGTAAGTAAAACTCTAGGCAAGCATTTACAGCTGCAGTCATCTGAATTACAAAGTAAGTAAATTTTAAACAAACTTAACATCCATGTAAGTAAAACTCAAGGCAAGTATTTACAGCTGCAGTCATGTCTGAATGATAAAGTAAGTAAATTTTAAAACAAACTTAACATCCATGTAAGTAAAACTCTAGGGCAATGAGACAAACACTTGTACAAAGTTTATAACAATGAAACCTGCAAAACCTAATGTAGCTCTAATGAATGAATAATAATGTAAAGCCTATATTCCTTTAAGAAAACCTACTTATAAAAGCAAAGCTCACATTCCTTTGAGAGGAAGATTTATCTTACAGGATACAATATCCCCATTCTTCATGGCAAGAAATAAGAGAACAAATGCAGAGTAAGTGTCCTTGAATTTCCCTTTAAACACCTCAGACCAAGTGAGTTCTGTAACAAAAGAACAAAACAAAACCATGACAAAATATGTCAAATTCTTCAAAATTTCAATGCATCAAAAAGACCATAATATTTAATATCATTTAAAAGAGAAATTTTAAAAATACAACAACAACAAATGGGTTTGGGGGATTTTTAAATTAATTATTTATTATTTGCTAATTATTAAAGTCTTGTAGGAAGAATAATTTAAATAACATTTTCTAAGCAGTAATATTAAAACATACTGAGCCATAAGAAATATGTGAAGCTAGAACAATATTTAATATTATTTGTGTATGTTGAGGTACATGTTTGTGTATAATGTGTGTTTGTGACTGTGTGTTCTGTGTGCAAGTGCTTCTCTCTGTCCATTTGTGTTTGTAACTGTATGTGTATATTTTATATACATGTTTTGAAGTAATTATATGTTTGCAAGTGTATGTGAGTATGGTTATCTGTGCACGTGTTTGCAATAATACAAAAAGTTCTTACCAATAACTGCAATGCTTGACATTTGTTCATAAGCAACTTGCAAATATTCATTAGGAGTGGTTATTTTCTCTAGTGCTGCTAAAAACTGCTCACTTCTTGACTTTGCAAGCTCTTGAGATAGATCTACAAGCTGAACAAAGAAATCACAGCAATTAAACTAAAAATCAATTATGAAGAAACTAAAGATTTTGAGCCTTTTCATGCAATTCGTGTTCATTTCTAGAAAGATGAAGAAAAGCAGCAAAAACATCAACACTTGCGCTAACAGATAAGTAAAATATTTTAATATATTATTTAAACTAATTTGGGAGAAAAAAATCATTGACTGAACTATAAAAAGTAGAAAACTTTAATTTTTAATCTTTCATTTTCACCTGAGCAAACTCTTTGTTCATGCTTGACTGTCCAAACAGGTGACATCGATGGTCCAGTGTTAATGCTGCAAGTACACTTCTGCAAATAAATAAGTATTTTACACATGAATACTAATGCATTTGAATGTTTAACTTCTTAATATAATTAAGCTTGGTTGTATTCTCAATATCAAATCCCAAGAAAACCTAATGGTAATTAGCACTTTTAACTTCAGACCTGTGATCATTTATTGTGTATGTGTTTTGAGGAATCTCAAAATTGCAGAATTTGGAAAGCTGGTATATACGTGTATCTGGAAAGCTGGTATATACATGTATCTGGAGTGAAGGTTGGTTGTTTTTTTTTGTTGATAAGTGGATTAAAAGAATTTCACTCATTAATAATAGATAAAATTTCAATAAGGCTTTTATTTTTATTGTAAAAGAGCATGTAATAATTAACTGATAGTGTTTTTGTAATAATTCTTGTATTCATCTTAAAATAACATGTTTTATCTAAATTTCCATAATTTTTTGAGGAAATAAATGGGAAATTAAAGAGTTCTATCAATTAATACAAAATTTCAAATAATATTTTTATATTATAAAAATATCTCATATTAAAATTTATTTGGAGTGTTTTCAACTGTTTATTTAAAAGACTAAAGAGTCTGGTTTAAGTACAGGTGTGGAATATATTTTGAATAAAATGAACATTAAACAGTTAATTAATTAATTTAAATTTTACATATGGTTCCTTATGTGTATGTAACTTATCGTAAAATAATTCTGACAAAAGTATTGGGCAATCTGCTCCTATCTTCTGTCAAATTCCTCATCAACTCATCAGCTTTAAATGATAAATTTTCATAACCTTGCTATAATGCACCCCTGCATTCATCGCGATAAAAAGTTTAGGACCCCAATTATCACATCACAGCAGAGTTTCAGTGTACATATACACTGTATGGGCTCTAATGTTGTTGATGCTGTTAGCTATGGCAGGTGGCTTGAGTGCGAGTCACTTTGATAGAACCTATCCACTGAAGTACTTTTCTCAAAAATATGTTGATTTATGTAGATTTTAACATCAATGTCCAAGTATAAACTTGTACCTTAATATACCTATATACACTATTTTTACCAAAATGTACCTGTATAAATATTAAATTAAATGCATAACTTGAAACTGTAGGCAAGAGCACTGACAAATTACTAGATGTAATATTACAAAACTGAATGCTATAATGCTGAAGAATGTCCTTTTGGCAATAAGAATAAAAAACTGAATTTGTACATGTTACAACAATATTTTTAAAGAAACCAAATACAGACTGTAATTTGACAATGTATTCATTGATCAGCAGCTAAAATCAGAGGGAGAGAATTAATGTGTAGTGGGTGAACCAGTATTTTAGTGAAAAGACCATAGACACCCATGATAATTAATAAGTAGTACAAACTGTAAACATATTTAAGCATTAACTGCAGATAGCAACTGCACAATGATCCATCAATCCACACCTGTTGTCGGATGCCACACCTGGTGGAGACCACTCCATAGCACCCCAAGAAAAGGGAAGCTGATTATCCTTGCTTACATTGCTGTAGGACCATTCTGCCAAGAATTTCGCCCGAGTCACTGTGGAACAGTAAGCAGATCAAACAAAAAAAGTTAATGTGATCAAAATATGAAAAATTATGAAACAAATTTACTTTGATCAAGACACTAGGTCAAAGAAGTAGACATCAGCATTCATAAACACAGACTTGTAATACTGTGCAAAAGCAGTTTTACAGTGTACTCATCCAACAAAATGCAAAGTGATGAGAGCTGAAGCCCTATTAAATCAAGGAGAAAAATTATTTGTTGATTAAAGTAGTGCAGTGATTGAATGTGGACCTAAATGAATTACTGCTTGCTGTGTCAGTGTGTTTGGATTCCCATTATTATATAAGTTTTATTTATTTTTTTGTTTTTCTAACTAACTCAGTTGTTTCTTTGCTGCTTATCATGCATTCTCTTTTATTTTCATTTTCACTCCTATATCTATATACTCTTCTACAAACCATGAGTTCCTTGTCCACTCTGCTTTGAACACATTTTAACTCCTCTTCCTATAGATCTGTGTGCTGTTTTATTGCCCAATAATGAAAGTAAAATAGTGAACAAAGTGATATCAAAACAAACTTGGTTATTTCTTCTTGAATATTATAATTATCAACTACTATAATTGACCATACTATTAAATCAGTTCTGAGCACAAATCCATCTAGCTTTATTATTAAAGAATTTTACATTTGCTTTTCCTGCAATCCTGCTATCTTGTGTTTAAAAAATGCTTAGTTTTATTGGGAGAAAAATGCACCATCATTTTGCTTTACTGTAGTTGCAACAGATATATTTTTTAATTATTTTTAAATAAATTAAAAAGTAAGTTAATATTGTATCATAAAGGGAAAAAATGGATTTTCAATTTCAGTCTGATATAACCTAAAGTGACACTGTTCAGTGTTGAAACCAAATTAAACAAACTTTAGTTATAGTTTATGATTCTGGATATGATAACTTAATTCTTAAGAAAAATAAAGATGTGATCCTACATGCATTTTGCTTTAGTAATTCTAAAGTATTTAAGCCACATATAATATATGTATAAAGAAACATTCAATCTCTCAATTTGCAATGTCTGAGGGGCAAGCAGTGGTAAAAGGGTCTACCACCAGCTTCTCACTCAATAGGCATAGATTTGATTCCTAAGTGTAAGGAATTTATAAGTAACTTTTAATATCAACTAACTCCATGGGACAACAAATAAAATGTCATATACATATCTCAGATCATGGAAGTTAAAGATGTCAACAGAAAGAATAGATCATTGGTTGTTGTCTGAATAATTCATTAATCATTACACAGAAAATTTGCAAACAAATTTTAAAAAATTCCTTAACCCTCCTTACCCAGGTAGTGCCTCTCTGCCTTACAGAACTCAAATTTCTACTTAGGTACTTGCATCTGCTAAATCAGAAAACGATGGGAATGGATAAAACAAAACAAAACAACTAAAATAAATAATAGCAAAACTAGCAAATGAAGCTTGTTTGATAGCGACAGTAATACATAGTTTCATATTTATAAGTATGAAAATTGCAATCAAACTCAAAAATATTTTAATCGCTTGCCTAATATTAGTAATAATAATTAGTATAATAAAAGTCATAACTCACCATAACTGGCTTTTAAAACAAACTGATCAATGTTTGTCCAGAGAGGAATCTTCTCTGGCAGTGAGTCTATGTTCAGTGCTTTGATGGGAGATAAACGGAATCCAGAAACACTGCAACAAGGGGAACAGTCGAGTTTCTGCGCACAAGATGTTAAAAATTAGTAATATTAATGCATTTCCAGGCAATTTATTTACTGAGTGATTCCTGTTAAAAGTACTCCCTAGTAATGCAGTGTTTGTTCGTTTGGGAATCAGAAAAAAATAAATATATAAGTACTTTTCATTCAAATGAATTCTACAAACGAAACATAAACTAACCTACTTATTTATTTTATTCCCATTTGCCTTGAAGAAAATAAAAGTAGTCTTATTATTATAGGTCTTGCTAATTCTATTAAAATATTTCATAATTTATTGACTGATATAACTTTATTTATGTTGTTTTCAGAACTGTCCTTTGGCGTTTAAATGTTTCAAAAAGTAAAATGAAAGAATAAAAATACGATTAATAATTCTTTTTATATAGGCCTAAAAATTTTGATTCAGAATAATAATAATTTTATGATAAATAACATTGAAAATTTGAATGCAACAACAAAAATGTGGCAGTTCAGTTTATAAAAATGTAATGATTACCATTATGTGAATTTCTTTATCCATACTGATTGCGATTCGATTATCTCTGGACCAAGATACCGTTTGTCGAATGCTTTGGTCAACAGACAGCACATGAGTACTACTACTAGCCATATTGTTTTCACTCAATTTTAGGTTTGAGGATACCGCGCAGATTTTCGCTGGCAAGCTAAGCTTTTAAATCTCGGCTAATGGGAATACCGAGCTATATACGTCCGCCATATTGAAAAGCCCGAAGCATTAAAGCGTCTATGCCTCTATGGTGACTGCACATTTGGCATCGACTGTTTTCGATAATATATACCCAATTTTATGAATCCATAATTCAATAAATTTACAACAAAATACAAACAAGAAGGGAAAAGATGATCAGGTCTATCACTTAAAATAATAATTATCAATGAAATGTAAACCGCGTAAAACGATAACCTTACGTTGTAGAAAATTTTACCCGGTCTTTTCAATACTTGTCTGAATTTGAAAAACCGAATCGATCTAGCTCATTTCTTTACATTGTAGTTATTGTTAAACTGTGCATTAAAGTCTATATAGAGTTAGCTCAAACGGAGAGATTTTAATTAGTATTACTTATGAAACAATTGTTCCTGTGAGAGCTAACTCTACATTAGTGTTGCCAAAATTCATCCCCATTGTCTGAATAAACCACTTTCATTTACACCAGCATTTTCTTCACTTCTAGAATCTGTATACTGATATTTTACTAGTTTTGTATATTGCCTTTCCATACTCATCATGATCAATGTCAAGTTTGTATTATCATAAAGATTATGTAGTTTGATTTTGAAAAATACAAGATACCCTCTTAAATATACATAAATTATTTTTTAAATGTGACAATAATTGTTTAAATAATTTTATTCACAAACATTTTTCTTAAATGTGATAACAGAATATTGTTAACATGAAATATTAAGTGATTGTATATTGCAAGTTTAAGGTTCCAAATAATTTCAAGAATGTTTAATTTGATGATTTAAAATATAAAACTGTCTTTTACTTCTAAATATTAAAAACAAAATAGTTATAAGAAATGTCTAAAAAATCAAAAAAATAACAGTGAAAAATCAAATTTCATATCCATGGTTTAAAATGTAAAAGGATAATAAATCTGTTTATTAATTAAATTTATTTCAAAAAATGAAAAATTGTGATTTTTACCCATTCACTCTAAATCAAAGAAGAAATATATTACAATTAAGGTAATCTAAGTGTGCCAAAAATAAGGCCCATAATTTAAATTAAATGAGATTGAACCTCACCCATGCAAAAGTTGCTAGTCAGGATTAGGTTGTTTTTTTTAATTGTTTTATCTGCTGAACCACATGTTAGCAAAATATTCTATCAAAATAAAATAAATGCACATATTTGTAATGTGGTGATTTAATAACCATTCAAATACATCAATACAGACTGTGAACTACTTCAATTTTTTAGATTTTCCCTGATATTAATATATAAGTAAATATGCTATTAATTTTGCTTTATATTTGCACTCACATAGTTATAAGTACATGCTAATTTATTTTTTTTAAAGTAATATGAGTGTATGAGGGAAAATTATATTTAGGTATTTATTTAAGTAAATTTTCATGCACATACACACTCTCTCACATATATTCTTTACCATGAGAAAAATATACTCTGTATAATTTATATAAATATATTTGCAAGGGTATGTGCATGTTGGCATATTTTATTAATAATGAATGCTTCTCAGCAAATTGTCTACAGCATTTTTTTTTTGTTTTCAACGACTGGTTTTTCTCCAAATAACTGCACAAAACTTTCAACAGTGACAGAGGAAATGCCCTCTCCTCTCTCTCTCTCTCTCTCTCTCTCTCTCTCTCTCTCTCTCTCTCTCTCTCTCTCTCTCTCTCTCTCTCTCACACACACACACACACACACATAATATATATATCAATAGATAAAGATTGTGTAGTATATACTTTGATCTTGAAAAAACATTATTTTAATCAATTCACATTTAGACATAAGTCACCATCATATTACTATTTAAATGTCTATATGTGTTAAATATGACATGAGTCACCATCATATTAATATTTAAATGTCTATATCTTTTTGCAAATTCTAACTGAAGTAGCAAATTATTTCTTTATCCAGCAGTTGCCAGTGTTAAGTCACATTTTATATTCATCTATATTAATTTTTCCCATGAGGCATGTATACATACATTGTTAATGTAAAAGCTAAATATATTTGTAACAACAATGAAATAAATGTAAATACATGTACTTTGAAAATACACAAACTGTATTTTTCAGAAAACCAAAACAAAGCTGTTCACTTTTTGAAGATTTACACACAATTCTACTTCTAATTACATTATTTTATACTAATGCATTATTACTCTGTAATGTATACTTAATATATGGCCATTCTTTTTTTAAATTAAAAAATAATCATTAGTTGTAATGTTACAGCTAGATACAAATATGTCAGTTTGACAGGTGATGAGTAGCACTGAAAGTTTAATTTATTTATTTTTAGTGAAAAACAGTGAAACTTTTAAAGAAATTTAAATGTCATCATGTTTTTAGTCTTTATATAATAACAATATTCTAAAATAGAACATATATTTTTTTATTTTTAAAACTCTAAAGTTATAATTATGATATAACTGTACATTTTATTATAATATTATATATGATCAAATATTACCATCACTAATATAATTTGGTTTAAAATAAACTTAATGCCACTTATACTTGACTTGACTTATCTCCTTGGATTCCCCGTGGAACAAAGGGCCTCAACAACAGTTCTCCATCTCAGTCTATTCTGGGCAGCCTTTTTCAGTTCACCCCATGACAGGTTGCAGCTCTTCATTTCCTCTTCGCAGGATCGTCTCCAGATAGTCTTGGGCGACCGACCTGTCTCTTTCCCTGGGGGTTCCACTGCAAAGCCTGCCGGGTGATGTCCTGCGGGGGGTCTGCAGGGTGTGTCCTATCCATCGCCATTTATGCCTGGCAATCCGCTGATTGATGGGATCTTGGTTTGTCCGCTGCCACAAATCAGTGTTCTTTAGTTTGTCTGTCCACCTAATCTTCAGTATGTTACGAAGGCAGCCATTGACGGATACTTGGAGTTTGTTGGTTAGGGTGTTGGTGACTCTCCAGGTCTCTGAGCCATAGAGGAGGACAGACTTAACATTGCTGTTGAAAATTCGTAGTTTGTTGCGGACAGATAGGGATGTTGACCTCCAGGCTAGTCTCAGGGTAATAAAGGCATATCTAGTTTTCCTGATTCTGGCTTTGATGTCCTTGTCAGAACCCCCTGTTGATGAGACAATGCTGCCCAGGTAGGTGAAAGAGGTGACTTCTTTCAGCTCGCTCTCCAAGGGTGATTGGCTTCTGCTGCTTTTTTAACAGGGTCATGATTTCGGTCTTCTCTAGGTTGATCTGCAATCCAGTCTTGTATGCTTCTTGGGCCAGGTTATCAGTTTTCTGTTGCATATGTTGGTATTTCTGGGACATCAGGCACAAGTCGTCCACAAAGTCCAAGTCTTCAAGGAACTGAGAACTGAGTCAGGGACCACTGGATTCCGGTTTTTCCAGTTTTAGTTGTCTGGTGCATCACCCAGTCGACCACTAACACCATATTAGCCATGTTTGCCACTATAATTTATATATTATTATTATTAGTCCACTAATGAAAATTTCCAGTTATATGATAAAGCAATCATTTTTTGTTTTTATTTGTGGCTTTGAAAGATATAAATCATTTTTGAGATTCATGGATTTAGTGGAAACAGAATTGCAAAGTTAATTAACTGCTTTCCTTTTACACATGATTGCATTAAAACTACACACATTTCCATTAAAATAAAATATTTAGAAATGGTTGGTAGAAATAAAATATAAGTTCATAGTGATTCATAAATGTTTCTGTGGATTGTTTCTGAGAATATTAAAATATATACGATCTCAATAAAGACGATTTCTTCTTTGCTTACGTCTGTGATAAAATCGATGCACGGGTTCCGCCATATTTGTTTATGCCTTAGGTCGTTGCTAGCGGTTAGAGCTGGCAGGAGTTGCTAGTGAAGTTAGAGCTGGTAGGGAGCTGCTCCAGTAGTTCTGACCTAATTTAGACAGCACGCGTCCTAGGTTGTAGTCGTGAAACAAGACAGCGCTTAGAAGCCAGCTAAGCTAGGTGACACCCAGTTTAGATCGAAAACTAGTTGGCTGTCGTGAAACGGAGCCCTGGATGCGTCACGACGGGCAGAGCCAGAGACGAGCACCCCAGCGAGACAAGAGACAACAGTGACCTGACAGATTGAGTAAGCTACAGACAGCAAGTATATATTTTGTCTCCTTCACTTTTCTTGCACGAGAAATCAGCCAGCGTCGACAGCACACGCCCTTTGAAGGAACTGCGACCCTCTTCATTCTTCTATATGGGAAGTCTAGAGCCAGCACGATACACATATCTGACGATTATCACATTTTTCTGGATGGGAATCATCTACAATCAGTGCTGACGTAACCAGCACATCTAAGTGATTTTCATCATTTTCTGCATGGCCAACTGTGTCATTGTTTTCTTGGAACACACCCAACTTAATTTTTGAAGGGTACTAAGAACTTTAGCTGTAAGTAATCAAAACATTCAATTCATTATTAGAAAACTCAGTGCACATAAAATTAATTATGATTAGGTAGGGTTATGTAGGAATTTAGGATTTGAACTTCTATCTATTTGCTACTGTTTTTTGGATGAACTAAATAGCTCCAGGATTCTCATTTGTTTGACATTTTTAGAAATAATTTGTGGGGTTTTTTTGCAATAGCTATTTTATAGCGGGAATTGCCGTACTTTTGCATACTCTTAACTTGTTGCTTTTCACTACTTTTTTTTTTTTTACCTTTCCTTATTATTTTCATAATTTATAAAAATTACTGCTACGCCCCCAGAGAGCATGTTTTATAACTGAATGGTTAGAGGAACAAGCAATTATAGTCACCACACAAAAGAGGACCCATAGGACAATAAAGTTAATCATATTCATTAAAAAATAGTAATTCTTCTACTATTGTTTTGAAAGAGTGAGTGCGGTGTCAGCATTGTGCTGTCCTGTATTGTTGGCATTCTCCACTCCACAACAGTCGCATACAAACACGTCTGCATTGTGCTGTCCTGTATTGTTGGCATTCTCCACTCCACAACAGTCGCATACAAACACGTCTGCATTGTGCTGTCCTGTATTGTTGGCATTCTCCACTCCACAACAATCGCATACAAACACGTCTGCATTGTGCTGTCCTGTATTGTTGGCATTCTCCACAGCAATCGCATACAAACACGTCAGGGTAACGTAACCCTTGCACGCGTAATAAAAGAGCCAGACAAATATCCATGGTGTAAGACACTGTGAGGAACAACAAACAGATCGTACGTAGTACTGACAAACCAGTAAGGGGCAGAGTAAAGTTTGACAGCGGGGACGTGACGTAGGTGATAGCGGTAAGCTACAACGACGATTCCCCACTGTTCACTGTCTTTGTTCAAAACCCCAGTTTCTTCATGAGTGGTGGTGATCAAAGGTTAGACACTAGCGACATCTATGCAATTTTTTAATCATATTATTTAGTAGGCCACCAGATGTTCGCCTAGTCATGCATGAGTAGACATAAATGCCGACATGTTTGTCAGCCTTCTAAATAGAAATAAATTCTCATAAGTAACCTGCTCTTAAAAACGCAGGCCTGTACGGGTGGAATTAGATATATTAGGGTTTGGGACTAAACTACCCATCACAAATACTTTTAGGGGAGAGTTAATAAACTAGAAAACTAATTGTATTGCTTATTATTATCATCATTATTTTTTGTGAAGAGTGTTTGTGTCTGTTGAGTGCATGTGTTTATGTGTGTGCAAGAGAAAGAGAGGTGATCCATAATGTAGAATATATTCTACTTCCAACATTTTTTTCTTTTTCTCAAACACCTGCACTCAGAAAATGGCTGACGAGAAAGTGAAACTGTGCTCGAAGATGGCCTCGGTGTCTGATGCAATGGCTTACTCAGCAAATATGGCAGCTTTCCGGCCAGGCATCACGCCTCAGGAGTCGACTGCTGTTTACAAGAAGTGGGCAGAGAGCGGGCAGTATGAAAAGGTGGAGTAGTCTTTTGGTGTCTAATGTGTTGATGACGTAATAATATTTATCACTTTAGTCCAGTTTACGATATTTGGGGTTTGTCATTGGTGTCAGATGTGATCGTTATTAATCAATGAGTTTGTGTCATGTCAAAAGTTATCTCTAATAATTAATGTACTTGGGTCTGATGCCAGAAGTGATTTCGGTTAATTAATGTTCTTTGTGTAATTTCGTTAATTAATTAGCTTGCATCACTGGTGTTAGAAGTGATCTTTGCTACGTAATGAGTTTGCATCACTGTATCCGAAGTGATCTCTGTTAGATATTAATTTAATGGATTTCTAGTTCTGCAAACACTGTGAATAGAACCAAGAGCTCATTATGGAGACTTGCAGCTATTGATTGCGTCACTCGTGTCAGAAGTGATCTCTGTTAGATATTAATTTAATGGATTTCTAGTTCTGCAGACACTGTGAATAGAATCAAGAGATCATTATGTAGACTTGCAATTATTGGAATTAGTAAATTCCACCGGATCCTTCTTGTGCCTAAGATACTGAGTGCTTCTTGCAGTTCTTAAATATGCCGCTGAGTAGAGATGTCCATATGCTAATATACATATTGAATAGAGATGTACACAAGTTTATATACTGTCACATAATGGCATTATGTGACCCACACCCACCCTCCTCTAAAAGTGGACGACAATCAAACCTAGCTCTAGAACTGTTGACCTTTACCCCCGAGCTAGAGAGTAAGCCTAAATAGCAACTCACTTTAAATGGACCATTCGGAGGGTAGCTCAACCGTAGTCAATGAATGTACCAGAAACCTACAAGTTATTTGGCAGTCCAATGCAACTGACCATCGAGGCAACATGTGACTCCAGGGGCGTTAATAAGCTATAATCATATTGCATAGCAGCTACCACCCATATTGCCGGTTACTGACTCAGCAGGAACTCATCCTCTCTCATATATATATATATATATGCCGAAGGTATGTGGTTTTGTTGTATAACTAAATATTATCTCCATGTTTCATTCTAACCTTAACCGGATTTTGTATTGCTATACATTTCTCTTAGGATATTAGACTGTATGATGACTATGTACGTAAGAGTGTTTTGTCAGGGAACAAATTTTTAGTCCAAGTGCTTTTATTGGCAGATTGGCACTTTATTTCCGACGTTTACTATTAATGAGCACTGAGCCATAAAGCAAGACCAGAGTGGAATGACCCATGGCCAGAGACCACAGTTCCCCCTTGCAACTCAGTCCATCTGTCACCTCCCCACGCAACCCACACATGCCTCCCTCTCCTAAATAGAACCATAATGTTCGTGATAATGCAACTGAACTGTACAAACTGCTGTACTCATACACACAATACACGAAACTGCCATAGTAAACTGAAACATTTTTGGTTTTCAGCATGGTACAAAGAGCCAAGGAGGAGACACTGGTCAAGGTGAAAAATGACCCACTTCTAATGTTGGCATTGCCAAGGTAAATGAATAGAAGTTGAGTGACTGCTTGAGATGATGACCGACTTTGAGCCTATAGTATGCAGTGACGTCATCAAAGAGAAAGACTATATGGACCAGACAGTCAGCCTTATGTATGCCAATCAGGGGGACACAATTGTGACTACTCATCGTGTAGCATACATACACGTGTCATGTCCGTATGAAGAAGGATCGATTTTGGCTGTGGTTTTAGAAAAACCAATGTGAAGCCTCATTGTGGGATGCAAATATATCACCATGGTAGAGCCGACGGAGCCTATTTTGGTTTACGTCATACACACACATAGTATGATTAAAGAGGGTGAAACCCTTGGGGAAGCCACACACACCACTCGTGGACATTGCCCTTTCAGCTGAATTCACCAAGCAATCATCTTGACTATCACTCTTCTATTCTACAATATCTTCCTTCTTTCCAACGTGTGGCCAGCCAGAAGGTGTGTCTGGGGGGACTAGCCCAAGGTTAGGTAGATAATTAATAATTTCCCAGCAAAACGTGACATATACGTAATGAATAGAGACAGTGTGAGTGTGTATACATATTGAATAGAGGCGCCCATAAGTTACAATACGTATTGACTAAAGACGCCCATAAGCTACAATACGTATTGACTAAAGACGCCCATAAGCTACAATACGTATTGACTAAAGACGCCCATAAGCTACAATACGTATTGACTAAAGACGCCATAAGCTACAATACGTATTGACTAAAGATGCCCATAAGCTACAATACGTATTGACTAAAGACGCCCATAAGCTACAATACATATTGTAGCAGAGTAAATTTGCCTATCCCTAGTTTTAAATTTAATTATTATATAAATTGTTTAATTGTCACATCAACTCGACATTGGACACAGCTTATGATGGTATTTTTGAAAATGTCTGAATTGGAATAAATCCTCGAGTTGAGAATATGCTAGAAATTGTTGATGTAATGCAAACTAATCTCAACTAACTCCATTCTTTCTTACAGTCAAGTCTCAATTTTATAATTTTCTGCAACAGTACTTACTATGCACACAGCATATGAAAACAATGGCAAGTGGGCTATCTTAAAAGGATAATTTCTCATCTCATATTGACCATAAGCTATAGTACGTGACTACTTCAGTTTGAGATTTATGTGACCAGCGTCGATCTTTTTCAAGAAACACTTTTTCATCGAGGTATCAGAAGAGTCCTTTGTTACTCAGGTGACAGTAGCTGATTTTTCTTTTACAGAGCGAGAAGGAAAAACCTTTGGAGATAATTAAAAAATTGAGATGATAAGAAGATAGCCCTGTATTTTTCCTTATTTATATGTATGAAATAATGTTAACCTTTTCCTTTTAAATCTTTATTGTCTTCCTCTTGCGTATATATTAGTGTAGCGTAGCTTCTTTTTGATGGTATGTCGTGAATTGTAATAATAACGTAGGGCCTAATTATATCATCTTATTTTTTTATTTTGTCTATTTGTATCTATTTAAATCAGTTTATTCCTGATTGGGAGTTGAGTCAAATGACCAGCGGGGTGTTAAACAAATTATCAGTATAACAGCTATTGATAATTAATATAGCCAATAGTCTATACCTTGCATTTGTACTTTTACTCTTAACAATAATGCATTAAATAATATAATATTATAGCCACATCAAGATGGATCGGGACGTACAGTGGTGTAGTTTTCTTCAGTCTAGTAGAAATATAAAAGTCACAGTAATGCAGTTTACTTCAGTCAGGTATATATATACACTTCACAGTAATGCAGTTTACTTCTAGTAGATATATACGCATCACAGATTTGCGGTTTACTTCAATCTATTTAGATATATACACGTCACAGTAATGCGATTTACTTCAGTCTAGTAGGTATATATACGTCACAGTGATGTAGTTTACTTCAGTATAATATATATGTCACAGTAATGTAGCTTACTTCAATATAATATATACGTCCCAGTAATGCAGTTTACTTCAGTCTAGTAGATATATACATGTCACAGTGACGCAGTTTACTTCAGTATAGTAAACATATACACGTCACGTAATCCAGTTTACTTTAGTAGATACAGTGTTTATATACACGTCACAGTAATGCAGTTTACTTTACTTTAGTCTAAGATATTTATAAGTCAACAAGTCTCAGTCTCATGCAAAGTGCGCATTGATAAAGTCAGGGGTTAGTGGGGTCACATGACTTGGCTTGGATATAGTCGTGTACATGTAACAAATTATAATTAGTATTTAATTAACTGTGAGAAATCAAGGTATGAATTAATTGGTCGCCTCTCTGCAGGATTTGAATCGGGAGAGATATAGAGGCCCAGTGATTGCAGCAGAAGCCGTTGGTGAATTTTTCCCGTCAGGCCGTGCGGAAGTGCTGATCATTGACGTAGCGTCGGGCACGGGATTCGTAGGCGAAGAGGTGTGTGTGTGTGTGTGTGTGTGTGTGTGCGCACGCACGGGTGTGCATGAGCATAATAGTTTGTGTGACTGTATGTGCTTGCGTGTCTGATTTTGTGTGCATGTGTGTATGTGTGAGTGTGTATACAAGTGTGTTTTTGTGTGCCAGTAAGCTCGTGCATGTTCTGGAGTGTGCGCATGCGTGTAAACATAAAGTTTTATAAAACAAAAACAAAACAAAATTCCGTTTAAACAGTCACATTGATGGCAACAGTTCTATTGTTCCTTAGATTTAGGAAAATCACCAGTGACTTACGAAATGATCTTTCTGCTTAAGAAACGAACATTAGCCTAAGAAATGCACATTAGCCTAAGAAACGAACATTAGATTAAGAAACGAACATTAGCCTAAGAAATGCACATTAGACTAAGAAACGAACATTAGCTTTAATGCGCACTTAAAGAGTTGGACGTAAACGTAAACAATTTCCTTTAGAAAAAGAGAAGATATCTATTGTAAGGATTGAATGCTTAAGAATTCAAATTACCACTTATCCTCTGAAAATTTATATTTTCTGTATTTATTTATTCTTCGGACAGGTATCATTATCATTCTAGCAAGTGTATTATAATAATCGTTGTGAGGTAAAATATTTTTTTCTAAGTGCAATCAACTATTTTTTTTCACTCCTCTAGTGGAGAGAGCCGAAAATATATATTTGACTGACAGGTGAGAGCAGAAGTCACGAGAATAACACAAATTGCTTGCCGTACTGCCTTAACTTGGTACCTTGGGATCATGAAAGCATGAACAAGAAATTGTTGAGAAGCGGTTTGGGGGGAGGGGGGCGAGAGAGAGAGAGAGAGAGAGAAGAAAACGTGAGTGAGTAATTACTTATTTAAGAGCGATTTGGGAGATATTTAGACTTTTAGAGGACCGGGATTGTACCTTGACCTTACATAGTTTATTAATTAGAATGTTCAGAGATTTTGCCACTCCTTAATTAAACTATGTGTGTATGAATGCTAGTGTAAGTATACTTTTACAGAGATACTTTAAATGGCATTAGCGAGTAGCCCATTAGTAACTTTGCGATGATGTAACTTGTAAAACACACATTGTAGAGCGCTAGTTTTGATGTAACTTGTAAAACACACATTGTAGAGCGCTAGTTTTGATGTAACTTGTAAAACACATTGCAGAGCGCTAGTTTTGATGTAACTTGTAAAGCACACATTGTAGAGCGCTAGTTTTGATGTAACTTGTAAAACACACACATTGTAGAGCGCTAGTTTTGATGTAACTTGTAAAGCACACATTGTAAAGCGCTAGTTTTGATGTAACTTGTACAGCACATACATTGTAGAGCGCTAGTTTTGATGTAACTTGTACAGCACATACATTGCAGAGCGCTAGATTTGATGTAACTTGTACAGCACATACATTGTAGAGTGCTATTTCTTCTTTTGTAAATTGTGAAACTCTAATTTTCAGAATAATGTATTTTCTTATTCATACATGTAAATGAATAGTAAAGTAGAGGACAATTACTGTGATTTGTAATGATGATTTGTTAATTATCTGGAAAGTTGAAACCATTGTTGTCTTTGTATGACAAGTGATGGTGTTAACAGTTAACTGATAATGTTGTAATGTATAATAATGAAGTATTATTTTGATTATAAAGATGGCTAATAAAAATACGCTAAAGCTTGTTTGATTTGATATAACAATGATAAAGAATTTAAATTATCATTAATTTTGAAGTAGTATATTGTAAGAACCGCATATAGCTCTTACTGTTACCACGAAGCATGTAAATGATTGTCATGAAAGGAGTTTTCATTTGGAGTTGCAATTCCAAATTTGAAGTAAAGGATACATTAAATAGTCAATAGGAATGTGTCTGTAGTCGGAAGTGCAGACTTTCGGAAAGGGGGGAAAGAGTTGAGAGGGATGGAGGTTGCCTGGTTTGATATAAATAAAACATAGGTACAGGGGAAAGGGGCGACCAACGTGAGAACTTAGCTGACCTTGTGCCATTCTGTCAAAGGAGTTTGCGTGGGCGTAAAAAATTTCTAAAATTAGGTGGGAAGCGAGGGTGGAGGGTGGATCGCGTGCATAAAAACCTTTGGCACTATTGAATCATTACAATCGCTCGCAGAAAAGCAACGGGTGAAAACCGTGTTTAGGAACTCTTATGACGGTAAACAAGCAAATATAAATAAATACAAGTAGAATTCAAATTGAATTCTTATTTTGAATTTTTGTATTAATTTATTGTCGAATTTTACTCAGAATTCGGTAAATGTAAATAGGATAAATCTACAAAGTTTTGAAGAAGGGACTTAGGGCTGGACAACCGTCTATGGTGCACGCTGTGTGGTTTGTGGCTTTGCTGTCGAAGTGATGTTGACGCGCTGTGTGCGTGGACAAGAGCTCAGCAAGACAACCCGAAAATTGGGTTAAATGTGGAATGAGAAGTTGCGGCCCTTGTCCTAACATCTTTTGGTTATGAACATTTTAGACTGAATATAAAGACAAATCTGATCGTTGAAGAAAGACTATAGTGATCACTGAGAAATCCTTTCTTATCATCTTTCTTTTCTTGTATGATTTTTTTAATAATTAAATTTTATTGTTAATTGTTTTCTATACTTACGCGTCTGTATTAATGTAGTTGTTAAAATGTAAGTGTAAATCCGCATCACAATTATAGTGTAGTGTCTTTGTAACGTTAGCGCCATTTTTTGTATATTATTATATTTTATATGCAATCATCTGCTGGGTGCTGGCGAGTCATATATACTTGATCTAAAATATGCCAGGCCGTCGCCCCATAAATCCATTAAGTCTAACTGCTTGCATTGGCACTTATGGGTAAATTAGTGCACAGACTGGAAATGCATTTGAACTAATTGCGTAAGTAGGCCTACAGGTCACCCCAGATAGCACAGGACAATGATGATTATACAGTTAGTCTCCTATTTTTTGTTCAGCTGGGACCCAAATTTTTAGATCAGGAATACAGCTGAATATGTAGTCTGAAGCTTAAGGGAGACAATTCAGAACCATTGAAGGAACACTGACGCAAAATCAACTGGGTGCGACACTGTACAACTACATCATCACCATCCTTTCACCGCCGCCACGAGTCAAAAAGGATTAAAAATACAGAGCCTTAACTGTAGTTGGAGTAGTGTGTGGGTTATAGTGTGTGTTCGCTTTTAAATCACTGTAACTTGTCATTTTTATTTTGTTAATGATGTTCTTTCTCTACATCTTAATTAATTCTTTGAACGACCTTTAATTGGGATCCGTTTATTGGATGATTGAATGACAAGTTAATTAAAGGAGGAGACAACTTTCACCGATCTGCTCGTCATTGTGTTAAGTTGAATTATCTCCCCACTAGATTATTGCAACAAGAGTTAACTTAGTGATAAAAGGAGTAGGCTAGGTCTTGGGGCTGTTATTAGAATTGATATTGAACTTCAAAATCAAAATCTTGATAATTAATACTATAACAGGATCGTACACACACATCGCACATAAGATACATTGATATCAGTCATTTGAAGTGTATAGAACAAGAACCACTGGGCTAATGATTTAGAATAAGAACTCGTTTGACGCTTATATGGGAGGGAGTGCCACTAGGGAGAAAAGTTTTCAGATTTAGCGCGATGACAAAAATGACAGGAAGCATAATTCGTAGTTTTTATAACCTTTAGGTTTGGAATTCAAAGCCAAGGGGGTTAAAGCAAACTGAGAGGAGATGCCCATGACAAATTAAATTCTCCGATAATTGAAGCAAACAATGCTGACGTGTATTTACCAGTCTGTTTGACGATGACTATATGACTTAGACTTTTTACCCCCAGTATCTGTAAAAAAAAAAAAATCTGATTTCAAACAAGAAAACTTTAGGTAAATATAAATTTAGATATAAGTCATTTAGTGGTTTCATGTAGATCCTGTTTCCTGTGTAAATTAAGACTTTTGGGTAAGTGAAATAAGACTGCCTTTTATTGTAATTTACACCAGTTTTTGTAAGATACTGTTTTCTCTAATTTATAGCTATTCTAAATGAAACCTATTAAATAAGATTGCTTTATGATTTTAGCTTACACGAGTTTTCATAAGATACTATTTTCTCTCTGATTTATAGCTATTCTAAACGAAATATATTAAATAAGATTGCTTTATGATTTTAGCTTACAGCGGCTTACGGAAGATACTGGGTTTTTTCTCTCAATTAGGGCGGTTTAGGGCTATCCTAAATGAAATATTTGAAATAAGATTGCATTATATGAAATATCTTAAATAAGGATTGCTTGATAAATATAAAGGACAGCGGTCATAAGTAGACAGTCAAGGACACAAGATGACTATTCACAACAGAACTTACCAGCACTGACAATATCTAAAAGGGTATTTTCTTTTTTCTTCTTTCACTCGATCAATAATAAAGAGTTTATGTTCAAAATTATTTGGTAATAAAATGTTTATGATCAAAATTATTTAGTAATAAAATATTTATTTTGAGTATTACTTGGTCATAAAGAGTTTTCCTTCAATATTATTAATTCGGTCAGTTACTAAATCTGATGGCTACACATTCTCAAAAGGTGTACATGTATTAGTGAAAAGTTAATGCTACTCAGATTCAATATAAGCAAATTCAGATCACGCTTTTTTCCTTCTTTGTAAGATACCAAAATGCAAAAGAATCTTTTATCAAAATGTTGGGGTTTATTTAGTGGCAGTTCTTTATTTCCTTTTTCTCCTTAAAATTTTGTTGTATTTTCTACTGCTGGGAGTTGACAAGAACAAATTAGACGCACTTTAGTGACGTTGAACTGGAAAGACGCCATTTAATTTCTGCGGTAACGTAATGATTTGTGTTAGCTGTGGAAACTTGGCTTCCGGCGGATTCACGCGTTAGACCCAAGTGAAGGCATGCTGGAGTTGGCGCGCCAAAAGAAAGTCTATGAGAAGGAATACTGTTGCTATCTGGGAACTGACCTCCTGCCCATAGGAGATAGTACGTATATGTAGATATATCGTTCAGTTATAAATAGCTTTACCTTTGATAATACTACATGTGTATCAAACACTATTAAATGTACGCGTGCGTGTGTGTGTGTGTGTGTGTGTGTGTGTGTGTGTGTGTGTGTGTGTGTGTGTGTGTGTGTGTGTGCGTGTGTGCGTGCGTGTCCCGACCGTAATATTTCAATTATTTTAAACTTTTAGCAAAAAGTATTTTATAAGAAGTGAATCTTTTAGTAGAAAAAAATAGAATAAATTTGAATCTGTGGTTTTTCTTGGTTTTTTTTTTTTGTTTGTTTGTTTTTTTGGAGAAATCATTTTTATTTTAGGCCTACTTTTTTTTATTTTTATTACAATTTAGATGAGTACGACTGTGCGGTCATTGCAGGAGGTATGGGTGAAGGTCACATTCCTGTCTCTGGACTTGCTCAGCTGGCTCGCATTGTGAAACCAGGTCAGTGTTCCCAACGTTTGTAGGGAAAGTAATTCAGATTATGTTGTCACAAAACTGAGTTGTGTCCCTTTGTGCAGAGGACCTTAGAAAAAGTATTCCCAACGTTCCTAGGGAAAAGAATTGGGGTTATGTTGTCCAGATTGCCGAGTTATTGCCGAGGTAACTGATTATAAATGTAAGTGATTATATATGTAACAGATTATAAAATGTAAATGATTATATATGTAACAGATTATAAATGTAACTTGTACTGACTGCGTACATGCGCAAAAAAATAATAATAATACGTAATATTAAGCACGACACTGAACTGTGCATTCGTTGGAGACAGCTAATGACGCCGTTCTTCTAAAAACACTTGTTAGTTTAGGGCAGCGAAATTTCCTCGCTAGGCTCATGTTTTCAAATTATGATTTGCCTAATAATATATGCACTATGTGTATGGTGTCTATTGCAGGCGGACTCGTGTGCATCGTGATGCGAGAGGAGTACTTAGAACATGTGGCTGAGTACCGAGGTCGTTTAGAGAACACTATGGCGGAAATGGAGAACATGGGTTTGTGGCGACTCCAGTCACGTGTTGTCGTTCCCCGATACTTTTTCGACCACACAGGAATTGTTTACAAATTTGTCATCTGTTAGCCATCATCTGTCAGTAGGTGGTATTTTGGAAAAGCGTATGCCCAGAAACAAGGGACCTAACTCACATTAGAACTCACGTGCGGTACGACAATCGGTAGATGAATATCAAAATCCAGACTTTCAAACTTTCTTAAAAGGTCATCTCTGCTTCCGCCCACCCACCCCCACGCCCCCGTATAATTTTAAAACAAACAAAAAAAAATATTATTTCAATAAAATCTAGTAGAACTTTTATGAATGAGCATAAATGCACTTAGTGAATTAAAATATAATTTCCTTTACGGACTTTGCCGAACAAAAGGGTTCGGGATCCCCAGTGCGGCAACACCTCAAATCTTTGACGTCATTAAGATAATAAAAAAGAAAAAGAAAAAAGAATAACGAGAAGGCAACATGGCTTGTCAGATAGACAATAGAGCATCACCAGAGGTGTGTCCAGTTTGGCATTAAAAAAAAAAATGGATTAGCTCCGTATCAGTTCGAGTCTGGCGAAACAGAAAGTGATAGAAATTCAGAAGGATTTATTCAAACACTTTAAACTGTCCTCAATAACAACACTAGTAGGTCAATTACTGGGGAAGTTGGCGAACAACAATAGCTGGTAATATACCTATCGAGTCCATCAGTGCTACGGTTAACCTTTTTTTAATTAAAATATTTGAATACTTAACAAATAGGTTAATTATTCAGAATGTAGATCTAGGTAGTTCAGCCTGTCGAATAACTTCTGCTAAATAAACATCTAAATTTCTAATATAGTCAATACTAGATCATGCTAACTTGAAAACTGTTGATTTGTGTATTTTTTCTTTCATGAAAAAACCCCACTGTTTGTACTGCACTAATCTTATTGCCTATACTCCTATTAATATTAGCGAAGCAATATCAACAGTTTTAATTTCAATTTGCTCTGTGTACAGCTGTGCTGTGCTATTGTTAATATTTATTATTAAATCTGTTGAAATACTACTTGGTACTTCTAGCACGACTAATGGCATACAATATGCACTGCTAAAGCCTTGTAGATTAGAATGAGGTCTTTCGTCTTATTTATATTTTGTGTTGTCTTATTGCGATGTTTACCAATATTTTTGTTAAGCAATTTAGGACATAATTATGCTTGGACTTTTAGCTGATGTATTTAATATCAATTCGATATACGCATACACGAAATATTGTGGTTGTGGTTCAAATAAATATTAAGAATAAAATAACACCTTAATAAAATATATAAATAAAGCAAACATTACACACAAATTAGAATGTTAAAAATGTAGATACAAATTAAAATAATAATTTACAACAGTGTAAAAATAATAAATTAATTAAGTATATATGAATAACTTCAAGTTACAAAAATTGCTCTACATAAATTAAGAATTATACTCTCAAACCTATCTCACCACTTTTGTAATTAGTTATGGATGATTAAATAATAATCATAACCAATAACCCACACTGCGTTGGCGTCACACTAATACTTTCGCTCAATATTCTTCAAGGTCTTCCAGATCGTGATTGAATTTTGTAAATGAAGGTCAGTGGCTGGCAAGAAAGTCAATACAGTTCTCCTACAAATGAGTCTCAATTTGACCAATAATTCACGGAATATTTAGTCCAGTATACAATCATCCATGATTCACTACCATAGAACTCTTATGTGGATTTAGATTGTTCATCAATATCCATCAATAGTACACATCCCCACAAAAATCACAGAGTCGAACCTTTGACATGGTCCTTAACTCTTAATGAGGAGAGTACTTTTCAATGCTGGATTGTCTCCTTTGGTTCATCTCAGCATCAGTTAAAAATAAATTCTCGCAGTGTTGTCTTCAGTTTTTCACTTAAGAATAACATCTTTCTTTTTTAGGGTTTGGATTTGAACGTACAGTTGAAGAAAATTTTCCTTCTATCTTTTTTCTCCAATCAAAGTAATCTGACTTTTTACACATTCAATAGTTTTTTACTATTTATGTACCTTCCTTCCAATTAAGACCAGCTGGAACAGTGGCCTTCCTTTGGTTTTCACTTACTATTTATGTACCTTCCTTCCAATTAAGACCAGCTGGAATAGTGGCCTTCCTTTGGTTTTCACTTACTATTATGACTTAATGCATCTGGACATTATTATCAGTTTATATAAGCCCCACCACCACCACCACATACACCCAGAGTGACAACAGGATTTTCTTTCCTGCTCATTCACATTGTTCAGCATTTGGCATGTGTCATGGTCTAGCAATCACAGTCTGTCTACGCTGTGGCATTCCAGATTTCCACAGGTTCATGGGTTTTTCCTCTTAGATGCTAGCCTTTGGACTGATTGATGCGTACTATGTAGTAATCTTTCCAGGATGCCTTTACTTCAGCTACATATCACAAATTAATTCTTATCCATCAATGCTTTACACCTGTATAACTAGTTAACTGACAGGAGAAAGCAGACTTTCTTGGTTGTTTGGGGAGGTGGGACTACTGACAGTACTTTGCTTGGCAAGTCTGGAACAACACTGGAGAAGTCAACCTTTGTTGAGAATTAAAAGCATGACACCTGTCATAACATGAAAATTCATCCTATCATGTCACTTCTAAAATTTCATCAGGTGAAAACCTTCCAATTTTAACCTCTCTTGAACTGGTCTCCTTAATGAATTTCCATTCCTGCTCATTTGTATAAATCTCTTTGTGCATTTCAATTTTGTTTGAAGTGGATAAAACCTGATCCAGGACTTTAGTAATCTTTGAAAATCAAACTGGACTGTGAAAATGATTATTTTCACATGTAAGCTATGTGAAAGCACACACGAAATTGTTGAACTGACTGCTTAACATTTCATATTTAATTTTATTTACAGAAATTGTTGAACTGCACTGCTTAACATTTCATATTTAATTTAATTAACACAATCATTGTTTATGTGCGAGCATCCTATAGTTAGTTGCACACGGAAATGTTTGCCTTTGTAACTACTTTTGTAAATATTTGTATTACTTGAAATTGCGTAGTTATAAATCCTACATTATATGTTTATTTTCAACTTGTTTATTTTAAAATAAATTCTTTACATCAAGATTGACGAGATAATTCAATTAAGGTCTGTTAATCTAGACAGGTAACGCTTGGACAGAGATGTTTGTCGGATGACTGTGCGTGCTATTTGCATGAGAGGATTATTGTTTATGTATTAATTATGAAATAAAATATCATAAATCAATAATTAGCAATTAGCCGACAGGAAACCTTTTCACACTATCTATTTCAGTCTACCTATCTCATATGAACATTTACGTCTCTCTTAAAGAAATCTATTTATTCACTCCGTCTCATCGAAAATTTCACACGCCATCCATCCATTTCATGTAAACAAATTATATTTCTATTAAGCTTGTTCATTTCTGACCGCATTCTCTCTCATTCTCAGTCTCTCTATCTCTCACACACACAAAATACACTGCAGTTTACGTTGTATAGAATTATTAACTGTAAGCCCATTTCCAGTCTAAAGATTGTTTGACAAACTTTCTCTGTGTTTACAGCAACAATATCATCATTCTTGACAACCATTTACAAAATCAAAACGGTTATAACCATAAATTAAATTGTTCAGATTAACATCAATCTGTTGCATACTGCCTGTGCAAGAAGCGCCAAAGAAAAAAAAGAAAAAATGAAAGTAAAAGAAAACAAACAAATAAAAAGGAAATAACAAACGAGAGTATTTAAACAAGCAAGAAAGAAATTAAAGGAAAATATATAAATGAAAGAGAAGCTGCAAATAAATAAAAAGAAACAACATAAATTTATTTAAATATAACAGATTGTAGTATAACAAGGAACCTGAGTATTAAACAAGTAAAATAAAATTGTTAGATATTTTTCCTTTTCAGCTAGAAGCCAGTTATTTTCAAAAGAAAAAACCCTCTAGCGGTCGGAGACAAATCATTAAAAAGAAAATTTGTTCCGCTGAGTAACTGTAACCAATCCAAACATTCGATCATCTTCTCTGTTGTGCTGTTTATTTCTTTTCATTATCATGAACGTTGATCTTAAAATCTCTCTTGTAAGTCAAGCGCTAGAAAGTTAGGCCACCGAATTTGCTTGTCTCAGCGGGTTAGTTAACCCCACCACAACCACCACCATCCCCAGTTGTTAACTAATTCCATTTCAGTAACTGCATGTCTAATTCCTGTACTTCTTGTATGAGTAGTCACCCGTAGCTCATTTATCATGAACTATCTTAAAATCTCTGTTTGCTTGTCTCAGCGGGTTTGTTACACCACCACCACCACCACAACAACAACAACATACCTAGTTGTTAACTAATTCCATTTCAGTAACTGAATGTCTAATTCCTGTACTTCTTGTATGAGTAGTCGCCCATAGCTCATTTATCATGAACGTTGATCTTAAGTCAAACGCTAGAAAGCTAGGACACCGAATTTGCTTGTCACAGTAGGTTTGTCAATCCGCCCCCCCCCCCAACACACACTTCCCCAGTTGTTAACTAATTCCATTTCAGTAACTGCATGTCTAATTCCTGTACGTCTTGTATGAGTAGTCACCCTTAGTTCATTGCCTGTCTTGATCTGGTATATTCATCGTTTTTATTTGAATATTTTCTTTCCTTCAGCATTAGAGTGTTAGTGTTCTCTGTTGATAGGTCATGTGACCGAAACATCAACTTACTGTTTAGGCCACATGATAAGTTTATATATCTCACTTATACCAATGATAAACGAAATAAATTAGGGTCTCCATATTATAACCCATACAAACAGAAAATAAGTTTTTAAAACAACACTTTCCAACTGAACATTAAATGAAGATATTTATTTAAAAAATATAATAATAACTAGCACCAGACTGCATGAGTTTATAAATAAATAAATAAATATTGTAATTTCCGGGTGTATGACTCTAAATCTCTCCAGCATTGCACGCTTTCTGATGCGTTCATTTTATTAAATTTATATGAAATTGTCCCACGCTTAACTAACTCTTGATGTGTTTCGCTTACACTCACCCCAGAAGCCGCAATAGACCTTTCATCTTCAGGATGTTCTCAGTCTTGATCTGCTTCTGGGGGATCCCCACAGCCTCGCGGTGCGTCTGAGGTGGAGGGCAGGCGGAAGGGGCAAAAACAGGTCGCACCGGTTTGGCGCACACCCTCAACCGCCCTCCGTCGGGGGGGGGGGGGGGCGAAGCCGCTCTTGGTCCTTTCCCTACTATAAGTGTCTTTAGGGCACTAAACCTATCAGTTCTTCTTACAGCTCATTCTGAAAATGTCGTGGATAACTCTCGCTCGTATTACACAATCATGTCACCATGGACTTCGAATTATCAAGGCCCGCGACTCTATGACGTCTACATGCGTTGTGCCTGGAAACTAAATTCCGTAATGTTCAACTTGTACGCTCGTGAAGTAGTGACGTTAAATGTGTATGCTTGTATGCCCGTGAAGTAGTGACGTTAAATGTGTATGCTTGTATGTCCCTGAAGTAGTGACGTTAAATGTGTATGCTTGTATGCCCGTGCAGTAGTGACGTTAAACATGTATGCTTGTATGCCCGTGCAGTAGTGACGTTAAACATGTATGCCCGTGCAGTAGTGATGTTAAACGTGTGTGCTTGTATGAGCTAATGTAAATAACACCTGAAAAATTAGCGGGGCAGATGACCTAGGTGGGTGAGAATGATGTCCCAAGCTGACATGTAATCTAAAAAGCCAGACATACAGATGCAATGGTTTGGTGCTTAGTAGCATAAATACCCAGCCAATTTTCCTCCTGGTACTTCTATACTTTCTGGTCAAAGTCCGGTCTTAAAGGCGGATTGAGAGCTGTGGTAAGTTGTCTGATTGATAAAGAAAATAGGGTTTAAAAATATCTTTGTATGTTAGAACTGTTGATTGTTATGGTTTTGAAATTGATTTAGAGATGTTTGCATATTTTGGATTGATATTTTTATGGCTTACGAATTAGAGATTCTGTATATTATATATTGTGGAGTATATGAAATTGTTCTAATGGAACTGTTAATCTGAATTTAATTATGATTATGTCATATTTATGTTCATATGTATGAATGAGGGCTAATGATTTTATTTGCAGGAACGTAAGTGTGAGAATGCTTGCAGGAAAAAAATAGTGCTGTGCCTTGAGTGGCTCTTTCCAGAATGCACGCCTTTTCTGGTTTTTCCACACTTGTTGACTAATTACTTAGTGATCTGCGGTGCTCCAGGTGAATTACATCAGTATGGTTATCCCGACACCAATTACTGCACTTATCAGCAACAGGGCTGCTTGGGTTCGACTATGTAAAATCCGTGCAAGAATCAATGCAGCGAAGGTCGGCTTGACTGGGTCCTGAGAAACATAAGGCAGTCCTTATTCACAATTAGTCAGTTTAGTTTTGAATCAAGCCAGGAGCTGATTCGACATCAAGGGAGGGTGTCACGAAGGAGGGAGATCCATGCACGGGCACCTCCAGTAAAAGACGAAGATAGCAGAGCTGTGTGTGCTGACAGTTGAGTACGCGTTGACATAGTACGCATGTACTTGACCCACTTTTTTCATTGTCTTCAAGGAAGCTATGTAAAATTGAATCATCTGACTAAATCAACGCTACACCCAAGGACACTCAATGTTTTGATTGCACCAAAACCGCCTGGGTATTAAAATTCAAATTAGTTAAAAACCTCAGTGCACATTAAATAAAATAAGATTAAAAGGGATTATATTAGTGTCTGCCGTTGTTTTGAAAGGGTGGATGTGATATTTACGGTGTATTGTCCTGTATTTTTAATTCCATTTGCAACTTTGCATAGAAACACATTAATATACATGCATTAATAAAAAGAGCCAGAAAAACATCCATGATGGTGAATGTTAAGTCAAAAGCTGTAATCAACAACTTACGTGTCCGAGTGTAGTGTTGACACACCACCAAAGGAGTGAATAAACTTGTGACTGGGTTGACGTTGAGATGACGATTTTCAACAACCTCCCCATATCACACTCTTTATTCTTTCATCCCCCTTCCCTCCACTTGGTCACAAGTGGTGACCGCTGATACTGATTCTTTTGTTTTCTTTCTCTCCCCCCCCCCCCCAATACCTTTGACACATACGAAACTGAATTAATGTTCAAAGTGTTATGGAAGCGTGGCTCACATCACATCGTGTATGGCTTACAGCACACAGATCACACACACACACGGACACTATAGATCATTGTGGAAGAATCATGCGGGTGTATAATTGTCTGGTCTTCGTTTTAACAACTTGTTTATTATTTGCTATTTTACAATTTTAAAAATATATAACAAAGACATATGTTTGGATTTTTAATTTGGCTTTACTCTTATGGTACTAGTGTTTAATATTATTTTGGTATGTTACATATGTATCAATAATTGCTTTCATCTATGGACAGTCTTAGTGCTGTAAATATGAAATATAAATAAGACATTATATTACACATTAATTAAATAGAATACAAATCTATTAATTAAATAAATATCTTGCTAATGAGTTTATTAAATGAGCAGGCATAAAAAAAATTGTGTTAAGAAGCATAAGCATTTTTAATATTATAAATATGAAGATAAATAAAGTATAATAATATACAACTTCTCAGTGATTATTAAACCTCTTGCTGATTAATTTATGAGATGAGCGGTCAATATCAAACTTAGTTTTACAACGACAAAAATTACTGATTAAATGTTTGTACAACCCGAGGTGTTTTGCTTATGTAACTAACAGATTGTGATTATTAATATTATTGTATTGTGGTTATTAATATTATTATTGTGATCAATTCAGTGAAATTCCTTGTTTGGTTTGATTAAGAGTATATGATGCAAGCCAATACACTGATGATATAAAATCTTTTTTGCATGTTTTTTTTTTTTTTTGCTGAGCTTGCAATACATGAAAATTTTTTTAAAAAATATAAATTACTGACTAAAAGCATAAATGAAATAATAAGAAAATAATTTATAATACAAAAAAAGATAGTGTGGCAGAGTAAATTTGCCTACGACTGCTTCTAAACTTAATAATTATATATTTGTTGCCAATGTTAACATGACCCAACCTTGGGCACTGCTTATGATGATATTTTTGTAAATGCCAGAGTAGGAGTAAACAACTCAGGTGGAGAATATGCTAGAACTTGCTGATGCAATTCAAACTAGTTCCAAGCAGATGAGTAGTTTTTCTGACTAATATTAATAGTCTCACACTTGTTCATAACAACTTCATCCAATCAGGATGGATCAAAAGTTATTGTGTTGAAGAAAGTTCTATATTCTCATCACTCTGATTTTCACATAACTTGAGTCCGGTCAAAAAGGCAATCGTTAGCTTTTGGTAAGGTAACTGACTGATAAAGAAGGAATGAACTTAGAAATATTTCATACATGTTTGATATTGATCTAAAACCTATTTTAATCCCTTCATTTAAATATTGTAGAGCTCAGAGAACTGTTTTAACCCCTATGTGTAAATACTGTAAAAGTGCTGAGAAATGTTTTAACATCTTTGTGTAAAGACTGTAAAGCGCTGAGAAATGTTTTAACACCTTTGTGTAAAGACTGTAAAGCGCTGAGAAATGTTTTAAAAATAAGTGCTACATCACGTCATCATTTTATCCTCTCTCTCATACCCAAGTTATTAATTATATTTCTTTCCTTTTTAATGTATGTATATTTTAAATCCTAACCGGAAACCTAAATAATTCTAACTAAAAAAGTTCTACTCTCAAAAAAAAAAAAAAGAGTTTGTATTCCCACCACCACCAAACCCCTGGAAATATCCGAAATGACTATGCAAAATTACTTGAGGTAACAATCAGTCTTTGATAACAGAAGCAAATCGTGAAATGAAGCTGTTAGGTTTGCGTATGATTATGTATTTGTTTTATCCAGTGTGATTTCATTATCCATAGTGTTATTTTTACTCTTAGCTAGCAGTATCAGAAACAGTAGATACATTTTAAAAAAACAGCGTCGGAGTATTCGTCGTCTTCCAGTATTAAAAATGTAAGGGACGTAATCAAAAATAATAACGATCTAGTGAAAATAAAATTATCATATCAACAGTAATTTTTCCTTGTTTGTTTGTTTTTATAAAAAGAAAATTAAAAATAAAAACTGTTTTTGCAGCAATATTTTTTCTTTATAACAGAAAACACAAAGGTTAAGCGAACTTTTGGTCCTATGAGTAAATTTAATAAATGTTTGAAAGGCTGAATTGATATGTATACTTAAGTTACATAACGATCGTCATCTATTCCAGAACTCCATATGATCTAGAATGAGTTAGTTCCCTTGTTTCGAGGTGAAGGTGGGTGGGAACCACTGTCCCTGAATGATCTCTACCAGATGACAGCTAACAGGCAACAAATTTGAAGACAATCCCAGTGTTGTCGAAAGAGTATCGAGGAACGACAACACGTGACTGGAG
Source organism: Sinotaia quadrata (assembly GCA_028829895.1). NCBI lineage: Eukaryota > Metazoa > Mollusca > Gastropoda > Architaenioglossa > Viviparidae > Sinotaia > Sinotaia quadrata. The sequence continues at coordinate 14,163,529 of CM054180.1, read as the reverse complement.
TCGCCACAAACCCATGTTCTCCATTTCCGCCATGGTGTTCTCTAAACGACCTCGGTACTCAGCCACATGTTCTAAGTACTCCTCTCGCATCACGATGCACACGAGTCCGCCTGCAATAGACACCACACACTTGTTAAACCCTGCCAAGGATATTAAACTAATATCGATTTTATCTTGACGTGTGTTTTGATATGAAAGAAATGCAGTTTTGTGCACAGTGTAGAAGAGTGATAATTCAGAAGTCGAGATTTGACAAATAATATGTAATTGCTTAAATTATAAAGTTATAACTTCGTTTTCATAATCTAACACGCGGTCCCTACCCCATCCACAGTACTAGACCGTTTTAAACTTTTCAAATATAAAACCGTCACTAATATTAAGATTCTACATACAGGACAATTTTAAAGCCCGTGCATAAAGTTAAAAAGGATAGATCGAATTTTTCTGAGCCAGTAAATTGAAATATTATCATTGTACTTTGTAAACATGAAAATACCTAACCCCTCTTATATATTATTATTTATGTATTTAAGAGTTGTTAATAATATATCATTGCCTTGATGGTTTTTTCCCTTTGTATATTGTTCAAAACTTTTTCTCAAATTAAAAAAAAATGTATTTCCAGTATATATTGATTTGGGGGAGTAAGACTATATAAATAATGTGACAATAGAGAATCAGAATGTGACAAGGAGATAAAAGCATGACATACTATTAATATGTGAAAGTACTGTATTATAACAGATGGTTTACCTTTGTGTTTGAACTTGCTAAATATGCAATTATGAACTTTGTTATATGTTTATTTTGTATCGTGTGTTACTGTACAAATTTTGCATGTGAATGTATTTATTTCTGAGAAATCTAATAAAATTGTTTATTAAATACATTTTATAGAAACACACAAACACACAGACACATCTCCTGTAGGATTGCACATTTATTATTATTTTTTAAAAAAAACATAGCTCCCTTTTCGAACCTGAAATTTCGGTGCAACTGGTCACGTGTTACAGGCACGTGGCATTTGATCGACTCGCACAAAATGTTCACTGTACATGTTCGCATCATACATTGCATTGGCACAGAAAATATTAAATTAAAATCTGAATTACTGACCTGGTTTCACAATTCGAGCCAGCTCACCAAGTCCGGATGTAGGAATGTGACCTTCACCCATACCTCCTGAGATAACCGCACAGTCGTACACATCTAAACATTTAAAAATATTTTTAAATGTTTTATTCTAAAACTTCAATAAAGAGAAATACTATGGTCAGGACACACGCTCACACATACACACTCGTGTACACATACACACACACTCGCGTATCCATCCATACACTCGCGTATATATACATACACTCGTGTACACATATACACATATGCTCAAACATACACTCGCTTACACATATACACACACTCATATATGCACACTCGCTTACACATATACACACACTCATATATGCACACTCGCTTACACATATACACACACTCATATATGCACACTCGCATACTTATACACAAACACGCTCACACATATACACTCGCGTACACATACACACACACACTCGCGTACAAGTAATAGTGTTTGAAATACTATCCAAGACAAAGCAGCTATTTATAACTGATTGACATATCTGCGTGCGCTGGAAATCGTTGTACATACTGTCCTCTATGGGCAGCCGGTCATTTCCAAGATAGCAGCAGTATTCCTTCTCATAGACTTTCTTTTGGCGCGCCAATTCCAGCATGCCTTCACTGGGGTCCAACGCGTGCAGCCATCGGAAGCCAAGTTTCCACAGCTACGATAAAACAAAACATATCTTACTATAGAGATTAAATGGCCATCTTTCTAGTTTAACCCCACTATAGAAAGTTTTATATTTTTTGCTGTTTCATTTTCAATTTTAAACTACCACACGACACTACTTCTGACAAGAGACTCAATCACAAAGTGTAGCAGATAAAAGAAATATGAAGAAAAAAAGAGAGAATAAATATTATATACGTCAAACTGCCGCTTTAAAAAAAAAAAATCTTCGAAAAAATCTTACAAAAACAAACAAAATGTCCGACAGAATTTCATGCATCCAACCCCGAAAAAATTAACATTTCCCTATACATCTATATGTTTGAAAATGTGTAGCCATATGATTCAGCGATTGACCGATTAATATTGGAACATAAACTCTTCTACTTTTAGATGACTCTTTGAATTTCATTTACAATTTATTTTAACTTTATTAAATTGTTATTATTTTTATGAATTTGTCTCAATATCCGTTGCGACATCTCGTCAAAGTCTGTCGCCCTCCGTCTCATCATACTTGTCTCTTGAACGTGATGTGACGTTGTATTGTCTTCCTACGTCATTGTCTGTCCCAGCGTGACGTAAATCAGTAGCTAAGCCATTTGTGGAGGGGGAGGGGGGTTGCGAGCCTTAGGAAAACGAAGTGTATTTAATACCCAACGCGAAATTGGCCTCGGCCGGAAGCGCTCCCCATAAATGAAGAAGAAGAAGGAATACGAAGTGATAGCAATCAATCGGTGAGAAGATACGTCCTCTAGAACAAGCCAATTTGTTACTGGATATTATGATTGTTTAATAATTAAATAGCATCCCATAGCCTTTATAATCTTTATTCATCGGAGTCCTGGAAGAGTTACACTGACCTAATGTAGAGTAAAATGCATGTCCCGAAAATCGTTGTAAACTAAATTAATTAAAGCAATATTACTACAGGTATTTCACTGAGAACCGCCAAGAACCGCCCCCCCCCCCCCAATTCAGAGTGGAAATGATATCTCCCGTAAACTTATGTAAATTACAATAAAATGCAGTTTTATTGCAGACAGGCAGCAGGCATAAAACAGTATCGACATGAAACCACTAGATGGCTTATGTATAAACTCATGTTTATCTAAAGTTATCTTAATTTTTAAAGTTTTTGTATTGTCATATTTCGTACAGCTAATGGCGGTGAGACGACAAAATCCATACAGTTATTGTGAAGAAAAGACTGGTTAATAGGAGACTGCAATGTTCGCTTCAGTTATCGGGAAATTTACTTTGGCAAGGTCATGGTCATCTGCAGTATTTGGCCCTGGTCCAGACACCTTCTCAGTATGGTTTAACCCTTGGCTTTGTAGTCCAACCCTCGACAGTGCTTATGCCCTTGGCTTTGCAGTCCAAACTTCGACAGTAATGAAACTATGAACTATACTTCCTCTCATTTTGTCAACGAGCTAAAACTGAAATTGAATTAGGCAAGCCATTGGGCCCTTTGAAGAGTTACTGGCCATTGCGAAAAAATGCAAAATAAAATGGTATGGGCATGTCGCACGATAAACAGGGCTTGCCAAGACAACGATGAAAGGTACTGTGCAAAGAGAACGAAGGAGAGGAAGACAGAGGAAAAGATGGAAGGATAACATCTCAGAGTGGACAGGATTGTAACTGAGAAATTGGTAAGATTAGCAGAGAACAGAATGGAATGGAGGAAACCGGTTGTCAGGTTATCAGCGATGCCCCAACGGTCGACATAACTAATAGATAGATAGATAGATAGATAGATAGAACAGAACAATTTTCTGTCCGACTCTCATCCACATCAGCATCCAACGAGTTTTTCTTTTATTTAATCATTAACACAATGATCTTGTTATAAATCATTATCTCAATGGTTCTTGTTATAAATCATTATCTCAATGGTTCTTTTATAAATCATTATCTCAATGGTTCTTGTTATAAATCATTATCTCAATGGTTCTTGTTTTAAATCAGTGTCACGGGGAAGAAGCCTAGCGCCAAAATATTTTTATATTATATAAAAGTCACCTGTATTTCATTAGCAAAGACTGATAGTCTTTGTTGACATTAGGTTGTAGAATATATTTTATAAAGTGTTTCTGTGTAATTATAGATTTATGTATTGTATTAATGCGACAGGTCTTATGTATTGAGTGTGTGACCTATTCACTATTGTGTATGAAAGATTTTATTAAGGAATAATTAATATATATATTTCGATGTTAAGAATAATTTAAACAATTTGCTATATATTTAGCGCACTGTGGCCTTGAATGATCAACTCGTGCAGGACACGTGCTAAGTGGGGGTCATGAACTTTCGTTGATACATGCCCCCAAAGTGCTGACTACCACTGACTGCAGATTTTGTTGTTGAAGTTGAAGCAAGGGATAAAAGTGTGGAAAATAGAATAAATATCAGCCATAAACAAACATTTCAGGAAAAACACTCCCCCCATCGCCCCCAGCCACACTAAACAAAACAGCTGTCAAAGCCATATACAGACTTTAAAATAAATAAAACCATCAGACTCCACCACCACAACGGACAACCTAAAACTTGCACACGTTGCAACACTGACAACACAGTAAATCATTTCTTCACCTCCTGTCTGCTACATCACCAAGAAAGGAAAAAACTCATAAAAGAAATCTCAAACCTACGCCTGCCATTCACTACTGACACTCTGCTGTACCCACACAAAGCCCTTACACGCTATCTGCAAGAAACACACAAAATCAACACACTATAAAAAACAAAACAAAACAAAAAACCCCACCAAACATGCACTATCAAACACGCCATACACAAATAGCCCCCCCCCCCCAACCCCTAAAGGCAGTAGCTTAAGGAAAAATCATTCATCAACTACAGTGACATTGGACGCATGCAAGAAAAACACTCCCAACGACACAAGCTCCAGACGTCTACCAACAACTCTGTGTACAAGCGCCAACCAACCTCCACCTCCAACACCACCGCCAGCGCTCCCTGAATACTCGTGAGGGAAGTATGTCCCACTGGAGCACCTCAGGTCAGAGAACGTCTGAAGATGAAATGACCTATGAAAGCTCTTGTGGGGACGTAAAAAATCTCCTAGCGTAACCACCACCACCACCACCCAATATCTGGGAGAGAGATACCAAACTTGCAGCTAGAAGGGAGACGTAAAATTCCTCCTTTTTCTCTCCTCGTCGCACCGTGAGCGACAACAAATTGTCGTTACAAGAAACGGTATGGGAAGCCGTTAGACTCTATCAGTCTACCTACACACAGGGAGGGGAGGGAGGGGTCGATTAATGCAGGAGGCGACAATCGAATCGCCGTTTACGACAGCGGTAGTAGTGCCGCAAGGATCCTATAAAAAAGAACAAGTCATGACTGATATGTGAGTAATGAAAAAGAACAAGTCATGACTGATATGTGAGTAATGAAAAAGAACAAGTCATGACTGATATGTGAGTAATGAAAAAGAACAAGTCATGGCTGATATGTGAGTAATGAAAAAGAACAAGTCATGACTGATATGTGAGTAATGAAAAAGAACAAGTCATGACTGATATGTGAGTAATGAAAAAGAACAAGTCATGACTGATATGTGAGTAATGAAAAAGAACAAGTCATGACTGATATGTGAGTAATGAAAAAGAACAAGTCATGGCTGATATGTGAGTAATGAAAAAGAACAAGTCATGACTGATATGTGAGTAATGAAAAGAAACCCAACCTATAATAACATTGAGACCTCAGCGCCTTTAGAACATTTAGAAAACTTAAGACACTTAGATTTACCTAGATTATTTAAGATATTACATCTATTTGATATTTTGAAAAGTGACTTTGTGAGGGAAGCTCTAAGATATGTAAAGAAACGAACTTTTAAAAGAAAACTATTTGATGTTTCTAATGACTATTTCAATCGTGAACTTTGACGATCTGTTTTTTTTTTTTTTAATATTATTTTCCATAAGTGAAGTTGATATTTATTTTTATTTTTTTCATCATTTATCAACCCCTTCCCCAAGGGTGTATGTCACGAAAGGTTTGTACGACTGAAGTAACCACCGCAGGAGAGCACACCCCATCGATTAATAAACCTCAATCATATCTTTTAACAACTTGTCCGTATAATATTGTCTTGTATTGTCTACATGACTGTATAATATTGTCTTGTATTGTCTACATAACTTGACTGTATAATATTGTCTTGTATTGTCTACATAACTTGACTGTATAATATTGTCTTGTCTACATAACTTGACTGTATAATATTGTCTTGTATTGTCTACATAACTTGACTGTATAATATTGTCTTGTATTGTCTACATAACTTGACTGTATAATATTGTCTTGTATTGTCTACATAACTTGACTGTATAATATTGTCTTGTATTGTCTACATAACTTGACTGTATAATATTGTCTTGTATTGTCTACATAACTTGACTGTATAATATTGTCTTGTATTGTCTACATAACTTGACTGTATAATATTTCTTGTATTGTCTACATAACTTGACTGTATAATATTGTCTTGTATTGTCTACATAACATTCACCACCATTGCCCCTCGCATGCTCACAAACAAACATGTCAGCAAAGCGTTCCCTGCAGAATTAAGTTGATTAGCCAGTTAAATATCATTGGTGTGTCTGTATTGTGGATCTTGTGATAATAACTACACAGTCTGACGTGCTGCTGACAGATGTCATTCCCCACCCCTCCCCTACTCGCCAGAGACAGAGAGGGCGGTTGTGGCAATCAGTAATGAAATAGTTTGTTTCTACACCAGTAATAATTAATCAAATGTTCTTGTTCTAAATCATTAGCCCAAATGTTATTTATTATTCGCCAGTGGTTGGTATACTTCATTTTAAGTGTTAATCTATCTTTCTTTAAACACAATCGATGTATGTAGTCAGATTTAAGGATTATTGAATTATTCGGTTTTTTTTCCTCCGAGATCGACGACATTTTTACTCCACAAAAAAAAAATTCCCATCAGTTCATTCTCTTAGAAATAAACCTTAAAACTCAAAAGTGTTTCATTCCATGTTTAATTGTAAATTAGTGAAAACGATATTCTGCTGAACTTTCCATTTATTTATTTTGTTTGTTTAGGAAAAAAAGCGTTTTATCAAAATGATTTACAATATACTTCAATGGATTGATATACATTACATCTTATTTGGTAGTTATGTATCTTATTTTCTAAAGTGGTTTTATGTTTACGTCAAAGGTAAACTTTTTAAAGCCTAATGTAAATTTCTTAAGCCAGAGTAACCGTCCTAAATCTAAGCTACAAAAGAATTGTTGCTATCAATGTGGATTTTTTAAAGTGAATTTTTTGTTTAGTTTTATAAAATCTTTACATTAACGCGCAAGCGCACTCCAGTAGAGACGAACACAAAGACATGAACACAGGTACATTCATACGGATGAACGTAACCTACATAAACACAAACACACTTAGTATACGTATACGTACATATACACGCACGCATGTACAAATACACAAGCAAACACACACTTAAAGACAAACACCAAAAACACACATACACACAGAATCAGGCATACATGCACATACATTTACATAATCATGTGCACGCGCGCGCGCATACACATACACACACACACACCTGCATACATATACACGTTAACACGTGCGCGCCATACACACACACACACACACACACACACACACACACACACACACACACACACACACACACACCTACCTCTTCGCCTACGAATCCCGTGCCCGAAGCTACGTCAATGATCAGAACTTCCGCACGGTCTGACGGGAAAAATTCACCAACGGCTTCTGCTGCAATCACTGGGCCTCTATATCTCTCCCGATTCAAATCCTGTCGAGAAGTAATCAATTAGTTCATAATTCATTTTCACTGCTAAACTCTAATTATAATTTGTTCCACTCGAATATCGACTATATCCAAACCGAGTCATGTGACCCCACTAACGCCAGATATTTTCTATGAGCACTTTGTATGAGATTAAGACTTGATGACTTATAAATTTCCTAGTCTAAACTGAATCACTGTGATGTGTATAAATCTCTACATTCCTGTGACACATATATAAATCTCGAAGTCTTCAGTAAACTACATCACTGTGATGTGTATAAATCTCTAAATTACTGTGACGTATATAAATCTCGAAGTCTTCAGTAAACTACATCACTGTGATGTGTATAAATCTCTACATTACTGTGACATATATAAATCTCGAAGTCTTCAGTAAACTACAGCACTATGACGTGTGTAAACCTCTACATTAATGTGACGTATATAAATCTCGAAGTTCTTCAGTAAACTACATCACTGTGACGTATATAAATCTCCAAGTCTTTAGTAAACTACATCACTGTGACGTATATAAATCTCGAAGTCTTCAGTAAACTACATCACTGTGACGTGTATAAATCTCCAAAAGTCTTCAGTAAACTACATCACTGTGACGTGTATATATCTCGTAGATTGAAATAACCTGCTGACTTTAATGTGACGAGATGCACCCTTCTCACTGACTTATAAACCTCCTGGAGTGAAGTAAACTACGTCACTGTGATGTGAGAACAAATACCCTTCTCACCTTTAAATTAATTCCTTAGGACTAAAGAAGCGAGTTGTTGGAAGTAACAGAGCGATCTATCTTCTGTGGTTACAGATCGCTATTGACCGTTGTCCTGGTCTGTGCTAGCCACTAACCGCGCTGACAGTTGGCCATTATTCACCATTATTAAATTGAATGAGCTGCTGAAGGTCAAATCTTATAATCAATCACGTGACTGATCGAAAGACACGTTCTTTTGCGCATGCGTTACTGCACCTAAAACGCTAATTACTCCTCGGCGTTCCTCGTATAGCTTGCTAAGCTTAAAGGACGAAAAACAGTCCTCTCTTAATTAACTCTTATTAATAACTGTGCTTATCTATTGTCAATGCATTAATTATCGGAGGTATATTAGGATGTCTGAATACTGTTAATTCCACCTTTCATTCCTCTTTTCTTATGCTCAATGGATCACGAGGAAATTATTTCCATGCCAGGATATGATTAAGTATTATTAATGGATGTCACAAGTGGATATAGCGCGCCAAGTGCACTGAACTGGTGACTGACGGCACTAGATGATTGATTGAGCCACCGATTGAAAAAGACAACTCCCGTGTCAGGAGAAACATAATTTTTAATCCTCAAACCAGGTCAAATATATACACCCCTTCCCCCCCCAAAAAAAAAAAAAAAAAAAAAAAAATTTTTAAAATCAGTCTAACAAATAAACCAGGTTAAATATACACACCCCTTCACACACACACAACAAAAAATCAGTCTAACAAATAAACCAGGTTAAATATATATACCACCGCCGCCATCAAAAAAAATATCAGTCTAAAGTTTGTCAGTCTCACACTGCTACGTGAATTCCTAATTCCTATAATCAGTATCGAGAGAAAGAATCAAGACTTGTCAGTCTCACACTGCTACGTGAATTCCTATATTCAGTATCGAGAGAAAGAATCAAGACTTGTGCAAGATATTTTCTTCATTACAGACTACAACTAAATACAGTTACATTTAAGCAATGGATTCAGTTAAAATAAGAACAATAAAATGTATAGATATTTTCTTCATTATAAACTACAACTAAATACAGTTACATTTAAGCAATGGATTCAGTTAAAATAAGAACAATAAAATGTATAAATAATTTCTTTTTTATAGACTACAACTCCAAGAAAAATACCATCATAAAGAGTGCCCAAGGTTGAGTCACTTTGACAATTTAACAATTTACATAACAATTAAATTTGAAAATGGGCTAGGCAAATTTACTCCACCACTTTTATGATTATTATTATTATTTAATCATCTGTAACCAATTACAACTGATAAAAACCTTAATTTGTGTTATTAATAATTCTCCAGAAGACATTTGTCTCTCTCACTTGGTGGATATACGAGAATGAGACCAGCCAATGGGTTGAGATTTAAAAGTTTACCTGTTTAGAAAATTCTGTTGTCTAATCACTTGAATTTGGACTGGCAAGAAGTCCAGTCATGAAAGGTGTCTTTTCGCAGAACAGAAATTCATTACATTAGTATCTAACAGAAGTCACTTGCGACACGAGTCACGTAAACTCTTTAATTAGCAGATATTACTTCTGACACTCGCAATACAAACTCATTAATTAATTAAAGAGATCACTTTTAACACTAGTGACAAACTCATTAATTAACAGAGATAACTTCTGGCACTAGACACAAACTTATTAATTAATATAGATCACTTCTGACATGACACAAGTCATTAATTAATATAGATCACTTCTGACATGACACAAGTTCATTAATTAATATAGATCACTTCTGACATGACACAAGTTCATTAATTAATATAGATCACTTCTGACATGACACAAGTTCATTGATCAATAAAGATCACTTCTGACACCACTGACAAACCTCAAATTCGTAAACTGGACCAGAGTGATAAATATTAATTACGTCATCAACACATTAGACACCAAAGTGTTAAAGATTTTTAATTACGTCATCAACACATTAGACACCAAAGTGTTACAGATTTTTAATTACGTCATCAACACATTAGACACCAAAAGACTACTGCACCTTTTCATACTGCCCGCTCTCTGCCCACTTGTCGTAAACAGCAGTGGCCTCCAGAGGCGTGATGCCTGGCCGGTGAGCCGTAAAATTTGCAGAGTAAGCTATTGCATCGGGCACCGAGGCTACCTCAGAGTATAGTTTAACTTTCTCGTCAGCCATTTTCTAAGTCGGGATCGCCGAGTGCAGGTGTCTGCTGAAGAGAATGGGGAAAAATAATGGAAACAGAGTAGGTTCTCATTATCTGAATATTGTACGAAATTTTAAAAAAATTATTTCACTCACAAAGACACACCCTGCCCCTCAATGAAATGATGTTCTTTTGTTGATTCGAACGTGCAGTTAATTATATTCTGTAACTAGAGTACTTGCCATCCGTAATGAAGAGTGGAAAATTAAAATTAATGCATTTCTAGGAACATAAATGAATTTGTTTATTGGAATCTATCTATCTGTCCCTTAGTCTTGCCGACCGTTGGGACACCACTAATGACCTCAGAACCAGCTTCCTTCCATTCCATTCTGTTCTCTTACTATTTATTGGAAGGCTTGAAGTCAAATTGCGAATGAAAATTCGAATATCATTTAGCAAATTACCTTGACTGTACCTCCTTCCCTCCCCTTCTTCCTCTTTTCCATCTTCCTGATCTTATGAAAATGTACTTAAACTGTATGGTGAAAAAGAAATTTTCAAGCATTATTTACCAATTACTTATTTCCCATTCCCATGAATACTGTTTACCATCACCACAACAGAAATTGTCAATTACACAATTTATAGAAAGGTGTGAAGATGCGACACGCAATTCCTTGATTATAGCAAAATAAATTGAGGTTCCTATTCAAAGGAACAAACTGTACAAAGTCTGTATGTCTGAATATATTTCTTTCAGTGTGTGTGCGTGTGAAAGGAATGAACAAATGAACTGTTTAAAATTAGCTGACAACAAAAGTTACCGTGTTGACAGGTCACACGACATGTGAACTCAATGCACGGCCCGACTCTGGGTGAAATGTAAGCAATAGCAGGACGGGTCATGAGAGAGAGATTTTGAGAGAAACAGTAATTTGATGCAAGTGATCAAATTTGTCATGCCTGCAATCGACTAGTGTCACCCAGTTCTGACTCCATAAAATATAATTATGAACACAGATCACGAGTACTCTGTTATCATGCTATCAAACACGGTTCTAATGCCAACAAATTTTGTTACGACTCTCCCCATAAACTTTGTTACGACCCTCTCCTTAAATTTTGTTACGATCCTCCCCATAAATTTGAAATGATTCTCCCCATAAATTTTGTTACGATCCTCCCCATTAATTTGAAATGATTCTCCCCATAAATTTTCTTACGATCCTCCCCATTAATTTGAAATGATTCTCCCCATAAATTTGAAATGACACTCCCATAAATTTTGTACGACCTTCCCCATAAATTTAAAATGACTCTCCATGAATTTTGTTATGAATCTCTCCACAAATTTTGTTACGACCTTCCCCATAAATTCTAAATGATTCTCCCCGTAAATTTTGTTACGACCCCAATCCCCATAAATTTTGTTACGACCCTCCACATAAATTTTAAATGACCCTCATAAATTTTGCTACGATTCTCCCCATGAATTTAAAATGACTTTCCATGAATTTTGTTATGACTCCGAACTAATTATATACTCTCATCAAATTCTGTTGACGAATAACTTAAGTCATTTTCTCTATTACGCCAACAAACTTTGTTGTGAAGTTTTAGTCAATCTTTTTTTCTACAACACATTTTGCTGTCAAAGTGTGTCATGACTTAGGTCATTCTCAATATTTCCCCTACAATCTTTCTTATTACGATCTATGTTCTGACTGAAGTCATTCTCATAATTACCCCTACAATCTTTCTTATTACAGTCTATGTTCTGACTGAAGTCATTCGCTTCATTTCACTAACAATCTTTCTTTCTTATGATAAACTCTGTTTTGATTTAAGTCATTCTCTTTTTAACTCAAACAAACTTTCTTATGGTTCCAGCAATGTTTGATTTCACCCTTACTCGGATAAAATTAATTAGGACTCCAACATTTCATTTCCTGAAATAAAGTAAAATTAAAAACATGTCTACAGTATTTCCTGAAATAGAGTAAAATTAAAAACATGTCTACAGCATGTGCATTTTAAAATGTCTACAAATCAGGAGTTTGAAAATAATGCCTACAACAGTGGAATGTAGGTTTGAAACAAGACTGTAAGATAGGTAATTTCAAAACACCTCTATAAGACACAAACAATTCCATACATACCTCTAGGAGAGGTCATTTAAAACACCTCTATGATATAGAAAGATTAAAGCAACTCTATAATATAGAAAATTTCAATATAGGAAATAACAATGGAAACATAGGACATTGTAAAACTTATTTGTAACAATGAAAGCTTAAAAACATATCTTTAAGAGGAAATCTCTGTAACACAACAACTACTGCTTTAAAATATGAAACTGATCTATAATTTTATAAGGCGCAGATTGTAAAGTTTCATAAACATAATATAAGAATTGATTATTAAAAAAGAAGAAGAGATTAAAAAACAAAATCTACATCGCGAGACATTTAAAAAAATATTTACATAAGACTATGTCATTTTTAAAAAATACGTCGGTAAGATTTTGTTTAAAAGGAAAAAACATATATAGCAAAATTGATAATGATTTGTAACAAACCAGGACGTTTATTATGTTGCTTTTAAAACATGCCTATAACATAGAACATTTGCATTAAAACATGCCTATTACGTACATTTGTTGTAAGAAATGCCTACAACATACAAAATTTGCTGCAAATCATGCCTATAATATATACCATTTGTTGTAAAACATGCCTATAACATACAAATAGCACCCCGGATCAGAGAGCGTTTATGATGAAATGATCAACGCAAGCTTCAGTGGTGACGTTAAATTGCTCTCGATCCCCCGCCCACCCCCCACCCCCATGATAATACTTTATATATATCTTCTAGTACATATGCATATATTTTTTATATCTTCTAGTAATAATACCTTTCATATATCTTCTAGTAATAAAACCTTTTATATATCTATGATATGTTATCCTTGTGTTTATGTAGAAATGTACCTTGTGAATTAACTTGTATTACTATTGTCTGAACTAAGCTGCACCCGTGTGGTTTATTAATATGTGACATTGTTTGATACACTTTGTTTATTTTAACATATGGGGTGAATGAATACCATTGCAGGAATTGTAAGTTTGAGAATGGAGTGTCGGATAGAATGGGGTTATATTGTGATGAATAGGAAACTTAGACTTGCTCCCTGATTATATGTTGCAGTAATAAAGTGCTTTTTTGGATTCAAGAGAGTGAGTTCAACCTTGAGTTGTGAGTCTCGAGTTACAAGCTCCAAATTACAGTTACCCTCCATGTGTTCGCCAGTTATAATTTCGACCAGGAAAGGTGGGAACATCTGTCAGTGTGAGTAAGTGTTAAAGGAATACACTATGCACTCTTGCTGTATCAAAGCAAAGGATGCTAAGTACATAAGTACTGTGACATTACAAGAATCAATGTAATCATCATGTGCTGCCTGAAACAGTGATGAGAGCACTGAAGTAGTTTGAGAATCTAACAATGTGTCATTGTTTTTCTACCATGTAGCAGGAGGCAAGTGTTGACAGGGACATTGTGACATTGTGACATTATGACATTGTTGCAATAGAAAGTGAAGACTGTTGAAGCAGTGCCTAATCCAAGTCATGTAAATTTACACATTTAACTCTAATAACTCCATTTATTTTCTCTGATAGGATTAACCTGCAATTTGTATTGACTCTATTGTTGAGCTGTTGTTTTATTATTATTTATTTGTACAGAGAGGCTTGGTAAACTATAATTATCTGAATGTGGGTTCATGGAATATTATGTTTAGTTGTCTATTTCATTGTAATTGTCATATGTATATTTTATTTTTCTTGTAATAAATTTATTGTTAAATTTATTGACCTTATGCATATTGATATTGATAATCTTATGTTGGAGAAGAAACTGAGTGGTGGGGACTCACTAAATATAGATTAAAAGTCGGATTTGTCTTCCCCTTTAGTAAGAAGTTTTCCATCTTGGGAAATATTGTGTGCTAGTAAATGTTTGTCTTTAATGTTATGGAATAGAGAAAACGTTTACAAAATGTCCACAAAGTGTGAGACGAGAGGTGTCTGTTGGAGGGTTATTAATAAAATAAAATTAATATTCTCATCACTTGAAATTAGTTATGAAAGATTAATTAATATTAATAATTATCTTCA